>PVHT021183693.1:46442458-46611133 GCA_004024745.2 Catagonus wagneri | reverse complement strand
AGGGGTCTAATCGGAGCTGTGGCCACTGGCCTGCGCCGCAGCCACAGCAACGCAGGATCCGAGCCGCGTCTGCAACCTACACCACAGTTCACGGCAACGCCGGATCGTTAACCCACTGAGCAAGGGCAGGGATCGAACCCGCAACCTCATGGTTCCTAGTCGGATTCGTTAACCACTG
Organism: Catagonus wagneri; assembly: GCA_004024745.2. Lineage (NCBI taxonomy): Eukaryota > Metazoa > Chordata > Mammalia > Artiodactyla > Tayassuidae > Catagonus > Catagonus wagneri. The sequence goes on along the minus strand of PVHT021183693.1, from coordinate 46,610,955 downwards.
CGCCACGACGGGAACTCCCCATATATATTTTTGAATTAGTGTTTTTATGTTCTTTGGATAAATACCCAGAAGGGGAATAGCTGGGTCACATTGAAGCTCTATTCTTAATATTTTAAGGAATCCCCACAATGTTTTCCACAGTAGATGCACCAATTTATAGTCACACCAAAAGAGTATGAAGGTTCTCTTTTCTCCACATTCTTTCCAAAATTTATCATTCAAAGAGCTCTTTACTTATTTTATTTGTCTTATCTAGAGCCGTACCCGTGGCATATGGAGGTTCCCAGGCTAGGGGTCTAACAGGAGCTGTAGCTTCCGGCCTTCTCCACAGCCACAGCAACGTGGGATCCGAGCCGCGTCTGCAACCTACACCACAGCTCACGGCAATGCCGGATTCTTAACCCACTGAGCAAGGCCTGCAACCTCATGGTTCCTAGTCGGATTCCTTGACCACTGAGCCACGACGGGAACTCCCAAAGAGCTCTTTAAATCAAAGTAATAAAAGGTGTCTCTATTGATAGATATTAAAATATATAGTTCCTATATTTAAAATGGTATGATATTGGTGTCTTGTGAGATAGACCAATATCATAAGATAGAAAGTCAAGAAATAAAGCCAAATATATCAAGAAGTTTACTATATAATGAAAATAACATTTCAGACCTATAGATAAAAGATGACACTTGCAATAAAGGCTTCTAGTACCGTTGTCTGTCTGATTTAAAAAAAAAAAAAAAGCTGGATCCATACCTTATACTTTTGTTAGAAAAAACTCTAAATAGATTATAGATTTAAAGCAAAATTTGATCCTTAACCATAGATGAATTAGGAATAAATACAGAAGAATTATTTTATTGTGCTGGAGTAGAACAGGCCTGTGTATGACTCTCATCTAGAAGTCATAAAATAATGATATATTGGAGTACCTGTTGTGGCTCAGTGGGTTAAGAACTTGATGTCGTGTCTGTGAGAATGCAGGTTCAATCCCTGGCCTCACTCATTGGGTTAAAGATGCAGCGCTGCCACAAGCAGCAGTGTGGGTTGCAGTTGCCCCTGGTGTTGCAGCTTCCGTTAGACCCCTAGCCCAGGAACTTCCATATGCTGTAGGTATGGCCTAAAACATAGATGATGATGATGATGATAATTATTATTATTATAGATTAACACACCTACATAGAATAACATGCTTTTTTCTGGAGAGAAAAACATAAGTGACGTCGAAAGGCATGACAAACAAAAGTTTTGCAGCCCATATCTGGATAGAGCTGATCGCCTAGGTATAAAAGGATATCCTAGAATTAATTGGAAAAGGCCAAAAAAAAAAAAAAACGACAACAGCAAAGAAAAATGGCCATCGGCACGAATAAATAATTCATCGAAAGGAAATATATGAAAATATTCTAAAAATTGTTCTGTTTTGGATTTTTTTTGCATTTTTAACAGCTTTATTGAGATATAATTCACATACCACACAATTCAGCCATTTGGCACATATGATTCATAGTTTTTAGCTTGTTCACAGATACGTACAACCATCAGGACAGTTGATTTTAGAATATTTTCATCATCTCCAAAAGCAAGTCCATATGCTTCAGCTATTACCCACTATTCTTCAATCTGCCAACCTCCTCCGTAACAGTAAGCAACCATAATCTAATTTATGGCTTTGTAAATTTAGCCATTCTATATTTCATTTATACTTTCATATAATGGAATCATATACTACACTGTACAATGAGTAGTCTTTTGTGACCAACCTGTTTCTTTTTTTTTTTTTTTTTTGCCTTTTGTCATTTTATGGCCGCACCTGCGGCATGTGGAGGTTCCCAGGCTAGGGGTCTAGTCGGAGCTGTAGCCACTGGCCTACACCACAGCCACAGCAACGCAGGATCCGAGCCGCGTCTGCAACCTACACCACAGCTCCCGGCAACGCCGGATCGTTAACCCACTGAGCAAGGGCAGGGATCGAACCCGCAACCTCATAGTTCCTAGTCGGATTTGTTAACCACTGCGCCACGACGGGAACTCCCCAACCTGTTTCATTTAGTGTAATGTTTTCAAGATTCATCCATGTTATAACACAACAACTCTTCATTTCTGTGGTCAAATAATATTCCATTTTATTTATATACCACAATTTATGTATCCATTTGTTCACTGATAGACATAGGGTTGTTTCCACCTGTTGGCTATTATAACCAGTTGCGTTATGAACATTTGCATTTGTATTTTTTTATTGCTCTTGGGTGTGTAGAAGTAGAATATTGAGTCATATAATAACACTATGAGAGAACACTCTTTAGAGAACGGCCAATCTGTTTTCCAATGTGACTATACCAGTTCACATTTCCACTTGTGGCCTGTGAAGTTTCCAATTTCTCCACATCTTTGACAGCACTTGCTATTTTCTGACTTTTTGATTCTAGGCATAATAGTAGGTGTGATGTATTAATTCACTGTGCCTTTGATTTGCATTTCCCTGGTGACTAATACTGCCAAGCATCTTTTTACATGGTAATAAGTATATATTTCTATATCTTCCCTGCAGAAAGGTCTGAATTCTCCAGGGAAGCAGACTGGAAACTTTCCTATTTCTTTGCACACACAGAATTTTTGTCAGAAACTAGACATTTTAGATAATATATTATAGTAATGCTGAGTACTGGGATCTCCTCTCAGTGGCTTATTTATTTATTTTATTGGTGACTAACTGGATTATTTTGATGAAGTCTATTCCCTGCCCTCATGCCCACTGTATTAAGCCTCTGGTGTTAACTTCTCAAGGAGGCACAGCTTTGAGTTTCTCCACAATCACCCTGAGACGACAGTAGTATTGGTTAAATTCTTCCTCTCTCCCTGACCATATCCAGCTGTTAAACACCACCAATTGCCCACTAATTGCTCTACTATTTTCAACAGTGCCCTGATGCATAAATTGCTCTACATACTAATCCAATCAAATATGGATCCTTTAAAGGAATAGTTTCTGAGTTATGTGCTTGATATTTGTTCTGACCTCAGAAGGACTCCTCCCAGCTGCCTTTTTCGTGGTTCTCTCTAAAAACTAGCCAGTCTACTGTCTAGATTGTATCTTCATTAAATCCACATAGCTCCTCCAAATTGTGTTTCACCAAAGCCTCCACTATTCCTGAGAGGGCTCTTAGGCTTGAACTTCTCCATACTCTATTGTAAATGAAGTTAGTTCCTTTGAAAATTGACCAGGAGTTATATGTTTTAAGAGCTGCTGCTTCTCCCAGGCACAGTCTCTATGCCAGGGCTCTGGACCTGTCAGCAGGCACAATGACAAGGTTCTCCTTGAGTGAAAACCCCACTACAGGAGCTGAGTCCCATAGATGGGTGAGGGGGCAGTTAGCAGTCTGAGGTAATCCCTTGGCTTGCCTCTTTTGACAATAACCACTGCCTCACAAGCCTGTGCAAGGCCAGTTAGGGTCCTAGTAATCTCAGCATATTGCACCCAAGCAGAGCTTCCTTTTCACAAGTAGGGACTGAACAGGAAATGAAAACCCTCATTTCTTAACCAAACTTGTCCAGGACTTAGCTTCAGCTGTAGATATAGAGGCAGAATGAGGACAGCTGAAGTCCTTCTCCTTCCAAGAAGAAATCTCTTAGTGGGAGCTGGGGGGCCGGGTGGAGGGGAAAAGGAGCCCTGTGCTCTTGTCTGTGTCACTCTGAAGTGAATTCTCCACCTCACCGAACAGAGAGGGTATAGAGAGGAAGTTCAGACTTCGAAAATACTGGCTTTTCCGAATTCTTATAGATTTTTTTGATTAGATCTTTTTTCATTTACTTCTTTCCCTTAGGACCTAAGTAGTTGCTTTTATAATTTCCTCAGTTTCTCTGGGAAGCAGATCAACAGAATTCCTCACACACACATGCTAGGAGTCAGTCTACTAAATATTTATTTGTAATAAGAAAGTTAAAATGGAAAAGTGTGCTAAGATTTTTTTAATCAATCAGATTAGCAAAGTCTAATGTGTTTCAACACACTCTGTTGGTGACCCTGTGAAGAAATAGGCCCTCCCACAGTATTCAGGTTGGGAATGGGCCCTAGAGGGGTCAGTCCTGGAAAACAAGTTACAAAAACCTTTACCTTTAGACCCGGTAGTTCCACTTCTGGTCTTTATCTTACAGGTATATCTGCATGCATAGCATTATTTCTAAGGACAAAATATTGGAAACAATGGAATTCAGAAGGCTAAATCAAGAATGAAGAAGTGATGTATATATTGACATGAAAAGAGCCCCACAATATATTCAGTGGGAATAGTGGTGTATACTAACTTCTGTGTGAAAAACTGAGGGGGAGGACGAATATATATTTACTTGAATTTTCAAAAGGAAACTCTGGATAGGGATATGGGATTAAAAGATACAAACTGTGATGTATAAAATAAATAAGCAACAGGGATATATTGTACAGTGCAAGGAATAGAGCCATTATTTTATAATACCGCTATATGGAATATAATTTATCAAAATATTGAATCACTATGTGGTACACCTGAAATTAATATCACTGTAAATCAACTATAATTCCATTTAAAAATTTACAAAAGAATCTCTGGAAAGATGTCAAGGAAATTAATAAAAGTGGAGCTTACTACAGAACATGCTAGGTATGGCAGGGGTGAGGATGAGGTTTCCACAGTGTTCTTTTTATGTTATTTGGCATTTTAAATTATGCAACTGTATTACCTGTATCCAAAAAATTAAATTTATAAAAGAATAAAAACCTAGAATTAGTAGGATAAAGTTAACGGGCAGGAAGTGTTCTTTGTTATCATCACATTCAAGTCCTTGAATTTACACATGAAGAAAGGAATGTCAAGATAGAAAAGGAACTGCCTTAGGATACTGGCCAAATTCTTGGCAGAACTGGGATTGGGACTTAAATGCTCCAATTCTAAATCGGGTCTCTGCCCACTTCTGCATATCTGCTTTTGGGATTAGAGAATCCTGTGTTTCACTTTTACTATGTATTATGAAAAGGAAGCACTGTACTGAAAACTAATATGCTCTGAGCCCTTTCTGCCCTGTGGTGCACTATGTCCACTTGGAATGTGTGGCCTGTTTGATAGCAGCTTCCACATCACCCCTAATGAAGACATGACAGCTCTGCTTTCTGGGAGACTTTTATTAAAAATTCACAAGAGCAGTCTCCAAATGGACATATTCTGCAGGATTTTCTTCTTGCAAACCACTTTATTGTTTCTTTCTTTTAGGCCATCTTAGAAATACTCTTTAGGCATCCGTCCACCTTGATGATAACGTGGGCACCTTAGCATCATTCATATCCTTGGTAATGCTGCAAAACAACCTGTCTTGAAATTATAGAGTCCCTAAATTGCCGATGACTAAATTGGAGAGAAAAGCAATAGAGAACAAGACTTCACTGAGGCAAACTTAAGTACCATTTCTCAATGCATTGGCCTTGGCTGCTTCTCAAAATGTATGAAGTGACGGAGTTCCTGTTGTGGGTCTGCGGTAACCAACCTGCCTAGTATCCATGAGGAATTGGCTTCAATCCCTGGCCTTGATCAGTGGGTTAAGGATCTGGCATTACCGTGAGCTGTGGTGTAGGTAACAGATGTGGCTCAGATCTGACATTGCTGTGGCTGTGGCATAGGTCAGCAGTTATAGCTCTGATTAGACTCCTAGCCTGGAAACTTCCATATGCTGCTGGTGCAGCCTTGCCCCCCAAAAAAGAAAGAAAATGTATGAAGTGGGCATAATGTTTCTGTACAGGCTCTCCCTGTGAATCTTTTCTCCTACCCGTTCTCAGTCCCTGAGGTTCAAAGATTCTTGACTGCGCCAGATTTGAACAGTGCTCTTCAACTCTGCCACATTCTCCTTAACACAGTGAATGGATCAGAAATAGGCATCTAACTCAGCCAGGGCCAATGAGGACACATGGAACTTTGCTGGCCATGTCCAGAAAAGCCTCACCTTTCTCTTGGGGTTACTAAACATAGGTAGAGAGATTCCAGTAGTCAGCTTTGCCCTCACACCGAAAGAGTCCAGATGCAAACCAGCTTAGAGAAATTCAAATTTGAAAACTTTCTGATGACAGTATTTAGATACCTGAATCCAGCTATGCCTGAAAATTTGTCCGTTCAGCTTCCCAGTTCTATGAAAAGAGAAAAGTATAATTCCTTTTTGGGTGGTTGTTTAGGCTAGATTTGAGTATCTTTCTCTTGCAGTTCAAAAATCCAAACAGAAACATTTTTTTATTTAATTATCAGATATAGATACATTTTTAAGTTTTAATACTCTCCAAAGTACATTTTGTATTCATTTCAATAAACACCATGAAAATGGAAAGACTATACTTAAGGAAGCAGATATCCAACATATGTTTCTTACTTTAACCTCAAATTCTCTGGAGCACTTAGAAAGTTTTCAATAGAAGAACAATATTCTAAAAAAAAAAATAAAAACACTAGGAATAATAATTTTTATAATCCCTCCTACAAGTTATAAAGCGTTATCCTATGCTAACAATTTCATTCTCCTACCCCCATAACAAGCTTTTAAGATGGACAGTGTGTTAACAATCTCATTTAAGGACTTCTCATTGGGGCTCAATGGAAATGAATCTGACTAGCATCCATGAGGATGCAGGTTCAATCCCTCACCTTGCTCAGTGGGTTAAGGATTCAGTGTTGTTTTGAGCCGTGGTATAGGTTGCAGACGAGGCTTGATCTGATGTTGCTGTGGCTGTGGCTGGCAGCTATAGCTCCAATTTGACTTCTAGCTTGGGGAAACTCCTTATGCCTCAAGTGTGGCCAAAAAAAAAAAAAAAAAAAAACTCGAAAAACAAAAAAAAAACACCTCATTTAAAAATGAACAAAGTGGAGTTCCCGTCGTGGCGCAGTGGTTAACAAATCCGACTAGGAACCATGAGGTTGCGGGTTCGGTCCCTGGCCTTGCTCAGTGGGTTAACAATCCGGCATTGCCGTGAGCTGTGGTGTAGGTTGCAGACGTGGCTCGGATCCTGCATTGCTGTGGCTGCGGCGTAGGCCAGTGGCTACAGCTCCGATAAGACCCCTAGCCTGGGAACCTCCAGATGCTGCGGGTGCGGCCCTAAAATGACAAAAAGCAAAAAAAAAAAATGAACAAAGCCAAGTTTCAAAAGTCATAACTTATGCAAGATTGCAGAGCTAAGGAAGGGAGCAGGAGCTGAACACAAGTGTTCCAATTTATTTTTTGTATGCCCATTACACCACATTGGCTTAGACCAGGGCAAACAAAATCTGACCATTCAATAGAAAGATTTAATCACAGTTGCAACACTTCATTTTTGCTTGGGTTCTGAAAATCATATGGATTGGTTTCCTCTTTACATTTGCAAATCAGTAAATCTGTCTGGTCCAGTTTTCCTCTACCAGCCCTGTTCAGGAAATCTTGTGGCACAGCAGGTTAAAGGATCCAGCCATTGTCACTGCAGCAGTTTGGGTTTCAGCTATGGCACAGGTTCAGTCCTTGGCCTGGGAACTTCCACAAGCCACAGGTAATACCACTAGAAAGAACGAATGAAAGAACAAAAAAATGGAAGGAAGGAAGAAAGAAAAGAAAAGAAAATCTGCATTCACATTATACAGAGATACAGATTTTGCTCACAAAAGAAATATTATTTATGAAGAGTATAGAAGAAAGCTTCTTTCGTTCAAAGAGGAACGTAAACTATTCTTACCTCTGCCTAGGGCTGTTTTAAGATAATTTAATCTGACTTGAAAACCATTTATAGAGTTGATGTATGTGTAATCCGTGTGAAAAAATGCTAGTTGTGATGGTAGATAAAGATGAGGAAAAATATCAAGAGAAATAAGACACGGAGCCTATGCTTGGAGAGACAATGGGTGCAACACAGTGGGGAAGGGGATAGGATGTGTTGTTCAGGATTTAGAATTGCAAACCACAAAATCCCTTTCATTTTAAGGGGAAAAGGAATCTGCTTTGCCTGTTAGGTTGTTCAAAATATATCTGAGGTGGAGATGGGGTCAGAGCTGGGTGTGTGAGAACAAGAACAAAGTCCAGGGACTGCTTCTGCTACCCCCACTGTTATTTTCCATGGGGGTGTGTACTCAGTTGTCCTGGACACTGGATGCCAGAGCCCTGCTGCCTTCAGAGGCCAGACACCTTGGCTCCCAGGCTCACATGAAAGTAATGCTCACAGGCAAATGCTTCCTCAGGTTGCTCTCTTGTGAGGATGTTTCTGAGTTGGAGGGTCTAGGTCACATGCCTGTGTCCTGCTCCAAGTAAAACAAGGAGGATAAATTTCTGGATTCTGAACTGAGATTAGGGACACATATTTAACTGAGGAAAATTCTTCCAACAGAGAAATGACATATAAAGGCTCCTGACATCTCAGCATATACATGTCTATGAGACAGATTAGAAGAAATGCAAAGGGCAGTTTTTTAGCAGGAAATCTTACGTCTTCTGATGGAAGACTTGGCAGAGACTTGGAGGTAATGACTTTGAGAAAGACTGTACTCGAAAGAGAGATTAGGCAGCAAAAGTATACTCCTAGCTCCCTAATTATTCTAATCCCTTTACAAAAGGCTTACACATGCCTTTGTTCTCTACCCCTTGGATATCTCAGATAAAATAACTACACACTAAAGATGACTGTAGAAGCTTTCAAGGTGTTCCTATGGAGATAATATTGCTAAAATATAAATCTTCCCCGCCATGGTCTCAAACATCAAACTCATAGATGTCAAACTCTAAACTGAATCCAAGTATACCGAATTGCTTTGGCAGGTGTATAAAACAAAACTCCAAAATATAAGATTAACATCTACAGTTCGAATGATGAGGCAAGCAAAGAAGTTCACACGCAACTTTTTGAAGTGATTCCACAAAGCACTGAATTATGACAGCCCTGAGCTAGCAGAAAGCTGGCTCCAAAGAAATCTTTCATCCATGCTTTAAACAGATGACCAGCAGAGCATCAGAGAAACAGGCTAGACTCTACCAAAGGAGAGACAGGTTTCACGATTATAATATCCTCCAGGGCATCGTATATGACACCTTGTCACAGGACAGAGTCCCTGAGCAGTTCATAGCACTCCAGCCTGTGCCTTCCCCACAAAATAAGTAATTTCCAAATGGACTGTTCACCCATCCGACTCCTAGTGGATTTAAACTTTTTTACATTTGGGTTTTAAAGGAGGCACTAGGAAAATAGGCCATAACTTTCCTTCCTTTCTTCCCTCCTTCCCTCCCTCCTTCCTTGTTCCCTCCCTCTTCCTTCCCTCCTTCCTTCCTTCTTTCTTTCTGACTTTTTATAGCCTCACTGGCAGCATATGGAGTTTCCAGGGTTAGGGGTCCAATTGGAGATGCAGGCTGTAGCTGCCGGCCTGTGCCACAGCCACAGAAATACTACATCCCAGCCACAGCTTGCAGCAACACCAGATCCTTAACCCACTGAGCGAGGCCAGGGATCAAACCCACATCCTCACAGACACTATGTCAGGTTCTTAACCCCCTTAACTCCATAGTTTTCTTTTCTGAATGTCAAACACATGTCATTTACATGCTAACTTCATTATCTTTTGCAATGTATTCACTTAAAAGTATTAATTGTTACTATTTAAAATGTAATACTATGTAATGATTACAATTATGCCTAGGTAGGATGCAGATTACTAAAATATTCGATATATTGGTTATATTTTTGAATGCACAAAAAAAATTTGCAAGGACATGGCCAAATTTTAACAATGATTTATCTAGATGTTTGGATTTTGTGGGGTCTTCTTAATTTTTTTTTTTTTTTTGTCTTTTTGCCTTTGATATAGAGCCGCACCCGCGCATATGGAGGTTCCCAGGCTAGGGGTCTAACAGGAGTTGTAGCTGCCGGCCTTCGCCACAGCCACAGCAACGCGGGATCCGAGCCGCGTCTGCGACCTACACCACAGCTCACAGCAATGCTGGATCCTTAACCCACTGAGCAAGGCCAGGGATCGAACCCGCAACCTCATGGTTCTTAGTCGGATTTGTTAACCACTGAGCCACGAAGGGAACTCCACGGGTCTTCTTAATTTTTATTTTTTATTTTTATTTACTTATTTTGGCCACTCTTATGGCATGTAGACTGAACCCATGACACAGTAATAACATTGCTGGGTCCTAACCTGTTAGGCTACCAGGGAACGCCTGTGGTGCCTCTTTAATTTGATTTTTACTCTTTCTTTCTTAATACTTTATTACCTTCCTGGATGTTCCAAAACATTAATAAAACACATATATTACATTAATAATAAGCAAAGTAGTAGCAAAGACTTAATTTGGGTGTCAAAGTCACAATTACTCTAGTGCAATATAAAAATACATAATAATTCATTAATGTTTTGGATATACGTTACCCCAGAAACTACAAGCAAATATAAGACACACTCGGTAACTTTTTCTCAGGGCCTCAAATCAAAACCATGGACATCCGCTAATACTGTGGGGGCCTAACAATTTTTACTTCAGTACTGAATTCTCTAGACTACTCTGTTTCAGAGCCCTTTTATTTACTTATGTCCTCTGGTCTGCATTTCTGTGAGGCTATCTAGCTCTGGCCATTGCCTCCTAATACTAGCATTTCCCTTACCTTCACCCTCTCCTCACTGGTAGAAGAGTGGGTAGGAAAAGCATGAGTGTTGTCACTATGCAGCTTGCGTTTAAATTCACATTCGTGCATTTACTAGTGTTCACGATCCAACCATTTAGTCATCTGTAAACCAGGCATGCAGATAAATAATAGTATACAACCACTCAAATAGTATCCAGGAGTATATAATAGTATATAATAGTATATAATAGTGCCCAGCAAGAATTTAATTTGTTGGAAAATTGAATTAGCTGGGACACGTAAAAGCAATTTTCAAATTATAAAGCAACATGCGAATAACTTTATTCTTTTCAATTCTAAATTTATTCCTTTTAATAACAAGCTATGGCTTTAAAAACCAGATAAATATATTAAGTATAATTAAGAGTAAAATAAAATTTAGTAAATAAGTGTGGCCAGGGGTCTGAACTGAACTAAAGATACCAAGTTTCATCTATTCTAAGACATACATACATACTGTTCCACAATTTCACATTTGTAAAATTGGGATGTGTCCTAAATTAAAGGTGTTTCGTAACTGCTGCTGCCACATGGCATTGAAGACCTGGTCATTACCTGCTCAAGAGTGAGCATCAAAAACGCTACCCTCAAATCTTGCAAAATGAGTGTCTACAGCTTGGAAGAAAGTCCCAGAGTAAAAAGTGAAGCACTCTATGAAGAAATGCTGCAACATCGATTTTCCTAGTAGTACAGAGGAGGCTGTCAGGGCAAGTGACATGGATATGAATGGCAGTTTGTCCAAACTGGAGCCAGAAGAGTTAGACACTGAATGTGAAGAAGCTTGAGGAAAATCTAGGCTTTAGGGTTTCATATATATATATATATATATATATATATATTTGGTCTTTTTGTCTTTTTAGGGCTGTACCTGATGCATATGAAGGTTCCCAGGCTAGGGGTCGAACTGGAGCTACAGCTGCCGGCCTACACCACAGCCACAGCAATGCCAGATCCGAACTGCATCTGTGACCTACACCCCACAGCTCATGGCAATGCTGGATTCTTAACCCACTGAGCAAGGCCAGGGATCGAACCCACAACCTCATGTTTCCTAGTCGGATTCGTTTCTGCTGTGCCACGATGGGAACTCCCTAGCTTTCATTTTTTAGGTATATACAAAGAGATAGATAATTTTACAAACTGTCATAACTGAATTAAGAAACTGTCAATAAAAAATAAAATGCAAAGAGTCATGAAAGCATATGGTACCATTTTTATTGACAGCATTTTTCTCCCTTACTTATTAAGCAATAATAGTGTACCTTACAATCAATGAATGCAGTGAAATAAAAAAAATGTCCAGTTGTTCATCTCTTTTCTCCTTACCATGAATACTTCATCATGCTCTCTTAGGAATAAAGTCATTTTCTTATAAAATTGTACTATTTTTACATCTGAGAAAATGGACAATACTTTCATAATGTCATATAATATTCAGTCTATATTCAGTCTTCTCCAATTGTCCAAAAATGTTTTTCATGTTTTTTTTTAAACCAGCATCTAATAAAGATTCACATATTACATTGGACTAAACTTTTTATTAGTATTAGCACTGGGTACTAATTACTTAGTAGGGACAGATTTATTTTGTTTTAAACCTTCCCTCTTTATCTTTCAAGGCAATGGTGTTCATTTTATTTTATCCTGTTTTTATTTTATGGAACTTTTTTAAAGTAGGAAATATTTAGCAACTTTATCAAAAGATTTGCTTACATGGAATCTTTATTAATTTTTCAACTGAGTTTCTTAAACTGTCAGAGGTAAGAACACATAGAAAGTCATTTCTGAATTTAACTTTTGAATCACAGGAAGACTAAGTTGCCATAATGAACTAATTAAATTGCTCTCAGGAGCAATACAAATGTACACCAGAAGTTCCAGATAGCTAGAGAAACATTGCCTTTTGAAAGTTCAATGTCATGTGCCCTGAGTGTTAGGAGTTACCTAATTGTGAGTAACTTCCTTATTTTTGGTGAAATCTTCCTGTTGCCACATTAAAAATAGTTCCTTTCATATTTCCTTTAGAGGAGAGTTGGTGCTTTGAATGAGATGTTCACAATTTGGAAAGACTAGCACTTCTTTATGAATGAAAACATTATTTTTCAACAAAGAACTTGCTGTTCCATTATTGCATAAAATAGTTTAGGGCTGGTGTGAAAAAAAAAATGTACAGACTTGAGGAAGGTGTATGGGACTAAAGAACAAAACATATTGTATGCTCAAGATAGTAGGATGGAAACACTGCATATTTCTTATTAAGCTTTTCATTTATACTGAAGCAAAAAAATGAAATTTTTAGAAAAAATTGGATACTAAAAGCCACATAATGTACTATTCAGTATAGAGTACTGTGAAGATTATAAAATTTAACATGTTATTTAGTTTTGATTAAACAATTTTCTATCAAGTGTACCAGAATATTAAATTGAAACTGTTTGGCAAACTTAGGGCTGAAAATATGTTGTATATATCCTATTTTAAGTCATTCGGAATGAATGTTTTGTTTGCTTCTAGCTCTCAGTAGGATTTTCCATAAGTAAGACATCTGGGTAGAGTTTTTCTGCTTATAAAAATCATTCCTTGTTCAGTTATAGTTAACAATAAACTAACTCAGAAATGTGCAGTCTATAGCGATGTCTAATCATTGATTTAGTGTAATACCTCTGTTAAACAGTTACCTAGACTTACGATCTTAACCACCTTCACAATGAATTAATCTTAATTTCCTATCAACTGGATATGTCAGTAAATAAGTGGACAGACTCTAGCAACAAACATTCTTTTTTCTTCAGTTTCTACTAAACTCCTCAAATAAAAATAATTTTTAAAAATCCAAATGTATTACCTTATTTCTCTATTATATTCTAAGATTGATCATTACTACCCAAGCAGTAGCGTACTTCAGTAAAGTCAAGGCCATTCCCATTTTTTGAAGTTCCCATTTGCAGAATAAAGAAATGCCAAAATATGGCTACAGACCGATGTATGTTAAAGGTTTACTTTTAACAAATTATGTTTCTGCTCTAGAAAATCTACTCACTGGATATGTGACATCTTAGAGATAACATCAAAAATACATTTTTCAAGTTCAACATTATGAGAGACCCTGAACTCTAGTGACTCTGCAATTTCCAGTCTCTCCTAAGTCCTGCCAGTCATACATTCACTTTGTTAAATACATAGACTTTTGATTCTCAGCTCATCTTCAACTCTTAGAAGAGTTTCAATTGCTCACTGTAGTTTTCTTGTCATATTTGTATGTACAAATGTACCATAGTAAGGTACCAAACATTGACATTCATAGCAATAAAAAAAAGAATTGAAAAAAAAAATGTAGCAATACCTTGTCCCACATGACTCTTGTTAGGACAAATCATTTTATATTTTTAGTATACGATTTCAATGTCATAGAGACCATCAGAATCCATGTGAATATGTTTAAAAATCCACAGAAATACTGCCATTTTATTTTTTACCACAGCGGAGATGTTTCTTAACTTCCCAAGGTATAGGTCATCATTCAGTTTCCTGCTTTTACCCTATCCCTGTCCATCAATAAACAGCTGCATCTCCACCAGCTCTTATCATCTCTCTCCAGTCTCACAAGAAAGTTGACCTTATATCAAGTCAAACATAATCCTTCAAACTCTATTCTAAATCTTATTTCCTTCCTTAGAAACCTCACAATATCTTCTTTCTTTTCTGTGTCCTCAACTCTCTTTACTGCTTCCTTTCCTTTCACACATAAATACATATAAACTTTTCTCCTGTTATTAAAAAATCAAATGTTGGGTCTAATTTCCAGGGTATTCTAGCCATCCTCCAATCTCCCTAATTTCCTCTTTAGCCCACTTCTTTACAAATTGTTTGCATTTCCTCCTTTCCAATCTGCTCTTACCTCCTTGCTATGTGATTTCTATCTCTACCACTCCAGGGAAATTTTTTTTCAGAAGCTTGATCAGTGACTCCATTTTTCCTAATAAAATAAACACATTTCAGCATTGATCTTATTTTACTTCCCTAAAATATATAGAAATCTGAACCAAAACTCTCTCAAAATTGTCTCCTGGAAGGCTTCCATGATGCAATTTTTTTCCCCATTCACATCTATTTATTCATTCACATCTGCAGCCACTTCTCAACCTCCTGCACTAATTCATTTTCTTTCAGCTATCCCTTAAAAGATAGTGTTTCTCAGAGTTCCATCTTTGTCCTTCTTTTCCTCTTCCTGTGTTTTACATCCCTGGGTGAACCCATCTAGTTTTTGGATTTCAGTTCATACTGCGTTACTAAAGCGTAGATCCTTCCTTCCAACCTAGATTTTTCTCCAAAATATACAGCTCCAGCAAATACCCTTTCCACTTCTCTCTCTACTTCTTCAAGTCTCACCTTAGTCCCCACAGGGTTATTCAATACTTTCTATCATCTCTCCAAACCTCCTCCCTTTTTCAGTCAATGGAACCACCATCTTGCCTAAATCAGAACCCAGGAATTATGCTTGGTCCTTCCCTTCTCCCCTACTCCTTGCATATAATTGATCGCCAAACCCACTGAGTTTACCCACCAAAGTTTTCCTGGTTCTGTCAGATGTTCTTCCCCTGCACAGTTCCTGATGCTTAGAACCTTGCCATTTACATCACCTGCCCATCTCTTCTCTCTGCCCCCAGTTTAATCACATTCAGTATGTCTACCACAATATTACCAGGGTGATTTTTGTGAAATGCAGAGTTTATCAAGTATTTCTCATTTCCAACACTGCTTGAAACAGCTCATCAGATTCCTACAGCCTGCAAAGTAAAATATCAACCCCTAAGCATGGCCAGTGGCTGCAGCCTCGTCACTTAACCAAATTGCCTTGCAGACTACATTTAGTCATACTGAAATGTATACACCATATACCAACATTTTAATCACATTGAAATACATACTTTGAATAAATCCCTGAAAAAACCTTGATCTTGCAAGCACCTGCACCTCGCACATTGCCCTCTCTAGACTCAACTGGAGCATCATCCAGGAAGACTTGCTCTCTCCTAAGGGACTGGAGAAATTCTCCTGCTGTGTGTTCTCATAGCTCATTGAACTGTTCTGAGCTATAAGACCATCTTGTTTCATGGCAGTCAATGCATTTATGTACGTATTCTCGAGGCCATAGACCCAATGTTCCTTGAGGGCATAGATCTTATCTTCTTCATTATTTTTTTTCCATGACTGGTACACACTATGTACTCCATCACTGTCAAATGAGTGAATACAAGTGCTACTTACCAAAAATCCTTTGTGGTTAGTCATATGATAAAAGCATATGGTTTCATGTAAACTTACAAATGTTTTACTTTATAGAGCTATATAGATAGATGTATAAAACAAAAATGAGTCAGGGCTTTGTAAATCGGTCTTTCTTACTATAGACATTAATATCCTCCTCCATAATTTTACATATGTATCCACATATAAACATATAGTCACAAAAGTTTCTTACTCCACAGAAATATAAATTATTATTTTAGGAAGCACTGGCAAGGAAAATCATTAAATGGGAAAGACCTTGTATCTAGGTACATGTAACTAGAATATGCAGATGAAGAAGTTGTATGCAAGTAAAAAGTACTTCTTTGGCATTTTTGAGATTATAATTCTTTTCAGTATTATTCTTTTAAAGAGAAACATTACATTGGGTCTCTTCAAAATATTATTTTTAAATAATCAAATGCATCTCTGAGGCTTCAAAGAATATTAAAAATAACATTAATACTCAGGGAAAAATATCTTGGGTAAAGTCACATAGCCAGTAAATGGAAAAGTCATGAGATACTTAAGTTTGAAAAATTAAGTATATCTCATTCCTTTATTGGAAATGATAGGTTTAATTAAAAATATTACAGGTCTTTTCTATGATTCTAAAGGCTCGTTTAGACTTTTAAGACAAAAATGAAAAGAATGGTACCCAATCACAATGAGACTGGCTTATGTGAGTGTAATGGTACCACATGGGCATCTGCTCCTTTCTTCCTTCCTTCTTTCCTTCCTTCTTCCTTCCTTCCTTCCTTCCTTCCTTCCTTCCTTCCTTCCTTCCTTCCTTCCTTCCTTCCTTCCTTCTTTCCTTCCCTTCCCTTCCCTTCCCTTCCTTCACTCCTTCTCTCGAAGTACGTCTCTTAAACACCTGACAAGCAGAGTTCCAGGGGATACAACTTATGCACCGTTAAGTCCTCAGGGTCCCTGATGAAAGAAGAAACCTAAAGTTTAATAATTCCAGCCACGGCTTAACCATTCTGAGGAGAATGAAACTACCAAGTCACAAGAAAAAGTAGCCAGAAAAGCAAAGGCTCCCCTTTCATAGGCAGCCCCACATCTGACACACACAAGCGAGGCTAAGAGATGGGAAGAGGAGGACACAGATGTGTCTGAGGTAAGACCACAGCCACTCCTACTACATTATATTTCCTCTCACTGATATCAATTCAATGTGTATGCTGCAAATTAATTTTAGATCTCTCATTTGGTTTTCTCACAAATGAGACACTATGCAATTGAGCAATATGTGAGGCATTTCAGATAAAGAAGTAATCTTTATCTCCCTGAAATAGTTCATATTCCAAGAGCTGTTTGATGCTCGTGTGATTTTACATTCTAAGGATTTTTATTCATTTATGACAAGAAAAAGAACTTCCAAAACTTAGTTAATGCAATGTACAATTTACAAAATGTTTACATATGTATATTTCATCTGATCTCTACAGTCATGTAAGAATTTTTATTTTTATTTTTTTTACGGAATTGTTATAGGCTAGGGGATATTAATTTGGAAGTTCTAATACATACTAATTGGTAGATCCTAAAATTGATCCCATGTCTTTAGCCATAAAGTCCAGTGTTTTTGTCACTCCTTATTTCTACCATGTTCTTGAAGAAATAATATTAGAGTGTAATATACCTTTTCTTCAACAATGTTATTCAAAGTATATCAAGTTATAAGTATATAGAGTTTCAATTGTATTTGTTTTGTTGAGATACACTTCCATTCTATGAGAAAAAAAGCACCCAAACTTGATTCACTAAATAAAACGCAGAAACCACTGTTAAAGGATAAATAACCTGAAGAGAAAGAAAGGGAGCAAGGAAGACAGAAAGAGGGAGGGAGAGAAAGGAAAGAGAAGGAAAAGAAACATAATGTATTTCATTTTCAAGAAAAAAAAATGGTGCATTAAGTGTCTAGAACAGTCCGCCTTTTAAATCTTCGGCTTTTATTAGCAAATCTTATAGGCAATTCTTTGTGTATAATTATGTATGATTTCCTGGAGAAAAGAGCATAAGGCTTTCATCCATACTTACTAGTCCATTATAGTATCATCAGAGAAGTACAGTTCCTAAAATAAGGAATTGTTTTTGTTGGAGACAGAAAACGATCAGGCAAAATGTTCTAAGAAGAAGCAGGTGAATAAGCAGAGGGAACTGTGGAGGGGTTTACAAAACTCATAGAATGTGAAAAGGGTCTTGAAATAGAGGTTGAATTTCAGCAGGGAGGGCAAAAGAGGAAAAGATATTTCGTTCTAAGAAAAAGTAGGAGCAAAGGCATGGAAGAAAAATGTATGTTTGAAAAAGTGGAGATGTTGCAACATAATTCGAACTTAGTGTTTAATGGGTCAGGTGGATTGGAGAGCTTCGGGAAGGGAAGCGAGTTTATTTTCTCGTTTTAAAAGCAGTTTATGTTATCTTCAGTAAGACTAATAATACCAGTGTCTGTGACCTCAAAAGATCATTTGTTTTCCCATCTTTATTTTGCAGAGGAGAAATGTGAGTCTGTAACCTGGTTTCCAGCTCTATATTGTTTCTTAGTTGTTTCTTTTAACTTGAAATACAGTTGATTTACAAATGTTTTGTTAGTTTCAAGTATACAGCAAAGTGATTCAATTACATCTTCTTTTTTTTTTTTTTGAAATTCTCTTCCATTACAGGTTATTACACAGTGTTGAGTCTAGGTCCCTGTGTTATATAATAGGTCTTTATTGAATGTATATTTTAAATGTAGTAGTGTGTATATTTTAATTCCAAAGTTCTTATGTATAAAGGACAGGATTTGGTTCTATTTCATTACAGAAAGACTGAATAACTGCTTGCTATACTAACATGTATGCTTCCTGCCTCACTCTCATTAACGATTTGGTAATTTCTCCCACCGAAGAAATCAAATATTTTCCTCTCAGTATATAGACATACCAGACCTCAAAGTATATTTGCCTTTTGGATGGTGTCGGTTTTAATTATAACTTTATGGAACAAGCTGAGTTAACAACCCAATCTAGTCGATGTTCATTTCTTTATGAGTTCCTTTTTCTCATTCATCCACCCTATAACATTTCCAGTTCATGCAATTCAAGAAATGTGGGTTAATTGAAGCCATGTGTCTCTAGAGTAAATTTATTTTATCTTTCATTACTGTCTCAGTCCAGCACTAAAATCTTCAAGGACAGAATCGGCTATCACGTGGAAATAACTTTAAAAACTTGAGGTTCATCAGTTAGGTGAACTTTAAAGTTCTTTTCTAAAAATGCTACTGTTGTATATTCTCAAATTCTTTTTCTTTAGAGGAAAGTAAGTTTTAATGCACTTTGGTTATTTTTAAATTGCTTTAGTATGTTTCAAATTGTCCTAGATTATTTGATACAGTGAAGTACCACTTTATATAGGCTTTAATTCTAAAATCAGCATAAAAGGTGAAAAATCTTATACTCCAAATTACCCTATGTGTGTAAATATGTATGTATAAACATTCAGATGTAAACCATACTATGGTGTACGGTTTGATTTTTTTTTCTTTTTATGGCCTAATCAGTGGCATATGGAAGTTCCCAGGATAGGGGTCGAATCGTTGTTGCATCTGGGACCTATGCCACAGCAACACTGGATCTGAGCTGCATCTGTTACCTAGGTCACAGCTTGTGGAAATGCTGGATCCCAAACCCACTGAGTGAGGCCAAGGATTGAACCTAAATTCTCTCAGACAATGTTGACTCTTTAACTTGCTGAACCACAATGGGAACTCCTATGGTTTAATTTAAACAGTGCTGGATTTCCCCTTGTGGCTGAATGGTAATGAACCTGACTAGTATCCATGAGGACCAGGATTTGATCCCTGGCCCTGCTCAGTGGGTTAAGGATCTGACAGTGCCATGAGCTGTGATGTAGGCTAGCAGCTGCAGCTCCGATTAGACCCCTAGCCTGAGAACTTCCATATGCTGAGGGTGCAGCCCTAAAAAGCCCAAAAAAAAAAAAAAATGCCAATTAAAGATACAGAAACAGACGAAAATACATGAATTACAGAATGAAAAATGGATCAAGTTGAAAATTAGTAATCTAAAATACCATTTGATGAAGCTTCATCACATATTTAATTATGGGACTGGGCAGTGATAGTAATATATTAATAAGGGAAAAGTAGGCCAAGAAATCACCCTCTGGTTTAAAAATTATTGTGATTATGCTGATTACTTCTCAATTTGCTCATGCCTTCCACATTCACTCTATACTCTACCCTGAGATCCTGGGGCTCAAAACAGGCCAACTCTGTTTCCCAGATTCCCATGCTGGCTACCTGAGTGGTAAACAACACTCTTAAAGCAACTCTGGGAGGTATGAGGCGGGGACAAAGAACTTCCTTTCAGCCAAGTCCCTACCTGAACTGCAGCTGCTATGGCAATAACACCTGACCAAGTCTGCAGCTTCTTTTTGGTTTCCCCAACCCAACCACACTGTGTCCGTTATCTTCACTGTTTCCTCTTTATCCTGGGGCTTTCCTGTAGCTATTAGCCTGGGTCACCAGTGTTTCCTTTTTGCTTTCTCAGCTCTTCAACCACTGTGTAAGGACATCCCAAATCAAATCAGTTTTATTTCAATGACTAATGCAGTTTTCATTTTCCCATCAGGATCCCAGCTGATGCCATAAAGAATTTCCAATTGAATGCCAGCCTGTAAATGCTTTATCATCTCCCACAATGACCATAGATGGGTATGATGAGAAGAGTGGCCAAAAATAAAATAAAATAAAAAATAAAGCCCATGACAGTGCCCTGCCCTTTGGAGCCAGAAAATAGTACAGAAACAAATAGGTGCCAAAACCAGCAGGTGAAAGATATATTCTCTGAAGTTATCCAAGGCAAAACAAAATCCCCAACACATCAGTCACTCAGAAAAGCGGAAGTAAAAAGAGAGCAATTTTGTAAAAGAACTTTCCACTAGAAATTGGGCCAAAAGGTGGAGAGATGGGGGGGGGCTTTGAAGAACAATTTTATCTTCACTTCAAGAGTTTCAACATTATTTTGTGCTTTTCAGCTTCAAAAACAGCCTTGTTTATAAAAGTTTTATGGGTAATTTCGGTATTTTCTGCAAAGAGATACAGAATATACGATGCATTTCTGATTCAGGGTTTTTTTTCCCTTTGCAACTAGTAGCAGATTCCCCTCAAAAGGCACCCCAGAAGCTTTGTTGTCATTCAGCTACCACACTCTCATTCAGTGAAGAATTAAAGGAAAACTGAACACTGTCATTTGAATGTAATTTGGGGGATAAAGGTAATGCTATTTTAAATGTCAAATATTTTAGCTCCAGAAAACAGCAAGGCAATTGAATGTCTTTTAGAATGAAGGTAATAAGTAGCACTAATAGGCCACCCATTAAGGTATAAGGGAGACATAATTTTATGACTACAACCAACTTAATCCTCTGATATGTCAGTCATAGCAGGAATGTTCTAAAGATTTCAGTAAGCACAGTTACATTGAAACCCCACTGAGTACTGCCAGCAGAAGTAACCTATAACCTATTAAAAGCAATCAAGGGCCTTCAGGACCTCTGAAATAGAAAGATATGTATAGCCCACAGGTCTTTAAGAGCACGCTGAGTCTTCCTACTCATCTGCGAATATTCTGGCTGAACAATTAGTACATTAAATTGATGTTTCCAGAGACAGACTATCATAGCAAAATAATTTTGTTCCTGCTCATTTCAGTCTTTTAAAAAGACAGTGATGCCATTTCGTATTTTTTTAGCAGAATGTATAAATTCTTTCCTATCTCTTAACTATTCCCACCCACACAGAAGCATCTCTCGGACTTGACAAATGAAAATTTTGAATGCTGCTGGAGTGGGGCCCTGGTTTGATCACACAGATGTGAAATAGGGAGCCAAGACTAAAAACATCCTAAGAAAGCTGGGAAACGTGGTCCTCGATATTTCTAAATAGAAGGGATATACTTGGAATTTGAGTTTATCTTTAAAAACTTGGGTTTTTTTTTAAGGAAAAAATAAACTTATTTCAGACCTGTTGCAGAGTTGTCAGAGGATAATTATTTCATCCAAACCAAAGCAAGATTTTATCCTATATTCACAGGGAAATAAAAACAAATTACTGGAATTTCTTTGTGGCTCAGAGGAAACAAACCCAATTAGTATCCATAAGGATGCAGGTTCAATCCCTGGCCTCGCTCAGTGGATTAAGGATCGGGCGTTGCCAGGAGCTGTGGTGTAGGTCCCAGACTCATTGCTGTGGCTATGGGCCAGCAGCTGCAGCTTTGATTCAGCCCCTAGCCTGGGAACTTCCATATGCTGCAGGTTCAGCTCTAAAAAAACAAACAGACAAAAAAAAAACCCAAAAAACAAAAAAGTGAAAACAACATTCCTGTGAAGCGAATGTCATTCTTTCAAAAAGAAAAGTCCAGATAATAATAACTTTGGCCTAACACAACCTAGAGCTGTCTTTGAATGACTCATATGTATAACAATATAAAAGATATTACTGGAACACTACAAGCTAGAAAACATAAACTTCTTTTTTTTTCTTAAATTTTTTTTTCTTAATTTTTGGCCACACTTATGGCATGCGGAAGTTTACACACCAGAGACCAAACCTGCATCACAGCCATGACAATACTGGATCCTTAACCCACTGAACCACCAGGGAAGTCTTAAAAAGTATGTAAACTTCTAATGAGTACCTATACCAAATGAGAGTTTCCAAAACCTTAGCATAATATAGAAAAATTGTTCTTTGTGGTCCCAAGACCAGCAGCCCAAAATCACTCGGGAGTTTGTTAGATGAGCAAAATTCCTGGGCTCCACTGGATCACAAATTCTGGGGATGGCATCCAGAAATCCTTCTTTTACTAAGTCCTCCAGGGAATTCTGATGCTTGCTAAAGTGTCAGAAACTTAGGTATCATGGAATAATTAAATTTAAGGTCAAATTTGACTTTGTAAGTGTCTACTGTATTATCCAGGGTAAATAATTCAATTTTTCATAGCCCAAATTTGTTCTCTGACAAAATGAAAACAACACCTCCTTGCTGTGTTGTATCTGAATGTGAAATAATCATAGAAGACAGTGCCCTCATGCTGAAAACTCAGCTCAGATACACCCTAAGAAAGAAGAGCGTCAAATAACCATCCCACAGGGAAGCTCCGACTAAAAGAAAATTCCATAGACACCTGCTTCACCTTGAGCGAGGCCTGGGCCATAAAAGTTTAAAAACCACAGAGGCTGCCAAAAGACACCACACGGAGAAGACCATTCTGGGAGAATGCTGAGCATGGTTTATGCATTCAGGCAGAACTCAGTTTTCATCCATATTGCATTACTCTTTTGAAGAGTGGATGTACAAGATTTCAGACCATAAATAATTTACCTAAATACCCGCGGGTTTTCTAAGTATTAGGGCCATCCTTTTAAATAGGCCAAAGCCTGTGAAAATTGGCCAGGGAAAGACAGCCATGTCCAGCAGCAAAAGCTGTTCCTTAGTGAGAGCCAGAGCCAGTCATGAGATGGCAGGCATTCCAGGACTATTCTCGTCCCTGGAGATGGTGGAATTTCTCATTTTCTTCCTGCTGAGTCTGTCCAGCCTCAGAACCTGAATTTGGGTCTTCCCAGTGGCTTCCAGAACAGATCTAATCTAGGTTCAGAAATCTAAATTTCTAGAACCTCATGAATGCAGTTACAACTGCTTTCCCTGATCACACAGGATTGAGCTGATTATGCCCTGGGAACCCCTGGGAATCTTTTTCCTGATGCTTTCATGGGGCAACCAATCCCCCCAGGAAGAACATAGTCCTACAGGCCACTGGGAGTATTGGAATCCAAGATTAAGCTCTCAAGGGCCAAGCCAGGGCTATCACTGGACCTCTCAGCTTAGATCAAAAGCCAACAGTCATTACCCAGTCTTCCTATTGAGGTTCTAGATAATTCTTGTTGAAAAGCCATCAGAGCTGACCAGGAAGATCTCAGAGTCACACCAGGAGACACATGTCCTCTCTGGTGAGGTTGATGCCATTAAGAATCATGCTTAAACCTGCAATTAGAGATTACGCTCTGACCACATCCAGGGAACCTCGATTCTGAGAGCCCTGGAAACATATTCTAGGCTTGGACAGTTAACATTACTGGACTAGGAAGGCTTCTAGGTGAACTTGACCAGATTCTTGGGGAATGTTGTCTTTGTGTGAAGAGAAACAGTATGACTGAGTATCTCAGCCTAGCAGCCAGGTGTCAGAGGTTTTACTACTAAAAACAAACCAAAATAACCACAGCAACAACAAAAACGCAAACAGGCTGATCCAAGTGTTAGGGGCCCAGCTGCCAGGGAAGGCTGACAGTTATTAAAAACCTTATTTTCCCTGCAGTGGGACACACCTAGAAGAAATATTTCTGTAAGGCACAGACATCCTAATAGTAACAATGGCCTTCACTTAGTAAGAACAGATGTCCTCTATGAACCAGGGACTCTGGGAAGCCATTCTGTAGTTCATTTCAGAGCTTATTACTCTGGGCTCAGATTTAGCATTATCTGATACTGTTATTTCCTTAACAAAGCTCCGTAAAACTATTTTTTAAAAATGGAACTCATAAGAAACACAGGTTTGCTACAGTAATTTTTTAAAAAAGGCAGTTGTTTATAAAATAAAATGGTTTCTTCCTTCCACTTTTTTCTGGAACAATCTAATATATATTTATCCATGATTTTTCATATATATATATATGTATACACACATACACATATGCGTACATGTAAAATGCACACATGCACATATATATCTGACTATTGGTTACACACGTTTGTGACACTAACAACTAGGATAACATATATTATAGCAAATCCAAGATAAAGGATAAGAAGCCTGAAGTCCAGGAACTGGGCTGAGAACCTGCACATTATCATCGAGATGGTTTTTCAAGTAAAAAGTAAATGCTATTGGTGAGATACTCTTGTACCAGGCAGTGGTACATTAGCAAGGTATTCAAATCCAGGGCTGGTGGTTTCCAAGAGTGTGTCCTGAGTGTGTAGCTATTTGGGGATATTACAAACTCTGCCTAGTAGTGAGAAGACCCCACTCTGTTGGTGTCACGCATGATTTGCTTTTGCCTTTCATTTATCCTGTCTTCAAGTGAAGTAAACTTGATGCTGAGTAAAACCTAGTCTTTCTCTCATAAGCTTATCAACTCAAACCTAAGATGAACACCACTGGTCAGACACAGTGGGCATGGCAGTCTTAATTCACATCTATCTGATTACCAATAGAGTCCGATCTACATTTCTTCCCCAGAGCGTCTGTTTGTATATTTGGGGTGGTGGGGTGGTGGTATGCCCACAGCATGCAGAACTTCCTGGGCCAGGAATTGAACCCGTGCCATAACAGTGACAACGCCAAATCCTTAACTCCGGCCACTAGTGAACTTCTGTTTGTAGTTTTAAATTTTGCTATGGGTGGTGTTTTTCTAATTAATTGTTGGAAAAATTTTTTTCATATCAGATATAGAAACCTTTTATCACTAAGTGTTAGATTGTTTCCCCCAGATTATTGTTGGTATTGTGACTTTGTTTTAAGGAGTACCTTTGGTTGTGCAGAAGTTTTTATTTGCATGTGATTAAATTAGTCCTCTTGTTATCTGGAGCTTCTGGATTCCTAAGATTTATACAGAGAGTATATTTTATTTTCTTCTCACTGTTCAGTTTTAAATTTATTGCCTAATTTATTTGATCTTTTTTCATTTAGTCTGCAATGTACTGTATACGTTGGTGTACCGCATACCCAACTTGAGTTCCTTCAAGGGCAAGTCAGCTATCCCATTACCATTTATTACATGATCTAGCTTGTTTTTTGCCCCTGGATTGAAATGCAGCCTACTCAGATATTAAGAAGATACATATTTACATTTGTATTTAATTCTGTTTCCACTCTCTGTGCCGATCTACTGATATATTTGTCTATTAGTGTTTTTTTTTTTTTTTTTTTAACTCATAGCAGACTTCTAGTAAATTTTACTGTCTGGTAGGCAGGTCTTCCTCTGTTATTATTTATCAAAATTTTTTTCAGTTTCTATTGAGTTTAAGATAGACCACAGGGACAACATGGGGAATATAGTTAATATTTTATAGTAACTGGGGTATAAAACCTTTAAAAATTGTCTAAAATGTTTTAATTGAAAAAATAATACCAGAGTTCCTGCTGTGACTCAGTGGGTTAGGGACCCAACATTTTCTCTATGGGGACGTGGGTTTGATCCCTGGCCTTGCTCAGTGGGTTAAGGATCTGGTGTTGCTGGCAGCTGTGGCGTAGGTCACAGATGAGGCTCAGATCCGGTGTTGTGGAGGCTGTGGCATAGGCCTCAGCTGCAGCTGTGATTAGACCCCTAGCCTGGGAACTTCCCTATGCCACAGGTGCAGCCATAAGAAAATAAATAATAATAATGCAAAAAAATCATCTTCAGTTTCCATTGGATAACGGGTTTATACTGGGTTTACAAAAATGTAATTTTGAGCAAGTCATGTTCCCACTCTAGAACTTATTTAGGAAATTAGATGACTATTTCTCAGTGTGTTCCCTGGCAGTCATGTGCTTCCACTCTGGTTTCCAGTTCTTAGTGTTCCTGAAGATTCCTTACGTCAAGCTCACTTGTGTGATTTCAGTAGGATATCAGTTACCTTTCATCTGGTAGCCCAGGTAGCTGTGCGTGTGTATGTGTGTATATTGTAGGGGAAGGTTTCTGCCACACAGGTAAATACAATAGACTCTGCCACACAGGTAAGTACAATAGAAATCCTCACTTCTCTAAGTCTCAAGGAATTTGTCTCTGAAATAAGTGAGTTGAACCACATTTTGGTCCTACAGCAGCAGCCTGGGCATCTCTCAGGATATTATTAGAAAGGCAAAACCTAATGGAAAATAACATAAAAAAGAATATGTGTGTATATATATATATATATATATATATATATATACACACACACACATATATATATAGAGAGAGAGAGAGCATATAAAAATGGATAACGGAGTCACTTTGCTATATAGCAGAAATTAACACATTGTGAATTAACTATACTTCAATAAAAAATAAATTATAAAAAATATACAACTTCATAAGTTTAGACTGCTTATCTAAATCACCTGAACATTTTGCAAGAGTTATATGATTTTCCTAAATATAAAATATTCCTGGGAGTTCAGCAGTAAAGAAGCTGACTACTATCCATGAGGATGAAGGTTTGATCCCTGGCCTCACTCAGTGGGTTAAGGATCCGGTGTTTCTTGAGCAGTGATACAGGCTGAAGACGTGGCTAGGCTCTTGCTTTGCTATAGCTGTGGTGAAGGCTGCCAGCTACAGCTCTGAATAAATAAATAAATTCCTCACACTACTTCTTCACTTTACAGTAATTACAAAAATGGAAAATGTGTTTTATCTGATTATATAAGAGCAGCATATTATCTGTACAAACATGTAATAATTTCATAACTATACTGAGTTCCTAACATGTTTTTATTCTGTGTTAATGATAGAAATTTAACAATCACAACCCATATTTACATTTTATACCCAATAGAATTTGCGTGGGAAAAGTTTAGTATTTTGCAGTCTTCTTAGCTCTCAGAATCTAGATCACAAATATTAGTTTTATTTATGTATTTTTCTATGGCTGCACCTGTGGCATATGGAAGTTCCCAGGCTAAGGATTGAATTGGGGCTGCTGCTGCAGGCCTACGCCACCGCCACAGAAACATGGGATCTGAGCTGCATCTGGGATCTACACCGCAGCTTGCAGCAGCACCAGATCCTTAACTCACTAAGCAAGTCCAGGGATCGAACTAGCATCCTCTTGGATACTAGTCAGGTTCTTAACCTGCTGAGCCAGAAGGGGAACTCCACCAATGTTAGCTTTATAGTGAGCTGTGAATTAACTACACTTTCATTAAAAATAATAATAAATTAATTAATTTTAAAAAAAGAAAGGCAGAACCTAAGTCCCCATCTCAGACTTGCATTTTTAACTTGACCCTCAGTTCTGCTTTGCATAACTGAGTCTGAGAGGCACTGAACTAAGTGTTCTCATATTTTCCTACACCTCCAGCCTTACAGAAGTCAGTAATTAAGTTATAATCCTGGTTTTCCTGACTTTTCCACATGTCAAACTGAATTAAGTCTGGGAACATGTTCCAAGTTTTAAGAACTTCTCTAAAGAGTTGGTAAGAGGGAAGGAGAGAAGAAATCATCCTATTTTCTTGCAATTCTCCAGGTTCATGGGAAATACAGCCATCCTTGTCCTGGTCACTGACATGATTCTATGTCTTCTACCTGCTCCCCTGGGCTCTCGCCCCTTCTCCCTTACACTCTTTCTGCAAATTTCTCCTCCCTGCTCATCAATCCTTAGCTGACTCTTGTTCTCCTTCCCCCACAGCCCTGTTCCAACCAGCATGGCTACACAGTCTCTACTTTACACAGAATTTCCTTCCAAGACTTCTTGTTTTGTTTTGTTTTGTTTTTTTCCTGGTCTCTCCTTCAGCATGTGGAGGTTCCTGGGTCAGGTGTGGTGAACCCACACCACAGCAGCAACCTTGCAATGACAACACTGGATTCTTAACCCACTGCATCACTGCAGCACAAGAGAACTCCAGACTTTATCTGAAAATGGGTACCCTTGTTTAAAATAAGAGAGAGAGAAAAAAAAGAGATTTGGCCTTCTCATATTTTAGTATTTAACTATTAGTTGGATAATGAAAGACAGCTTACACTATAAATATAAATAGCCAATAAGCATAGGAGAAAAGGCTACACTCTCTAGTAATCAAGGAAACGCCATTTAGAATACATAGCACGTAGGAATACATAACACTGCCCCGTTCTGAAGGAAGAAATGTGTATGTATGAAAACTCCATTTGTTTTTCTGTCTTTTTTGTCTTTTAAGGCTGCACCCGCGGCATATGGAAGTTTCCAGGACAGGGGTTGAATCAGAGCTCCAGCTGCCAGCCTACGCCACAGCCACAGCAACGCCATATCCAAGTCGCATCTGCAACCTACACCACAGCTTGCTGCAATGCCAGATACTTAACCCCCTGAGTGAGGCCCAGGGATGAAACCCGAGTCCTCAGGGATACTATTTGGTTCTTTAACTGCCAAGCCATGACTGAAACTCCTGAAAATTCTTTAAAACTGCATAGCAGGGAGTTCCCCTGGGACACAGTGAGTAAAGGATCCTGCTGTGGTACAAGTTGGACCCCTGGCCCTGGAACTTTCACATGCCAAGGTCATGGCCAAAAATAATATATATATATATATATGTATATATATATACATATACATATATATATATATATATATATGTATATATATGGATAGTAAGCATATTTCCAGGAGTTTTTCTGCCCTAAGAAAACATTTAAGAAGGTACATAGAAATTTTGCTACAGAGATAGTCATCAAAATGTAGTTGCTTTTAGAAGAAAGAGAAAAAAAGCTTGACCTAAATATCAAAGAAGTCTGAACTAATTTCAGTTGCTTATGGTAAAATCAGACAGTGGTACATTTACATGGAAAGATAGTCACAATATAGTCATTGTAAAGGATGTGTTGCAACATAATATGATCCCATTTAGTAAAATAAATGTGTGTGTCTGCAGGTATATGTGGCTTGAGGAGAATGTAAACGACTTGTCATCTTTCACCCTGGAATTACAAGGTGTTTTCCCTTCTGTATTTTCTAATTTATCTACTATTTATGGCTTTAGAGTAGAAAAAAATTTTTAAAAACTGTTGTTAACTTTCAAAAAGTACGGTCTTTCTCCCGGGGCTGATGGGATGAGAAAGAGGTAAAAACCTAAGGAAAAGTTCACCTTGCCTTTTTCAAATCCCTATCTTTCATTGTTTTCAATGACATCTTTAAAGTGCCAAACTGCCTTTTCACATACAGTGACTATCCTGCTGGGGCCAAACTTAATCATTTGCAGACGGATTATGCTTTAAATAAACTATTCTTAACCCTTCACTGGAGACAACATCTAGGACATTTGTTTCTATAGATTTTCTCTGTGAGGGACTTGGCACTTTTTAGCACATTTGCCAAAAGAGTTCAAGACAACTGTATGTGTACTTCTTGAAATTACTCAGTTTGCCCATTTTTATCAGTTTCAGGTGAAATTTAAGTGTTAAAACAGCTGAGAACTATGGGTTAAAGTTTAAGAAGAATGAGGGTTTTTTTTTTCAGTTTGTTCCCAGGTCAACAAGTAGGAAAAACCAAATACAAGGGAAACCATTCAATTGTTGATTTACGCAGTTTTAAAATAGGCACTAACATTTTGCAAATTAAGATACAAAATGAATTTGTTATTCCTGATCTTAATTTCTAAACAAGATAGAATAAAATCTAATGAAGAATTTGCAAGTATAATAACTCTATTGTTTTCTCATTTTAACAAATAATACAATCATTTGAATAAATTAAGGAAAAATAGACAAGCAAAAGAAAAAATATATTAAAATTACCCACCAATTCCACTGCTAAGGAATAACTATTTTTCTTTTTTTTTTGTCTTTTTAGGGCTAGGGGTCCAATCAGAGCTGTAGCCGCTTGCCTACACCACAGCCACAGCAATGCTGGATCCTTAGCTCACTGAGCGAGACCAGGGATTGAACCCACATCCTCACGTACGCTAGTTGGGTTCGTTAACTGCTGAGCCGCGATGGGACTCCAGGAATGACTATTTTTTAACATTTATAAGCTTATTGTTTCAGTCTATTTTTTATTCTAATATATTATACATGTGTATATTATATACATATATACATGTACATATTATATACACTATATACACATGTGTATATAACCTAATATATATTCTAATATATACATGTATGTGTGTATATATATTTATCTCACATACCTTGAATCATAGTATGCCTATTGTTTTATAAGCATCATTTCATTCAAAAACAAATCATGAAGATATTTTATGGATTAAAATTTTATAATGTAAATGTAATAGCAGCAAGATGATCGACATGACCTGCTGTCCAATTTTTATTTTGAAATTTTAGACTCAGAATAGTTGTAGTAAAAGTACTACACTGTAAATAGAAATCCTAAAATTCTTTCACCTAAATTCCCTAAACATTATTCTGCTGCAGGCATGTATGTCTTTCTCACTCTTTCTGTAGGTGTGTGTGTTTTTGTGTTATGTTTTTATCTTGGGCCATTTAAGAGTAGGCTGCAGACAGAACAATGTCCCTTTTCCGCTAAATATTAGAGTATAACTTTCTAAACGAATGGCCTTATGTTACACAAAGACAGTATAATTATTCAGAGCAGAAAATTAACATTGATATGATACTACTTCTAATATACAGACTTTATTCAAATTTCTCCAATTGTCCCCTGAACGTCTTTTAAAGAATCGGAATTTTCTTTTTCCTATCTGGGACCCAGTCAAGGATCACATATTGCATTAGTGAATTGGGTAAGAGTCATATCATGGTGGACATTAAGATGTAGGTCTATTAAGAAGTTTTTACTTAATCTTACAAGAATAGAAGACATTGGGGGGTTTTAAGCAAGAAGGAAGATTCTCAGATTGTCTTGTTTTGTTTTTCTTTTGTAAAAAAGGCATTTCTGTTGATACTACAGAAAATGGTTGTGCAGAAGGCACTTTACTAAATTCCTGGAATAGGACAAAGTGGAGCCTGAAGGGATGGAGAGGAAGGAAAATAAGAGATGGGCCAAACTTCAGTATGCAAAGTTAACCCCCGCTCCTACATTTCACAATGGGAGCAAAACAGTTTAAAAGTTTGCGATGCCAGACCTTCTCTTAGCACTGGTATGAAAAGTCACACTTAAGGAAGAAGAAAATACATTTTCCATTCCTTTTTTTTTTTTTGGCTGCATCAGCAGCAAACCCCGCCACAGCAGTAACCACTAAGGAAAACCCGCTGAGCCCCCAGGCAACTCCAAAATGTTCCCTGCTTTTAACTTATGCTTGCAAAGGATGTTTTAAGATTGAATGTGGAATGGAGTGCTTATCTCTCAGTGAAAGGGGCTAGCCCAGTTTCGCACCTTCCCATTTCATTTATAAAAGGCTCTTTATTCCATCACAGTCCTTATTATTATCCACCAAATTGACAGACTCCCCAAACCGTCACTTTATCCACTAATTAGTGTAATGTTAGAGATCATTTTTAGATTTGTACTTGATTTTAAGTAATCCTCTCTTTAGTTATCTACAGTGTTAAACTTTTGTCATGTAACAAGCAAAACTAGAGACTTATCTACAACCTCATGAGCTGAAAAATGCATACACAATACATTGTTTTCTAATCTTGTAAAGCCCAAGAGGCTATCCTAACAAAATATACCCATCATTTAAATGTCATAGTCCAGCCTTGCAAAACATCACAGATTTCAACTTGCATGTGACTCAGGGGAATTGAGTTAAAAAGCAGATTCTGATTCCACGGGTTTGGGATGGGATCTAAGATTCTGCCTTTGAACGTTCTGCCGGGAGGGAATCCACAGATCTGGTTCCCAGATCATGTTTTTTTTTTTTTTTTGCCACACCCACAGCATGTGGAAGTTCCCAGGCCACTGATGGAACCCGTGCCACAACAATGACCAAAGCCACTGCCATACGGGGTCCTCAACCAGGGAACTCCCCAGATGAGATTTTGAATAAGGATGTAAAAATTGATTGCTTATCACTGGATAATAGATTTTTACTTGAAAATGGAGGTGGAGCAGCAAGGCGGAAAGAGCACAAGGGCGGGGCGGGTCAGATAAGAAATCCAAGACCTGTCTGCCATCAACAACCTGGGCAAAGTGGGGGCAGATCCTATGATCATTTGGGGCCTCAGGTTCCACAATATAGAAAGCTGCAATGGAAGAGTGGATTGTTTTCTAAGACATAAGGTAAGTTTTCAATAAAAACGAAGTTTAAGGCTTAAGAATGAACAAGCTCTAGTTGTTTTAACTGCAGTAAACATATTTATTTAAAAATGGTAAATGTTTTCCTGCTGACAGTGCAGTTGCAAATAGTTACCCTATGATTATAAAGAAAAATGAAAAACTAAATTACCTCTGTGAGAAAGCAACCCTTTCTCTTTATGAAGGTAAGGCTGAATGAAACAATAAACAAAGAACACAGCCAAAAAAACAAAAACAAGATCCAGGAGATTAAAATATCTCATATAGAAATGTATACACCACTTTTCTGCCTCAGGCATGGCTTTTAGCAAAATATACCCTTTGAATTTAGAATGAAGCAGATTTTCATTTCATTTCAACATCTGGCTCTCGACTGATGGGAGGCAAAGAAATCTCCAGTGTCGCCTCCTGCTTGAAGAAGCGTTCAGATGAGAGTGTTGGCAGAGCTCCCTGAGAGATAAAACTGGAACGCTTTTAAATCCCAAATTATAGACGTTCCACAAAATATTATTTTTTAGTATTCTGCGAGTGGTTAAGTAGAAATGCTGGACTTTTTGGGAGTTCCCATCTTGGCTCGGTGGTAATGAACCCGACTGGTATCCATGAGGATGCCGGTTGGGTCCCTGGCCTTGATCAGTGTGTTAAGGATCGGGCGTTGTAGTGAGCTGTGGTGTAGGTCGCAGAGGAGGCTGGGATCCTGCGTTGCTGTGGCTGTGGTGTAGGCCGGCGGCTACAGACCCTTAGCCTGGGAACCTCCATATGCTGCGGGTGCGGCCCTAAAAAGCCAAAAAAAAAAAAAAGGAAAGAAATGCTAGACTTTTCAAACTCAGAGAGAGACAGACAGAGAGATCATTAATCCCGGTGGAGCCTTATCCTGAGCTATTCATTCACTTTCTCGGCTCTTCGAGATCAGCTGGGTGTTTGAGGCAGAGCATCCAAGGGGTCACCTTTTGCCAGCTGCCTGAGTCCTGTTGCTTTTGATGGCTTTCCCCAGCAGATGAGATGTGACTCTTTTCTTGCCAGCTCTCTCCTCTGCATCTGCTAACTGGGGGCATCCCAACCTCGTGTCTCCAGCAGGGCTGCCTCTGGGTGAAAGCACTTATTCCTGCCACAGGCCCCTGTCATCTCCTGACAGCCCAGACGCCCAGCGCAGCCCTCCCTCTGGTCCTGGTGTCAGATTCAAAGGCCTGGCACCAGCTTTCGCCAGCAGAAGCTGCCTCTTCATTGCTATAGAGCAAAAAGTACCCAACATGTCAATTAAAATAGAGTAGAAGAGGGTAGAGCTAGGGAGGCGAGATCTGGCATTTATCAAGATAACCCATTTCCTGCTGGGCTGATGGCGTTCTTTAGGCCTCACAATCCTGCTTGATTAATGGGCAGGTCATTTCACACCAACAGCATGAACACAGCCACTGCTTTCGGCATCTGTCTCCTTTGCCCTATTCTAGCAGGCTTTCCTCTTTCCTATAATTTGCTCTCTTCTTTAGCAAAAGGGTTTGACTTTAGGACTACCTACATACTTCCATGAGAGGAGAACAACCCCACCCACAACCACACACAGAGATAACATGAAAGAGGCCCTATTTCTTTTCATTCTCTTTTCATTCGCCTCTTTGTCCTTTGGGCTTTCCCATTACATTCCATCGATATGGCAAAAAGCCCGATTTTTAGAGCCGCAAGGGGGCTTCGCTACAGCGAGTCTAACAGACGAGTGAATGGAGGCCCAGGGAGTTGAGTTGACTCGCACAGGTTTTCGCGGATGTTCTTTTCCTACCTTGCTTTCTAGGTGGTGCACACTCTCTCTGCACAGCTGCATTCCCAGGCTCGCTGTATCTCTAAAACCTGATCTAAGACCTAGAGAGGCAATCGTGTGCATGTGGGGCTGAAAGCCAAGCCTGCGATGCCGCATCGGTCCGCCCCTGACTAGCTTCCTCCTCTGGACGGTGGGAAGTCACAGCAGGAAGACGGTCAGTGCTGGCAAAGCTCTATAGTCCAAACACGCAGTGAGTTCTACTTTACGAACTCTTCTTTAGGTGGGAATGAGTCTGCAGAGGTGGTTAATGGGTTCAGGACAAACCCCAATATTTGGCAACCTCGAGTACTGACTATCTTAGGCTGAAGGTGTCCAGGGAAAAGGCAGAATCTGGGGATAATAGATGTCACCTATTGCATCTGGAACGGATGAGCACTGAAACTATATCTAGTCATTTATAAAGGAGCATGATGGAGGATAATGTGAGAAAAAGAATATATATGTATGTGTAACTGGGTTACTTTTCTGTACAGTAGAAAACTGACAGAACCCTGTAAATCAACTATAACAGGAAAAATAAAAATCATGATCAACAACAAAAAAGAAAGTTCACACTTGGAATTCTTGTTGTGGGTCATGAACCTGGCTAGTATCCATGAGGATTCGGGTTCCATCCCTGGCCTTGCTCAGTGGGTTAAGGATCTGGCGTTGCTGTGAGCTGTGATGTAGGTCAAAAACATGGCTCAGATCTCGTGTTGCTGTGGCTGTGGTGTAGGCTGGCAGCTACAGCTCCGATTCCAGATTCAGTTCTTAGCCTGGGAACTTCCATATGCCTCACCTGTGGCCCAAAACAACAACAACAACAAACAAAACAAAACAAAAAAAAGAAGAAAGAAAAAAATTCACGCTGACCTCCACGCTTGCCCTTCTCCCTTAAGACAGGTCAAAAAACTCCCTTGTAAAGTTCCTTTCCTGTTTCAGAAGGAAAAGAGATGGCCTTATCTGTAGATGGGGTGAGTTTGGAGCTGTGAAATCTGTATAAACAAACTTTGTTAAACTGGCCCTTACCTTCCTAGTTACTTCTCTACCATTTAGTACCTCAAACCCAAAAACATTATCGTCTTGTCAATTTTTCACAGATTTATTGCTATTTGTCCAAAAGGTATAAAATCTTTCTGCTCTGGTCACTTCATCAGGGAAGGCTGCCATGCACATGTGAAAATTCAATATAATAGGAGTTCTCATGCACAGTGGGTTAGGAATCCAACTGCTGGGGTTTGGATTTGTGAGGTTCAATCCCCAGCCGAGCGCAGTGGGTTAAAGGATCATTACAACTCAGATTCAGTCCCTGACCCCGTAACTTCCATATGCCATGAGTAGGGGCATAAAATTTGTAAAAATCTGTATGCTTTTCTCTTGACAAACTTTATCTTTGTCAGCTTAATTTTCAGATTCTGCCAGAGACCCTAAGCAGGTCAAGGAAAATGTTCCCTTCCTACAAAGTAAAACATGTATTGCTCACTCAACTTACTTAATGT
The DNA here is from genome assembly GCA_004024745.2 of Catagonus wagneri. NCBI lineage: Eukaryota > Metazoa > Chordata > Mammalia > Artiodactyla > Tayassuidae > Catagonus > Catagonus wagneri. Next base: position 46,574,787 of record PVHT021183693.1, on the reverse strand, counting down.
ATCTAAATAAGTTAGAGACCAATGCTCTATAATTTGGTTGATGAGCAGATTGCCAAATCTTATTTTTCCAAGTAAGCCAATAAAAAAATCTACTTATGAGCACATCTATCTTTTCAACTAAAGAGCACCTAAATTCAGAGTCGAAAGGGTATAATTTGAGAAGTAAAAACAGTCTTTCTCAAAAAGGAACAACAGTTTTGCTTCTGATGTGAAAAACATTGTCAGGTCCGTGTCAGCACAAACCCTGGAGCTCACATGCCCCCGTCTCCAGCTCATTTTCTCTAAGGAAGAAGCGTGTTGCCAGAGGCCGTCTACAGCTCTCTTCCCTCCTACCTTCCCACCGAAAGGCTCAGGGGGCTCTGACTGTGAAGACAATGTCAAGGCTTCTAAATGAAGCATCTGCCAATCATTCATGCCTTAGCCAGGGTTTTTTCAAATCCAACTTGCCAGAATCAGGATCCCAAAAAAATCATCAGAGGTAGATGACAGGCAAATCTAAAAAATGAAATGTAACCTCAGAGAAAAGCAAACGCTGCCCTTTGTTGCAAAATCCATCTATACTTCTGGGGAAGCCCATAAAAATGGTCCATGAGAAACAAACAGAAAGCTTACTGACAGATCAGTCAGTGCAGACTTTAATTGCATGAATTGTTTCTAGACTTAGGATGGTGACGGCTGTTCTCAGCCCTGTGGAATTCAGAGCACATCTGGAGGTGAGGTGCCAATAGGGATGGAGGCAGACTAAGACTGGCAGGAGATGATGGGAAGGGCCAAGGCCCTGGGCTGTGTTGTGAAAGGACACTGATGACCCGGGCACGATTATGTCAGAGGAGTGGACTGTCAGAGAGACACAGGCACTATCTTCAAATGTCTGAGGAGCTGTCATGAGAAGAGAAAATAAAACAACCAGAGGGCCTAAGAAGGTCAAACGATTGGAAATAAGGAAAAACAGATTTATGCTGCATAAAGAAAAAACTCTGGGAGTCCCTGCTGTGGTGCAGTGGGTTAAGGATCCGACTGCAGCTTCAGGTTACTGTGAGGGCACGGGTTTGATCCCTGACCCAGGAACTTCCATGTACCAAGCGTGCTGCCAAAAAGAAAAAAGAAAAAGCCTTAACTCTTACAACTGTCAAGAGAAAAGGGAAGAAGAGGAGGGGCGGGGATTCTATGGCTTCTAGTAAGGACTTAGAGATCCTGATCATCCTGCTGTTTGATCCCGAGTATCTGTCTTCTTTCTCTGTTCTTCTTTGTCCACAATAGAAGCCATTATCCATGATGAACTCAGAACATCCTTCTGGTTTGAAATGGTTCTGACTTCTATCAATAAACACGTTTGAGTTTTTTTTCCTCTTAGTCTTGATTATGACAACCCTCTTTTCTTGAATATTTTCTATGAGAAATGGACTATACATATTTGAAGTAGATTGTATTATTATCCCCATTGTTTAAACAGGGAAACTAAATTTCAGATTGATATGCACTTTGTTCAAGCCACCCAGCTACCAAGAAGGTTGAAAACTTATTTCTAACCCAAATTTATCTGATGTTTGTAAATCCCAGGGTGCGTGGCCCAAAAAGAATTCAAATTGAGAATCTTGAGAGTATTCTCAGTTTGCTCCAGCAGCCTGTGTTTCATTGCTAAGTTCTATGTCTAGAAACTGACACACAACTTCCTGGTTACTCAAGGATGACCTTGGAGATCAGCGTCATAAAACGTTTGCCCTTCTCAGATCTATTTTCTTTGCAATGAATGCAAACTTCCACAACAATGCTTTCTGTCATGTTCTGGAACTCAGTGTCCCTGGAATTGACCTTCAGACTGCCAAGGGGTCAATGTCCTGGACCCCAGATCCCTTTCTTTGCATTTCACATCAACTGTTACTCCTTGGGTTTAACTCCTTTTCCACATCTAAAATATCCTCTTTCTGACCAAAACATTTCATTCATTTTTTTTTTTGGTCTTTTGTCTTTTTTAGGGCTGCACCTGTGGCATATGGAGGTTCCCAGAGTAGGGTCCAATTGGAGCTACAGCTGCCGGCCCACGCCACAGCCACAGCAACGCAGGATCTGAGCTGCATCTGTGACCTACACCACAGCTCACGGCAAAGCCGGATCCTTAAACCACTGAGCAAGGCCAGGGACTGAACCCATGTCCGCGTAGATACTAGTCAAATTCATTAACCACTGAGCCACAACAGGAACTCCCTGCATTTCGTTCTTTATACTCACTCCCTCATTTTCTGACCCTGGCACCCTGATCACCTTGATCTCTTGAAGAACTCTTCCCTCTTCTTCAAAAATATTATTCCTGGAGTGCCCATTGTAGCCAAGTGGGTTAATAACCCTGTGTAGTCTCCATGAAGATTCAGGTTTAATCCCCGGCCTCCCTCAGTGGGTTAAGAATGTGATGTTACCACAAGTTGAGCCATGAGTTGTAGATGCGGCTCAGATCTGGCGTTGCTGTGGCTGTAGTGCAGGCCTTCATCTGTAGCTCTGATTTGACCCCTAGCCTCGGAACTTTCATATGTTGCACCTGAGGCCATTGGAAAGAAAAAAGGAGTGTAACTCTCCTGCCTCTGGGCTTAATCCCAAAATCTTATGGTGTCCCCATCTCAGTCTCTTTCTTTCTGGCCCTTTGACTCTGCTACACATGCCCATTTAGACCCCAACAAAAGATCACTTCCAACCATTCATGCCTTCGGCTTCTACATGGGGGTTGCTGATGCAGCTGCTGGAAAGCAAGCATTCATGAAGACTGATGTCACCGTAAAAGTAGAGAATCCAATCCCAGCTGCTCCCTCAGTCTACAATGCTCAGCAGTTCCTCGGCAGCCCCCTTCATCATTTCCTCTGGCCATTTTTCCAACCTGTCACCATTTTCCACTAGCTCCTAAATCCCACTTCTTTTTTGCTGTAGAATAGAACTTTGCTTCACATTTCACACTCTTCAGCCTTCCAAACTTATCCCCTCATTCTCAGTACAGGAAATTCTCTTCTACTACACAGAAGGAAGAAGAAGGAAGGAAGGAAGACATGGAAGGTAGAAATTCTACCACTTTCTACCAGCAAATCTATGTTATCTACACTCCGTTGTCTCTTGCCTTATTTATGACTTATCCTATCACGTGATCTATAAGGCCAAATACAGATGTGCCATATAATGTGCATTACTGTGTGTTTTGGATCCTCACTTTATCAGAAATTTTGTTCTATGTGTAGTGGAATTTCTCTGTTAATAGTACACGTCCTTCAAACTCTTTTCACCCTTATTGATCAATCTCATGAGCTTTTAAACATGACTCAGATATCTCTGAACTCCATATTACCCTTAATGCGACTACAATTACATGGAATTAAGTCAGGTTCACAATGTAGTACAAAATTGTGATGCAACTTGGTGGGACTATGGTGATGCATTAACTGCTTTAAAGTCTCCTTATCACAATCCTAAACTTTTATATAATTAACATTCAATACTTTAATGAGGTTTTTTTTTTAAATTTTTTTGTAAAAGTATGATTTTTCCTAACTGAACCAGTGTATATGTTTTTATAGCTATCCAATCCAGTCCATAACAGCGCCAAGGTTTAATCTGTCTTGCCGGCTCCGAGCTCCCTCTGCTGGTCAAACGTGTGTATAACAGTCAAATCAACAATTTACAGTCTGGTGAAGGTTAAAAAACATCTCCCTGTACTGATCAGTCGCTTTACAATTTACAAAATGTTTCCACTTCCATTATTGTATACGAAACTAGTTAACATGTTAAAATGGGGCTCTCCTTGTCTCCATTTGAACTTGATGTATGTAATAGATCCGTTGCTGTCCAATATAGGAGCCACCAGCCACATGTGGCTCCAGAGCCCTTGAAATATACCTTGTTTGAATTACCTTGTGAAGATAAAATACACACCACAGTTTAGAAGTTATTATGGGAAAAAATTAATATGTAACTAATAATTATTATACTACTTACTTGCTGAAATGGTAATATTGTGGATGTGTTGGGTTAAAGAAAATATAAAAATTAATTTCACCTCTTCATTTTTCACATTGTTAGATATGGTTACTAGAAAATGCAAAATTATATATCTGGCTTGCATTGTATTTCTACTTTACAACATGCCGAAAATGTGACTTTCTAAAGTTCCACTACCTTATATAAATGTCAAAGTGCGTGGTTAAACAACGGTTAGCTGCCTCCTGAAATCCTCACATATACTGAGGGTATAAAAAGACTGGAAATTTAAGACGGGAGAAGGAGCTGCTGAATTTTTGATCCATTTTGGAGAGTGTTACTGATGTGTTAAGTACCAAAAACAGCCAGCTGCCCTCCTTCAGTCTGGGGAAAGGGAGGGAAGTCCCTGTGCCCCTCCTCAAGCCTGGGAGGAACATCGGTGGGTGCTCTGGGAAAGGATGGCCCTGGGGCCCGTGGGTGAAGAATAAGAGGCCTGTGATGAGGGAAGTGGCAGTTCTGCTGTGGCTCAGCAGTAAGGAACCCAGCTAGTACCCATGAGGATGTGGGCTCGATCTTTGGCCTCACTCAGTGGGTTAAGGATCCGGTGTTGTTCTGAGCCGTGGTGTAGGTCACAGACACGGCTCAGATCCCACGTTGCTGTGTCTGTGGCGTAGGCCAGCAGCTCCAGCTCCCTATTGATGCATAAATTATCCTATCTTTAGCTGATTGAAGATATTCTGAAGCAACCCTAGTAGTCTTTGATAGGTTCTTTACTAGCAGGTAGTATAATATATTGCAGTTTTGTCTTGTGAAATTATACCTAAAATTAGCCATTTCTCTAAGAAAGTCTACTTTTTGGGGGGTAGGAAAAAAGACCACAATCTGTGCGTGAAGAATGTTAACTGCTACCAGGATGCTCACTGGTTCCAGGTTTATTTGCTTTAATTTACTTTGACTTTTAAAATTTTCGTTTTATTTACAAAATTTATTTCATAATGATTTAAAGTATCTGGTTATAACATCGAATCTGTAAGATCAGGTATACTCCATCCATTATGTCTAGGTTCTACATATCCCATACACATGTACTCCCTCCCTCCCTATAGTTAAACTTTAAGATTTTTTTTTTTTTTTAATTTTCTGTCTGCCCTGCGGCATATGGAGTTCCCCAGCCACAGGTCAGATCCCAGTCAGATCCTTTAAACCGCTCTGCTGAGCCCGGGACTGAACCTGAGTCCTAACGCTCCAGAGATGCCACTGATCCCACTGCACCACAGGGGAATTCCTAAGATTTTTTACACACATCCCATTTGTCTTATTATAGGAAATGTGCATACATAGTAGCATCACTCCCCCACCCCCTTTGCCTGATACATGAAGGAAAACCTTTATGCTTTCACCACCTTACTTTTCTCATTTAAAAATATATCCTGGAAATCACTCTGTGGTTGACTGAAATTTCCCTCATTCCTTTTGACGGCTAAATTGTACTCCATAGTTTATTACTTCTCTAGTTACTCATGAAACATATGATAAGGTAAAATTTTCCAACATTATTCTATAAAATGACTCAACTTGCTTTTTAAGAAGTTGCCAAGAGTGATGTCAGCAATTTGACTAGGTAAGCAAGCACCTCCAAGCCCCAAATTCACCAACAGAAATATCAAAAAATAAGCAGAAACTTTGTTAGAACTCTGGAAAATAACCTAAGGTTTACAGTAACCAAGTGAACATGGAATCAAGAAAAAGTTAACTTAAAAGCAGTAGAAAAATTTGATTAGGTCCAACTTGTTTGTTTTTGGTTCTAACTCTATCGCTTTAGGAAACTGACCTAAGAAAACCTATGGTCTCTTCTAGGAGTTTTACAGTGTCATGTCTTACGCTTAAGTCTTTAAGCCATTTTAGCCATTTTGAGTTTCTTTTTTCTTTTTTTATTTTACTTTTTAGGGACATAACCTGCTGCATACGGAAGTTCCTGGCCTAGGGGTCAAATCGGAGCGGCAGCTGCAGGCCTATGCCTCAGCCACAGCAACCCTGGATCCAAGACACGTGTGCAACCTATGCTGCAGCTTGCAGCAATGCTGGATTCTTAGCCCACTGAGCGAGGCCAGGGATGGAACCCACATCCTCACAGATACTAGTCAGATTCTTAACCCGCTGAGCCACAACAGGAACACCCTGAGTTTATTATTGTGCATAGTGTGAGGGTATGTTTTAATTCTGTTGATTTACATGCATGTTTAACTTTCCCAGCACCACTTGCTCAAGAGACTGTCACTGACAGATGAATAGACTAAGATGTGTATGAATAGACTAAGATATATATGACGGAATATTAGTAATAAAAAAGGAATGAAAACAAGGCCATTCACAGCAACATGGATGCCATTAGAGATCATCATACTAAGTAAGTCAGAAAGAGAAAGACAAATACTGTGCGATATCACTTACATGTGGAATCTAAAATGTGGCACAAATGAGCCTATCTATAAAACAGAAACAGACTCAGTCATATTGAACAGACTTGCGGTTACCAAGGGGTGGGAGGGCAGAGGGAGAGGGATAGTACTGGGAGTCTGGGGTTGGTACATGCAAACTATTACATTTAGAAAGGATAAATCACAAGGTCATACTGTACAGCACATGGGATTATATCCAATCTCCTGGAATAGACCATGAAGGAGAAGAATATAAAAAACAATGCATATATATGTATAACTGAGTCACTTTGCTATACAGCAGCTATTGGCACAGCATTGTAAATCAACTGAGATCCTGAACGAAGTCACCACAAAGCCAGGCCCCATGTCTCCTTATTCCTGTCAATTTCTTTAGTCATTGGCTTTACTGCAATGTTGAGTTAAAGTTTAACTCTGATATAAAGGGGAGGAGGAAAAGTGATCTTCTTGCCCCTTGAAATGTGGGGTGTGTGTGAAATTTCTTCACATCCCTACCCTGTGACATGTGGTAGTTCTTAGTTCTCTTCGGAGATTTCTCCAAATTTCCAAGGTATAGAAGGCAGTAATGGTCTTCTGGACACCCTTATGGAGGGCTTCCTAGTGTGCTACCTGTCCACACCGCAGGGCCTCAGCCTGACACTCAGACCCGGTCATACCCCCAGGCAAGTGAGTTGCCACAGATTAAAGGGAGTTACCTTAATTACATAATCTTTTAATTGACTTCTAGATGTACACATTTTTATCCCTTGTCAACTTTCACCCAGTAATTCTTTAGAAACCTAAGGCTGAAATTACCACACCACATTCAGCTAAAAAATAGAGTAACATCTGCAATCACTGGTGCTCTTTAGGTGTTTGGTAGTGATATCCAGTGTCAAGCTTAAGCAGAACAAAGAGCAATTTTGTTTAAGCCAAGATGAGTTTATTTGGGAAAAGCGAAGGACTACCAATTCAGGACCAGCAAACTATGGTGAATCATAGGTGAATCTGGAGAACAAGGGGGAGGGGCTGTTTTACACAAAAGTTCACTGGTGGAAGATGAGAATTCAAAGTGGTGGTGGCTTCTCATTGGCTGCCGATGAGGGCAGTTTACTGTTGCCAAGTGAGAGGAAATCTTCCATCCTCCTGATGAAGGATACAAGTGGGGACACAAGGCAAGTGGGTAAAAGCCGTCCCTTCATGGCTTCCGAACTCCAATTTTGGATTAGGTTTCCTTAACACATTTTCACAATAGAACAGATAAATAATAAGGTCGCACAGATTCCCTGTCCTATTTGCCAAAAAAGAAAGTGAGGCTTATAGTCTGGCCCAGGGAAACTACATAGTTACCTCTTTAAAAACCAATTTAGCGGTCAGTGAAAATGGTATCTTATTTTTAAGTAACCTGCCAAATTCCTGAAGAATCAGTTCTATATTATGGCCAGTCTATCCAAGAAAAAAAAAAAAAGATAAACACAACTTATAAGGGTAAAATGTTAAATAAATGGTAGTTATTCTTAACATCGATCTTCAAAAACCATGGAGTATCATGTGAGGTGCAGACTCAGTCGCTGCTCTCATGGATTTTTTACTCATTTGGATTACTGTGTGAACATCGACTTATCTGCTTTTCTCTTAAATATATCAACTAAGCCACCAACCACTACACATAAAGTAAAACCACTTCTCTAACCGATTTAGACTTCGGAGTACTTACTGAGAACATTAATGTACTAGGCACATTACAGGAAGTAAATGGAACGGCAATAAGAGAAAATACTAGTTATTAAACAAAGCTATATTAGGGCTATATTTTATAAAGAAGAAAAAACATGAATATTCCCAGAACTTCTAAGTCCCTGAATTCAGTAAAGAAAACACGAGACAGAGACCACTGATGTAACAAATGCATGACTTTATTAAGAGAAGGACAAGATTGGTGTTTGCCTCAAACCATCCAGAAGAACAAGCACATAGACTTACACAATACTTTGGTTTAAAAATTATTCATAATACCAATGTTAAACCTGATGCTGAAAGAATCAAATGGGACATAAGGTGTTAAAAAAGCACTGAAACACAAGCTTGCATAGATGAATTAATGTCGATGTGTAACTGGCACTGAAGGGAGGCTTGAGTGCTGGAGAGTCAGAATGACATGGCCACCTCGACTTCCAGGACGTAGAGAGTCTCCAGCACCCTGTTTCTCACTTTCCCTGATGAGGTCACGAGCAGAAACCTACGCCGCAAGAAGGTGAACTGAATCAGACTGTTTCCATCAGCTCGTCCACAAAGGTGCACACATACCCACCAGGACCTGACATCAGTCACCTCTAAGGCATCCGTATTGTCCCTCACGGTTTTGCTTAATCTCTAGATAGGCATGTGGTCCAAGGTGGCCTCTTTGCTTTCTGTCCTCAGATAGGCCACTCTATTCCACTAAGGTTCTGTTCAGCTCCACAAAGCAACTATTTCAAAGCTGCCTTTCCTTCTGGGGCTTGGCTGCAAACAGATGAGCACCGGGGATAATATTTCACAGGGTTTTTAAAATCCACATTCCAAATGCCAAAGGACTTCTTACCAAAGAATCCAAAACCGTCTGGGCACTGTGTAGTCTCGCTCTCAAGAGAGTACTTTTCCAGATCCCAAGACAAAGGACCACACCACCTCCTGAGCACCACCCAATCTCCTGAGCAACCTGATTTATATGAGCAAACTCTCGTACATTATAATTCAGCACCTTTCAGAATATAAGACTGTGCTGGGATGAATTCCTAAGGAAAACCGCATCACAGGGAATTCTCTTTTTGGAACAATTTTTATCTGCTATTTTCCCATAATACTTCATGAATTCAGTAGTGGGCTGCCTTTAAGAAGCAGGTGGAAATATGAGAAAGGGCATTTGGTTTTCAGTTTATGGCAAAAGCTGAAGTTACAGCCTAGGGGGGGTTTGAGAGAATAATTCAATAAGAAATTTTAAAAATTCTAACATCAAAATCTCACTAAACTTAACAGCTAGAAGCTCTGCTAGCAATTGTGGTCCGAAACTCAGTACAACAAACACGTATCCCAAGTATATGACATGTAACAGTCTATTCTCTTAACTGTCTTCTCCGTGCTACCCTTAATCCTTGCTTTTTTGTGAATGAAATATCACGCAAACCCTGTCTTATAATTCTTCCATTCTTTCTGTATGAACCTCAGCAACGACTGGTGGGGCACTAAGTTACCCCACCTACTCTGTCCAGCAGAGATGATGAAATGATGAAAACAGCGTAGTGCTGGCTCCCTGTGCTATGAAAAGTTACTCAAAAAGAGAAAAACACATTTCTAATTTGCTGAGAATACACAAAACATTTAAGTCTACTAGGAATGTATTTCCAGGCAGTGTTTATAAATATTTAAGGGCAAAGAGAATTTTTTTTTAGGCCCAGACATTATCCATAAGTCAACATGATTACTTAGATGATTGTGTCAAGTTTGTGGCTTCAAATATAACCCTGAAAAACATTCTGGTGTCTTCCCTAGCATAGTAAAAGATTTTCAGATTTTCTATTAAAAGTAATAAAATAGAAACACTCTTCGCATCAACAAAGAGTTGAGTGTCTCTGGTTTTCTCCTTTTTTTGTTAATGTATGCATTTCGATACACAAGAGTATTGGTGAAATCCTTATAAAACAGTAAGAGTGCCTTTGCTGCACAACAGAACCTTTGGAAATATCTTCTACAGTCACTCTTGAAAAGGAGGACAGTCACCCCTCAGTTTATATTCGGGAAGTGACTACCTGAAGAATCCGTTCAGGAAATTCCACCTCTCCTACTACCAACCTTTCTGGTCACGCCACTGTGCATCCACAGACTGAGAGGCAACTTGAAATGAACGGACATACCTATCGGGTGTCTACACCACCCACAGCCCAGAGGGAGGCGGTCCAAAGCTTCTGATGACAAGGATGTCTGGGGCTCACCTCTGAATTTTATATAGCAAAGGAGAGTGAACAGTCATTCCCACCTAGGAGATACAGTACGCAGACCTTGGTCGGAATCAAACTAATTTAAGGCAATGCTACTCCTTGCGGATGTTGCTGGCAGAAAGTGCAGGTCTCAGAAGAAAGGCAACTCTGGAGAGGTGAGAATTTCCTACTTTACCCCCTCCTTTGTGACTTCTCTAGAAATAGACTAGAGCATTTCTAATGAGAGTTAAATGGCGGGAGCAACAACAGCCTCAACTCTTCCCTTTAATAATCTTATATGTCACCAGGGATAAAAGAGATTCTTCCAGGAGAACTTCGGGTGACACTGTGCCCCGTGTGCAGCATTATCAGGACAGTCTCCAGTCTGCTTCTCCCTGCGCAGATGACCTATTATGGACCAGGGAGAAAAGAGGATCCTATCAACAGTAAGATAAGCAGTATGGCTTTAAGACTCTCAGGCACCACCAGATAGGAAGAAAAAACAGGGTCATTTTATCTAATCACTGCTCTGACTCTGAGCAGTAAGCCATGGACAAAGTACTTTAGAAATATGTTTTTTTCCCCTTTTTTGCTCAAAGAGTAAGTTTAGATTTTTTTAATGCTTATTTATAAAAGGCCAGTGTTATCAGAATATGGTACATTACGTAACACTGAAAGCAACCTGAAGTGTTCCCTTTTTGTATTAATGTTCCCAACACAAAGAGTGTTTTCCCGAAAGGGAAAAAAGCCTCTGAGTGCAAATTCTAGTTTGTTCCCAGTCCTTCAGAAAGCTTACACAGGGGGCTCGTGCCTTTATTAGGCTGCAGGTGTTACAGCCAATCACCACAGTTATCTTTCAAGAAAATTGTCACTACATAGATGAATAACCTTGGTATTCTCCAACACGATTTTTGTGCAAAGACAACACTCACTAAAAATCAAGGCCTAAAGTGGGGCAAACTGAATGCACCATATTCTACCAGGTGCTTCCAAAAAGTAATTTGGTACAAGACAAAATTCAGAGAACATGTGACAGTATTAAAGAAAAATTCTTATCGGTTAAAAGCTAATTACTTTTATACCAAAAGTCCTGACACTGTAGGGAAGGTCTGGACAAAGCAAAGGATTTATCTATCACCCAGTTCAGCTGCAGGCCACAGAAGAGAAGAGAAGTGGGAAACAGGTCTGGCTCATGATTTTTTTGAGAGTGCAGTGGAACACAAGGCCCAAGGGCACACATTTTGGAATAGGATGATCTAGATCCAAGTGGCCACTGTCATTCTAAAAAGGTTTTCTCCCAGGAGCATCAATCCACATATTTTCTAATTTAGATGCTTCTCTATGATCAAAAATCATATAGTCTTTTTTGCAGTTCATTAGTCTGTTGCTGGCTGCTGTAAAGTCATTTGAGAAATAGTAATTCAATGGTATGCAAAAGTCACCTTGTAAAGATTGCAGTGTTATTTTAAAGCGTGTATAGCAACTGTGCAGTCTCCCAGTAAAATTATATCTGACCATAGTTTGACAGTAGAGTAACTTTTTTTTTTTTTTTTAACTCAGAACATTTAATCTGACCCCTATATAACCTTACTTACAGGCGATGACTTACAAAAAGTTAGGATGGGATAACGGGGTGTACAGGTCCAGCAGCCTTACGATAAGGCTCTATAACATACTGTGCTCATTCAACAATACTGATGTTAATGGAACCTGGTCTCCAGAGAACAGAGATAGAAAGGGAAAAATGTTTCAAGGCCAGAAGTATTAGTTTACATCACAACACTAACACATAATACACTGGGTCTAAAAATTAAATTGCGCGTGTTATGGCAGGAACAGGAACAAAATAAATGTTTCCATATTTATATAAAAATGACAAAATTAAAAAGCACAGCACACGGTGAAGAATGTTTGGCAGTTCCTTAAAATACAGTTCTTAGTTGCTTCCAGAGTCTCAAAGATAACAATTACATTATTTGAAATGAGAATAAGAGGAATTCAACTGGTTGAGCTTGATTTCTGTCTCCTTATTCACATGGAAAGGATTCCTCTGAAACTTCTTAAAAAGTGTTTGCTTTACAAAAGAAATAAAAGTATTTTAAAATTCTAATCTTTTAAAAACCTTAAACATAATAACAAATTTTCAATACAGATGCTGAATTGTGTGTCATGACGAAAATACCACCTTCGGTCACTCACTAAGACAGCTGAAACACTAACCTCCTGGGATATGGTAAGTGACCAGACATTTTTTTGAGTAAAATACATCCAGTTAGCATTTTACAATAATAAATATGACTGGATGAAGTAGTACATGAGAGCGAAGTGAAATGTAGAATTTTAAATGTAAGAACTAATCATTGTATGAGATAGAAAAATAAACATTTATAAAATAAAAATATGGCAAATGATGTTGCCCATTTGTCTGATTTTCAAATAAAAATACACCTTTTTTTCTTTAAAGCTATCATAAAAAACTTTTTAAAAACATGATGCAAAATCACAGGGCAGACAAGGAAAAATACAGCATTACTATAAATCAACAATGCCTAACTTTTGGATATTGAAACCACCCTCTAGAATTTAAGGCTAGGGACCTCCATCTGGTCTGGCCTTGCCTATTTCAATCAAGATTTTCCTCATTCATTTCATCCTGGCCATTCCAAGTCCTGTTTTCTTCTTCCCCATTTCTCCAAAATGACTACATCCCTAAGGGTACTTGTTTCTTTGTAGAAAAAAAACTTAATTCTTATCTATGTTTTACTTAAGTTTATATGATCCAAAAACTTTATGAAACTAAAGATCTTTCTCAAAATGAAAAACTGAAATCCACTCTGAGAAACTATTCTGAAGAGCTTACTGAACACTGCCCAAACTTAAAGACTATCTGGAAAGATAAGGCAAATAAAAGGCAGTTCCCAGTGGGAAAAGAATAGATTATCAACTTTTGCTCAAGTCACCTACAGACTTCTTTCCTAAACCAGCCCCACACAAAAATGCCACCACTGTGAGATTCCTACAATGAGAAATAACAGAAAGTCCAGCTGAAAGGATAGTATTTATGCATACAGTATGGTGATTGACACCTATGTTAACTGTATGGGGAAAGAGCTTTTCCATGAGGCTAGAAGGTGGAAAAAAATTCCAGATTTCCTGAAGAGGGACTTAAAGGTCTGGCACAAAGAAATCCAATGCCCATGTGTCATTAACAAACGTGCAGAACCAAATATTTGGATGAAGAACCTCTTTATCAACTTCATGTCCAATGAAATCTGCTTACTGACAGAGACACAAAATATTTTTGAGAGGCTGCCGACTAAATACTGCTATGTTTTTTAGACAAGAGGAAAATTTCAGTTAACAGCCAGAGAGAATGATGGTTTATATAAACCAACTCATGATTTATACAAACATTGCCCCGATTCCATTTCTTTTGGCTTTGTAAATGTAGAGAGATAGAAGAATTTTCATTTTCAGTTGATTTTGCATAGACTTGAGTTAAAATTTCATTGAATTAATTTTTTTGCCAATAAATACTAGTAAGTGGTCCAGAGGCTTCAGAAAGCCTTGCTACTGAGTAAGCAATAGCAGAGGCAATGCTAGAGAACGACATCTGGGCCAATGTTCTCAGGAGGGCGTGTAAGGATACACAGAACCTCTACAGTCCTAGTAGGCAGAGTCACATGTTTCAAGTCCCAGGTTTTCTTTTAAATACTTTATGACTGATTTCTTTTCTTGAAGAGTAAAAAAAAGCAAAAGACTCTGTCTTTTAACATACCATACGCTAATGCACCCAATAAAGCTGTTTCTTATATGCTTTTTATTCTGCGTGGCATCCAAATATCATATTTTACTTTGATCATTACCCCACAAATTCCAACTGCTAAATAAAGCCTATTCCCTAGGTATCAATACTCCACACCTAACAAAAATGGCATGTTATAGAGTTCTGAGATACTATATCCCAGAAAGTATACGCAGCGTAGAGGTGGCCAATATTCAGAAGCTAGATTTTCTTGTACTGCCAAGTGATCAGGAATAACCAAAACATTCTAAATGAATGAAAAGTATTTATGGTCCAAAAACCCCAGGAATACAAAATAGAGGAGGAAAAAAATAAGCATGGAATGCATTCTGTATTATCCAGTAATTCTGCTACAGTGAGTCCATTTTCAAGGCAGATTCCTAGGTTTTCACGGCTTATAATGGAAACCTGGAGAGAGGTGGGAAAAAGGAATAAAACAATTAAGGAAAAAAATCTCTGAAACTCTGTTTTCCTCCCTGGTCAGGCAAAATAATTTATCTTTATTCCTATGCACTTCAAGTGGTACTTTGTTTGCTCTTGGTTCTAAGAATATAGTCGGCTCTCCATATCTACAAGTTCTGCATCCACAGATTCAACCAACCATGGATCAAAAATAATTGGGAAAAAATTTTCCAGAAAGTTTCAAGAAGCAAAACTTGAATTTTCCATGTGTCAGCAACTATTTACATAGCATGTACACTGTATCATGTACCATAAGTAATCTAGAGATGACAAAGTATAGGGAAGGATGTGTACAGGTCATACGCAAATACTATGCTATTACATACAAGGGGCTTGAGTATCGGAGGAGTCTGAAATCCTAGGGGGTTTCTGGAACCAGTTCCTTGTTATCTACCTAGGGATGACTGTATTTATATTCAGAATCAATGTGTTATTTTAATAATATGCATCAAATGTATGTCAAGGACAAGGAAGGCACCTCCTAAAACTAATGCATGTATATAATTTGAGGAAGGAAATCCTAGGCTTCCTCGAGTTAAACCAGGGATGGTGAAAAGGTTACCAACAGATGAAAATTGCAGTGTATGGGTTGCTCTGATAATATCCAACTAATCTCTTCTTTTAAATAATGTCTTCTATCTTACTGTCAACATTGGGTGAATGTCAGAATGATACAGAGGCAGAAGGAAAACTTATAAAAAATAAAAATGCCTGGAAAACTCCACCCCCAGAAATGCTAATTTAATTAGTCTGGAGTGACGCCGGTACATTGGTACTTTCTAATACTGCAGAAAAATTTAAGTAAGTTTGGGAAAGCTATCGTTGATTTGGGAAAGGACAGTGAAAACATCACCTAAGAAATCTTCAAAAACCCTTAAACAATACCTGTAAAGTCTATTGCAATCCGCTTTCATAAGTTTTACTTACATAATTCTGACAATGTTGACACCATTATAATCACCTCCAGGTTTAGATGAGCAAATTAATATGAAAAAATGCATTTTCATTATCTCATTTTATGACTGTCATAAAAATGCACATAAATGAATGCATATGGTTGGTAGAGGAACTAGACCCGATTACTCCTTTCACTTTAAAGATTTGGTCCCAACTTAGATCTCATATTTTTTCATCTTTGCCCCATTTTTCTTTTGAATAAAAGTTTTGTGTGACACGTGTACGTGTGTTATTATTATCTAGTTAGTAGAGTCATGGGCAGATGGAAACAAGAGCTAGGATAGAAAAAGCCCAGTAGATCTAAGTAGGGGACACCATCAAGAATCTGATAAAAGCTATGAATTTTTCCTGGAGGAAAGTGAAAATACAGTTGACCCTTGAACATTATGGGGACTAGGGGCACCGACCCTCTGCATAGTTGAAAATCTATGTATAATTTATAGTTGGACCTCTGTATAAGCATCTGCAGATTCAACCAACATGGGATGGTATAGTACTGTAGTATTTAATGAAAAAATCCACATATAAAAGGACCCCTGTGCAGTTCAAATTTGTGTTGTTCAAGGATCAGCTAACTGTACACAGAAAATCTTGCATTCAATTTAAGGTAGGATTTGCTTTCTGTCTTTTAATCTTTTTGTGTTTTAATAAATGAAGACAACTTAGTGATCTGCTAAGAGGAAGGATAATGTATTTTTCCACTCTAGTGATCTATCAGACGGCATCTGATTGCTCCACCACAGCATGAGGATTATTTTAAAAAGATCTTAAACCTGACCACACATATTTTTCTCACCTTTATGAGAAGACTCTGCCTTTGAGAAATGACGTGTGGAGTTATGCTGGTTTGTAAAATGAGTGTAATCCAAATCCTCAGCATCTGTCATGGTAGGTGGTGGTGGCCTGAAGGAAGTCGGAATTTAAAGAGATGTTCTAAGTAGTGATGGCTATAACCCCACTTCTCATTGGATCACTTGGTAAAAACATTTTTGGTAGAAATACAAAGCCAGAATATTTTTGAATTCTCATGTTAGTTCCTGGCCAGTTGCATTATCTTGGATACATTATTTAATCTTACTGCTTCTTTGTGTTAATACACATAACTCAATAAATCCACATATTTTCTAGAGTTCCCTGGTGGCACAGTGGGTTAAGGATCCAGTGCTGTCACTGCCTCAGCTTAGGTTCGATCCCTGGCCCAGGAACTTGCAACTGCTACTGGTGCAGACAAAAACCAATCAACCAATAGTGCCCCCCATCCCACCCCCCGGCCATGAAAAGCAAATATTTTCTGACCCCCTAATATGTGTGTGGGATTGTGCTAAGAGCTAGAGAAACAAAGATTAATGAGATGTATTCAGTGCCATTAATGAGAAATAAAAGGATAGAAGGGAAGAAATTAAGGGAGAGAGGGCAGCAGGTCAGAAGGGAGGATGGAGAGAGATGGAGGATGGAGAGAGAGCACTGGTGGGGAGAAAGATAAATCAGGAGTTTGAGATTAACATATACGCACACTACTATACATAAATTAATCAACTAGGACCTACTGCAGAGCACAAGGAATTCTACTCAATATTCTGTAATAACCTATATGAGCAAATAATCTGAAAAAGAATAGATATATGTATATGTAGAACCGAATCACTTTCCTGTACACCTGAAACTAACACAACACTGTAAATAAACTATACCCCAATATAAAATAAGTTAAATTTGAAAAAATCCATAAAATTTAGAGCAAAGTTCCTTATACCACTAGGTGGCAGAGTAGAGCTTAGAGAAGGAAAGGGCAGTAATACATTTGCAACTTTTCATGTCAAAACAAGACAAGACTAAAAAACACTGGGAAATTTTTACTACTCCAACCTTTTTATAGCTTTAATTATATAACACATTTTTGCAAACATTTGGCATTGATAATGATGTATAAGAAAATCTCTCCTTTTTTTTTGGTTGTTGTTTTCCAAAAGTATGCTCAAATTTTCCACTAAAGCTTAGAACCAGCTTAGGTAAAGATTTTGCCAAATATACAACCATGCTGTAGAATGTTCTGTGTAATTAAATATACATTCTGGAAAGCAGAAGTATCCTGAAACTTGGAAAGTTGTGCTCAGTTTGGTACAATGGGTTCTGTCATACAGGGATAAAGTGTTTTCAGTTTCTCACTCTGACCGACCCTAGCAGTAGGTCTCTCCCTGGGTGGTCAGTGTCTGGAAGAGGTCAGCAAGGGGGTAAACTTGTGTAACCAACAGGACTCTGCTATGGGCTCTACAGAGACGATCTCAATTACCTTTCATGACAAGTTTGCACGGTAGTTATCACCTACATATTTTAGAGTTAGATTAGCTTAGACCATATGTGATCTGTCCAAGTTCACACTGCTGTCAAGTGGCAGAGCCAGGGCTCAAACTCAATTGGATTTCAAAACCAGTGCTCTTAACTACTGTACTATATTCTGCCACATAGGTGTGTATTTTCATCAGCAGCATTACCTGCATTCAAAATTTCACACACAGACACACACTCACACACCTTATATTTTCAAATGGTACATGGCATATATTTTTATACTTTCATACATTTTTACACACATATGAGCATAGAAAACAATGTGGCATTTTTCTTGTTTTCCTTTTTGAACCATTTGTTTAAGAAATATTAGAAATTATATGCGTTTTCACTATCCACTGGCATTTATAATTTTTACCTTTAAAAGGTAACGTAAGGCTTGGCAGGAAGAGCTGAGACAAAGCAATCAAATAACTCTGAGATTGGTAAAGTAAACTAAGGAAGTAACTTAGGCCCAAGAAAACAGAACTGATAATCAGGGTGGGCAGAATCTATTTTTTACATTTTAATTACCTTCATTAGGCAACCAAGAACCAGAGAAAAATAAGCCAAGTAGAACCACCAAAAAAACTCTTAGGTTTACTGCTTCACCATCAACTCACCACAAAAGTGGCGTTAAAGTGTGAACTGAAACACAGGACACCCACAAATCCTCTAGGATTCCCCAATAAGGATAAACAAATCAACCTAGAATGCCCTCAGTTCTCTTGGTGTGCTGCTGCGTTCAAGTTTTGGTTACATGGAGAACAAATCTTGGCTTACTGCTTCCAGGGGTCCCACCAAATTGTCTGCTGCACTGGATATAGTTGCTTCAAAGTTAGGGATGTTCATATATCCCATGCTGGAAAAATCTTGTTTGCTACTGGTTTGTTTTAGTTTTTGATATATTATGGTATCTGTTTCCAACTGTTCCTATGAAAAGATTTATATCTTTAAGCTAGTGACAAAGCCAAATATGCTTCAGAACTCAACCAAAAGTCATTTCTTCAAAAATCCCCCCTAGGGATTGCCTATCATGGCTCAGCAGGTTACAAACCAGACTAGTGTCCATGAGGATGTGGGTTTGATCCTTGGCCTCACTCAGTAGGTTAAGGAGCCAGTGTTGCTGTGGCTGTGGTATAGGCCTGCAGCGGCAGCTCTGATTTGATCCCTGGCCTGGGAACTTCCATAATGCCATAGGCATGGCCCTAAAAAAGCAAAAAATAAGTGAATAAAAGCCGCCTTCCTAGACACCGAGACTAGGTTAAGTGTCTCCTTATACTCTTCTAACATCCTATACTTTTCATCTGTAAACATCAACACAACCAAAATAATTGCTATTTGTGTAATTGTTTAGATTGTAAATTTCTTAAGAACAGGGAACAGTTTTTGTTGACTGATGCTTGAGTTCTGGGCAGTTATCAGGGTGTTCAATAAATATTTGATAAATGAATAGGTGGAGACAAATATATTTCACATTCATAAGAATAATGTAGGAACTAAATAAGATTTACAAAATCCTTAAGTTTTTCTAAGTGATAAATCCAAATAAACTACCAATCAATATTATTAATATACTACAGTTAACGCAATTTGGAACTTGGGTTGAAAAATTTTCCAGTTACAAAGAATTGGAATTTAGATTGCCAACTAGTTCTCCATCTCCTTAGAGAGAGCATTAAAAACCATAATGAACAAAGAAAATGACTTCTGACTACGTCTATTACAACTTTAAATGACAATTTGTTCCCCATCTGCCACTATTATTACTGCACTGAAGTAATAAACATCTTGATCTAGGAAGTGCCATGTTTCTCAATCCCTGAAACCATCTCTTTCTGTACAAATGGCTAACTATACTTCCACCATGATTAAGTGTGAAAGAGGAAACCACGGACTCTAACTAGAAAGCATACATTGTGAAATCAGTTGAATAAGATATCTATGATACGATAACAGGTTTTATGTTTTAACTATGAAAATACAGATTTTAAAAAATACTATTTTTTTAATTTATTTTTTGCTTTTTGGGCTACACTTGTGGCATATATAAGTTCCCAGGCTAGGGGTCGATTTGGAGCTGCAGCTACCAGCCACAGCCACAGACACAGCAGGGCAGGATCCGAGCTGCATCTGCAACCTACACCACACCTCATGGCAACGTAGAATCCTTAACACACCGAGTAAGGCCAGGGACTGAACCTGCATCCTCTTGGATACTAGTTGGTTCAGAACCCACTGAGCCACAACAAGATCTCCAAATTCTCTTCATTTTTGTTTCGTCATATATAATCTTTCTGTAAATGACATTTAAAGACAAATATTCCTCTCAAGTCAAAGACTTCAGTTCTACCAGGAAGAGGTCACTTTTCACCCATTTATAATAGTGATTTTTAACGTAGGATCATCTGATTATTCATTCTTTCATTCTATCAAATATTTTTAAGAGCATGTATTACATTCCAGAACTTGTTTTCAACTTTAATAAATCCCTTTACATAGCCACTCCAGACTCATATCGTATTTGCTGTCAAAGGACTTTTGAAGACTACAAAATAACTTTAAAGATAATTTTAATTCCCCTGATTTAAAAAAGCATAATAAGTCACACCAAATTACCCACTGAGAACAGATCAGTTACTTCTTATTTTACTTGGATATTGCAGGGATATGGAATAAAGGTAAACTACGTAGGTCTAAAATTTGCTTTTAAAGACACATCTGGCAGGTACTTAACTAAAAGCTTTAAGAAGAACCAATTTTATACAATTAGAAAGACTACACTATACTACTGTTACCCTAAAAGCTTTATAACCTGATATAATTTTCTGAAAGGTATATAATCTTCTAAAAGCCCATGGCTTTAAAAATAGAGTATGGTTTATTTATTTTTTTTAAGAGTATGGCTTTTTAAAAACACTAAATATATTCTCTTTAAGGAAACAAGTCTAGCAGTTTAAGTGTGAGCAATGAGTAGCAAAAATCATGTATCTTTTTCAGTGTAATAAAGTTTATGTTTTAATAATACGTTATTAATAATCAGGACCAAAATACAAGGTTTCAACTATTTAGAGTTTTCAAAATGCTAGATTTAGTGTTACTTTTGTCTTTTCTATTTAATGTTCTCTCTTCCTGTTCCAATCACATTTTCCTTTGAAAAGCAACAGAAAGCAATAACGAAAAAAAATAAATGTTCCTTCCCCTGAGACTTAAATGTTGACAATTCGAGGTGGAAAAACAGTAGCTGCTCCATAACCATGACCAATACTGCTTGAGAGAAGTCAGAAAGTATACATACCACAGCCACAGCTATTTGATCTAGTGGGATTTAGAAGAGTCTGCAATGGCTCAAATGGGTATTTGCCTAGGACTTGGAGACTCACAGAGAAATGAATTTGGGCATGTGTAAAGGTCAGGCACACACCAATGTGACCATGAAACCCAGTAAAAATTTAAAACCTGAGATTTTACTTTGGAAAATGGTTAATCTCATTCCTTCTTAGCTTAAGGCAGTCAATTCAGTGAATCCAGAGACAAGAACTGGTCCTAACATAAAGCCTATCTTTTGTCCTATACCCCAGCTTCTGTAAAATTCCCTATCTTCCTGACTTGACTTATTCAACCCAATTTAAAACTGGAAGCAAAGACTGAAAATAGCCCTGCAAGACGGGATCCCACCTCACAACTGGAGATTTCTGGATCTCCTCTCCAGGGAACAAACACTCTTCGCAGGCAGCTAACAACCCCTTACTCGCCCCAAAGTCAAGTTCCTCACTCTTCTTTTCAGGTGTCATCTTACCTTGCTGGCCTGTCATTCTTAGAACGGTGAGGTTCATCACTCTCTTTTGACTTTGAGTGTGCTGATTTAGCAGTTTTGGGCTATGGGAGGAAAAAAAAGGAAAAAGAAAAGAAAAACACACACATACAGAAAACAACAAACAGAGAAAGATTAGATTTATAAATTATTTAAATGATGCCAAACTTTCCTTAAGTAATTTCAGGTTGCTTACATCCAATTGAGCAACATGTAATATTTTCAAATACAGCCCAAGACACAAAGAAATTTATAGTCAGGAAGGGATGCTTCAGGCTGTCAAGGCAGCCAGATGAGGGGGCTAAACACACAAAAAATGCCCCCCCCACCTCCAAGAGGTGTGCTTGGCCTCCGATTATTAACCCACAAGACACAAGACAGCTGACAACTGTGAAGTGCAGGGCCCCATCTGGCCTTGGAGGGACAGACCCCTCCCCCATATCCTCTGTTCAGCTCCTCTCTGAAGTACCTGGATAACCTTGTCTGACCAGTACATTTCCTAGGGAAAACCCCCACCAAACAAAGACATTAACTACCTGATGATCCTGAGCGCATGGCCCCCAGGCCAACTGGAGTCGAAGGACTGATAAGGGTTAACCTTCTGACACCACCCTGTTACCTCACAATCATCCAGTCAACGAACTGTACATAAGCTGATCACATACCCTGAGACGCACCTCTGTCACCTGGCCTTTCAAAATGCTTTCCTGACACCCACTGGGGAGTTTGGGCTTTTGGAGTACTAGCTGTCCTGGACTACCTGCATGGCACCTTACACTAAATGCTGCATTTTCCTTTACCACAACCCGGTGTCAGTAAATTGGCTTTACTGCCCATGAGCGAGCAGACCCAAGTTTGGTTTGATAACAGAAGCTGTGGACTCCCAGCGCCTGTGACACCTAGATTCAAGCTCTTAAACTTATTTCTGACCATCTGACTTAGGGATGATCATTTTCAAGCCCAGAAACTAGGGCATAGTTCATGCCCACTTTTCCAGGAGAGAAACTATTCTAGCCTAAGTTGCGGAATCTAGAAAGGACAGAAGTCCTGATACTTGGACTCCCACCTCTTCCTTTCCTGATTCATAATCTTAAAAATACCTACTCCACCACAGTTTGAGTTAACAGAGAACTTGAGTAACTCCCAGGCAATTACTTGTAGCTTAATTTGTGTAACAGAAGCATTTGGGAACCTTCTACTAAAATGAAATATATGTTTATAAGGAAAAATTCTGAATTACTAAGAAGGTAAAGAAGGGGTATAAATATAAATACTTAACATGGAAATAATACTTTCATTTGCTTTTTAGACTGCCTTCATTCTCAAAACATATGCTCGGATTGTGACAGAACCAGAGGTCCACGGGAGGATTCTATTTGAGAAAGGGAGGAAAGGAGAGAACAGTGCTAAACATCAACCCTATCATGGGTACACACCTCGGCTGCACCCTTCCAGCCTAGGACAAACTCTCCCTGAATGCCTTCACTGTATGAATTCTCACCCTCGCACCTCTGTTGTTTTTCCATTATGCATTTTACAGTCAGCCTGACCTATTTGTTAACTGTCTTTAGTGTGTCTTCCTCTGACATTATGATGAGGAGCATCTATCTTTGTCTTTCCCTGTACGTCCAGAGTGGTGCTTTGCACACATAACTATTAATGAGTAACATCTGTTCAAATGAACTTACAATCACCATATAAAACAGATTACAGGAGAATGAACTGCAGTCACTGACTCTTTTGTCTACCATGTCTAATTTGGTTTTTTTTGTTTGTTTGTTTGTTTGTTTCTTGTTTTTTTGCCTTATCTAGGGCCCCAACCGTGGCCTATGGAGGTTCCCAGGCTAGGGGTCTACAAGGAGCTGTAGCTGCGGGCCGTTCACCACAGCCACAGCAACGCGGGATCCGAGCCGCGTCTGTAACCTACACCACAGCTCACAGCAACACCGGATCCTTAACCCACTGAGCAAGGCCAGGGATTGAACCTGCAACCTCATGGTTCCTAGTCAGATTTGTTAACCACTGAGCCAGGAAGGAAACTCCGACGATGTCTGATTAACAAGGGGAAGTTAACAGTTCAAGCTCATGCTAGACAGTCTCATAAGCAATGATTGCAGGTAATAAGAATAGTTGTCAGTTTGCTATGGATCAAGTGATGTCCAAGGAGAGAGACATAGCTGGTGCCTGATCAAGAAAGAAGGACAATACAAGCACACAGGAAAGTCAAGAGAAGAGGAGATGGCCATGGTGGAAATTAAAGAGTGTGTGAAACACTACACTTCCTATAAGGCAAGTATAGTAAAACTGAGCTTGTTCATGACCAGAGGCACCTGCATCTCAGTTGGTCTTAAAATGGAGAGAATGAGGTTTTCAACCTTAGCAGTAACTTTTTTACATAGTTACTTTCAAGAATTCAATATGGTTTTTCACAGTGGAACAATTTTTACAATTCAGACTAACATAGGCCATACAGATGATTTGTATACCCCAAATATATTGTGAGCTTACCCTAAAAGAGGAGTCATTTCAGTTCTAACTTTATTTCTAATGAAAAACAAAGAGACAGACCCTACCTTCCACTCGGGGTCATGCTTTCTTTTGTCCAAAGATGATTTCTCCCGCTCCCTGGCTTTCTTGTAAGCTTTCTTTTCTTCAGCCATTAGAAGTCTAGCGATTTCCTAAACAAGATCCAGTCAACGTCACTGACTGCAATGTTGTAAGTAGAAGGTTACTAGGATATTTCCAAAGAATATGGGCTAAACAAATTAACATGAACTCACCTCATCCTGGGCTACTTGAGCTGCTCTCATGTCCACCTGAATAGCCTATGGTGTAGAAAATACAAAAAAAGTACATAATTTAATTGGAATCCATCCTGTCCATTAAAAAAAAAAACTTACATAAAAATAAACTGGTATTTGAAATTATTTGTGATCAACATCCCTGAAGTAGATAATCAGTTGGTATAGTTTCATCGGCCAGAGCAGGGTCTATTTTTATCAAATTCTATAGCAGATTCCTAGGAAATTATAAGAACTCAATAAAGGAGAGGCAGGGATATGGAATTCTGTTGCTAAGTAAAACTGCTGGATACTCTATTCCTATTGTCCTGATTTTTCCACCCCTAAAGAAAGTATCAGTTTCTCAACAGACAGAGGAATATAATGCCTATTACATAATGTCAAGATTGATTCAATTAAAAAAACCTACTGATTCATCTAAAATTTTGCATTCAAGTTTGCTCACCAAAATTTCTTCTTCTTGCAGTTTTCTGGCAATTTCAGCATCGGACCATTCCTGATCCCTGTGGGTCACTCGTGAGGGAGTAGAGACAGCGTCTTTCATCACTCTGGCCTTCACTCCTAAGAAAAACTCAGTGTAATAAGGCAACTGAGTGTGTTTTCTGAAAAGTGGCAAAATTTAAGATAATAATGTTTTTTTCAGTATCTACCAACGATAATATTACCTCCACTCCAAAATTCAGTGTAGAGTGCTCTTGAAATAATTTTTTCCTCTAATCACGGAAGAGGTAATACAGATAATCCACACATTTAAACAAAGTTCCCTACCCAAACTTGTTTGGTAAAAACTTCTTCCCTTTCACGCAGCTTCTTTAATAGTAGAAAATCATGCAAGGAACTGTAAGTGAGGCTTTCACAAAACAGGAAGTGAAAAAAGATTAAGTCACTAAACTAAAAAGAATTTAGAGAAAAGAAAGTTAGTTGGAGGTTTAAAGAGACTAAGCTGTCAAGGCTTGGAGGAGATGAGAAGCTTCCCACCTTTTTGCCTCAGCCTTGCACACCTTTCTACAGAGAGAAGAGAAACAGCATTAACGGAGAGTTATGTGACAGTACCTATTAACCAGTTAGTGGCCCTGCCACAGCTTCTGCTCCAATGGTCACCAAATCCACTTGCTTTAGATCTTTCCTATAGCTCTGATTAGTTTAATAGTGCTAAATTTTAGGGAAGATATAAGAGAAATATCAGAGAGCACAGTGACCTTAGAGTTCCATTCCTCTGAGAAGAAAGGAATATGGAGACTGGTAGGGAATTTTGAAATTTTATAAGAAGCATATATTCTCTTTATAAGTTTTAATTAACTGGTAAATGCTAATAGTTATTCCAAAATTGTGGGGATTTCCCTCTTTGTATCTTTATAAATTGCAAGTATTCTTAACATTGTGAATGCATTACATTAAAAACAATAAAAATTTTAATGGACAAGATTAACCATCTGGAATACTGACATTCAGTAAATAGATTACCGAAGGGAGAAAGAAAATTTACTCCTAGTTGCCTATTTCATCACATTAGTGGTTCTCAATCATGTCTATATATTAAAATAATTTGGGACGCTTTAAATACCTATGACATCTTTGACCCAAACCCCTGAGATTCCAACAGAAATAGCCTGGGTGAGATCTGGCTTTTGTCAGTTTGTTTTAAATCCTACCAGTTGATTCTTAATTGCAATTACCATTGGAATTACTAGTTTAGTGTATTATGTCTATCAAAGTAACTGTACATGAAAACAACTTTTATCTAAATGCCTCACCACACGATTCACTTGCTTTAAACAAAAGAGGGAAAAGAAAAAAAAACTAAATTTTGGACAAATGAAGAGTTTAAAAGTTATCTGGTGAAGCCTCTTCTTAGAGCTTAAACCTAGCTTTGTGGTAAATCCAAAAGCCAGAGAATCATCTGCCATATCACAAATAAAGACTACTAAACATGGCTTTCTTAGTTTATTTAGGTCTATGAGTACCTGATTACCTAGAACCCAGAATCCACTTCAACTTCACATCATCTCTAGAGCTACTAAATCTTATGCTGGGCTGGGCTGGTTTTAATGCAGATTCGAGTGGTCTGGGACAGTCAGGAAAAAGTGGGATACTGCCAGAAGTAGATAAACCTTCTTGAGTTATGATTAACTTGGTCACAACTAGAAGGGAAGATTTTAGGGAAAAAGAAATGAAATTAGATAGGGAAGTTGGCATTGACAAGTCAGTGGACAAGGCAGGCTGTTATACCATATGCCCATATAAGAAAAATGACATTTCCACGAGCAGCCCAAAGCCTAGCTGAGGATGACAGGAGAGATACACTTAGGCTTGCTCCTTCAGTTTTGCCACTGGCAAAAGAAATAGAGTGGAATGTGCTCAGATTTTGAGAACTAAACTTTTTCCACTATTATGCCTCCTCTATACCACAAAATTAATTAAGAAAATATTTTGTTTTAATATCAAAGGTACTCAGAAGGTATTCGAATGAAATAGTCAAAGGAAGAGTCATTTAATTGATTTGACAGGGTGATAAGACTGTGTGAACCTTGGCAGTTAAAAAGAGAATGACATGTAGATCAATGGAACAAAACAGAGAGCCCAGAAATAAGCCCGATGTGTATATGGTCAATTAATTTATGGCAAAGAAGACAAGAATATACAATGGAAAAAGGGCAGTCTCTTCTATGAATAGTGTTGGGAAAACTGGACAGTTACATGCAAAAGAATGAAACCTGACCGCAATTAAAGATTTGAACGTAAGACCTGAAACAACAAAACCCTTAGAAAAAAACATAGGCAGTAAGCTTTCTGATACTGGCTTGGAGATGAGTTTTTAGATCTGGCTCCAAAAGCAGAGGCAACAAAAGCAAAAATAAGCAAGTGGGACCTAATCAAAGTAAGAAGCTTGCTCACAGTAAAGGAAACCATCAACGAAATAAAAAGGCAGCCTACAGAATGGGAGAAAATATCCGCTAATCACATATCATAAAGGGCTAACATTCAAAATATATAAGGAATTCACACAACAGCAAAAATCTGATTAAAAAAATGGGCAGAGGATTTGTATAAACACTCTTCCAAAGAAGGCATGCAGATGGCCAACAAGTATATGAAAAAGTGATCAGCATCACTAACCATCAGGGAAATGCAAATCAAAACCACAATGAGGTATCACACCTCACACCTGTTAAAATAACTATTATCAAAAAGGCAAGAAACAACAAGTGTTGGCAAGAATATGAAAAGGAAACTCCTGTACACTGGCGATGGGAATGTAAATTAGTGCAGCCACTATGAAAAACAGAATAAAAGTTCCTCAAAAAATTAAAAAACAATTAGAACTACCATATGATTCAGTGTTTCACTTTTGAGAATTTATCTGAAGGAAATGAAAACACTAACTTGAAAAGATCTGCGTTCACTGCATTATTATTTACAACAGCCGAGACATAGAAACAATCCTAAGTGTCCACTGATGGATAAATGGAAAAAGAAAACGTGAGAAAGATAAACACACATACACACAGAGGCATATTATTCAATAATAATAAAAAATTAAATCTTGCCATTTGTAACAACAGAATTGCAAGGCATCATGCTAAATGAAATAAGCCAGACAGAGAAAGGAAAATACTATATGACTTCACTTACACGTGGAAGGCAAATAATATATGATTTCACTTATCTGTGGGATCTAAAATAAAACAAAACAAAAACCAAAATCCCGAGCTCAGAGATACAGAGAACTGATCTGTGGTTGCCAGAGGAGGGGCTGGGGGATGGGGAAAAGCTGTCGAAGGGAGTCATAAGGTACAAACTTCCGGTTATAAAATAAATATGTCATGGTGATGCAATGTACAGCATGGAGACTACAAGGATTATATCCCATATCTGAAAGCTGCTAAGAGAACAGATCTTACAAGTTCTCATCACAGGGGAAAATTTTTATAATTATGTACAGTGGTGGATGTTGACTTACTGTGGTGATCATTTTGCAATATATACAAATATACACTTGAAACTAATATAATGTTACATGCCAACTATACTCCGATAAAAAATAAACAGTTAAATTTTGAGGTATTATCTCAATATTAGGTTAAATATTTAGAGGGGAAAAAGTTTATCTGAACTTGATATATCTTTGGAACTTGTGTGTCTTGTAAGTAGAAAATTCCTATAACCTGCGATGCCAGATTTTTGGACTGACAGGACCGCCCACTACACGTAATATCCTCTACACCAAGGTCAAAACAACTTTTGTAAGTGTGTAAGAAAGAACTTAAGTACAGTATAAGGCTGTCATTACAGAAAAGAGATGTTCTAAGAAGTTATTAAACACAGTTAATTCAGAGATTAACAAAATAAATGTCTTCATTTTGGTAGCCTAAACATAATCTGCAAACTAACTTTCAAAAAACCCAGGTAAGCCACATTTTTAACAGTTCCGCATTTTTTTCTTCTTCTTGGGGCTGCACCTGTGGTATACAGAAGTTCTCAGGCTTGGGGTCGAATTGTAGTTGCAGCTGTGGCCAATGCCACACAGCCACAGCCACACCAGATCCAAGCTGCACCTGCGACCTACACCACAGCTTGCTGCAATGCCAGACCCTTAACCCACTGAGTGAGGCCAGGGATTGAACCTGCTGAGCCACAATGGGAACTCCCACATTCATTTTTTAAATCAAATTCTTGTCTTTCTCAGTTCATCATTCTACAGTCTGAAGACACAAGAACCTCCCTCAATAAACACAAACAAGGCAAACCTTTAAAGAAATTGTGATAAAATAAAATAAAAAAATTTAAAGTACTGTACTCAAGATAAACTAATCCCAAGCTTGGAATAAGGTAATATGGTGACACAAATTCAAGAGTACTTTATAATAAGCCAGTCTGACACTTGGGGAATGTCATAGCATAACTATATTTTATGTCTCTGAGAGGTTGGAAGTTAACCTGCAGAAAATTAATAAGCTATTACAATGTAATAGCTCAATAGAGATATTACCCTCAAAGGTGGTATGGTTTTACTGCCCTTTAGAAAGTTAACCAATCTTATGTTTAATTCAGCAATTTTATTCTGTATTCCTTTTTCAACTGATTACAAATTCTGTCCTGCAAAATTAATGCTCTTAGAACCAGCTCTTTGTTGTCCTGTTAGTTTCTTCGTTATTAAGTTAAATGAAACTTTGGCCTATGCTAACAACTTTAAGAATTGTACTTTTATTTTTGCATATTTATTTATTTATTTTGGCCACACCCACAAAATATAGAAGTATGCAGGTTAGTGACTGAATTCAAGTCGCAGCTGCGGCAATGCTGGATCCTTAAGCCACTGCACTAAGCCAGGGATAAAATCCACACCACCACAGAGACAATGCCAGATCCTTAACCCACCGTGCCACAGCGGGAACTCCAAGAATTATACTTTTAGAACAGCAGTAATAGAAACCAGGACTTAATAATTATTTTAATGTAGTCTTCTGCGTTACTGGGGTGAGGGATGTAACAAAATCAAATGCTTATAGGGACTTTAGAGGTAAAGTTTGCAAAGTAAGTTGAATATAAAATGAATACAGTAGCAGCTGTATTACAGCCACTTTAGTATCTGCCTAGCCACATTGTTTTTTAAACCTTACTGCTATTAAAATAGAAAAAAAAAAAAAACATTTGCCTATGAATCCAGTAGTAAGGTCTGTGAGTCAAGTGTTTATTTTCTATTAGTTCTACCCTTTCTAAGCCTGTTTAAGATAGCTTCGAGTATAACTAAAAGCCGTAAGGGTTAACTAGCCCTCAGAGCACACTTTTAAGATCAGATTCACAGAATCATAAACGTAGAGGTCAATGCAATCACTGTTCCTCCCCAATACCTTTTGGACTCCAACACGTCTTTCTAAACCTGAAGAGAGTGGAACTTACTCATAAAGAGTGATCTTACTCCAGGTAGATCATATCACTTCCTCCTCTATTGTCCTGCAGCTCTTTGTTCAAAGTGTATCTAGCTCGTAATTGTTTCTTTACATATATACCTGTTTGGCTTGACTCATGAACCTTCTGAGGCTCAGATCCAAGCATAAATCCCCAAACATAAAGCCTGAGCTAAGAATATTTGTGGCAGATACTTATATGGCTTACTGAACTGAATTTTCATTTTCTTTACTACCAAGTTCTTTAAAAACTTAAAAACTGAAAACAAACATGATAGAAAGAGATAACATGATAGAAAGAACCAAAAGAATCAACTTGAACCTGCGACCTAGAAACCACTTTCAGGCCAGAGGTAGGGGTGGCTGGGCAACAGTATGGAAGAAAGTTAAGTAGAGTCTCCTCCTTGGTACTTTTCCCAATAAACCCTGAGTCTCAGTGAAACTTTCACTAGAGCAGAACAGAATCAGGGAGATGAGTATGGTCTAAGTAAAATACCAGACAGTGTAGTGCTATGACCTGCAGTGGTACAACCACATGGAAAACATCACAGCGGCAGTTTCCAGACAAGATGAGAGAACCGACTGTGTCAGCGATGGACTTTAGAGGCTTCAGGGAGGCCAGAAACTTGAGCCTTACATCTAACATTCACCTCATTCCTATATAAGCGCCAAGAACTTACCTGATATTGGCACTTCAGAACACCAACTGTAGAGCTAAGAGTTGAAGAAGGTTAAAGCACAGGAAGCAACTCAAGGCAGTCATTTTCAAAGTTTAAGTACATAAGAATCACCTACAGGTTTGAAACAAGCCCAAACTGTCAGGCTGCTCTCCAGAGATGATAATATAGAAGACCAAGAAATATGCATTTTTAGGAAACAGCTCAGCTAATTCTGATGAAAACAAACCATAATTTGAAAAATGTTGTCTCAAGAAACTGCCTATCCAATCTCTTGCTTTACAGATGAGAAAAATGAGGTCAAGGAAATCTAGTACTTCCAGCCCTGCTGTCTTCTAGTTAGGCACATACTAGGAAGGCACTGTCATCAGGCCTTCTGGGTTCACAGTATTATAAGCAGACATTCATCAGAACTGATTTGGTAACAGAATCTCAGATGTACGGTTTTGGCGAATTAAGAACTGCATCTGGGATGGGCACCTCCTCTGCAATCTGGGGCTGGAAGAACCTTGTAAGGAATTAGTGTATTAGGAGGCAGAAGGGAAAAGGTACAGATGTATTTTCCTTCTGGAGATTTCAGATTAAGTGAATACTTTTTATTTGGCTGCAGGATTTATTCCAAAGCCACGAACACCAACCAGAGGGAAAGAACAGGTTGCTTAAGATGCTTATTAAGTAAACCTGATTCTAGGTACATACATGGTACCAGGACTTCCAAAGAGACTGTCCTTTATTACCTGAGTTGTGGAGTTGGAGCCGCTCCTCAGTCTCTGAGAAGGGCGGAGTCCTGGGCCTGTGTTTCCTTTCTCTGTGCTCCCCGTGCCCATGGTCCCTCCCATATACAGCTTCCTTGCAGGGAAGCCCCGCTTTCTGTGAGGACTTGGGAGAAAGTCGGTCTTGGTGCCGGCAATGTTTTTCCCAACTCCGAGTTCGATGGCTATGGTGAGCCTCCCAGTCATCCACTTCAGTGCTCAGGAACACCTCACCACTGATCTTGGGAAGAGGAGGTCTCCGGAGCCTCTCGTGACCAGACTGTTTCCTTTCAGGCTGCTCAGTGTTCATCGGGGGATCGTCTCTCACTTTACCCAAGCTAGATGACGACAGAGGCTTCTCTGATGAACACTGCTCTTCCAGTTCTTCCAAGTTCTCCTGAGGGCGTTTGCATTTCTCCATCCTTGGCTTCACAGTCTTTTCCTCGCTTTGGAGTCTACAAGACCTTGAGAATCCAGAACCCAACTCCCTTGCCCTCCTTGACCGTGGGTGGTCTGAGTGGAGGTGGAGGAATGTGAAAAATAGAAATGCAGGTTAACTTAGTGAGAGTATGAACTCACTACAGGAGAGAGACAGGGCCCAAATTTAACATATTTTAAGATGGAGAAAACAAATTCTTCAACTTATCGAATTGAAAAGAAGGGGTGAGTTTTTATTAGAATGTTCCATACAAAAATGAAGGATTCTGGGGACACAGCCAAAAAGGTAAAACTAAAATGAAATTAAGTCAAATAACTTAAATCTGAAAGAAGAGCTTGATCATGATTAGGGCAGAGTTAACAGAGTACTGTAATATTTGCCAGTAACAAAAACTCCAGTCATGAAATGTTCAATTCTATTTATAAAATCAATTTGGAACTAGTGTATGGGGGGAAAGTGAGAGTGGAGAGAGTCATAAAATGGAAGAAGGACTAAGTTTTGTGATTCCAGTCAGAGGCCATCAAATAGTCTCATTGGAAATAAAGAATAACTATATATCAGAATGTTGCTGGTTTCTCTTTAGTTTGGAGAGATGCTCCACAGATTTTACTATCCCTCTCTCCTCTCCCCTGGGGCGGCCAGAGTAAACATGCTCAGCTCTTCAGGGTGGAAGAGGATGGAGCACAGAAGAATTTTAAGTTACGAGTAAATGACCCTGTTATCTTCGGATAACTCTGCTCCCAATCTTACTTGAAGATCTGGCAGCAGAAAAAATTAAAAAGCGATGCCATAATGGAGTACATAAAAAGGAGTCACTTCCTAAATGCATGTCAAAAAACTTTGATACTTACTCTGTGTATAAAAATATTGTATATGCTTAGCATACGAGTTCCTAAATTTAACACAAACTTCAGAAACAGCACATGGATAGGTGCTTGTTTGTCCGGTCTCATTTAGGAATAAGCAAATTATGAAAATAAGGGAAGCAAATTAACAAAGCATACTGCAAGAGTATATTTAGTTTAACATTTTCTAGGATTTTTACTACACTTGGGAAATAAGAAAAAGAAATCTTAATTCCATGGAAAATTGCTAAGACAGCCAAGATTCCCTGCTGGAATTAGCTACTGGCTGAATTGCATTTGAAACAGTGACTCTAATTTGATGGGATGTGGTTTTTGTTTTTTGTTTTTTTGTTTTTGTTTTTAAAAGCGACTATACATTTTCTTAGTTATTAGGGTTTTGTTTTTTATGTTTTTGTTGAAGTTTGCTACTGTTAATCTAATGAAGGAACAGAGGAAGGGGAGATAAGTGCAAAATGCATCACTGATGCCGTCCGTAAGCTTCCACTCAGAACTTCAAATTGTCTCCTCTTGAACTTTCCAGAAAAAATAAAATTTGCTTCAAAGATGACATTTAAACTAAAATCTATCTTCATAAAAGTCTGTAAATGTATCTTCACAATTTATAGTAAAATTTATTTTTTACATAAAGCGAAACAGGACAATTACCCTCTGTAATAAAAAAAGTACCTGCTCTTTTAAACAAACTACTTTTAAGTGTCTCTTAACAACTGAGAAAGAATCAACTCAATACTGCTATGAATTAATTTGATACTGACCAGCTACTTAAATGATGACCACAACCAGTGGTTTAGTGTTAATACCAATGTTCCTACATAGAGTTATAGGAAAGAGGCCCGGCTTTAAACCCAAAAAGAAAGAAGACAGGTTTTGTTTTCAACTGGATTATGAATGTTTCGTTGCTTTCCTTTGTAATTTTTTCTAAAAAGGTAACATATTAGTAGTTTTACTTTAGGAAAGTATGTTACAAGAATTAGAACAGCGTTGTCACTGTATTTCACAGAGCTCACAGGAAAAAGTACTCATTGCCTAGATCACTTGTGATAGTTTTAAACCTGGGAAAGAGAAAAAAAGGACAGGGGTGGAGGAATCTGTCTGAATTCTTTAAAACCCCATCTAATTAAGGATTGACACTTTCATGTTTCTTGAAACCAAGTTACTTGGCAAATATAATTAAATTCCTTACAGCCAACACATACATATATATGTGTGCCTGTGTATCTATGTACACATATATAGATAAGCAGGCACAGTATGTATCTATATACACACACACACACACACACACACGTGTATATAGATACACAGGCACATATATATGTAACATTTTATTTATGTGTCTCCATGTTTGTCTTTCAAAATAAGATAATTTTTGCTTAGACAGACGAAATACTACGTAACACATATTGATATATGTATAAATAATACCTATTAGAGACTATGAATTTTTACAAAAATTACATTGCTTAATCTTCTCAACACCCATGTGAAGGATGTGTTTTTAGAAATCCAGTTTACAAATGAGAAAAAGGATTAGAGTGATTCTGGTAGATAACTTTTTCAACATTACAATTTTTCCAAGGAAGGGATGAAACTTAAATCAAGGTCTTCTGACTGCAAAGATCATCATGACTTTAAAAAAAAAAATCAAATAATACACTTGTAATTCCAGTTAAGTGGCTTTGAAAGAAAAACATGGATTTATAAATGAATAGGATACAACATTTCAGATGATATAAATCTGACAGATGTTTTAGATAATTTCAAATTTGTAGGAAATCTATAAACAATTATTTTTAAAAGATTAACTCATTAAAGTTTAAGTAAAATGAAAGCTAAAACGACCCCTTCAATAACGATTTGCTGTGATTATTATGTAAGACAGACAAAAATCATATTGCACATAAAGATAGGGAAGCACAATTAAAGATCCCTTATGTGTTGGGAAAGGACCACTGCAAAGAACAAAAGGATGCTTTGAAAATAGGAGCTGGACTGCAGCGTGGTTTCTGTCGACCCAACCTGATCTAACTCAAAGGCATATAAAAGAAGATAGCATATTCAGCAATCTTATCTCTCAACAACATGGCTGCAGAGAAATTCCAGTAGTGCTTTACAAGCACACAGGAGGTCACC
This sequence comes from Catagonus wagneri, assembly GCA_004024745.2. NCBI lineage: Eukaryota > Metazoa > Chordata > Mammalia > Artiodactyla > Tayassuidae > Catagonus > Catagonus wagneri. Next base: position 46,539,499 of record PVHT021183693.1, on the reverse strand, counting down.
GTCTTCAATTCCCACCCCCCTACCCGCAACTCCACAGAAAAGTAGCATATAGGCCTCTCTCTGTAAGTTTAAAAAAAGCGGTTAAATATAGATTTTAAACCATTTCAAGTGTCCCTGAAAATCCACTGAATTCTTAACATAGTCTTGAGAGATGAATCAGGATGACAGCACTCTGGTCAAAACAAGCAGGTTTGAATCTCCATTCTTCAAGTTAGTATAAGGTTTTAACACAGGAACACTAATATCAGCACTTAGTGTACTGATACTTAGTACCCTAATGTTTTTAGACTCAAAAGTTTAGAAGCTAATTTTATTTGCAATGAACATACCTTCAATGCAGAATTACAAATAAAAACAAAAAACACCAGATCATATTTCTAAGATTTTTTTTTTCTTTTTCTTTTTGTTGGCCGTACCACATCGATGTTCCTGTGCCAGGGATCGAATCCGAGATGCAGATGTGATGTATATCACAGCTGCGGCAACTCTGGATCCTTAACCCATTGCACAAGAGCAGAAACTCCATATTCCTAAGATTTTAATTAAAACTGACGAGTAACTCTTTACCCTCTGACCTCTAGTACAGAAAAATAAGGCAATAATGTTACCTTTTAAAATGATGTACCACATATATTTGACTAGAAAAACCATCATAAGAAAAATACTACCAAAAAAAGAGCTGAGCATTTTGCATATGGAACACACCATGCAATAAACAGAGAATCAATCTGCTTACTGATTGTGTCATAGACCTGAGCTCTATGGATTACGATAAATTTAGAATAATGTGACTGCAATATTGTACACAAACTAGAATAATCCTATTACCTACATATACATATCTTTCATTCTGCTCAAAAATACCTACTTACCTTTTATAATGAAATAACAGAAAAGCAATCGGTAATTAATTTTCATGGGACTTGAGGGTTATGGACTTTTAAAATCTTTACTCTCTAGAATCTGCCTTTAAATTTCATTTAGCGAGTTTCCTAAGTATGGTAACAATAAATGCTGGCACCAAAAACTACAGGAAATGCTTTCCTTTTGATAGATCTTTAAAAGTGACTGAACGATATTTGCAAATACTCATTTCCCAACACACTTTTAAGATAAAGAATCCCACCACCACAAGTGCCACCACCACACCACTACTGCTACCACCACACTGCAAAAGCAGGCACTAGAGAAGGGACTTGTCTGTTTCAGAATGTTTTCTATATGATTATTGCAAAGGAAGCCTCAAGAGCAAAAAAATGAACAAAGATTCTTAAAAGTTAATTTTGTCATCAGCAGGCCAACACATTGGGTGAGGTTTAAGAGACAAGCATAGAAAAAAAGCTTTGTTATCCAATAACTGATATATGCTGTACCTCCTTTAACATTTGTTCCCCTTAGCTGCTTCAAGCAGCACTGCCCAGACAGCCTTCAGAAAGATCAAGGCCAGAGACTCAGCTGCCATTTTTCACACCCCTGTTTATGTTTGGAATGTAACGCAGCATTCTAAGTAGCGACAATGCAAAAGAATGCATGCCAAATCTTGCTAAAACGTATTCAAGTTTTAACAGCCATAAAAATGGCTCTGCTCAACCAAGTAAAGAACAGATTTTTCGTTAGAGAGGGTAAAATCCCACCACAAATCTAAACGGGCCTTAGGGTCACTTTACAAATTTAAATGGGTGTCTTGCAATTGAGTCTAAGGATAGAGTAGATCGTGATTCAGCAATTGTTACCTCCATCTTCATAATGGTAACTGTCACCATAAGCATTGGCTCCAGAGGACTCCGGAAAGTGTTTCTTTCGCTTTTTCTCTTCCTGTAACTCCTTTTCTTGCAAGAGTCGAGCTATGTCCTGCAAATATAGAGAGAACAAAAATAAATATTACCAGAGAATGAACAAACTCCATACAGTAACCACGCAGGTCAATGGTTTGACATTGCAATGCCAGGCTTTTGTGGGATCTGCCAGACTTTCTAGCATTAAGCTCATACTATCCAAATACCACAAATAACTGCTCAACAGAAGTGCCACAATATCCAGATGATGGGGAAAGGTGTTTCTTCTTTTTTTTAACTGAAATTTAAATCTAAATCCATTTGATGATATTCAAATGTAGTGTTCCTAAAGCTGGTTATAGGACAGAATTTTTAAAATACCTATTTGTGGGCCCATTTTCCAAAATGACGATTCATTAAGTCTGAATGAGAGACAGTGTCATAATTTATAAAACTTTATAAACTGTATTTACAATTTAACTTAACATTTTAAAAAGAATCTTTCAGTTGATTATGATTTAGCTTTGCAGTAGGGAACCACTATCCTAACTAAGAAGGAGAAATGAGTCTTCCTTCTGTCTCCCTTCTGCTTCATCTCTGGGCAAGTTTTCAGCTGTTACTGAGTGATGAGTAAACATTCTGACCTGTCCCCTAAGAGATTACCATCCCCCCCAATGAAAACGAAGGTAAATACGGAGAACTACAATTAAACTGTAATTGCCTCAAAAAAAGAGGGTCAAAATGTCTATGGAAGCACAAAAGAGTGAATACTAATTCTGCTTAATTAGTTTGAGGCTTTGTATTTATGTTAGATTTTGAACAAAGAACTGGATTCCAATAGGCAAAGGAAAAAGAAGAAAACATCAGTGAAGTTATAAATATTTTAATGGGCATCAGTCTAGGGCACAACTAATAGTCCAATAAGAACACAGGATGTGGCGTATTACAGAGAATGGTGAAGGTAGAAAAACAGTCAGAGCATGGACCACAGGCATCCCTTAGAGACAATCTTAAGAAGTCTGGAATCTATAATGTAAGGGATGAAGAGTTGCTAAAGGTTTTGAGCTTTCAAGTGACTGTGTTCTGAAGATTATTTCTATGAAAGGCCCAACAAAAAAGCACATAAACTTTGGCCATGATAACTTTTTCAGAAAGAAGATCCCTGGCTGTTACCAGTCTCTTAAGGATCATACAAATAGGACAACAATATTCAACTGGTGCATGTGGTAATAACAATCATACGCAGTCTGAAGTATTTACTGCTATATATCTACAATGAGGAATATAAGATGTGCTTCGATGTTAACGGTGCAAATTTTGAAGAATTAATTTGCAAATTTTTGAATAAGTCAAAAGAAAGAATATCAAAGACAGGGTAAATTTTAAAAATTTGTCTGAATTAATCAATTTCTTTCACGTCAGTGTAAGTTGGATGCTGAGGCTAGGTAAATTAGCAAAGGTTATCCATATACTTGGCTTTTATTTTATTTTTTATTTTTTTGTCTTTCTTTGCCTTTTCTAGGGCTGCACCTGCGGCATATGGAGGTTCCCAGGCTAGGGGTCTAATTAGAGCTGCAGCTGCCAGCCTACGACACAGCCACAGCAATGCAGGATCCAAACCGCGTCTGCAACCTACACCACAGCTCATGACAATGCCAGATCCTTAACCCACTGAGCAAGGGCAGGGATCGAACACACAACCTCACGGTTTCTGGTCGGATTCATTAACCACAGAGCCACGATGGGAACTCCTACTTGGCTTTTAATATTCATAAAATAGCCTTACAAATCCAAGTTTATGTTAAATAAATGCCTAAGTTCAAACTTATAAATATACTATTAACATTTACCCTTACCTGATTTCTATGCTGGAAACCTCTCATACAATTATGTAAAAATGCATACATGTATTTGATAAGTAAGTTATGTAAAAGTACTCACAAAATGTAGCTCAGAATGAAAGGCAAAGAACCATACAAGCATGGTTTTCATGCAAAGAAATCTGAATTTCTAATATTTTGATCGAAAAAAAAATCCCCTAAATCTGAAAGTTAAGACAATGTTATTTTCCCTTCCAGTTAAGTCAGAGATCCTTTAGGGACACTGGGAGAGAAACATTAACTACCAAAATGAATTTCCTTGGGCTTGAATTCTTTATTTGTAAAATGAAGAATCTGAACTACTCAATCTTAAAGTCAAACGTCCTGACACCATAATGCACCATTTTAATAGCCTGTGAGTATTACCAGGTGTCAACCTCTGTAACGGCTTCATTACACTTGAGGTCTTACAAAGCAATTTATCAATCAGTTAGGAAGAAAGAGAAGTTTGACAAGATAACTTGTTCTCTCCAAACTAATATCCATTACAGAATTTCCCTAATCCCTATACTTTTTACTGCAGAAGTAGGAAGAAAATGTAAACACTTCCCTGAGTTGTCATGTTTACCAAGCACCTAACACTACATTTTCCTAAGTGCTTTGTTTTATTGAAAACAAAAAATTTCCCTTGACATAACTAAAATATAAAGGAACATAACCAGGTCCAATGGCCAACAGAAATTATTAAATTGTATTCCAGGGACTTCATAGTTGCTTTCCTAGTATTGAATTTATTTATAACAGAATACATAGTAATAAGCCACTTTCTCAATGTGAAGAACCAAAGATGAACTAAGAGAAGCAAAGATGATGTCCCTTTTGTACAATGCATTAGCTAGGCAAAAGGAGGGCTTTCAATCAATTAGAAAAGTCATCATCATAATATGTTCATATACCTGAGCAGCCAAACCTTTGGCTCTTTTGGCCTCTCAACTCTTTTTTGAGTAAGCTTCTTCCGTCTGAGAGGAAAGGCTATCTAAAACTGAGGAGGGAAAGGACAGATTCAACAGAAAATTGCTCTCTAAATAAACGTGGTTTAGCACAAATCGGTTCTCTTTCCTGCTTTCCAACATTACTGCACAATGGATTTAGTTAGGTGATTTCAATATAAAGATTTCCCCTCAGGAGTTGCCACTGTGGCACAATGGGATCAGGGATGTCTCTGTAGTGCTGGGGCACAGGTTCAATCCTGGCCCCAGCAGAGGGCATTAGGATCCAGTGTTACCACAGCTGCGGTGTAGGTTGCAACTGCAGCTTGGGAACTCCATATGCTGCAAGACAGTCAAAAATCATCAAAAAAAAAAAAAAAAAAAGCAAGCAAGAAAGAAAAAGATTTTCCCCTCAAACAAGCTAAAGATGGCATTTATTAGTCACAAAGCTTGGATGCAGCTTATTCACTCTTGACATAAAAAACCTCCTTGGTCGTCAGCTTCCTTCCTGTTAAATAGTCTAGAAGAGCATTTCCCAAGCTCTGTTTCTGAGAACACTACTATCAAAGGGTTCTCTGAAAAAAAAAAAAAAAAAAAAAACAGAGAAAGCATTCAATAGGAAACATGTATTATACCCACTCTCTAAACACATCAGCACATTTGAAAATCTGATAAAAGAAATGTTATATTCTTGTAACCCAGGAATTTCCAAATTTATTTTGTGACAGAGGCCTTTTTATCACATAAAATAAACCTTATGAAATTAGTGTTTGACAGAACACAACTTGGGAAGAAAAAATCTAAAAGAACTCAGAAGCCCTTTTGAAGTCACATTCAACTTTTTCTTCCTTTTTTCTTTTCTTTTTTGTCTGTGTCCATGGCATACAGAAATTCCTTGGCCAGGGATGGAACTCACACCATAGAAGCAGGGAACTCCAAATTATTTTTAAATTAATCATACAAATCAGGTAAACTTACTTTGAGCTAACAGGTAGAAATAACTCTGCTGCATAGAAGACTTATTAGTAAATCCAGTTATTTAAATAAGAATTTGTCATTACAGCTCATCTCTCCCTTTTCTGTTATCCAAGCTCACTCACTCAACTTTGGAAAACTGGAAGCTGTGAGATAAGTAAGGGCACAGTTAAGGATCCCCTAGGATGCTAGAAGAAAGTTATTTTATGGAAAAAAGATTTACTAGTTCCTTTCAATGGGTCAAACATTCTGCTAGAGGCCTTGTGCAGAGAAATAAGACACATGGTCAGCATCATTAATGTTCTCATTGTTAGCAGCAAAATAATTAACACACTGTAAGACATGCAAAGATAAGTGCTCTAAGAAGGCATTCATATAAACAAGGTGCTGTGGGTCCCAGAGGAGTCCTCACATCTTTCTCAGGTAGATGGCAAATTACAGAACTGTAGTATTGGATTCCTTATGGTATTTTTATGGTTTATATGATTTCACATAAGGGTTACTTCTCCCTTAGGGCTTCCGCCTCTATCATACAATAGTAGTGGGATTCAAAAATGCAGAAATCTGGAGTTCCCTCGTGGCTCAGTGGTTAACGAATCCGACTAGGAACCATGAGGTTGCGGGTTCGATCCCTGGCCTTCCTCAGTGGGTTAATGATCCGGTGTTGCTGTGAGCTGTGGTGTAGGTCTCAGACGCAGCTTGGATCTGGCGTTGCTGTGGCTCTGGCATAGGCCAGCGGCTACAGCTCCAATCAGACCCCTAGCCTGGGAATTCTCATATGCAGCAAGTGCAGCCCTAGAAAAGGCAAAAAGACAAAAAAAAAAAAAAAAAAAAAAAAAAAAAAAAAAAAAAAAGCAGAAATCTTGGGGACAAAGACAATCCAAAGGAGATCTGAAAATGAACAAAAATGAACAAAAAAGGAAAGCCATTCCACTAGATTGCTAAATTTCTTGTATTAATTAGCGATTCATATATTAACATCTAACTCAGTAGGGAACTCAAGGCAGGTATAATTCCAAAAGGGTGTTCAATATGACCAGAAAAACAGGATAATGCCAATTCTATGGCTACAAAAACATCAATATAGCTAGGATAGGAAGAGAGAAGAGCTTTCTCAACCAGAGGCCTCCCATTCACTCCCCTAGTTTGGCCATACATGTACAAACTATAAAGTGCCAAAACCCAGGAAAAAATTTTAGTATCTAAAATTATAACTAGCTGAGCCATCCTCTAGATATTACCAACTTATATAAATATTCTTTTAGAACATGAAATTCTAATCACCTTAAGAATGCTATGAAAAAGTACCATGGCTCACATCACACTAGACTAATTTTTAATGTAAATTGCTTACTAAGTTTATCCCTGAACAGTTCACATTATAAACAGCTCCAAATTGTTGGATCAGTGCCACAGACTTTTCATAACATGGTTGGCCATGCTACTGTTTACTTAAGCACACACACAAAATGTTTTTGCTTAAAACAGTTTCACGATCATATATATTTGGATCTACATTCAAAGACATAATGTATATCTATATTCACACACACTTTTAGTTGAAAGCTTTATTTAAGAATACCTGAGTTAAATAACCTAAACACACATTTCTTGGCTTCACTAAACACTGACAAATGCTTAAGCTGTGACCAAAGAGAAAGATGGCAATAAAGTTAATCCACCTATATTAATCACGAACTGACACAGTCCAGTACTACCAAAGGCTACAAGCCACTTTAACAGGGCTCTTAGAGAGAAATGCAACTACTACAATGTTTAAAACGTCATGCAGAAGACCTAAAAAAAAAAAAAAACAGAGTTCCCGTCATGGCGCAGCGGAAACGAATCAAACTAGGAACCATAAGGTTGTGGGTTCGATCCCTGGCCTCGCTCAGTGGGTTAAAGATCCGGCGTTGCCGTGAACTGTGGTGTAGTTCACAGACACAGCTCGGATCCCGCGTTGCTGTGGCTGTGGCGTAGGCCGGCAGCTGTAGCTCCTGTTAGACCCCTAGCCTGGGAACCTCCATATGCTGCGGGTGAGACCCTAAAAAGCAAAAAATAATAATAATAAAAATAAAAAGTAAAGAAGAAGGGAGGGAACGGAGGATGAGGAAAAGAAACAAGAGAGTGGGAAGGGAAAGACGGAGAGCGAGAGGAAAGGCCACAATCTTGGTATGAATACAAAATATCTTTTAAAGCTTTTCCACATTTGTCTCCCCAGTGGAAATGATACTTTGCTTATATTTCTACTCTGTTTCAAAAGCACAATAAAATTACACCGTAACCAAGCTAGACATGCTAATTCACTCACACAAAGCTGTGTGACTCTACTTCTCATAAATGTTGATCAGAAAAAAATCTGTCCCAAGGGGGAAGAGCCCTGGGATTCCACATCTTGTTGTTTTGGGTGATTATAAACTACCCAAGAGAGTAGACCCAAAAAATCTCTAAAAGAGATTTGGGTGAAAATCCACAGAGTAATTTTCCAGAGCCCTGCTGCTGAGTAAGAATTTATTAGCAAAGAAGACTCTACAAGGAAGTAGAAGGGGGAAAAAAAACTGGACAATTGATGAGTAACAGGCAATGCAGAGCTGGCCAGAAAAAGTAGCACTGTTTTCTCAGTCTCCCCTGTGAGGCACTGTGGACTAAAATAAACAAATTAGCATTATCATACATCCTTCAGTTTCAAACTTTAACAATACAAATTACGTTTACTTAATGTAACAACATACTAGTCATCTGGGAGTCACATTTTTTGATGATAAAAGGAACACCTTGGCATGACAGCCATCTTCGAATCTAAAGCATCAGTGAAAAGTCAAAAAATCCTGAAAGGAGTTTTTTAAAGGCTAGTCTCACTAAACCTCCACAATTGGATTTCTCATTTAATCTCTCCCCCACACTGGGGAAGCGGGAATATTTCAGTAGGTCGAAGAGTAGTGGAAGGCAAGGTAGTAAACTCCTGAAGGTTCCTCAGGTCACACCATACAGGAATACGCTCAGGCCTGTTTATCCCCCCCTTTTTTAACTTAGCACATATCTGTCTATAAGAGAAACCAGAGGTGTTATTAAGGGCAAAATGGTGGGTAAAATACCTGGCAAAAAAGCAAAAAGGAAAGAGCAACTATTAACTTAATATGTAGCATACTTTTTACATATGATCTTATTTAAATTTTACGACAGCCCTTTAGGATAGTGTATAGTTATCATGACTTGTTCAGTTTAGAACATAGGTTCTACATAGTTAAGTGAGATGCTCAAAGTCAGAGCTATAAGTTGAGCAGCTAAGAGTCAAACCCAGAATAGTCCAACTCCAAAGTCTACGTGTTCTATGTTGTGTCACAGTATATCTAAGTCAAAGGCAGTCAGTCAGGACACTGAATTGTACATTTCTCTGGCACCTTATTACAGCTTGAGACCAGTCATTTACTCCTGCAAGTCTTAATTTTATCATCTGAAAAAGGGAGTCAATCACTACATTGCACACTTTTTATAGTATTACGATGAGATTATTTATTACGATGGCTATTTAGATTCCATATGAGTAAAATAAAGTGTTTTGGTTTCCTTAACAGTTTTTCTCTGGGGTTGAGGGACACAGGACACCAGTAGCATTTATAAGAAGCCAGCTTAATTAGTCTGATTTTTAAAATAGAGCTTTCCTTTCTACAAAACATAATCACTTCTTTCAGTTCCCAGTTTCATCTCCAAAGCAAAGTCTTGACTATAGAGAGGCAACACATCCTGCAGTAAAAAAAAAGGGCCCCTGTGTTGCTAACAGGAAGGATAAAAAGGAATCCCTAATTCCTTCTTGCAAATCTGATTATCACATAATAATGGTTTGTTTCTGAAAGAAACAGCTATACACTGACACCAGGTGTCTCACTTGGCATTGAACGAGGAGTTCCAGAGGAACAAGGATGGTTCAGTGGGAGGAACAGAAGCTGCAGGCTAGTTCACTGATGACCCTGGTCACGTCTATTTAATAGGGTGATTGTATGTGCCAGTTTGTCCAGAAGAGTCCCAGTTTATGTACTTATTAGGAGTGCCTCCTTTAACCCTGAAAAGTATTTCTCAGTATACTATTATTTTATGGTCTTCTATTAAAAATGATAAATCATTAAAAATGATAAATCTATTAAAAATGATAAATCAAGACAATGGACAAGAACAACACAATGGGTGTGTAAAAGAAGCAGACAAAGAATCAACGCAAGTTGAAAAGGAATTATTTGTAAGAAATGCTGAAAACATAACTCAAAAGCAAGTGGTTTTTAAGCGCAAACTGAAGTCTTCTTACAAACCACATACTAATGCTAATTTTAGTCATTTCTAGCTTTAAAAACAATACAATTTAAAAACATATACAGAATCAAACAGATCACTGCTCTGAGGCAGCACATGATAGGAGAGTGAAACCATTAACAAAAAAGAGTGAGAGCAATGGCCAGGCCCTAATTCCTATTTCAGGCTACACTCAAGGTTTGCTCTCCTTAAAGTTGTGGGAATAACCCATAGACAGACAACTTGTATTGGGTTGAAATGCCCCTTACAACTTCATTTATACCAAGAATTTCAGGTGACTTTATTTGGGTTTTTGCAGATGTAATTATTTAACAGGATATCTATCATATTGGATTAGGGTCAGTCCTCAATCCAATGACTGGTGACCTTATAAAAAAATCAGAAGACAAAAAGATACAGGGAAAAAGGCCATGTGACAGTAAATACAAAAGCTGACATGATGCCTCCACAAGCCAAGGTATGTCAAAGTCTGCTGAGAACCACCAGGAGCTGCGAAGAGACAAAGAAGAGTCTTTCCTAATAGGGAGTCTGGCTCTGTCCACACCTTACTTTCAATTTCCAGCCTTCAGAACTGTGAGAGAATAACTTTCTGTTGTTTTGCCACCAAGTTTATGGTACTTTGTTACAGAAGCCCTAAGGAAACTAACGCACACTTTATGTCAAATTACCATTATCATCTTTTAAGATTTCATTACTTATAAAACTGATCAAGGGGCAATGAACAGTGGTCCACTGAGGGCGACACTTGGACTGTGCAACCCAAAAAATGGTGGAGGGGTTGTCACCCATCCAACAACCCTACACTGAGCCTGCAAATACAGAAATTCATGGCTCCAGACCCAGGCAGCCCTCCTCTGTGGAGCAGAGCGGCTTCAACTAAGTTGTACCTCGTCCTTCTTCTCCTGAATGCGTCGTCTCTCTGCCTCGATTGCCAGCTTCTCCTGGATCTCCTGAGCAATCTCACAGTCTTGTTGCTCACTAAAAAAAAAAAGGTGAAGACAACAAGAAGAAAGACAATAAGGAGTGATTTTTTCTAAACACAACAGAACTTACTGAATATTATGAGCCAGTGCTTATTTTCACCTCGCTTAATCATCACAGTAATGACACAAAGACGTTGAGACTGTCACATGTTACAGATGAAAAAAAAAAAACTAGACCCAGAGTAGTGAAATCATTTCCCTAAGATCATAGAGAAAATAAATGGTAGAATCAGAATGTGATACCCAGATATCACAGAGGAAAGCCTGAGGCTTTTGCTATAAAACCATATCACCTCATGCTACAGAGGCCGCTCTGCAGAGAGACAGGCATGTTTCCTAGATTCTGCAAAGGAGATGCACCGTATGAAAATAAGGTCCATAAATATCCAAATATGTACAGAGTACACGGAAAAAATGGGAGAGAATTCACTTAAATGTCAATAATACCATGGCTATCTAGAAGTGGTGGTGTGACTTTAAAATAATTTTTATAATTTTTAATTAGATCTATTTTGTTTTCAGTTTTGATAAAACTTAAAAAAAAAAAAAGTGTATTCCTAGCTTCAGTTCCAACAAGAAACCTCTCTGGCTAATGCCAGTTTTCTTAATACTCTGGCCACTAAGAAAACCAAATGGTGTAATACTGATGCAACCATAGTTTAGTTTTGTTTTGGCATTCCTATGTTAAAAAAAGATTTAAGCACCACCTGCTATTGTCAAGGCACCATGCGTAACACTGAGGATACAAAAATAATCTCCATCCTGCACTCCTGCTTTTGCTCACGATACATTTTGGTGGGAGAAACAGACCCTTTAAAACAGCACCTGTGGAACAGCGGTTCCAGCAGAAAATGGGGTTTGGATCTCTCAGAGGTGGCGATAAGGACACAGGTCTTCTGGTTTCGGGTTTCAAGAAAAGCCAAGGAACAGCTTAAAACTCTGGAGTACGATAGTGCTGGCGAGCCTACCTTTATAACCTTAACTGCTAGTTAGGAAAGAGATATAGACATGCCTAGAGGTTACTATCTAAAAAGATGCGGGAACAAAATTACAATTGTACTTTATATACGCAATTCATTTGTTAAACAAATATTCCCTCTTATTCTCTCCCTGCCTGTTGAACCTGAAATAATCCATGAATCTAGCTTGGTTGTATATTCCAAGTTTACTACAGACTTCTGTAAATGAAAAGTGTGGCTGTGGCGGGTTGGGGGCAACATCCTAGCTTCTCTGGAGGATCAAAATCCTACATATTCTAACAAAACTGAGGGGATGACACTATTCTCATTTGTACAAGGAAATGGTCACTTTCAACATGTTTGGAAACAGACAGATGTAGTAAGTAGATATCGGCTCACGTGGGGGTGTCTATGAATATGTACATGTACACACAGGACAGAAAGGGAGGAGAGGAAGACAAGACAGAGAGCACAGGCTGGAAACGGAAATGGTGAGCTGTTTTGGAACCAGCAGGAAAATCACTGGATAAGATGCCTGCAAACCTGATTTCTGGTCTTGTCACCATTAACAAGTGAATCATGCCCTCTCATGTCATCTTACCAGCTATAAAAGTTTTTAGACATGGAGTTCCCATCGTGGTGCAGCAGAAACGAATCTGACTAGTACCCATGAGGATGCGGGTTCAGTCCCTGGCCTCGCGCGCTCAATGGGTCGGAGATCTGATGTTGCTGTGGCTGTGATATAGGCTGGCAGCTGTTGTTCCGATTTGACGCCTAGCCTGGGAACTTCCATATGCCGCAAGTGTGGCCCTAAAAAGAAAAAAAAAAGTTTTTGGACTTAATGATCTCATATTACAGGTCTAACATCCTAAGATTCTTAACCATTCAAACCACAGAACGGAAAATAAAAATCTACTCATTTTTAATGTCTATGTCCTCTTTTTATTCACATGCTTTTTAAACTTATAAAATATATTTATTAATCTAGTTTTAAAAACACTGAACACTTCACAAATTTGTATGTCGGTTCAGCAATTGCTCAGTGTTTTTCTCCTGAGACCCTTAAAGGCAATGGCTATGGTTTATTTATATCTGCGCTCTCCGGTACCTTTCATGGTGTCAGGGTTATTAGCAAGTGTTATAAGAATGTTTATGTACAAAGCAAGGGAGCTGAATAAAATCATGAATAAAGTTCTCTCTGCAAATAACAAAACAGAAAGACAAACACTTTCTCAAAGGCAGTAAAAAACAATAGGCTTTCCTGTTTAGTTAAATATGATGACTAAAGTAAATCGGGGTGGGGGGGTCCCTTCTCTTCTTCTTTTAATCCTTCCTACTCAAAACAACACCTTGTGGTTAAATCCACCATTAGAGACTGAGGTATGAGAACTATTCTCAAAGAAGAAGTGCACCCGTGAGTTTTTAAAACATTGAAAAGGAACATAAAAAGTCGTTGTGCTGAAAGAGATCTTAAATATGATCTCTCCACTTAGGAGCAGATGGAGAAATAACTTTTAGTCAGACACTGAAGTTATAAAGAAAACGGAGGGTCCAGTTCAGAGATTTCCAAAAGATCATGCCTCAACCTAAAAAGCAAGGGGTTCAAGGAAAAAGACGTATAGCAAACACTGCTAGGAAATAGTAAAGGAATCCAATAGAATTCGTAAAGTTCTTTGATGTCCAATTTTCTCTGGATTCCCCCACACAACCCACAAGGCAGAGGGGACAGAGATCATTTCCCTGCCCTGTACAGGTAAGGAAAACTGACTCAAAAGGTAGATCAAATGGCTCAAACACTTGACATCAGCGAGAAGTGTGAAGAGTTCACGCCAGAATCCACATGTCCCCAAACTTGATAAAATATTCCAACAACAAAGAAACATTTTCAAATTAAAGAAAACTAGGGGATAGTCTCTGTAGGATTTGCAATCTAACAGTGAAAGGAATCAGAGGGACAGAAAAAGAGTCTTTGCTGCCCGGCTGCTGACTCCACAGAGAAAGCAGTCCGGGCACAATGCCCTACACCCCCAAGTCCTCACAGGTCTTTGTAGCGCTTCTGCAGCTGAGCCTGAGCTTTCAGATCTTCCTCCTGAAGCTGCTTAGCCACCTGGAGATCATGCTGGACCAAACGGTTCCGCTGAACATTTGATGCTAAGTGATGCTCAACTGGACAGAAAGGTTGGAGAGAGGAAATACAATCGTTAGAATAAACTTAAGAACAGCCTTTCCGTGAAAAAAATCTTCACATCCATCATTTCATCTTATGCTCTCCATAACGCTGCGTAATACGTAGCACAGGAGTCACTAGTCTCATCTTTCCATTAAGTAAAAAGAAGATTAGAGGTCATCTAGATTTGGTCACGTGATGAAAAAGTGGCAGCGCCAGGACTTCTACTCAAATAATCTAAAGGCAAGGCTGGTGTTCTCTCTTCTCCGCAAGTTGCTGCTTTATTTATAAACTACATTTTTTTAATAATGAATTTTTACACTGACACATGAAGTAACGATTCACAAATTACATATTCATAAACACGTACTTCAGTATAACATATAACTGAGATTCACTTTTCATAATTATACACATAAATATTCAGAAAAATCTACAGTCTAGATACCAACATTATCTGGGGAAAGGTTCAGGCCCCAATGCTAGGGGAAGCAACAGATCCCAGATACACGGATAATCAGTGTCTCCCTTCTACAACACTAAGACCAAGGAAAAGGTTCATGTTCCTCTTTTCCTCTGACACAGCCAGCCATCTTCTCATTCCTCGTGGCTGCTAACATCAAAATCCCCAGAACTTCATTCCTCACCAAGGTGCCATGTGCCTAGACAAATCCCTCAGGATGGATGGGTGGTACAGCCTGATGGCTGTTTTCTCCCTACCTCACCCTAAGATATTCGCCTCAAGCTATCACTGAAAAAGAAAACACAAGGTGCACGCAAGGGGCTGTTACTCACTCTCTTGTTCCTGCAGGCTGTGGGCCAGGGTGTGGTCCTCCAGGACAGCAAAATCTCGGCACACTGCAGAGCACCAGGGAGAAGGGCAGACAGGAAGTCTCGTTAGTAGTACTTCAACATGAAAAGGGATTTTGCTCAGGATTTCAATGAATCCATTCTATTTTAGAAGGTTTAACTATAACTCACAATGCACCAAACAGTGACTAGTTAGTACAGCCTTCATTCACAAAAATCCACATAGTACCCGCTCAGTGCCACGCACAAGGTTGTCACAAAATAATGGTTAGGTTCCCGGCCTAAAGATATTAATTACAGAATCAGAACCCAGGGGTCCAGAAATTCTAATCTACTTCTACCAAGGGAGGGCAACAAGGGAGGGCAAATACTGCTATAATAATAAAAGAGACAAGAATGTTCTGTATATTGCAGCTGAGAAAAATTTGAGTTACTGTATGGTCAGAAGAGTTAACAGAAATCTAGCCTCTGCCTCAGCCATCTGGGGTTCAGAGGATCCTCTCTTTCCCAGAGACTTAGGTGTATCTTGGTGCTCTTAAGGAAAAACACACCTTTATTAGTCCCTTAGGCAGAGAGCAAATCTCTACTTTAAGGATAATTACATTCTTCAATGGGTCCACACCCTCAGACATTGAGTGTCTGAGTTAGAACTGGTTCTTTAGGTCTCTCTAAATGCAGAGCTGCCCTAAAAAGATTCTGCACAATAAAAGACAGTGGGAACCTTGGAGAATACCAGGCATCTGTCACTAACTTTGTCTCTGCCTGGAGAATCAGGCAAGCGTGTTTCCAGGACTATTTTCCTAGACACAAATAGGAAGAGATGGTTTTAAAGATCCATTCTACTCCAAACTGCAATTTAAACTCCTCTTCTTAAAACAAACATACACACAAACGACTCTTAACATGAAAAAAGCTATTTGTTTGTTTTAAGGACAGGACATGTAGTTTAGGAGTTATGTCCTTTATCTATTCCAAGCATGTAACTCACATGAAAGAGGAAAGTTCCCAAAGCCTCAGACTACTGCAATGTGTAGGACTCACCAAACTGTCCTCGAGGGCTTAACTGAGTTTATAGATTTCCTTCTGTAACTCTAGCTTTGTCTGTGAGGATATTTAACTAAGACAGAATGAAAAAAAAAACACTCCTTTGCCATTCTCACTTCTATCTGTCCACATACACATTCACACAATCCCATCCCTCACTAAGAGATAACGCACAAAAAAAGCCGGCAGAGCTTGAAGACATCTAGATTACTCCTAAAAGGTTTTAGGATGGAAAATCATTTCTGCCCAAGAAGCATAATAAATGGAATATGACTTGCTTACTTCTTACTCAAATGCAACTAAAAAACCGGTAATTCCAATAGAAAGTCTCATTCTTTAACATCAGCTATATTCCCCAGCAAATTCTAGCAACCTGAGGCCGAGGTCAAAGTTCCCCTATACTTCACAGAATTAAAGTGCTTTCAAAGAATAATTAGTTAAACCTCTTGTTTAATAGTTGAGGACAATGAGACCCTGAAGGAAGAAAGGACTTATTAAGGCTACATGCACAGTTGCTAGTGGCAGGGCTGGGAGTCAGTTTCTGAACAAGTAAGAGCTCCTTCTTTTTCTGACACCATGACAGCCCTCTGGGACTCCAGGTAAAACACAGTCAGAACAGACTGAAAGGAGATACTCCACACTGCCCAACACGCATGCTCTATAACAGATGGCCAATTAACATTAATTAATTTGGAGTTCCTGTCGTGGCACAGTGGAAACGAATCCGACTAGGAACCATGAGGTTGCGGGTTCGATCCCTGGCCTCGCTCAGTGGGTTAAGGATCCGGCGTTGCCGTGAGCTATGCTGAGGTTGCAGACGTGGTTCGGATCTGGCATTGCTGTGGCTGTGGCATAGGCTGGCAGCAACAGCTCCAATTAGACCCCTAGCCTGGGAACCTACACGTGCCGCAGGTGTGGCCCTAGAAAGACAAAAGCCGCCCCCACAAATTAATTAAATGGCTAAGACACATATGGATTTAATTCACAAAAAACAAATATTCACAGTGAATTACCCAAAGTAAATGAAATAAACCTTGTACCAAGAATGCTATTTTAAATACACTGCCTTGTTGTCTGAAGCACTTTTATTATACTATTTATAATTACATACTAAAGCAATTATTAATTTTAGATTAAGATTAGATTAAAAATTTTAGATTAATCTTAATGTTTCTCAAATCACAGTGGCAACATATTATTAGATCATAAAATCAATATATTGAATCTGGGACAAGCATTTAATAATGAATAAGCTAGAAAATAGAGCATATCACACTTAGTACAGGAAACTACGGTTTGAAGAAATTTTGTTCTAGTTTTACACATATGTGTGTATATATGGTATGTGGTATGTACACACATGTGTATATGGTAACTATTAGGTCACAATATAAAATCTTATCATTCTGCTGATTACATTCAAAAAGGTTTAAAAAGCCACTTCAGTTTATGTTATTAGGGCAGAAAGTTATGCCAAAACAATATGTATGTTTTTAATATTATGCTGAATAAAATAAAAATTATAAAATTACTGCAGTTTTCTATGAGGATTACCATGTGAAGAACTGTAATAACATATTTTTTATTTTAGTCAGAATGCCATTAAAAATGTAATGCTTACAGATATATACACCTGCAGAAAAAATATGTTTTTAATGTCTGGCACTGACACAAACTGAACTGCGAATAGTGGTTACCTCCAGAGAGCAGGAAAGAGATAGGTGTGCCTTTACCATAATATATGCTGCTCTAGTGCTTTACAAACAAACCAGAGAAGACTGAAGCAAATGAGGCAAAATATTAACATCTATTAAATTTTGGGGGTATGTTTTCTGTTCTTTTTGTAATGTTTTATATATACACATACATTATACTTAAATTATATAATAAATATAAAAATTTTAAATCCACATCTTTTACTTCATCATCAGCATACATTGCTAAACCATAAACATGAAGATGCACTTGAAATACAATAAGCCAAAGAATTTATAAAATTATTGATTACCTTAATAATGACTCTTCTCAATGACTTCTTAATATTTATAAAAAGCAAGACCGAAGTATATTCAATTATTGATTTGACCCTGAATCTCCTGACAGCAGAGGTTGAATTGGTACCAACAAAATATGGGTAGGGCCTGAACTAGAAGAGAACCTAGAAGATCTTCCGTGACTACAAAGAAGTACACACACTTATACATACACAGGGCTGTATTGGCAATGCACAAATTTAGCACTTCAAAGTTTATTGAGAACTTCCAGATATATCCTCTTGTTTATACCAAAATATTATTTGCTCACTCCACAATTTCTAACGCATCCACTCTAGTTCCTTTCAAAATCTGCCTCTGTATTCTCTGCACTGCTACTCTAATGCAAGCCAGGAAAGCCACACATCCAGTCACCTTGGTAAATCAGTAACCAGGTGAGGAATTAGAGAAAATATTTCTCAGCCAGGACAAGTTCAGAGCCTGGCTCTTTGCTCCTCCTCTAATCTAGTCTACTTTGAAGTAAATGGCTATAAACAGTCCTGAGGATAAACAGCAAAATGTCATCTCACTATGTTTCCCTGCAGGTATATTTACAAAGAACCCTTGGAGCTTGAGCTTTTATCCTTCTCAAACCTTTTCCCTCCTATGTTTACTTTCATTCACCCCAATCTCAGGCTGATCTTCTTGCCATTAGGTCGACCCCATCATTCTCCTTCAGTCCCATCCAGACCTCAACAGCCCCATAATCTCTACAACTTCCAAACAATTAGAACTGGATGTAGCATATAGTAACATTTCAGGTGAAGCTCATTAATTGAAAAACATGAACAAAGACTAGTCGATAAAGTCAAAAAAACAAGAGTCCCATAAGCAAAGGAGGAAAACAATGTTATGAATAGAATTAAAGCTCTGCCATTTATGACAGCATCACAGAGACTTGTAAAATTTTCCAGACACTCAAATAAAAACAAGAAACCGCTCCCACTCCCATTAAAAGAAAAAGAACAAAATAATGCCATTTGCAGCAGCAACTGGATAGAACTAGAGAGTCTCATACCAAGTGAAGCAAGTCAGAAAGAGAAAGACAAATACCATATGATATCACTTATATCTGGAATCTAATATATGGCACAAATGAACCTATCTACAGAAAAGAAACAAATTCACGGACATGGAGGACAGACCTGTGGTTGCCAAGGGGGAGGAGGAGGGAGTGGGATGGACTGGGAGTTTGGGGTTAGTAGATGCAAACTATTGCATTTGGAGTGGATAAGCAATGAGTCCTGTTGTATAGCACAGGGAACTGTATCTAATCACTTGAGATGGAACATGATGGAGGCTAATGTGAGAAAAAGAATGTGTCTTGTGTGTGTGTGTACATATATATATATATGTCTATGTGGGTCACTTTACAGCAGAAATTGACAGACCACTGTAAATCAACTATAATTAAAAAAATTTTAAAAAAGAAACAGAGCTTTCGTGATTTTTAAAATCCAGATATGTACATATATACAGTGGATTAGTTTACATTAAGGCAAGCAAGTCTCAGAAATAGGATTAGATCTTCCATCCATTTTCCATGAATTAGTCATTTACAAGCCATCAAGGAGATGGAGATGACAGAAACGCAAATAAGTAGAATATAAAATTTGATAAAATTTGATAAATTCTGATAAAGAACTACAGAAAATTCTCTGAAGGCATAAAAATGGAGCAGTTATGCTTGTTATGAACTAGGGGTAGAGGTAAGGAGTGGGGGGTGACTTGGAAGAGCTGTATCAGGAAACCTTAAAGTAGTTACCATACAAAACCAGTCTCAAAGAAAGGTTAAAATTTCTACGGGCAGAAGTGGTAGGCCTTCTTTATAGAGGGACCAATGAACTCTGCACAAACTAGGAGTGAAGAAGTTATTCCTCTTCTCTCATTTTTTTACCCACATTCCAAAACTTTCTGAAAATAAATTCCTATGACTCAATCTTAACAAGCTTCCACCCACATAAAAATGCCTGGATTAATAATACATCCACTACAAACTACTTATTTCAACTGTGTCTGTATTGCCTTTTATGTTCTCGTATAATTTTGTGGATTATTCTGTTTTTGTATAAATGCTATTAAGAAGCAAATGGAATACGTATTCTTGTATTCATTGCTTTGAGAACTGGGTTTATGCTTTCCTCCCTTTGTTCTGCACACACGGGAACACACTCTATGAATAAGGAAGGTGTTCCAGACATACATATTATCTTGAGAAGTTTGGTAATGACAGACAATCACAACTGACATTGACACAGTACTTCTAAATTATGATGCATTTTCATACTTTTTCCTCCTAACCATCTGAAGATATGTGTATTTATCAATATCCTCATTTTATTTATGAGGAAATTAAGGCTCAGAGAAATACAGTGGCTAGACCAAGATAATCCAACAAATGAAGTGGAAATCAAACTAAGCTTTTCTGGCCCCAAATACTTCTGCTCAAAAAATTCCTAGAAGAAATGGTTCTATATTGAAGTATGACAGAAAAGAGCAATGTCATTAGATACTAATTAAAGTAAGACAGATATGCACCAGGTTCTTTGAAACCGAGGACGAAATAAAATGTGGGGCACATAGTTTACAATGTCTCACTATCTCCCAAGAATAAGCCTCTAGCAATCACAGTTGCCCTGTGTTCACTTCTGAAAAGCAAGGGCAATAAAAAGTGTCTGTCATTTGCACAGTGTTTCATAGTTGACCTACAAGAAAGACCCAAGGTAGTAACTATAGTGGTAAACTCCAAAGAAAATCTTTCTTTGGGGTTGAGCCACTTCTCCCCATCTT
Source organism: Catagonus wagneri (assembly GCA_004024745.2). Taxonomy (NCBI): domain Eukaryota; kingdom Metazoa; phylum Chordata; class Mammalia; order Artiodactyla; family Tayassuidae; genus Catagonus; species Catagonus wagneri. The sequence continues at coordinate 46,518,849 of PVHT021183693.1, read as the reverse complement.
CCCTACACTTCCCTAAACTCCCCATCTTCGCAATGATTTTCCTAGAGTTTCCTGGTGGCCTAGCAGTTAAGAATCCAGTGTTGTCACTGTTGTGGCATGGGGTTTGACCCCTGGCCCGGGAACTTCTGCACGCCGTAGGCACGGCCAAAAAAAAGGAAGGAAAAGAAAAAGAAATAATAAAAATCAATGACTTTCCTCCCTTTTGGTAAGAGAGTATTAATGAATTAAGACTAAGGTGTCCAAAAGTTGTTAAAGACAATTTTAACTAAGAAATGTTAATGTATGTAAAGCCCTAAGCCTTCGTTCACTGTCCAACAAAAGAAATGTCTCTCTAATCTATTAAATAAGAGCCTCTTCCCTTTATTTAAAGTTTTAATAAAACTGCTTCAGTAGAATAGAAATGGGATGCAGGTAAACTGTGATTGGACTTCATCCTAATGTCAAATCTTCCCCATTCTTAGCCCCAGCCAAGTTTATATATAAGGAACTAAGATGACATCAACATCATCATCACTAATACCAACACCAAAGCCATCCCTAGCTCCATCACCACCACTGTCAGCAGGGGCTTCTTAGAGATGCCCAGCTGTGGAAAGGAGACACTCACTCTCCTACCCATCTGCCCCAATTATGAGCCCCAAATAACAAACACAATTGAGTCACTGGTCTCTCTGCAACTGAAATTGCCCACTTTCAGGCAGCAATGTGAAAATAATGAGAATAATGTCTGAGCAACTAATTTATCAGGGAATAAAGAGCAATGGAAGCCTCTGATCCTTCTCTGCTTTTCATTGTCTTTAAATTACCATCTTCTTGAAATGAACAAAACGCCAAGTTTAGTACGATGAAGGGGCAGAGTGGCACCACATTCTGGCTGGGCTGAAGAAGTAAACAACAGAGGCATTCCAAGCTCATTTACTTTGTTCCTGGTCCAAATAGCCAATAGCAGGGCTACATTTGTGATCCAAGTCTCCAAAATTCCCTGTTCTTTCCAATGTACTATGGTTACTCCATCTGTTTGGGAGATAGAAGATCCTTCTGATCAGAGATCTATTAAATAATGAAGTCAGATCGACCCTCTTGTAATTATTATCCTTGGTACAAATATGCCCCGTTATTAAACCACCTGCAAAACACATGCAGATTTCCGCAACTCCTTTATGAAAGACAATGACTTTCATTCCACATATTGTACACATGATTGAGGCAGCAAGCATCATTAACCAATGTTCCAATTGTTTGGGGATTTTTACGGTTATTGGTTTTGGTTTATATTTTCTTGGCTGGTGTGGGTGTGAAACAGAATGGCAGAGCCTTGCAAGTCTGAGGGAAGCTTAGTCACCGTTACACAGATGTGGGGATAAGAACTCTGCTCTAGATGCCTAAAGCATCCCTCTACTGTCTAAACAATTCATAATCCACTTTCAGAAACCTCATTCTAATGCTACTTCTCTATTAATCCAATCCTATAGGATGTACAACCAAAACCATCACGACCAACCCTCTCACATACCCAGCAGATTTACTCGTGCTTTTTTTCCCAATGATTTCATAACATGTAGTAAATACAACACTAGAGGACTAATCATATTATAAATACTTTTACTCATTTGTTTCTCCAGCATACATGCCAGATCCTGAAAGGCGGGAAAAATCTTATGGATCATTTTCTCTCCAATATTCATTCCAGTGCCTAGGATAATGATTTTCAAATACATCCGTGTGGCAAGAAGGGCTCCCGAGAAAAATGATAACTAGTATAAACATGTACCACGAAATCTTGCATTTTTTTGCAGGTGTGATCCATCCACATTCTCCAAGTCACCTATACAAAGCTAAGGACCTGCACACATACCCACACTGCCTTAAATGACAGTAGAGGTTTGTGTTACCATTACTCCAAATTTCAGATGCATTATAATGGAAAGGTTAACTACCCAATAGACTCCTAGAATACCAAGAAAAGTGGTATACTCAGGTAGGTGGCCAATTGTTGGTTCCTCTAGACAACAATTAAACACGTTGCTCAACATGAAAGCTGGAATAACATGCCAAGGATCACAGAGTTAAATGTGGCACTTCCAAGATTAGACCCCAGGGTTATGAAATAAAGTGTGTATCCCTGAGGGCATGTTTGTTAAGCTAAACAACCTGACAGGGTACATAGGATGTATGTGGTGTTTTGAAGCAGAATGTGCTGAGAAGCCGGCATGAATATTCAGAATCTGGAGCTAGTCCCCTGAGTCACTTGCCCGGAAATAGTGTCTCATGCCCTCCAAAGTCCTCTCTAGCTGCAGGCTGCCAGAGTCCCCAAAATTAGAAAATGGTAATAAATTAAGTATAAGGTGAATGAAAAACAAGTCAAGGTTGACAGAACAACAACAAAAAGTGAAAGGAGAGAAAAATCTTGAGAAATCTAGTAAAAGAAAGATGTTTTCAGGGTTAATTACCCTTCCATAAAGATTACAGAAAGAAAGCTAGACTTTTCATAAAAAGTTCCACAAAGACCAGAATAGTATAAACCAGGATTTTCTGAAAAGTTCTACCAAATACCTGATTTGCTGAAACCACTACTTTGGTGAGAACTACAAAATATCTTAGAGTATTCAAAAGTCTTTAGTGTCCCCGCCCCCCCCCGCCCCGATATCTCTGAGAATAATAAAGGCCGCAGATGACAGGCTCAGTTTCCAAGTTTCCTCAAATATTTCTACATTGGTCACTGCTCATAAAAAGGTACTAATTCATCATTTTCTTAAAAATACAGAAACTGATTATCAGAAAGAGTTAAAGTAGTTGTCAAATCCAGCTTTATCCTGCTCAAATAATTATCTGGACTCCGTTTAGAGATTTCAGCTACAGGAAGCCCACTCCCTTTCAACACAGGTCCCTTTCAGATAACTATAAAATGGTCTGCAGAAGGGCAAAACCTGCCCATCTACAGATATTATCCACTGGTCCTAGTTTCAGCCTCAGGGCGCTCACATTGCCTAGAGTGCGTGTGGGTATTTTGCATAAACCATTGGCACTCTGAGGTCTGTGGTTTTATATACACCACAGAGGAGCATCCACGCGGTCCATCTTCTGGGCTGGGCACAGGTGAAGCCCTAAAGGTACTCACCATGATTTGTGGGCCTCGTTACAGTGTACACTGACTACAGTGGAAATACCTAACTTTTCAAGTTAAGTTTTATTAGAAATTTAGAAACCAAATTAAAATACTAGAAAGGATAAACATCAAAATCCTAACACTGACTATATACTGGAAGATTACAACGTAGCTAATTTTTCTTTTAAAACACTCCTATGTTTTCCTATTTTTCTACCACAAGTGGAAATCTTACTACTTATAATCCTTTTCATTATATTTTATAAGAAGATAGATGAAGGCTTTTAATCTAATTTAAGCACCTCAATAGTGAAGCAGGAAATATTAGGGAAAAAAATGAAACGAGTTGTAGTAACAATGTTTTATTGGTTCAATTTAATTATACTGTTTCCTTAAGGTTACAGAATAAAAGTTTTGTTTTAAGAAAAAAAGTATGCTAAAAAAATGAAGTTTACACAAGGCCCCAAATTTGTATCTGATTTTTCAGAGAGCTGAAGTAATCAGGGAGATATGAAAAGCTGCTTAGCTCTTATCATTGTAAAGAAGAAATAACACCAGTTCCTGAGTGGAGGGAATATTTACCAAACAGGAAAGCAAATTCAGTTACCAAGCTGGACTTTAAGTAGGAAACACTAAGTTATAAAATGGACTCATCAATAGTTTAAGCATGAATTTTAGACATGTGACTATATGCACACAAACACATACACACACCTTCAACAAAAGCACATGTAAGGAGACATTTTAAAAAGCAAAACAACTGATTTAATCCCAACATTTAACTCTGATGCAAGTTATCAAAATAGGTTCCTGAGCTTTTTTCTCCTAATCCCCCCAGTGCAAAATTAAATGAAGGGTTTGGGATGGAAATGTTAAAATTTGGTTGTGATGATCACTGTACAACTATAAATGTAATAAAATTCATTGAGTAATAAAAAATAAATGCTTGATAACCACAAAAAAAATTAAATGAAAACCCCAGTAACCCAAACCACTTGTTTGGCAAGGAGATACATTGTAGCTAACCACAGACACACTAGATTGCAGGCAAGTGGGTTTTAAAAATGCTGAGATAAGTCCTCAAATCAGAAGCACTACTTTAATATACATCATTATCAGAGACCACAGAGTAACTGGGTAACTTATTGGAAAAGTGAAAATGGCTGAGTCAGAAATTTCCATCTGCCAGGGTAAAAGATTGGGGGTGAGAGGAATATTGAAAAAGGAGTGGTGAAAAAGGGACGCAGGGGGGCAGGATGGAAACAGAGCAATTTTTACTCATCCTGGTAGAAGTGCTGGATAGAGATAAGACTTTCCATTAAGATATATCTGACTCAAGTTATCATAAATGATAAAAAAGAAATACTCACAAATACAACCTCCAAGCTTCCAGTGCCACAGGGATGAACTTTATGTCCTTTTTTTTTTTTTGCCTTATCTAGGGCCACACCCGCGGCATATGGAGATTCCAGGCTAGGGGTCTAACAGGAGCTGTAGCCGCCGCCTTCGCCACAGCAATACGGGATCCGAGCCGCGTCTGCAACCTACACCACAGCTCACGGCAACAGGGATGAACTTTATGGACTGATGCCTGGAAGCCAACCCTTTCTGTGTTGGCAGTAACAAGACAAAAATCTATCCAAGAAGACGTACATCTCTTCAAAACTCCAACTGAGATGCACGCACATGGTCCAGTGTTGGACAGAACAGGTATTAGAGAACATTTCCTTAAACTGAACTGATTCTGTATGTTCTATCCATCATTATTCTATTCGCCAGTCACAAAAAAATTTTTTTCATACGGTAACCACTAGTATTTCTTTAAATTAACCGAAATTAAATGATGAAAATTCAGTTCCTCAGTCTCACTAGCCACATTTCCAGTGCTAAATAGCCATATCTGGCCTATGCCTTCCATTTTGGACAGTGGAGAATGCAGAGCACTGCCACCATCACAGAAGTTCTGTTGGACGACACTGCTCTGAACAGTAATCACAGTATGAGAGAAAGGACAGTGAAAATACAGACAACTGGACCACTCAGTAGCATTTAAAGCCATTTTAATAATGTGTGTGTGTCTGTTTGTGTATGAGAGAGAGAGAGAAACAAAGAATATGAGTGCTTATCTTTTAACCAACAGATGCAGCTCACTTTGCCACTATGGACAACCGAGGGTCCTGAATGTATTTTTGGTCCTGTAGTAGCTACTGACTTTTCTTCCAAGTGCTTATATATTATATCTCCTATGGTTCTTTTTCCTGTCTTAAGGTGATGGTAGTTTTGCCAACCTCAACAAGGTGAAAAGAACAAGAGTTGTTCTACAATTATCAAGCAACCACTGTGCAAATACAATCATAAAAACAAAGTGAACAAATATTCTCTTGGAAAGGAAAGGAAACTGTTAATTCAATGTCGTTAAAGGAATTTGATTCTGTGAAATACAACTGCTACTACTGAATAAACCTACCAGATCTCTAATACTTGACCAATCACTCACTGGAGAATTCTGGATACTGATTGGCAAATGTATGCATTTGTGAATTTTAACTGACCTGGAAAATTAAATTGATCATAATCAGAGAAGCATTCTCCTAAATTTACTGTCTTTGGTGCCTTCTTTAAAGAACAATTACATTTTACAGGGGGTGTTCCACTTCAGAAAAATTCGGTAATACATAAATTTCCCCAGCAGCTAAATGAGTAATTACTCTTACTGTCCCAAAAATGATTAAAAAGGAAGTAAATTTATTTAAAATGATTCAGTTGATCTTTTAATTTATATATATATATATAAAAAAAAAATATATATATATATATATATATTTTTTTTTTTAGGGCCGCACCTATAGCATATAGAAATTCCCTGGCTAGGGGTTGAATCTGCTGAGCCTCATCTGCGACCTGAGCCACAGCTTGCAGCAACACTGGATCCTTAACCCACTAAGTGAGGCCAGGGATTTAACCTCCTTCTTCATGGATACTAGTACTCAGATTCTCAACCCGCTGAGCCACAATGAGAACTCCTTGATTTTTTAAATCGATTCATAAAATTTCAAAATCAAACATAAAAAGATGACTATCAAAATTACACTTAGAAAAGTATGAGACTCTTAAAAGTGCTTTCTATAATGCACTGCACAGAGTGCTGGTAACATGAGATACTCAGTGAAAACTTTGCATACAGGATGCAGTATGGTGTAACCAAGAGTACTCTTACTTGGATTCTAATCCTGGCTCTAACACTCACTAGATGAGTAATCTTGAACAAATTAACATCACTTATGTTTGCTCATTTGTAATAAGAGAATAATAATAACCACTGCAGGTAAGTACTTACACACTGCAGGAAATTTGTATTAAAAAAAAGTACTCACAAATTATTCTGATGGAGATAAACCTTCTACCAACAGACCACTGATAACCACAGGGATCCTTAAAAGGGTAAGTAGTAGCAGGCAATTTTTTCAAAGTAATTTTCCACTAAGAATACCCAGATAGTAAGAATTTATTTTATTTTGATTCCATGTATCCCCAAAGAAACTCCGACCTTTCATTCCTCTATTTGAATGGCACTTTTCCTGGCACTTAAGCTCTCAAATAGTTTGGCAACCCACAAATGATCTGGTTTCTCTGTTTGCCTTAGCCTAGAAAGAAAAGCCACCCATCTCCTTAAACCTCTTTAGCATAAACCTGGTCATGCCCATTAAAACCCAAAAGATCACATCCAACCCAACTTAAGTACAAGTTTACACCAAGAGAAGACAAACCATCGGTTTATTGGCTTCATACGACAACAATTTCCTTAAGTACTAGCTACTGCAAGTTCCATTTATCTTTGAGTCAGATAGTTCCACTTTCAACTTCTCTTCTGCAAGTGGACACTTTAGCTACTAGCACTTTCTTTCCTATCAGGATTAGTAAATCATTTCAATTTCAAAAAACTGAGAGTAATACCCAAAACTAAAAAAAAGAAAAACTTCAAAAAGCGGTCATGGGCGAGTTCCCATTGTGGCTCAGTGGTTAATGAACCCAACTAGCATCCATGAGGATGCAGGTTCAATCCCTGGCCTCACTCAGTGGGTTAAGGATCAGGTTTTGCAGTGAGCTATGGTGTAGGTCGCAGACATGGCTCAGATCCAACATTGCTGTGGCTGTGGCGTAGGCTGGAGGCTACAGCTTTGATTCAACCCCTAGCCTGGGAACCTCCATATGCTGTGAGTGTGACCCTAAAAAGAAAAAAAGACAAAAAAAAAAAAAGATGTAAAAAAAAAAGTGGTCATGGGAAGATCCTACTGTTGTGCAGTGGGAATGGGATCAGTGGCGTCTTGGAAGCCCTGGGTTGCAGGTTTGATCCCTGGCCTGGCACAGTGGGTTAAGCATCTGGCATTGCAGCTGTGGCTTAGGTCACAACTCTGGCTCGGATCTGATCCCTGCCCCGGGAACTCTATATGCCGCAGGGAGGCCAAAAATGGGAAGAAAACAGGAAAAAAAGGAGGTCATGGGATAAGAAGGTATGGTCAAAACATTCTCTTAGAATCTTTTTCCCATAAAGCAGATTGCAACACTCATAGTTCCACTTTGGTAACTATTTGTCAGCACTCTACACAAATTTCCAGTAATCTTGGATTACATAAATCTGAAGGTATGAGCATAAAGCAAATGAACTTGTGTCTGGAATTCTATCTGATATGCTGTTCTATGGTCAATAAGTGGTCACGTTTAGTGACTAGAAATGTGTCTTTCTAAAAGACATCATGGCTACATGCCTAGAATCAACTCAGTTTTGATACTTACCTAGGGGAACGCCATCCCAGAAGATCAGGAAATTTATCTTCCTAATCATACCACAAGCAGGCTTACATTAAAATCAGATTTCTTCCTCTCCTAGAAATAGTTATACAGAAGAAGGTAATGACCCAAGAGCAAATTGGGAGAAGCTGGCCTGTGTTTCAAAGCATACCCACAAAATTCCAGAGCAGACAACAGGTTTTAAGAAGTGATTCTGTTATCATTATGGTGCTCTATGTAGCTCATCAGAGGGGAGAGTTTATTCACTTTTTTTTTCTTTTTGAGAAAGAAATTTGTGTTCACCTTAGTGGTATTTAAGTTAGGTATGAACTTTTGATGGTTCTCTATTCCCAAAGAAAGCTAGAAAGTCAGCTAGTGCTATGAGAAGAGAGAAGCAAAAACTGAAGTTTAGAAATAAACTCCAATAAGAAGGAAGCTGAGATTTCTTCAGAAATACAAAAGTAAGCAGTATATTAAATGTCATCATGGTTGTGAATTGGATTTTGCCTAATGTATTTCAGCAAAGAAAAAACAACTTTGGAGCTATACAGATTAGGATTCAATATTGCTTTCTGATTGGCTGAAAGACCTTAGGCAAGTTATTTGATCTCTTTGGGCCTCAGAATGTATCTGTCATTCAATAAAAGAACATGTAATAAATGGAATTTATTATTACTGGAGTCATCAGAGTTAACAAATTCCTATGATTACTTATTTTCTATTAGGGATTTCTTTCTTTCTTCCTTTTATTTTTTTTTTAAGCTGCACCCTCAGCACATGGAAGTTACCAGGCTAGGGGGTTAAATCGTAGCTATAGCTGCTGGCCTACATCACAGCCACAGCAACACCAGATCCAAGCCGAATCTGCAACCTACACTACAGCTCATGGCAATCCTTAATCCACTGAGTGAGGCCAGGGATTGAACCTGTGTCCTCAGGGATACTAGTTCATTTCTGCTAAGCCATGATGGGAACTACCAATTAATAATTTCTTTTAGTCAGGTCCCATTAAGTCACTGGTTAACACAGATCTACGACTTTCCTAGTATATAATATATAAAGGAATAAGCAATCACTACTTCCTCTTATGAATGTATGGAAATGTTTCCTGGCAATAAATTACAATATATATCAACTGTTTCCTACGTTTCAATAGCTCTTTCTAACCTCATACGACCAAGTGAGGGAGAATTTGCTTTCTATACATACACATTGTGGGCCTAAGTTAAAAGGAAATCAATATGCCTAGAATGTTTAATAAGCTCCACCATTCGAAACTTTTCTCAGTTGAACATCCAGGATTGGAAAGCAAAACAGAATTCTATGTGAAAGTCATATAATTATAGTTTATTAAAATATTAGAATAATCAAAGTATCACCAGCAAGAATGGTAGGAGGGTAGGCTATTGAGTGGAAGTACAGCCAGTCGAATCTAAACAACATATTAACATGTAAATTTAAAATACTGCTTACCTGGAGTTCCCGACGTGGCTCAGTAGTTAACGAATCCGACTAGGAACCATGAGGATGCGGGTTCGATCCCTGACCTTGCTCAGTGGGTTAAGGATCTGGTGTTGCCATGAGTTGTGGTGTAGGTTGCAAACGCGGCTCGAATCCTACGCTGCTGTGGCTGTGGCGTAGGCCGGTGGCTACAGCTCTGATTAGACCCCTAGCCTGAGAACCTCCATATGCTACGGGTGCAGCCCTAGAAAAGGCAAAAAGATAAAATAAAATAAAATAAAATACTGCATACCTAAAACTAGATGGATTTTCATAATTTCTGTTCCTTAAAGTGCCCTAGTAAAAGCTTTCTGCCAAATCCACATGGTATTTTGGTATCTTACTAGAAGAAATGTAGGTATCTCTTGCCCAATTTATAGAAATATCATGGCTTTATTGGAGCATATAAGGAACAAACAAGCTAAAGTACAAAGAGCCCAGTTTTTCATTCCAGATAACTGTCAGAATTTTAGTTCTGGCTCTGTCAGCAGCTCATCAGAAGATCTTTGACAAGTCACTTTCCAAATCAGAACCTCAATGTCCTGACCCATAGGGAACAGTCCAAATTGTCTTTAAGAATTCATCCAAATTAGATATGGGGCTTATGAGATGATTCAGTATAAGTGATATACATTTGTCTCCTATATACAAGCACACCATCTAAAATGCGATTATCACAGCCTACCTGAAAGACTATCCACACAGGATGACTACGGTGCTTTCTCCTGCACCAAATACAGCTTTCTTCATCGTTGCTGTTCATTTTACTATTTGTACCATATAAAATGGCAAACATCTGCTTTTATCCATCGCTATAGTAGCTTTAACCACCAACAAATCTTAAAATAACTTTTTATTCAATCTAGTGCTTTACAAAAAGGCAGACTTAGCCTGCCTCAACTAGCTGTTCTCACAGAGCCTTTGGTGTCAGGGTAAAATGAGACCATGTTATTCATTTACTGTCCAATGAACACAAATGTGAACTATGCCATTTACTAAAAGGTGAACCTGGGGTGAGATGATGAGTGTGCACCAGGGGAAAGCGAACACCCTCCACATTCAGGAGTCTTCTTGAACACCAAATTTAGGTTCAACTAGAATGTGTTCTAAATGCCTTGGGCTTCTCAATGTGTTGTCACTAAAAGTTCCTTCAGTATATCCTCCAGTGTATTTGGTTATCATGTAATTCCCCTGCAGAGGAAGTGAAAGAAAATCAGGGGCAGCCTGCATCTGTGAACAGGAAGACAAGCTGTCCATATATTTTTTTCTGCTCTAGAGGATTCACTTGCCTCACTTGTTTTTTTAAGAATTTAAAGTTATTCTGATGATTTTAAAAAGCTGCTATAATATCTACCTAGAAGTATAAATTTACTTTTTTGTAGCACTGCATGTTTTTAAAAGTGTTAACTTCTAATACACCATATGAAGCTGAGACTAAACAGCATGCCAAATTTAGAAAAACGTCTTAAAATAGCATGAATTAAACACATCCCCCCAAAGCAAAACCTCTTGAGCTCTTTCGCTCATGCTTTCCCACCCTCTCTTGATCAAAAACCATTCCAAGTCTGTAATTTGTATATTCATCGTTTTAGTCTCCAACCCACAACTTTCGTATTCTTCACAATTATCTCCCTTTATAATCAAGAACTTAACACATACATGATATATGTGACATGTTTAGTAAAAACTTTATAAGAACTTTGACCCCTTTATCTAAAAATAAATCTAAAGGAGAAAATGGTATAAACATAAGAATTCTGAATAGAACCCAGTACCATCTAAGAAACTAACTGGATCCTCTAGTAACAGCAACGAAATGACACCGTTTCACATTCCTGGAAAATGTGCACACATTAACATGGTCTTCTGTCACTAAAATCAATCCATAAACAGTTAAGATCACTGCCTTCAAAGGAGCCTACTATGCGTTTAGACCTTGAGCTAACCCTAACACCAGTCAGCCTCCTACAGAAATCTGATAGATGGGGAAAATTCATTCAATAACAAGTAAAAGGGACTCGCTCTTAGTCCTGTATGCCTAATGCAGTGAATTCATGCAAATGATCATGGCTCTTATTCTACTGTCAATAGTTCAGTTAGCTCAGGTCAGTCTGCCCACTGAAGACAAGCTGTCAGATAGTCCGACAAGTTTTCTGAGGTATATCTATGTGTAAGGATCCCCCAGAAATATTGAGATCAGTCAGCTACCAGTCTCATCTGGATAGAGAGCTAGCTGACCAACAGAGGAATGAGACATGTTGCTTAAAAGGAAGTTAACTACCTCAAAAGTAGGTTAAAGAGATACACAGGAAAGAAGCAGAGCAGACTTAACAAAGAATCAGTGTTTGAGTTGGGCCTGGGAGGTGGTGAGAGGATGAAGCTGGTAGAGATCGATTATATTTGGATGGTATAAAAGGAAATACCATGCAGAGGCTAAGGGCTCAAAGGAACAATGGTCTGGATAAAGGAAAAGTAGGAATGTTACAGGACAGCTTAAACAGTAATATCACTGAGATTTAATGTATAACACTGCATTTTACAAAATATTTTCATATCCATTTCTTCAACTAACTCTCACTGAAAGTCCATCTATTATTAAGAATAGTAAATATTATCCCCAATAAACAATAATAGTAAGAAAGCTGAAGCTTAGAAATATTGTGTTTCCTCTGAGAAATTACACAAATGAGTGGTACAGATGAGCTGTGAAACCAAGTCTAGCTTGAAAGTACTTCCTTTTACAAAGAAGTTAGTCTACTTAAGTTAAATTTTACACAGGCTTGATTTTAATCTAGACAAATTATTTAGTGTATCAGTAAGCTAGAGCAAATATTGCAAAATAATTCTAGGAGGAGCTTAACTTCTGAAAAGATACATAACAGAAATGTATAGAGTAAAATGGCAGCCTCCTACTCTATTTAAAATGAAAAAGAAAATGATATTATATTACACACTGCCAAGTAAGTAGAAGTCAGAAATATGTGCATTTCTAACTTCCCTTCAATTACACAAATCTTTTCAGTATCCATTCCACACATTTGGGGGAATGTGTGGAAAGAACCAATAAAAAGGAAACAAAAAGAAACCAAATAAATAAAAGTAGAATTTTGGAAAACCCACATGTGAATAGCTAAATGAAACCCTAATTACTCCTGCTACATTCTATAGGGCAGATTTCATGTTTCACTTAGTAATCAATTATGAAATAGAAAACATATTAAGAACCTCAAAACAGTCTACAGGTGACAGGCGCCCTTCAGGTTTTAAGTGGCAATGAAAACGTCACATTATTTATCCAGATTTTTTTTTTTTTTTAAACAGGGAACTCAGTCTTACATCCAACTGCCTCTGGTATTTCAGCAATGTCTTCTTCAGTTGTGTGGTCAGTATATACCTACTCTGGTAAAATTATTAGAATCACCCTCTTTACTTATCAAGTGTCCAGGTTTGGACTATGAATTATTTTGCAGCCCTGCCTTTAAGCCTCAGTAGTTATCCTAGTTTTTTCTTTTTTGTGTGTGTGTGGGGGTGCTATTACAACCATGTTCCTGGAATTCAGGGTTGTTGAAAGCATGGCAATCTAGAATCTATCACTAGCTCCTTAACCATTTTCTTAACCTCCAGCTTGTCCCCTCCAACATACACACATAGACAAAACGATCTTTCCAAGATCAGCTCTGTGGGAGTTCCCTTTGTGGCTCAGCAGTAACGAACCCTGACTAGTATCCATGAAGATATGGGTTTGATCCCTGGCCCTGTTCAGTAGGTTAAGGATGTGGGTTCGATCCCTGGCCCTGTTCAGTGGGATAAAGAGCTATAAGTGTAGGTCACAGACAAGGCTTGGATCTTGCACTGCTGTGGCTGTAGTGCAGGCTGGCAGCTGTAGTCTGATTTGATTCAACCCCTAGCCTCGGAACTTTCATATGGTGCAGGTGAAGTCCCAAAAAAGACAAAAACAAAACAAAACAACAACAACAAAAAACAGCTCTATGGAGTCTTAATGGGATAACTACAAAGAGAAAAGAAGAAATGCTTTATGGGTACCCTAAAACCCAATTTAAAACAATGAGGTCTGTCCATGGAAAACAACAGAAGCAGACAGGGCAAGTTAGAATCCGGCAATCATCAACAGGATAATGAACTATCTGTAAGCAAAGCCAGAAAGTGATTTGTAAATGGAGACAATGAGAGTGCACAGTCCTCTCCAAAACAGCTGCTGGCAGATGTCAGGCCAACTGAAGATGTGCAGATGGGAAGACATGAAACTCAATCGAGTCCCTTCTTTCTTTTTTCCTACTTCTGGTTTCCAGTCTAGATTTAAAAAAAAAAAAAAAGTTTGGAAAGTATTTGCCTACCCTAAATTCTACATTTTACAGAATTTCATAATATGAAAGAAAAAGCTAGTATTTTAAAATATTTAATAGGAAAGTGCTACTCAAAAATTAGTGAATGTAATAAAGTAAACATGGACTCCTCTATATAGTGAAGAGAAAGAAAAATTTGTTGTTGTTGGGGAGGCAGTGAGGAGGGAAAGATATACTTGCAAGTCATTTGTGCTTTTACTACATGTTGTTAAAAAAGTCCTGAGGTAACATTAATGGAAAGTGACTCAGCCTTCATGACTCATTAGAAAAACAAAAGCCAAAAAAGTCCAGTGGAGACTCCCGTGGTATTTGGTCATTGAGAAGCTGTATCAGGACTGGAAATGCTCATCACACACTAAGTCTTCAACGTTTAGTTGTAATTCAGCCTAGGGACTTCTGATACAAGTTTCCAAGAAGACAAAATGACATTTCATTCACGCAAATGTTGGTAGCATGTTTTGAAATGAGTCAGCAATAAGTCATAAGCTAACAATCATAAACAAACTTAAGTTGATCTTGTTTACTCATGTATTTCATTCCTGAAAGCCCCACAGACCCTTATCAGAGCTGGCATATGGATTTTTCTTTCTTTACATAAAATTTCTACCTTGATAATCAATTGTCCCTAGAAATTTACATGGAGAGCAAATTTTCTTCTTAAAAGAGAAAAAAAAAATTAGGTTGTAAGTCTATAGTTTTAAAAGTCACCACAAAAGTAAAACATGCTATCACATGAGTTCAACCAACAATAGTCTCCAACAGCATACCAATGTATTAAAGAAAAGTTTTGATAACTGATGCTCATAGTCATAACTGAAATATGAAAAAGGATTAAATAGGGAAGTTTTTCTAAAAAGGTTTCATTGCAACTTTCCCAAGGAAATTATTGATTTTCCCAAAAGTACCATACAGTAAAGAATTTAAGCTTTGCTGAGTATACAATCTCTGCCACACAATTACTCATCTCAGCCTTTGTAGCTGGAAGGCAGTCACAGACAAAATGTGAAGAAATGAACAAAGTTATGTTCCAACAAAACTTGAGACACTGAAATTTGATTTTCAATCACAAAAAATTCTTCTTCCTCTTTATTTTTCAATCACTAAAAATATATAAGAACTACCTTCAGTTCACTTGTATAAAAACAAGGGATAAGAACAAACTTCAGCTCACTTGTATAAAAACAAGCTACAATTTTAAAATATCTATCTTGACAATTTAAAGTGCAGACGAGAATGCAGAACAACTAGAGCTCACATACACTGCTTGTAGGAATGCAAAAATGGTACAGCCACTTTGGAAAACACTTTAGCAGTTTCTTATAAAGCTATACATACATTCACCATTTGACCCATTAATCCTACCCTAGGTGCTTACCCAATAGAAACAAAAACAAGTTTACTAAAAAAAAAAAAAAAAAAACCAAACCTGTATGCAAATATTTGCAGAGACTATAACCACCAAAAGTGAAAATAACCCAATACCGGTCAATTAGTGAATGGATAAGTGAAATGTGGTACAGCCATACACTGGAACTCAGCAATAAAAAGGAACAAAATTACTGTATCAGATATCAGATGTATTATGCTAAGCGAAAGAAGCCAAACTCAAAAAGCGACTTACTGTACGACCTAATTTTATGACATTTTTGTAAAGGCAAAACTAGAGTGCAAGAAAACAAATCGGTGGTGGTAGAAGCAAGGAAAAGGAGTGGAGCAGTTTGGGGATTATATAACTGCCCTATATCTTGATTGCTGGGGTCATTACAAGACTACACATATGTCAAAATTCAGAACTGCATACAAAGAAGAATGAATTTTTACTATATATGAATTATACCTCAATTAATTTGACTAAAAAGAAAAAAGCACTGATATATAAGCAAGACTGATTTCACACTGGTTCTGGTTTATTTGAAAGTTTTCAAGGGTTTTATGTCAGTGTATGGTTACCAGCTGTCATATGAGGGCCTATATATCTTAATGTGTGTGTGTGTTAATGAAATAATGGCAAAAAAAGTTCTTTTGAGTATATGTGTTTGTCATGTCTTCTTAAAAGTAATATTGAGAAACTCTTTTTGGTTTCTAAATTCAAACATCTGGGAATAAATGGTCTAGATAATCCCCAAGGTATATAAAACCAATTATCCTTTGTAGGTCTTACCTAAGATCTAGGGTATCCTAATTTGACAGTTTTTTAGAACAGGACACCTTTCAACAGGCCATCAGTTAAAAATATCAATCCAGTAGCCCTTCTAGTGGCTACATCTGAAATTGCAAATATAGCTGCAATTAAGGTTTATTTTTTTCCTCCCATAGGTTGGAGTAGTTAATTTTAAAATATACTCCTGTACTTAGAGAACTGGAATTTCAAGTAGGGCTTACTTAAGTTTTGTGGTATCATACTACTTTTTGTTACTGAAGCAAAAATTCATCTCAATCAAAACTCCCATGTCCCTGAAAAGAACCAAGGAAAGATCATGGCCTATAGACTTATTTCTTTAAAAGGTTTAATCTTAAAATGTCCAAGCCTCTAAACATCAGCCCCTTCAGGCTGAGTGTACCAGAGAAGAAAAAACACTGTTGCAGGACTGTGACCTCCTGTACTTCACCCAGTAATTCATTTTTTGAATCAAAATAAAACCTCAAAAAAAGCTTTTATAATTAAAAAATAAAACCTTTGTTAACTTGTTAACATTCATATCAAACACTACCCCCAAAGTTAACTTTCTGAAATTGTTTTGTCATGCATTATTTTTATTCCATTGTTTTAAACATATGACAGTATTAATGAAACACATTGGGGTGACTCTGAAGTATCTATAGCCTCATTTAAAAGAAAGAGAGGAGGGAATGGGAACAGAGGGAGAGAGAGGAAGGGAGGAGAGGCGGAGGGAGAAGGTGGGAAGTGAGAGAGGAGGGAAGACAGCTGTGTGAATATTCAGTTTTAAACTTTTTTATATTCTAGTCTCCAATGAGCTAATTCTTAGATAACTTAGCCTCAGTGGGTTGGTACAACTTACTTCCCCATCCTGGCTCTCAGATTTTCATCTGGAAAATCTGGCTGGCCTAGATCAATGATTTTTAATGCTTTCTATTTTGAGATCCTTTTTAAAAACATCTATTAACTTCACAGTTTCC
Source organism: Catagonus wagneri (assembly GCA_004024745.2). Taxonomy (NCBI): domain Eukaryota; kingdom Metazoa; phylum Chordata; class Mammalia; order Artiodactyla; family Tayassuidae; genus Catagonus; species Catagonus wagneri. The sequence goes on along the minus strand of PVHT021183693.1, from coordinate 46,501,953 downwards.
CACATGGGAGAAGTTGCCCTTTAAGTACTTGAGAATTTAAAAAAAAAAAAATTCTCAAATCATTAAATTATTAAAAGAATCTTTATTTTACAAATAACAGTATTTCATTTTTTTAAAATTCACTGATTCATTTAAGAGGGTACTGTACACTTGCATATAGCAATAGACTGAAAGAAGTTTTTTTCTCTTATGTGAGAGGCATTCCAGGTGCATGTATGGAATTTCATGGGTTTTTTTTTTTTTTTTTTTACAGCTCCTTGAACTCTACAGGACTGCCTCTCCACCACAGTGAAGATCACTTCCCTGGACCAGGGCACTTTTTAATGTGAAACTACCCTCATATCATAGGTGGTACACAGCACAAACACTTTTAAATAATACGTATCTACGTTTTTTTCCATCTTCCAAATTATGTGATATTGCTTTGCATTTGCACTTGAGGGAAAAGAAAAAAAATTAAACCTATTACTCAAATAAAAAGCCAAACCCACAAAATAGCATTTAAAAGAAATTTTACTAAAATTTTATTCTTACTAATGATTACTTCCAAAACCAGAAAGAAGAGTGTGGAATTACTTTCTTTTTAACTTTCTATGTTGTACATATCTATGTATGGATTCTATTTATAATATACATCTATGAGAAAATAAACATTAGGAAGAGAGATTAAAAGTTTTTATAAATTTAATACTAGCACTAAGATACACCATGCCCATGGTTAAAAGGCATTATCTCTGCTCTTTAAGAGCTTATGCTTTGAGAAGGGATATGTAATAACTGTGCCAGAGAGAATTCCTAACTACCAGGGAGCCTCTGGTATTCATAATTTACTCATTTAGTCACTTATTCACACATCCAAATACCTGAATATTTGCTGGCCCTTTAAAAGACCTAAAGCCAGATGACAGGACTGTAAAGAAAAATAAGACACAAACCTCCCAACTCGAGATCTAACCCCTGATTCCATTAAAAAAAAAAAAAAAACCAAAATATGAAAAAAACCTACTGTGTAATTCTGAAGAAAAGAGAAAGTGAGTTTACCCTAGAGCCAGAAAATAGACCTCTCTGACACAGCCATCACATTAGATGTCCAGTGTGCATATGCTTTCGAACTCTGGGACTACTTGGTTTAATTTACTGCACCAGACACATTATTTTTATCTTTCCCCTTAAAGTTCTGGATTTATGCCACTAATTTAATTTACACCATTATGTCACTGGGGTGTCCTGGACCTAAAATGAAACAGTGCTTTCTAGGCATTGTTCTGAAAATGTATTAACTTGTAACGTTCACTAAAGAACAAGGATCTGCTCTCAGAAGAGCTGACTACTTTTATTTCAAGAACTGGATCCACTAAGTGCACCCACTTCAGATGCTAATCTTGACTGCATGCCCAGGCACACACAGAGGTAACCAACTTTGAAGGTGGTAGAACCTTCCATTTGAAGGCCAGTAAGAATATATAACACATAATCAAAGTCCTTATTGCTGAAGAGAAAGAAAAAAGAAGGTTGGCCCTGGTAGAAGATGAGAGGGTTGGTATATAAATGCTAAACAGCTAAAAGTGGGAAAACTCCAAGGACTAAAACTAAATTCTAATGACTAAAAGGAGTTAATAAAGTTTAGAGGGGTCTAGAAATGGCATTGATGGACAGGCTAAGGCTCTCAGACTAAAACTTTAAGACAACGGGAAACCTTTGTTAGATGGGGGAAAGGGCAGGATTACAGGGATTGGTGAGCAATTCAAACTAAGTAGAGAATGAGAATCAGATTGGAGAGAGAGGAAAAAAAAAAGTGGGGAGTCTGGACTATGGTTTCAGAAAGAAAACTGCAACCAAACTAAAACTGACCAAAAATCTGAGTTTGTTAACTAATGAAAAAGTGTTCTTTTTTTAGAAAAAAAAAAGCTTTGATCTAAACTAAAAAACTTTCAGGATATTGTTGGAACCTTTGTCTATTTGTGAATACCTTTGTCTAGCACTCACAACTTGCATGATGCATTTGAGTTATATCTACTGATTTTAAAAACACAGCTAAGAATGATTTCAAATCTTGTTGCAGAGACCCTCAAGCGTTTCAGAAGAAATAGAGCATTATTCCTAAACAATGACAACAGTATTTCCATTACAAAAACTATGCAGATGTTCCGAATATGCTTTTAAAACATAAATGATGGTATGTGTTGACATGCAGTTAGACTTACTTCTTTCCACTACATGTGAACTCTGACATGTTCCTTTGTGTATTTTAAGAGAGATCTCCCAAGGTAAAAGTACTGCTGTAGTTATTTTTTTCAAAGGTCTGTTCGAACGATGAATATCTTTGATCGTCTTAAAACTGAGTAAGCAAGCATTAGGTTTTAACCTAGGAAAAAAAAAAAAGTTTTCCGATATTCCCTCTTTCCCTGATGTCAGCTGCTACCCATGACCTCTGTTGAAATGTTCACAATGAAGGTCCCAGGGCTCCCCACCCCCTCCTAAAGAAAAGGGCAGTGGGAAGGGGCAGACATCCACTGCATTATTCTCCTCAATCTCTATTCCAACCTATCCCATGATTCCAAATTGTAATTATATATAAAGGTTTAGACTGATAAGATTAGTAGAGGAGACAGAATATTAAGCAAATTATTACTAAACTTTCTTTTCAAACTGAGCTGGAGTTTCAATATTAAGAACAGTCTCAATGTTTGTGTGTATTTTACCCAATCATGGGCACTAACTTTATTTTCTTTAATTGGGGTCCAAAAAACATTGATAAGGAGTAAAACTGGGCCATAATTAAGAGTTATGTTAGAAAAAGATATACTTCAATAGATGCAAATACTTTCCAGAACAAAAACCACACCACTATTAGGGCATTCCTAGTATAGTATATCATTTTCTTTGATGATCTTTGAACCAAAAAATCAAATGCTTACAAAGACAATGATCTTCCCAACAATTTCTGACCACCTTCAAAGTAAGCCAATATTTAATTCTAACTTAATGAAACAACTTTCCACACCCTCCTACCATATTCTGTAAACTGGACTGCTAAACATTCTATTGTGCAAAATGAAAGCCAATCCAAATCTGTTCAACTGCAGAGGTTAGCAATGGAAAAAATCTTGCATTTATAGATGGAAAGTATTTGCTGAATCCCTTGAAAAAGAATGTACTAGAACAAACCATTCATGTCTTGATTACAAACCAGAGTATTATAAACACATACAGAGAAAGTGAATTTCAAGTTTGTTTCAGGTCACTGACATGTGCAGGAAGCTAGGTAAAATCACAGCACTACAGGATTACTACTTTATGTATTAAGCTTGTGTCAGAACTGCAATTCTCATCCTACTTATCACCCATCCCCAAAGAAGCAGTACACACTACCCAAGGATCACTTCTGCTTTAGAGACATCCAACACACACACACATACCCTCAACCCAAGAAAGTTAGGAACGATCTCAAAGACTAGGACTTTCAAAGTGTAGATCTGACTTTCCTTATCACTCAGGCTCCAGTCTTGACAGTGCTATGAAAAGTGTATTTACATATGAATGCCAGAATCTGTACCAAAGCCAGGCTGGGAACTGAAAGGTGGAAAAATATTACTTGCTAAAAATCTCAGGCCTAAGCTCTAATATCCTTCAGGAACAATAGCACAGGCCCAGCCCCATTAAATATTCTACAAAAAACAAGTGACTCTGTCTCCTACTCTTTGGAACTCTGAGACATAAACTCTGAGTCACGCTTGCTCTAGATTCTGGGGTCACCCTGAGCACCCACGAGACCCTCTATAAGTTAGGCTGGTTACGAAACACAAAGTTCCAAGAAAGCAAAGATTCTTATTTTCAATTCTACATTCCCAAGACCGGAACACAACAGCCAGCTGAAACAAATAACATCCACTATAAAGACAGCCTTTGCAAGCTCAGATAGCACGCCGGGACTTCTCTGCTTCCCAGGACCAAATAACAGCCAAAGATAACTAGAAATTAAGGCAATCCAGCACCTAAGACCTCAATAAAAAATGAGAGGTCTGGATGAAGACCAGGGATAAGAAGTCAATGGGTTAATTGCTAATAGCAAAGCCAGATCGGCACTAATCAATCGTTATTTTTCTAAACATCACGATAGGGAGCCAGTAAAAATCAAGGTCACAGTGAGTCCCCTGCTCCCCCCTCTTGCTTACTGCTTTTTTTGAAAAATTGCTTATAGCAGCTTCTCATCCGCCTGCCTGCTTTCAGCAGGGCCCAGGCTAAACTTTTAAACCTGGAGGAAGGTGGGAAAGTCAGCCAGCCTGAGGCAAGGCCAGGAAAAGTAGACAGAAGGAGGGAAAGAGTCAAGTTTCAAAACAAAGGCTCCACAGGGAGCTGAACGTCAACCCCTCCTCACTTCTAGCCTACAAGCCAGCTTCGCTGGCTCTTAATTGTTAAGAAGAGAAATAAGTATGATACGCCTCCTCTTTAGACCGTTCACGAAGGGCACCGCGATTCCCGAGAACCTTTCCACAACCACTTGCTGAGTGGGGTGCCTCTTTACCCCCATCTCCTTACAGAGGAGAAATGCGGCTCTCGAACGTAAGTGACTTGCCCAAGGTCCCACAGTTGAGCCTCAATTCAATTCCCTCCCCTGCCAGGGCCTCCACCGGCCTCCACGGGGCCGACACCGGGTGGGCACCAAGGGAGAGCCCCAAAGGCAGTCGAGACGACGCCCCTGACCAGAGGGAGCCCTGTCTGGAGCCGGAGGGGCCCGGCGCGCGCTCCACAGCCCGGCCCCTACCTTCCTTGACTCCAGGCAGCTTGGACTGGTCGATGCTGACTTCAGACATGTTGGCCCGGGGTCCGAGCTGCCCGGGGCCTCCCACTTCCCGGCCGCCGCCTACACCGAGCGTGGCCCGGCTCGCAACAGCGGCAGCGGCAGCCGCTGCAGCGCCCGACGCAGCGCAAAGTCCAGCCCGCAGCGCTTGCGGGCCCGGAAGACAAGAGGGGCCTCCTGGCGGGGACTGGCGACAAAGGCGGCGGGAGGCCCGCCCTGGCGCACCAGGCTGGCGGCCCAGCTGCCCCCTCCGCAGCCACCTGCTCTCGCGCCCCCGGCCCGATGGATACCAAATACCCGGAGCCCGGAAATGGACCCGGGCCGGCCAGTACGGAGGGAGAGAGGAGACAGAAAGGCGCGCGGGCGGGCCTGGGTGGGGAGGGGGGAGGGGGAGGGGAGCTGCAGGTCTGTAACCACAATTGCTAGTGGCTGGCGAGCGCAGATCAGCTCCCCCGGCAGCCTCCCTGCTGTCTCCTTTGTGCCAAGCGACGCGCCAGAGGCCGAGCCCCGCTGCGCCCCCGCCCCCGCGTCCTGCCCTCCTCCCAATGGAGGGTCGCGTCTGTCAGTGGGGGGCTTTGAGTCCTGAAGGCCTTGGCACAAAGGCCACACAGGTCACCCAGAACGCAGTCGTTACTGTCACCGCTGTAGTCACGTTCTGTGGGCTATTTCCAAGGGATGCTTACTGTGTGACTGGCTCTCTCCGGCCGTGCCGGGTTAGAGGAAAGATAATACATGGGCATAAAAAAAACCTCTACTACAATGTACAGAACTAAAGAGCAGCTGATCAGAAACTGGGCCAGTCAAGAGAAGAGAGTGTTCACAACCAGCTGGGGGTACTGAGTCATTCATTCATCAAAAATGCATGAATGTCTAGCAAGTGGGATGTTAGGTACTTACTGAGAGTGGTAACAACGTGTGTCAGCCATCTCTCTCTTCTGGCATGTCCCACACATTGGACTATAATTGTGACATTTTTATCTTCCCCAAATAGCATTTCCTGTCTGCATCTCCTGGCAACAGAATTCACACTTTCATTGGGAAGCCCTCTTCGGGAGGGGGCTCCTCTCCCAGGTTCCATGCATCAGAGAACCACTCCACCACCAGCCACCAGCCTTCCTCTCTCACCCATACACATTCATCCAAGGATGGGTGTGTGACCAAGAGAGGTCAAGTAGAATACTTCGCTGGGATTTTTTTTTAAGAAGAAATTTATTTGTTTAGTTACTCATTTATTTTGCATTTATTTACTTTTTTTTTTTTTGCATTTGCTTATTTCCATATTCATTCATTCATTTATGGCCACACCCAGGGCATGTGGAATTTCCCTGGGCCACAGGGCCCAGGAATTGAACCTGCATCACAGCAGAGACCCAAGCCTCTGCGGTGACAACACCAGATCTTTAACCACTTTGCCACGTGAGAACTCTTGGGATTATTATATAAAAATGATAGATAAAATCTATTTCTTATGGGAAGTGTTTCCTCTCCATAGCAGATGATGAAGCCAAACTCAAGACAGAATCAAAGAAGAGAAAGAGGATGAAGAGAGCGTGTTCTGATGTTATCACAATAGCAAACCAGCTGGTCCCTGGGGCAGCTGGGATTCCTGCTGTTCTGGATTCTGCTATCTACAAAGAGAATACTAAGAGAAGACTTTCTAAGCCATAAGTGGCAAACCCTGGCCTATAGGCCAAATCTAGCCCACTGGATGTGAGTGATTGCTTTTTATGTGTTTACATGATTACATTGATTATATAACTATAACATTTTCAATTTTGGTCTCAAAGTCTAAAATATTTACTATGGGTCTCAAAGTCTAAAATATGTACTGTTGGACCTTTTTCATAAAAGTCAACCAACCCCAATACTAGGCAGAAACAACACCCAGTAAATTAAATGTGTAAATAGAAAGGAAGTGATATTAGAAAAGCAGTTTCATGGGTATTTTTAAGTTGCCTGCCTTCTGTGACTTTTTCTTAATTTCCCATAGTTATAGAGAATACATGTAATAGCAGTAGTGTCTGTTTCCCTCCCCAAATCCACTGTCTTCACTTCTCTGTCGTCCTCTGCCTTGGGAGGCTGAATATTTATGAATACATCACTAGGGCCTCCTTGCCCTGTGGCCTCCTTTGAGTTAGACCAATACATAGCACTAACAGAAGATCAAAAGAAAGGAGGAAAGAAATATCAGGGTATGTTTTACACTCCTTTCCTTTACGCTAGTCCAAAATTTTGGTCATAACTGTGTCCCTCTAACTATAATGCTTGTCTAGAGACCTCTATCCCATGGTTCCAGCTCTCATGAGTCTCTAATAATACCATTTTCTTCCACTGTCCCTTCAGGCCTAGGATGGTTTGTTTGTTTCTTGCTTTTTAGGGCCACACCTGAGGCATATGGAGCTTCCCAGGCTAGAGGTCTAATCAGAGCTACAGCTGCTGGCCTATGCCACAGCCACAGCAATGCCAGATCCGAGCCACGTCTGTAACCTACACCACAGCTCATGGCAATGCCGGATCCTTAACCCACTGAGCGAGGCCAGGGATGGAACCCGCAACATCATGGTTCCTAGTCAGATTCACTTCCAGTGTACCACGATGGAAACTCAGGGCCTAGGATGGTTATGGCTTCACACTGTTTGTTGCTAGTCCTCTGAAACATACCCACGTCTTTGTAAGAAGGCCATTATATTCTTTCCAGTTAAACAATTTTGAGTGTGGTTTCTATTTCTTGCCTAGACTGAGTAATATGGAAAAGATATGCCAAACAGTCATTGCTTTGTTTTCCTTAGAAATATCCACATTTCTTATGATCTCCATAGGGCATATTCATCTATTTATATGACCTCCACTTATTCTCTCATCCTTTCTTGAACCTATCCCAAATCATACTTTTTAGCCTCATCACTCCAAAACAGCCGTTTTTATTAGAATTGTCGATGACCTCCATATTGCCAAATGCGGAGGTCAATAGATATGATCCTACCCATCTTCTTGAAATATTTTTGTTTTGGTTTCGTTTTGGTTTTGGGATTTTTGCTTATTTATCTCCAGGATGTTAGTACACCACTAGCCACATTGTTGAAAAATGATCCAAACCAAAGAAAGCTCAGCTTGGGGGATAGGGGAGTTCTTCTGGAGAGCAGTATCTGCAGATAGGTAGAGATAGTTATAGGCCAGCAACTCTACCCAAATTGCTTCCACCAGGATACCAAAAAATGTATGTCTGAAACTGAATTGATATATATACACGATTATTAGCAAGTAGTACAAAAAGTCATAAAACCTGCTCTGAAAACTTGATAAAGTCCCCATTCCTTGTTCTTTTATAGAGTCCCACTGCACAGTCCATAAAAGACTAGTAGATTTAGCTCTACGTAATCAAAAATCCCCAATTTTAAACCCAATTTTAATATCTATTAAATTAAGCTATAAAAGTTCCATTATTAATCTAAATTAAAAAAAACCCCTTAAGTTCTTATTATAATTTTCTTTAGAACATAGCCTTCTGCTAAAATTTTAGGTTACAACACCTGCAGTTTGTATTCCTAGCTAGGCAACTTACCATCCTTAAAATGTACACCAAAACTAAGCGTGTGTGCACACACACACACACACACAGACACACACACACACACACACGCTTTCCTCTCTCTAGCGGTTACTCCCAATTTCCCCGATCTTTAAATATTGGAGAATTTCAGACAGCACTTTAGTTCTCAAACTAGTCCTTTCTAACTCTTCTTATTACTTTGGGTAATTCATTCAGTCTCTTTACTAACCCTTAGGATAAATAAAACTGCCCTTATGCCACCATTTAGACTGAAAAAAATGGACAGTTAATGTAGTTCAGCCGCATATACTGACAATGCCAAAATTCATATTTTCAACCCAAATTTTCACATAAATTACATATTCGTGTATCTAACTGCCTACTTTTCATAATCATTTGAACGTTTAATTAGCTGTAGTATCAAATCCTGTTGAAAAAACAAGGGCAACAAGGACTGGAAAAGAAGACTTTGATTCGACATCTAGGTTAGTCATAAAGAAGGAGTAATAGTAGACTGGAGAGCTGGTAACCAGATTATAAAATTGAACAAGTGAATGGAGCTGTTTTAGTAAACATAAACACATGTTTTTAATTCACTCTCTCCTGAAACCCCACTAAAGCAAAACTCCCATTGAAATACTGTTTTTCTTTTTATTGTTATGCTTTATGTACAATATTATATAACTTACATATGTACAATATAATGCTTCACAATTTTAAAGGTTATATTCCATTTATAGTTATAAAATATTAGCTATACTCCCTGTGTTCTACAATAATATAGCCTTGTAGTAATTTTATACCTAATAGCTTGTGCCTCATTTTCCCTTACCCCTGCATGGCCTCTTTTCCTTTCTCTCTGCCCACTGGTAACCGCTGGTTTGTTCTCTATATATGCAGAATCTTACCTTTTAAATTATAAGTCAGAAAATGTCACTCCTTTGAGCTTAAACCTCCACTGGTACCTTATCTTTAGAATATAATCCAAAACGCTTGCTGTGATCTGCTAGAGTCACCCCTACCACTATGGTTTCATTTCTGTCCTCTTGTCCTCTCATTTACTGTCTTTCTCTCACCCTGACATCTTGCTGTTCCTCGTAGGCCATGAATATTCTAACATCAGGGACTTTTTACTTAACTGGTCCCCCTTCCTGGAAAGCCTTCACCCCACCCCACCCCTGCCAAACAACTTCATGATGTTCTTCCCCAGTTTCATTCAGGGATCTACTCAAATGCCACCTTCTCAGAGAAACCTTCCCTGACTTTATCTAAAATAGTAACCCAATCCCTGTCATTCCATCTCTTGTCCACTCTTTTCTTCTTTCCAAGTCAGTTATCCCTGCAGATATTATATGTCTATTTGCTATGTCTGTCCAGTTTAGCAAGAGGAGTGGAACTTTGGATATGTGCATTATTTCTCTATCCCCAGTACATAGAATAGTGTTGGCACATAATAGCTGTTCACGAAATATGTATTGAGTAAACTGTTAGATAAAGCATTTTGGTAAAGATGTATTAAAGTAGATCATGGCCATGCTGATCAAAGAATATTTTTAAAGTGTATTTTTAAAAACTTTTTTGCAAAAATGAGTTTTGGAGTTCCCGCTGTGGCACAGTGGGTTAAGAATCCAACTGGAATGGCTCTGGTTGCTACAGGGAGGTAAGGGTTTGATCCCTGGTCTGGTGCAGTGGGTTAAAGGGTTCAGTGTTGCTGTAGGTGAGGGTTGGATTCAGTCCTTGACCTGGGAGGGAATATGCCTCAGGTATGGCCATTCAAAAAAAAAAAGTGAGTTTTAAGAAAAAAAATCTAGACTTTACTAAATAGTAGACATAATTTAAAAGATTTAGAGAAACAACTGCGTTAAAAAGAGAAATCTCTCTTTGCCAAGAGGAAACTTTAGCTTATACCACCATGTCCTAAAACCTAACTTTTGTTGGTGGGCATTTATTTCTTATATCTAAATACCTTTCTTGACAATTAAGAAAAGTAAAAAATAGTTATGGACACCATTGTCATTTGGGAGATTTTTCATGGCTGCCACGAGAGTGCAGGCAAGGAACAATGATGAAGAAAATGAGTCTATGTGGAACCAGAGCAAGGGACTCTTATCCAAGAGACTTGGCAGGGACTAGGGTAGGATGTCAACAGGTTTCACATCCAGGGACATAAAGCACACTGACACGGGTTCTGACTCATGCAAGGGGAACAATGATGTAACACAGAACCAAAGCAAGATTTAGCAGTGTGAGTTATGGTAAAATATTCCTAACTTCTGGGATACAAATATCTTGTATGCTGGAGTTACAATAAATTCTACTAATTTATACACATATGAAGAATTATCTGCCAGTTGCATAAATTATAAAGCTCTCCTAAAGCATGTTTCTATTTTTCAAAGGAACTCAGTACTTGTGATTAATATATAAAAATGTATTTACAAGTATTACTAAGATCAGCATAACTTTTTGTGATTATGTATTTTTTTTTAGCCAAAGGCGACCAAAAAAAATTACATATGGGGAAGGTCTTAATTAAAAAGATATCTCCAAATGAGAAGAGATTGGAATCCACTCTTATCCGCACCGTCAGTTTTTCTGCTGCAGACCATAATTTAGGAATCTTCTTTCTACATGTTATTTTCCCCCATGATACCTCTAACTAGAAGGGCAGGATTACAAATTCAAATTTGGAGACGAAAAGAGGATGAATCTGCATAACTCAAGCTATCAGCAATGTATGGTCCTTGCAGATTCTTGGGTAAACACATCTGGGGAATTTGTGTCCTGTAACACATTTGTGAGATTTCTTCAATATTTTTTTTTTGTTTCTATATGGAGAATACAAAAGACATTCAGTGCTAGAGAGAGGTGTACTAAAGGTAGGAAAATATGAATGAGAAGTTTACACACTGATTGCAGTGGCAACATCTAAGGAATAAGAGATTTGGGAAACTTTGGGACATGTTACATTTGCAATAATGACCATAGTATTGGTTCCTATCACTCACGCCCTCCTGCAACATGACAGTTGTGGACCTCTGTCAAAACATGGAGTCTAATTGTCCTTCCACTGAATCTAGGCTAGACTGGATCTTTGACTAAACTGGCCAATAAAATGCTGCAGAAATACCATCTGAGACCCGAGAGCCCTAGCATTATGAAGGCTAGGCAATTTCTGTCTTGATGCTCTGAAAGAAGTAAGTTGCCTTGTAAAAAAAAAAAAAGAAAAAAAAATCTGACTCTCCTAACATCTCTATGCTGCTGAAAGTTTCAACTAGCCAAATGGAGAGGCTACGTGGAGGGGAACAAAGACCTCCAGCCAAAATCCCTAGTGGAGCTCCCAAATGACAGTAAACACCAAGAGGACTGCCAAGCATTTTGGAAATGGATCTTCAAAACCCAGTTGAGAGATTCCAGAGGAAGCCGTGTGGGATAGAGATAACCTGGACCAATTTGTAGAATGTCGAAAAAATCAATGAATGTTATTGTTTAAAGCTAGCAAGCTGTAGAGTGGTATATTGTGCAGCAATAAATAACAAAGAGTATGTTTCAATTATAGGTAAAGTTTCAATTCTTTGAGAAAAGGCCACATATTTGAGGCAAATATGGAAAAATGTTGGCCGTGGTCTGGATGTGGTGCTGTTTTCCATTTTTTTCTTTACATACAAAATATTGCATTTTTCACAATTCAAAATATAAAAACATGTTTAGACCTGCACTTCTTGCTAGGATAGAATAAATAGTTCCAACCATGTTCTCCCTTCATAAACAAGTATAAAGCTGGATAAAACATATTTGGCAATTGTTTACAAGTCCCAGGCTTTAGGTAGTATAATCCTTGAGAGAAGAGCAATACATGAAGTGAGTCTTTCATGCTCTTGTCAACTCTGTAGCTTGGGATAATTTTCCAACTTTTATAAAGGGTGTAGAGTCTCTCTGAGGAGGCTGTTTACATATTTAGAATTTCTGGGTAGGAAACAGAAGTGGGAGCTGAACCCAGGAGTTCTCAAGTCCTTAGCCAAAACCTGCAACACGGGAGTTCCCGTTTTGACTCAGTGGGTTAACAACCTGACATAGTCTCCCTGAGGATGCAGGTTTGATCCCTGTCCTTGCTCAGTGGGTTGAAGATTCAGCATTGCTGCAAGGTGCAGTATAGGTTGCAGATGTGGCTTGGATCCGAAGTTGCCTTGCCTGTGGTACAGGCCAGAAGCTGCAGCTCCGATTCAACTCCTAGCCTGGGAACTTCCATATGCTGCAGGTGCAGCTCTGAAAAGAAAATTTAAAGTAATCCAAAAAAAAAAAAAGCCTGCAAAATGAAATTCTATGAGGTCTAACAGAAAAGAGCATCCATAGAATAGAGGATGGAAGAACGATTCTAGAGGGCTCCAGATGCTGGGAGATGTTAGGTTAAAGACCCACACAAAATAGAGACCTCATTCACATATCTGGTATTCAGGTAAGCTACAAAAGAGGCCATAAGTTATATGGATAGCGTACTTGCAACGATAAGCTGACACAACCTAAAACCAAGCTTTGGCAGAAGGATGGAGGGCTTCTAGCGCACAGCTGCCTGCTGGGATAAAATTCAACAATCACTAAAAAGTTTTAATCCAGACTCCTTATAATGTATCATTCAAAGTGTCCAGAAAAGGAAGTTTTCTCACCAAAAATTACTAGACATGTAAAGGCAGAGGAAAATGTGGTGAATAATCAAGAAAAAAAGCAATCAGAGAGGACAAACACCAAGGTGACCCAGATGTTGGTATTAGTAGGCAAGGACATACAGAGCCTATGTTAGCCATTATTATAAATACTTTTAAGGACTTAAAGCAAAATATGTGGGCATAATGAATGAACAGCTCTGTAGAGAAATAGAAATTACACACAAAAAGGGAACAGATACAGAATTTTAGCAGATAAAAACAGAAAATATAAATGAAAATCCTAGAAAAAAAGTACAATATCTGAAGAGAAAAAATCACTGGATGGGCTTAATTATAGATTGGAGATTGCAGATAAATACTCAGTGCACTTGAGAAAAGATGAATAGAAATTATTTAATCTGAAAAAAACTGAAAACAGATTAAAATTGAAAAAAAAGAGCCTCAGGTCCCAGTGGAATAACATCACATTGTTTGGAACACAGATATTTAAGGACTCAAGAGAGGAGAGAAAGGGAAAGAGGACAGAAAAAACAATCAGGAAAACAACTTGAGAAAATAATGGTTGAGATTTTCCCAGATTCTATTTCAAAATATCAATCTACAGGCTCAAGAAGCTCAAGAGACCCCAAGAAAGAAAAATACAAAGGCAAAGCACCAAGGCCACTCTAGTCAAAATTGATGACCACCACAGAGGAACAGAAAAATCTTCAAAGCATCTGAAGAAAAATGACATATTATATGTGGGGGAATATTATGTAAATGATAACTGGCTTCTAACCAGAAGCAATCCAGGCTAGAAAATAACAAAATTACAACTTTAAAGTGATAAAAACAATAACTATCTGTCAAATCAGTATTTAATATGTAACAAATGGTTTTCAAAAATAAAAATAAAGTTAATTTCCCGGTCAGTTGGAACATAGTCATATAGCTCCTCTTTACCTTTATCCCTGGCTCTAGCAGCCACAGAGGTTTTAGCAATAGCTCTTGCCAGTCCCGTGATGATCAAAGTCTAAATATTTCAGTTTCTCCCACTGACACCAATGAAAGAGCTCCTGCATAAAGTATTGACTGACAAGGAGAAACCCCTACACAGGCTTATTGGTGAAATGAAGTTGAGGAGGTTCTAATTTCTCTACTGGAAACCTCGGGGGCAAGGAGGGGAATGATACAGCCTGGAAGTTCAGGGGAGGCCGCACTCTGTGGAGTAGACCAATGAGATATAAGAGGTAAGATGGAGGTAACAGAGAATCCTTTGCCCTCCCAATCCACCATGGACTCTTTCGAGGTGCAGTTATTCCTTTAAGTCAGTCCAGATTTATCCTGCAGGACTCAAGTGAGTCATGAGAGACTGTGGCCAGCACAGCAACACATCACTCTGTGTTTGGCTTCCCTCTGTCTGTGCTTTGCTTTTCCTTTTTGTCTTGTGCTCTGTTGTGCAATTTAGGAGGCAAAACGGAACCTCTAAGCTTCTTAGGGCTGAGAATTAAATCGATGTAGACAGCTTAACAGGAGAAAAGCATAAAAATGAATTTAATGTAAATTTTACATGACAGAGAGCCCTCAGAAGTAAATGAAGATCCAATGAAGCAGTTAGATATGAAAGCATACGTATTCTGAATTGGACTAAGAGTAGCAAATTTTGAAAATGTGACAAAGTAAAGCCGCTAGGGCTAGGGTGGTTAATTGGGTAGAAAAGTGACTAGAAAGATAATTGTTAAACAAAGTTTATTCTTGTAGGTTTCCTCAGTGATAAAACTGTTTATTTCTTCTTGGTAGAAGAAAGGCATATTCCATATGGGGGTTTTTAATCTCCTGCTTTTGGAAGGTCACAGTGTCCTTCTTAATCCTGCTTTTTTTTCGCCTCTCAAGTGTCTTTAGCTCAAAATAATCCTTATGTCAAAGTGGCATATTTTAAGGTGGCATATTTTGTCACCCTTTAGTACCCTCCAATAAAACATCAGCATGTGATTCTTGCCTCAGGTTTTCCTTCCAAAGGACTCAGTCTAAAACCCAGTGTCCTAGAATATGGAGGGCATATGGAAATGTGGTCAGCAAGGAGACTGTAAGGATAGGTTGAAGCTAGATAGTGAAGTCTTCAATGTCAAGCTTAGCATCCAAAGTAATCTCAGGTTCCAAGAATCTATGATTCTGTATTCACACAGAGTGATTGGAGCATAATTCTGCGTCAATAAATTGACTCCGTGCCTGTCTAGGCATTCATTAGCTAATTAAACTGGGGAGTGAAGATTGCTGATTCTTTCTCTTCACGTAATTCCTATGAATCTCTCTTTCATTTAATTACATGGGTTGAACTCTCATTCCTGTCAGTAGCCCATCTCTTATGTGCTAGGGAGGAAAGGTCTGCCAGAGGTGAATCAAAACTTCTTCAGGGAATTAGATAATGAGAAATCTGCAGCAACCTCAAGCATGAAATTCCCCTCTCCTTACCAGAGGGGACCATTTAGTGCTTAAGCAGCTAAAGAACTCCCAAAACAGTTTTTTGTACTAGTATCAATATGTCTACAGTGCTTTAGGCAAATTTCTGAGACTGATACGGAGTCCAGTGGCTATTGCATGTTTCTGACTTAAGTTCGGGTTCAGGAGGGTAAAACAAGAATAGCTATAAACTAACAAAATACACGGCAAATAAATCCTTACAGAGTGTTTGGTCCTGTCCAAAACATGCATAAGATATTTGGTCCATGCCAAAATGTCCTTATATTTGCAGGTTCATTTGGTCCTGTCCAAAACCATTTGGCATAGACCAGATATGTTGATGGACATTTTGGATAATACCAAATATCTACTAACCCAAACAGATTATTTGCAAATTATAAAATGTCCTAGAGTGAAATCATCATTATACCTAACCTATAGATGATGATCAATGAGCAGGTTGACTATATCTCTGAAGTTAATTTGTGCTGTTTATATTTTTACAGCAATATAGTCTTTCTTTATCTTATAGTGTGAGGGAAAGGATAAGCAATATAAACATATCTTGTCTTTGTTTACTTACTGTGCAATGGGGTTTTGAGGTTAAAAACAAGATGTGAATATTACATTTACATTTCATCAGAGGTATCTACCTTGAGACACAGCACAGCTTGAAACAGGAATTCAGGGACAAGTAGTTTATTTGGGAGGAGATACCAGAAGAGACTGATGGGGAAGGGGAAGTGAGCCTAGGAAAAGAAGCACACCAATGTGTATGTTATCAAGCAAGTCATCACTGTGGGCAACATGAGCATAATCCACCAGGGAACTTGGGGTGACAGTGCGGAACATACTTCCGAGTTGTCCCAATCAAAGTCAAGGTAGCCAACACAATTATTTTTCAAATGCCTTTCACTGCATGAAGACTGTTTCAGGAGCTCTACTAGATTCATTCTAAAGCTATCAGCTGTCTCTCTTCTGCAATATATTCTTCACCAAATTGGACCTAAACAAGTTTTCTCAATCCTATTTTATGTCTGGATACACGGAAAACTGTCGCTTCAGATAGTTTGGGTATGGGTCAATATTATGTATGTAATACCCTGCAGACCACGAGCAGTTGTTCATTGTACCGTCATCTTGAAATACTGGGAAGAACAGTGGATGATGAAGATAAAGAAATCAGGACTCACCATTTGTCTTGACATTCATGAGTAGTGCATCACAGATTGAATTTAGGCATTTTGAATATTAGTGTTAAGTTCTTACCATTGTGAAACACAGCTTCCTGAATGATTTTATCCCTCATACCACTGGGCTCCTGATGGTTACCTGGTTGGGGATAAACAGATACTGGTGAATAAATTGTGAGATTTTTCTAAAAAGGGAATAAACTGTTCCTGGATTCTACTGTCCAAATTCTTGTCTTAAATTCTCCCTTCCCAGAGGAAATATCTAGTCAAGGGATGTTAGGTGTGGCTGACGTAGATGTCTCCTGACAAAGCTTTGCATTCTAAGCAGTAAACAAATTGATAATTTCTACATCCCCCACTATCCAGAGACTCTTTTCCTCTCTATTCACACTTCTTAGCAAAGCTCCCAGTAGTGGCAATAAATTTGAGTTCATCCTGTTATAGTAATTAATGGACTTAAGAACAGCTGAGCTGAAAAGTCAAATCCAGGCAGGATCTACAAGTTTTACAAGTCAGGATAAAAGCTTTATAAATATTGACTCCACTTAATGGTTTATGTCAGAGGAAGATATCTCATTATGATAATGACACCTTCTCCCTAAAGCTCTGCTTGTTGAGTTGAGGTTGTCTAGGTGTACTAATATCACCAAGAATTTAGTTAATGACACTGATTTGTTGAATACTTAGCTTCATTATTACTTAATGTATTGATAACATAGAGTACGTCTCACAGTGAAATCTTGAAAAATATTGTGGTGAGAAACAAAAGAAAATTTGTGGATGGTGAGGACCCATTATGAATTAATCAGGACTGAGCAAAATGTGTTATGGGGAGCCAAGCTTATTTGAATGACTGTGTTCCATTCAAATCTTCAGGCCACCAGCTAGAATGAGACCAATGCTTTTGCTTGTTTGATTCAAGTTTATATAAATTCTTAAATCTGTTTTTCCACCCCAAAAGACTTCAGGGAATCCACCAAAAGAAGAGGAAATGACTCAGTGAAGGTGACATACTGTGGGTAAGCAGTAAGTCATGACTATAAATGAAAGAAAAAGAGGTAATAAACCAGAATACACAGACAAAAAATAGATTCACTGGGGAAAAAACAGTAAACATTCTAAGTTAAACAAAGCAGTGATGCTGTCATTTATTTATTTATTTATTTATTTATTTATTTATTTATTTATTTTCTTAGGGCTGCCCTGGTGGCATATGGAAACTCCCAGGCTTGGGGTCAAATTGGAACTATAGCTTTTGTCTACACCACAACCACAGCAATGTGGGATCTGAGCTGCATCTTTGATCTACACCAGGGCTCAGAGCAACCTCAGATCCTTAACCTACTAAGCAAGACCAGGGATGGAGCCCACATCCTCATGGATACTAGTCAAGTTTGTTACTGCTGAGCAGCAACTGCGAATTCATGTTTTCATAATTTAAATCAATAAA
This sequence comes from Catagonus wagneri, assembly GCA_004024745.2. Classification (NCBI taxonomy): domain Eukaryota; kingdom Metazoa; phylum Chordata; class Mammalia; order Artiodactyla; family Tayassuidae; genus Catagonus; species Catagonus wagneri. The sequence goes on along the minus strand of PVHT021183693.1, from coordinate 46,483,856 downwards.
CTTTTCATGAGGCCACTGTGGATCTATTATTGTGTTAGATACTATGTTGGTTGTGAAAATGTACAATAAGAATCTTGTATTACCTTCTGTTAAGATTTTGCATGCTACAAATAGCTTATAAGAAAATGTTTAGCAGAGTATTACCATAGGATGTTTAAGGTGAAAGGATCCCAGATATAATTAATCTCCACATTTTACATGGGAGAGACTGGAGTCCAGAACTTGGAAGTCCTTGTGTTACATTGTAGAGCAAAGGGTATTAGTTGGCAGGGAACATGTAACCTGGCTGGATAACAATGCAAATGTTTAAGACCATTTTGTGATGAATAATGTTTTCTTTAAATTAATTTTCTTAGTAAGTAGAGAACGTTTACATGAATACAATGAATGGTGGAATAATTATTCATTTTAACCAACATTTATAATCACAAACTATGTGACATTCACCATGCTAAATTCTTTGCATCTCAGTATTTTCTCATTTAATTCCCACCATACGCTGGAAGGTGTATATTAGAATGAAAAATAAGGAACTGCTATTCTTGTCCTTAAGCAATTCAGATTTAGAGGGAGACCCAGACACTGACTTAACTAGTAACAAATGTAATGTAACAAGTACAGTAACACATAGAATTGTATTATACTGTAAGTCTGGAAGAAAAAGCAACTTACTCTGCCCTAAGGAGATCTTGGAATCCTTAGCTGGGGAATACAATCTTGGACTTCTGTTTTTTAAAAAATAAGTTTCTCAGGTAGGTTAAATGAAGGATAAGGATCTTCTAGACAAAGGGGAACTGTGTGATCAAAAGAATGATCTCTTGAAAACATTCCCCTATCTACACTACACAGAGAGGCAAATTCTAAGCCAGATCTCAGCATAACAGAAAGGAAAAAGCTCAAATCAGGGTCAGAGAAGATCAAATATGACCCCCAGAGATTAGTTCCTAACAAGAGTAAAATCAGGAAAACGGTGAAATATAGATGTATTACTCTATGAGTCACAGACTTACAAGGGACAAAACCTTTAGATTAACCTTCAGTCCAAATCCCAAAGTCACACACAAGGAGAAAAGTCACAGGATTTATAGGGAGGCTCTTCATTTGAAGAGATTCTCATAGAAAAATGCTTTTTGCTCCCGAGCTTCTCTAGAAGAAGCCTTGATTCAGACCCTAAGTGAACTGCAGGATGCCTGCCAGTTTCCTTTTCTGATCACTTGGCTTCCAACACTGTTCTTCCTCACAGATAATAACGTTCTTTCTCAAGCATAGCAAGCCTCATTTCAGTTTATTGCCTGGTCTATATACACATTAAGGTGTTCATATGTTATTGGGTAATGTGCCTATTAATTCCAAGTCATGTTTGGTTCCCCTTCTTCTTACGTGCCCAAAGCCAGATATTTCCTCACTTGGGAGAAACACAAAAAATAACATACACCAGCCTTCCCTTCTCCTGTCCTCTTTTCCTCTAGGTGCTGAGATTCTGAATTTGGAAATCTCAGTGCTGCCTAGTTTTGGAGATATCCACCCTTCCACTTTCCTTGAGACATCCGTAATCTAAGTCTGGAATAGTCAGGAGCCTCTACCCTTTAGCAGGTGGAGTTTGAATTAATCAAACTAATGGAAGGCACCCAAGCACAAACAGAGCTACGAATGGACTCTTATTCTGCTCCTATTCATTTGTTTAATTCCAGTAAATATTCTATGGGAGACCACTGTGGGCCAGGCCCTCTGCTGGTTTGTGGAGAAATAGTTACAGACAAGGCAAAAAATACATTTTATAGGCATATTGGGAGCTCCCATTGTGGCTAAATGTGTTAAGAACCCGACTAGTATCCATGGGTATGTGGGTTTGATCCCTGACCTCACTCAGTGGGTTAAAAATCTGGTGTTGCTGTGGCTGTGGTATAGGTAGCAGATGTAGCTCCAATCTGACTCCTAGCCTGGGAAATTCCATATACTGCAGGTGCAGCCCTTAAAAAAAAATTATAGGTATATTGAATCTTGCAGTGTAATGGAGACATACAATGTACAAAATCATACATATGCACTTGATTTAGAATTAACATATGAGCTACTCAGAAAAGTGCACTGCAGTGAGAGGATATGATAGGAGGGCCCACCCAGTTTGGAAAAATCAGTGATTTTGCTGAGGAAGTGACAAGTTTAACTGAGGCTTCAAAGGGAATATCTGCGTGTGTAAGTTTGGAGAGGAGAGGGTGCCTCCCTGCACATCCAAAGTCATTGTGGAAGAGAGTAATGACATTTTTGAAGAACTGAAAAAAGGTCACTGCGGTTGAACTGTGGGGGAGGAAAACATGGGTCTGGACAAGATAGAAGACGTAGGTAGAGGCATATAGTGTAGGATCTTATAGACCATATCTATGACCTCCTAAGTGTAATGGAAAAGAGTTGAAGGCTTATAAATTGGGTGTATTAGAGATTGGTATTTGCACTTCCAAAAGATCACTCTAAAAGTTCTTTGCAAAATGGATTGAAAGGGACAAAAGTGAATGTGAAAAGACTTGGTAATAAGGGTACTTCAGTAGTGAAGGTGTGAATGATAGCTTCCTAGTCTAGGGAGGTGGCAAGAAAGACTTGAAAAATCCTTATGAGGTTTAGTCAGAACTTTGCAGTTGGTTGGAAAAGGTAGCGTAAGGGAGAAAATGGGCTTTCTAGAATGAATAACTTCGTAAATGGCCCTGCTCTTTACTCAAGTAGTAAGCATGGGAAGAGAAATGAAACATTAGAGTGAAAAATGAATGGTTCACTTTGGGATGTGGTTGAAAAGCTTGTAAGAAATCTTGGTATGGTAGTCCAAAGAGAGGTGAAGAAAGAGATATATAAATTTTGGGGTCACTAGTATGTAGTAAGAAAGTCATGCATTTCTTAGAAGAGACTGAAGCATGACAAGAAAGGAGAACCTAGACACAAAGCCTGAGAAAGTTTGCCTTTTAAAGATCAGGGGAGGAGGAAATGGTAAAAGAAACTGAAGAATGACTAGCAAAGTAGGAGAATACCAGGGAGTTTTTCAATAAGGAGGGTGTGGTCAACCAAAGAGATTCTGAAAATGTACCCAGAAAAAGGAGAACTTAAGGTTTTCATTGAATTTAGCAGCAATGAGATTATTAGAAAGGACGATTTTAGTGGTCTTGGGAAGAGGAAGGTGAGAGCAAGGTTGAAATAGGCTGAAGTAAATATATGGGAAAGAACCGGAAGCAGGAAATTATTTCAGGAAGTTTGGAACTGGTGAGATAGAGAAACTAGGGAAAATAGGTAAGAGATTATGTGAGGAGTCTAATAAAATTTAATTTGTTGTTTGTTTTAGGAAGAGGAGAGTAAAAATTTGATTAAATGGTAGTGGCTCATGGAGGTCCTGATCCCAGATAGAAGTGTAGATTGTCTTTATAACTACCATCTCTGTGATAGCTGAAGGAAGGTGAGTTTAGAGATATTTGTCATAACTCAGGACCCCTGTTGGCCAAAGAGTCTACTCTTTAAAATGAGGCCAAAACTTTTTTCTTTTTTTGGGTCTTTTTGTCTTTTTTAGGGCCAAACCCATGGCATATGGAGGTTCCCAGGTTAGGTCCAATTGGCACTGTAGCCACTGGCCTATGCCATAGCCACAGCAATGAGGGATCTGAGCCGTGTCTACGACCTACACCACAGGTCATGGCAATTGCCAGATCCTTAACCCACTGAGCGAGCCAGGGATCGAACCTGCATCCTCATGGATACTAGTTGGGTTCACTAACTGCTGAGCCATAACGGGAACTCTGAGGCCAAAACATTTTTCTTGGCAGTTTCTTTCTCTGGTCTTAATTCTAAGAGTCTGGTTTCCTGATGCTTACAACATCTTTAGGCTTCAACAATCTTTTTTCTTACACAGACATTGCTAATTTAATTTTGTATCCTCTAATAGATCCTTGATTTTGAACCTGGTTTTTCTTCTCTTTCTGATCCTGTAGATATATTTCATATGATTTCTTGCTCAGGGGTTTCACCTTAGCTACAATTAGAATGATGTTCTGTTTTGAATCATGTGCTGCAAGTGAAGAAGCACATATTTGATCCTTGACGTTGAGTGCAGAGTCTGGACCAGAATCTAAGCCCCTACTTAACTTCTACTCAGGTACTTATCACGCTTTCACTCATTATCAAAAACACTACTTGAAGACAGAATAAACTGCTACAATGTATTGTGTCAGTGCTTAGAAATCTCTGCTGCCATGCTCATCCACTGGAGTAAAGCCCCTTCTGGAAGTTAATTTGTGTTGGTGTTCAATAGTAGTTATATATGTTATTATTACTATTACTCTCTCCTGGATTCTGCCAGGAGGTCTCTGTATCTCATGGCTCTTCTTGACAGATAAATGACAAATACCTCAGTGTTTTGTTTCTAGATTTAAAACTTATATAATCAAATTCCAAATTACTGCTAACCTTACAGAAATAAAAAAAGCATAGAAAGGAATATTATGAAAAATTTTATGGACAACGGACAAATTCCTAGAAAAACACAGACTGTCAAAACCAAATGAAGAGGTAGAATAGAAATATAAGAAATAAGATTGAATTAATGTTTCAAAATAAACTACAAAGTATTCAGGACCACATACTTCATTGTCAAATTTTACCAAATATTTAGAGAAGATTAAACATAAATCCTTTGGAAATTCTTCAAAAATTAAAAGATAAGAAAACTTCCCAATTAATTCTATGACACCAGTGCTATCTTGATACCAAAGCTAAGCAATGACAGAGCAAGAAAAGAAAACTACAGAACAATATTCGTTATAAATATAGATGTAAAAAGCTTCAATAAAATACTAGCAAACTGAATTTAGTAACATATTGAAAAGAATCACACACCATGGCCAAATGAAATTTACCCCAGGAATACAAGGCTTGTTTAACAAAAAAAATTGATGTAATACACTACATTGATAGAATAAAGAAACAAACCACATGGTCATTTCAGTAGATGAGAAAAAAGTTTGACAAAATCCAACAGTCTTTTATGATTAAAAACCCTCAACAAACTAGGAGTTGAGGGGAATTTCTTCAACCTGGTAAAGGACATGTACAAAAAATCCAGAACTAATATCATATTTAAAGGTGAAAGATTGAAAGATTTTCCACCTAACATCAGGAATAAGACAATTAGATCCACTCTCACCATTTCTAGTCAACATTGTACTGAAGGTTACAGCCAGAACAATTGGTAGGGAAAATAAATTAAAAAATGCCCTTGGATTGGAAAGGAAAGAGTAAAACCGTATTTGTGGATGACATGATCTTTTAAACAGAAAATCTGAAGGAATCTGCAAAACAAACAAACAAAAATGTTCTAGCTAATAAATGAGGTCATCAAGTTTGCAAGAAATAAGATCATTATATAAAATCAATTATATTTTATACTCAGCAATGAGCAATGCAAATAATAAAGGGAAAAATTCCTCTTACTATAGTACTGAAAAGATAAACCATTTAGAAGTAATTTGAATAAAATTAGTGTAAGACTTGCTCACTGAAAATTATAAAACAGCTTTGAAGGTAATCAAAGACCTAGCTAGTTAGAAAGTGTGTATATACTGATTAAAAGACTTGATGGTGATATTCCTCCAACTGATCGACAAATTTAAGGTAATTGCTATCAAAATCCCAGTTACCCTATTTCATAGAATTTGACAAATTAAATCTAAAATTTATATGGAAATATAAGAGATCTAGGAAAATAAAGGGCAAAGTGGCAAGACTCTTACCTCCTGATTTTAAAGCTTACTACAAAGCTGCATTAATCAAAGACAATGTGATTCTGGCATAAGGATAGGCAAACTGATCAATGAAATAGGGTAGAGATTCCAGAAATAAAATCATACTTCTATAATCAATTGATTTAGATAAAAGGCTGAGACCATTCAATAAGGAAAGAATAATCTTTTCAACTAATGGTGTTGGGACAATTAGATGTACACATGAAAAAGAATGAATTTGGACCTTTTCCTTACATCATATGCCAAACAATTCAAAATGGGTTAAACACCTACATTTTAGAGATAAATTTATAAAACCCTTAAATAATACATGTAAGTCTTCATGATTTTTTGATTAGGGAGTGGTTTCTTAGCTACAGCACTCAAAACAAAACAAAAAAAAAAACCAAAAGAAAATACAGATAAGTTGGACTTCATCCAAATAAAAATGATTGTGCTTCAAAAGACACTATCAAGAAAGTGAAAAGACAATCGACAGAATGTAAAATATGTTCACAAATTATATATCTGATAAGGGACTAGTATCCAGTCTATAAAGAATTCTAACAACTTAATAATTAAAAAAAACCCGATTTTAAAAATTGCCAAGTTATTTGAATAGGCATTTCTACCTCATTTTGAAAAAAAAAAAAGATGGCCTTTCTGAACTCCTTTTAAAAAATCCATGTACTGGCTTAACAGAGTGCTAGAGCCTCTGCTTTTGCCTTCTTCCATCCACCTGCTGTTTTTATTCATTCATTTAACTGCATGTTGGGAATTTTACCAAGAACTAACAGGGTCAGAGAGAGGTCAAAATAAAATTGTTCAATTTTTCTACTTACTGGGAAAAAAAAATCCTGAGTTTAATAGTCAGAAAGTAATTATTCAAATGTGTTTGAATCACCATATGGACCCCAATTATCTTCTCTTTTCCTTTCAGTCATTATGAGAAATAGTTAGGATGTACGTGAATCTTAAAGTTATCTGTAAATTATCACTCAACAGACAATGTCTACTGACCAAACAGCAGTGTTCTTTATATGCTATAATTGAAATACAGACTAAGAGATCACAAACATTTCTCATGAAAATGCAAAGTGAAAGTGTTTTAAGTTGCTTAAAATTGGGATCTCTGTTATTTGAACAATCCCTCATTTTTTATTCCCCAGTTGTGAGAAAGAGAATTTGGGTTAAGAATATGGCTCTGCAGTTGGGCAGTTCTAGATTTCACTTTTGTCTCTACAACGTTCTTCTTTTGGTGTAAAACGTGAACTGTGACAACAATTATTGAGGAACTATGGTGGGAATTAAATAAGATACTGAAGGTGAAGTACTTAGAATAGGGCCTGGCATGGACTGATTGCTCACTGAGTGGCAGCAGTAAGCTTGCTCTGTGTTATTACTGTGTATACTCATGGCTCCAGAGACAAATAATCTAACGTCATTTGTCTGTCCAATACAATCAATGTACATATTTTTAAAATTTGAACAATTAAGTTGGTTATATACTCATGAGAAGAATTTAGTAAAATAATTTGATTGTTAGGGTGAGAGGGATGAAAGACTTCGTGAAATGTCTTTGGAAACTTTTCCACAAAGTGGATGGATGGTCACAAATAAGGAACTTATTTTTCATCCCTTTGCCAGCATTAACTAAAATATGACAGAAGAAAAGATTCAGAAGATTGTAACAGATTTCCTGAAATAAGCATTTGTGGAACAAAAGTCACACACATAATTTTGTTCAGAAGTGAGTCATCAGTATCCAGCCCTATCAGAGAAGGCAGCTCAATTATTTTGCCTTTTTTAAGAAGGCAAACCTTATGAGAATTGGGATTCCTTATTCTGTATAACAAAATTTTAAAAATCTAGACAATATTATTTATTTTTAAAAACTTTTTTTTTCCTTTTAATGGCTGCACCTGTGGCGTATGGAAGTTCCTGGGCTAGAGGTCAAATCAGAGTAGATGACACAGCCACAGCAACATTGGATCTGAGCTGCATCTATGCTGCAGCTTGTTGGCAACACTAGACCCTTAACCCACTAAGTGAGGCCAGGTATCGAACCTGTATTCTCACAGAGACTACGTCAGGTCCTTAACCCACTAAGCTACAATGGGAACTCCCCCAAACACATTTTTTTTAAAAAAATTAAGGAACCATGAGCTGAGCATATCTTTATTACTGGCTTATGATTAACTTGCACATTTCATTTATAATTTAATCTCAGGTCTTTATTTTGGGTTCTTAGATTTATTATCAGTATATTTTATGTATGATTGATCAAAGTTATTATCTCTTTTATATAGAATTTTATTTTTTCTTTAATATTTAACTTGTAATTATATTATTTTTTGTCATATTTGTGGTCTTTGTCCATCAAATGATGCTAGTATCCCATTTTCCATTTTGATACAGTTTTTTAAAAAATAAAGTTTAAAAAGCTAATCTAAGTAAATGATTGAGTAAATAATGATAACATTGAGGTGTATTTGAATGATAGAAGCATGATAAAAATTTTAAAATCAAGTCTCAAAGACAGTGTTCATTCTTGAATTTTTAGGCTCAAGGAAAAAGACATTTAAAGGTTGCAATTATTTTTCACTTATTCAGCTTTGTAACTAGGGATAATGTTGAAGACCGTCAACCCATTTTGCCTAAATTACCAGACATTTCACTTATTATTTATTCATGCATCAACAATGTTTTCACTTATTTTCCATCAAATCACTCTTACTTGTAAATAGAATAGAAATAACTATATCAATAACCCTTCTCAAAGTATTTACAATTTAATATTGAAGGCAGGAGTTAATATTGAAGGTGGGGCAGTGGGTTAAAAATCCAGCATTGGTGCAGCTGTAGTGTAGGTCACAGCTGAGGCTGGGATTTGATCCCTGGTTCAGGAATTTCAATATTCTGTGACCGTGACTATATACATACATATATATATATAAAACACAATAACACATGACTATAATGAAAAGAGGAATGGGTTTTCCAGCTATGATAGATTTACTAACAAAGTATTGTAGCAATACAAAAGAAGTAAGAAAATGTTATCTAGCACCGGAAACTATACTCACTATCTTATAATAATGTAACCTACAGTGAAAACTAATCTAAATATCTACATATATAACTGAATATGTATACATATGCACACCCACACACATGCACACACATGTAACTGAATATCTTTGCTATACCTGAAACTAGAACAGCATTGTAAATCATCTATATTTCAATACAAAAATGTTATTGTGGCTGTAAGGGAAAAAAAGAGAGAGAGAAGTTCAAAAGACTAAACAGAGCTGGTGGAATTGGATCAGAGCCTCGAGGACCAAGAAGGTAAAATGGTGGAATGAAGAGCCCAGGCACACAGAAATATGTCAGCAAAGCTCTGGAGTGTAGAAAGTGTAAGATATTTTTAGGAATTAGGCATCTAATGTGGCTCGTGCACAAGGACATGCAGTGGCAAATGAGTCTGGTAAGAAAAAAAAAAAAAAGCCTGACTATCAAACTAAGTAGTTAAGGCTCTATTCAGAATATTCGTTAAAGCAGTGGGCTAGGAAAATTTTGGTTGTTACACCTCCTTCACATCATCCTGTGTTACAGTTTATGCATGTGGAATTGAGTCAGTTTTAGAGCTAATGCATCTAGAGTCTCCTGGGAAAAGAAGTAAATGCCAAGGCCAGAGGTCATCACTGCATCTTTGGAGCCATAAAACCAGAACTGTAGATACACCGAAAGACTTGGACTTGAAAGAGAAAACCAGCACAATTACAGCAAGTATTAAAGAGAGTAGCTGATGGGCCATTTGCCAACTTTGAATTAATTGGATTCAGCCTTAATTTTTAAAAGTGCTAGCTGTGGCAAAACGAAACCATCCTTCTCCAGCAGAGTGAGACATTAATGTTCCCATTATGATTCATTTCAAATGTGAGCTCTTCCCAGCTCAAATCTGTTTGGTTGCTTAAAAATGAAGTTGATGGTTGCAAACAACATCACTATCCCAAAGAACACATCTGGCTCTAAATCGGCTAAATGAAAGGTTTTGTTTGCATTTTATTGTTAGGAAAATCTAACCCACATGTCCTATATCCCAGTTTTTGCTTTATGCTATGCGTGTGTCTGAGTGTGTGTGCATGCATAGGAATATCCGCTTTTACTGAAATGGGCAAGTATGAGGTGTATCGATTGGATTGGGTTCTTCCTGTCACTGACTGAGCAGCAAATCTGGTCACTTGTCCAAGTAGTGAATCATGTCCACAGGGTGCTATAAGTTTTTTTTTTTTCCTTTGTCCACATCATTTGTAGTTGAAGCACACTTGCCACCTTTTAAAAGTGATCTCCGCAGCCTTCCAGAATCATTGAAATATTCGTTTTGACCCGGATAGTCGGTTTCTCTTACATCAGAAGATCTTTAACATGAACAAGATCCTTTCAACCACTCTTTGCTTTGGACTCCTAACTTTGTTACCTGTAATGATCTTTTTAGAATCGGTACATGGATTGCCATATTTTATCCAAGGTATGTATATATGAATCTAAAATCCTGCCGGTGAATAAATAATCCTTATCTTCCCATTTTCATTGCTTTGATTTTTCTACCATTGTGGCAATAATGTTTTAAATATCAATATGATTTAATCACCAAACAACTTTTTAGTGATTGGTTTTTAAATTAAATAGGATCTGTGATGCTCTTCTCCTCAAGTAAATTAATTTTAACACAGTGTACTAAATTAATTTCAACTACACTCATTTTTTAATCAAGGGACACCTCTTTCTTATTTATACTCCATGACCAAAGATGGAAATGTATAAATAGTAATACAGTGGTGTGCATATATCAAAAGTACATCTTGGGGAAGGAAATATGAGATTTTCATCAAATCAGATTTTTAGTAAGTTACTTATGTATGGAGAGTGGTTCTGAGAAGAACACATCACGATAAAAACTTGTATTTGAAGAGACCAAGGGAGATTAGTGCATGAGGAAATTTATACAGTACTTTCAGAAGCACAATGCTAACACCTACATTGTCCGTTGACTGTGTTTATCAGATTTCTAACGTATTTAGAACACTTATGTTAAATGAAATAATTTATGACAACTACCATGATAAAGTTAGAGAAAACAAGTTTCTGCTCTTGCAATATTGTCACTGTATTGATCTTTTTTAAAAATTTTGATGCATTCTAATAGTGGAAATAGCTCTTAATCTGGAAATCAGTGGAGCTAGATTTAATGCTGATTTATCAGGCAAATAACTTAATCTCATTGAAACCTTTATATATTTCTGTACATTTTAAAAATAGAAACTTAAACATAGTTCTCTTTCGTATCCCTTTCAATCTGAAACTCTGAGGTTATCTAGCATCTAACTGACCGCCTTGTCAGGAAGAGGGAAATAGCCTTTTACTTTCATCTTACTTAGGGGAACCAAGACAGAATGTAATAAATTTTGTTTACATGACAGTGGGTTGAAAAAAGGGATTAAATTTCCCCTTTTGGATCTAATTCAGTTTTACTAGATCATGTTGCCTCCAGTGTGGTTTTAAAAGTCAATGAAAATTAGAGCAGTTCTTTTGGCAGTGGAAATAAAATTATATAAACCCTTGTTATTTATTTATAGGGATTTTCCTTTTGAAAAACAAATTATCTCAGAGACCTAAACACAAGCCTGGGAATGAAAGATTCTGGATTTTAGCTATGGCACTCACATTATGTCTTTGGTCAGTTAAAATCATTGTACTTGGTAGGTTTTCATTGTTTTTCCTGTGAAAAATGGAATTTTCAAGATTCTTAATGCAGTATAAATATGTGAAAGAAGAAGGAAACATCTGGCCATACATAGAGGATTTTGCAAAATTAGAATATTGGTTAGTGGTAACTGTTACATCTGACAGCACATCTATGTAAAGCACAGATAAATCCAACACAAATGTTGTGCTAGATTACAATTAAATAACACCTCTGACCCCAGAGTACCACATACTGATATGTACACATCATTGGCAAAGTGTGGGAAAGGTTTCTCTCTGGGACCTCCTTTGATCTCAATTTCACTGTACGTAAATAGAGATTCATTATTAGTAAGATTATTTTCTAATCTAAATTGTCCCTGATTTGAGTGAGCTTCTGTCCAGGTACACGATTTCCTTTTTTTCTCCTTTTTTTCCCCCTCTCTTTTCTTTTTTTGGCTATGGTCTCGGCTTGTGGATGTTCCCAGGTCAGGGATCGAACCCTTGTCACAGCAGTGACCCGAGTCACTGAAGTGAAGATACTAAGATATTGGATCCTTAACCCACTGAGCCACCAAGGAACTCCCATGTACACATTTTTAGCAACTACACGTCTGACTGATTTTAGTCTTTTAACACATTGTTTGTCTGCTGATAGGCTGCCAGTGTGGGGTCTCCATCCTTCTCTCTGTGTCAGACACTATTCAAGGCCGGTGGCACAATCTACTGGCTTTCATTTAGTTGGAGCCACAGAAAGGCAGGCCTCAGTAGTGAAGCCTGAAAATGGGCAAATTTCCTACCACAAAAAGGTGGAAGAGGGACTATCCTGACCAGAAAGACTAAGGAAATGTAATTTTTTGGGTATGTTATTATTGGGGGGGGGGTTTCCTGTGTTTCATTCTGGAAAAATTTCTTGTCTATTTCTTGCAAAAAGCTTTTCATTCAAATGACAAGCAAGGAGACAACTAAGTTTTTTAAGATCCAGTAGTGGTACTGAGTCCAGTTTTTTCCTGTGCATTTGCAAAAGCGGTCACTTCCTCATGTCTGAATAACTTTTCCACCCTTTCTGTAAAGGTGCATCTGCACTTAGTTTTTTTTTTTTTTTTTTTGTCTTTTTGCCTTTTCTAGGGCCACATCTGTGGCATATGGAGGTTCCCAGGCTAGGGGTATAATCCAGGTTGTAGCCGCTGGCCTACCCCACAGCCACAGCAACGCGGGATCCGAGTTGCGTCTGGAACCTACACTATAGCTCAAGGCAACGCCAGTATTTTTTTAATCAAGCATTTTCTTTATCAATATTAACTTTTGTTCAAAGATAGAAATATTAAAAGTACATTTTCCTTTTAAATTTTTTATCTAAGACAGAAGAGAAAAAGGTAAAAGACATTTTATAAACCAATATCTTACTAACTTTAGAAATGAAACATTTTAAAAAAAATTACTGAAAAAAATTTTTTGTCAGATTTCTATAAAAGGTGGTGACAAGGAGTTCCCGGGGTGGCTCAGTGGAAACAGATCCTGCTTCGTTGCTGTGGCTGTGGTGTAGGCTGGCAGCTGTAGTTCTGATTTGATCCCTAGCTCGGGAAACACCATGTGCTGTGGATGTGGCCCTAAAAAGCAAAAAAAAAAAAAAAAAAAGTAGTGACAAGAATTTCTGAGGACAGTTATATACATGTAATCATTATTTTTCTTTTTTGAAAAGTGTTCCACTTAAATATTCAGAGAAGTAGACTGTAAATTAAGCAAATAAAAGCTTCAGATATCTTCTTCCTAGTCTTATAAATTTCCTAAATTAAAGGCAATGAATCTGTTTCTTTTATCAGTTCTCTTTCCTAAACAAATAATCACCATAGTCTGGCTATACAATATACTTTATTTTTTTTCCAAGTAAAACATTTTAAAGATTGTAATTTAGCATTTTAATGAATAGCTGTAATAAAAATCACGTTATTGCATAGTCATGACTTTCTCTTAAACTATTTCTGAGGGTCCTCATTTAACAGATGTTAAACAAAAGTTCCACGGATTGTCTATTATTTTAATTACTCAAAGAAAGAAAACAGTAGAATTTCACAAATAATTTCTATGTCTGTGAATCAATGAAAATTGGGTAACTTTGAAATTGATGAAATTGAGTAACAATAAGTGTGTTTGGTCAATGCAGAAAATTTTGATGCTGTCACCTACCCCAAGTCATTTATTTTCTTCCTCAGCAAGCCTTTCATCCAATTACTGATTGAACATATCAAATGACATTTTGTCAACACAGGGAAAGACAGGTCATTTAAAGGAAGAATCTAGTTAAATTATTAGCCATTCTTTACTGAAACCACAATATTCCCACTCCTAAATTTTAAACATGCTAATCTACCTTCTGCCTACACAATATCAGTTATTACAAGGACATGGAGGGAAAAAAATGACCTTATAGAAGTTATATAATAAGGGCTGCATATTTTTTTCTATTCAATATTAATTTTATTAAAAAAATTTTTTTACATCTTAATGGATTTTATTTCAGTTATAGGTGTACATAAATCATCACAAGTCAATTTGACAGATATCATGTCCCACAGTGTGTCCCCCTCACCTCCCAGATTGTCTAATTTGAAAAACCAAGGTTTTCCAAAGTCTGTGAGTCATTGTCTGTTCTGCAAATAGGTTCACTGTCTTTTTAGTTTCCACATGAAAGCGGTAGCATTGGGTGTTGCTGTCTAATGGTCTGACTGGTTTCACTTCACATGATAATTTCTATGTCCATCCGTGTTGAGGGCTGAATATTTTTAAGTCACCTCACAAAGGTCATTTTGTTTGTAACACAGTAATTATTATTTTAATTATGTTATTTGTTAATAGATAACATTAAATATTCATGTTTTATAGCATGAGTAAAGTCTATTTTCCTGATTTCTACTCCAGAATGAAAGTATTTATGAAAATATCATTGATTCTTCCATTTTTAGAGTGCTGAGAGACTTGATTACTTGACCAGTGTGTGGGCTGGGAGGTAAACAAAGATGGAACGATGATACCAACATGGAAAAAGTAGGCACCATCCTACCTCTTCTGCAAGGTTTTTGGATGGTTCAAAGTCAGTTCCCAGAACACAAAAATGGCTCACACTTAAAAGTCTATCTGAAATAAAATCTTGTTTTTATATGAAATAAAAACAAATGTTTTTTATTTTTTGAAAAACTTTTAATTTATCTTTCTTATGTTAAACACAATAGTAGAAAATTTAAAAAACAAAGATGAAAAAACATAAAGTAAAATTTACCTGCAATTCTACTACCCAAAAATAATTACAGGTAAAATTTAGGTGTATTCTCTGTTTCTGCCTCCCTCTCCCTCTCACAGTCTCTCTTTGAGTGTTTACATACATTTAATGATTTTTAAAGCAGCCCATCTTTTTTGGATTGCATACCCCTCTCTATGCTCCTTTTACTGGTAAGTATACACATTGACAGCTACCTGTAAAAACTGTTTAATCAGAAACGCTTTCAGTGACACAGATTGAAAATGGAGGTTTCACTACATTGAAGTGATTATTACAGGAAATGAATTGTTTCCCAATAAAGAAGACACAAATCGCGAAGAACTCTTGCTGGCTCTACTGAATAAAAATTTTGACTTCCAAGGACCTTCCAACATGGGTGAGTTAAGAATAAAGTCAAGCTTTATTTATTCCTCATTCTGAACTGTTCTTTCTAAATGTTAATTTATATTAAATAAAATAATTAGTAATTTTAATGCTGCATTGAAAGCTTAGGCATCTTTCTTATTTCACATTCATGCTAAAAGCAATGGCATTATCAAAATTTTTTGAAATCCTATTTTATTCAATTGAAGGGTCCTGAAGGAATCTGTAACCATCTGGTTAGAAAATAGTTACCTTTACTCATATTTTCCTCCCATCTAGGCAACTCCTCACTGACACATTTATTATTTTCTTTAACTAAATACTTCAAGAGTATTACTAAATGCTTCAAATCTGTTCACAGGTTTCCACTAGAAATTTCTCAAAGTAACTGGTTTTGTGGCTGTTAAATTAGCATATTTTGTAATCAAATTCTTTCAATTTGGGAAATGATTGGAGCAGAAGCCACTGGGAAATTTAGGCTACATCAATTGAGATTTTTTTCTTTCTTTGAATAATAGGAGAATCTACTTTAGAATTTTACGTAAGAATGGTTTCCAAGAAATTGAAAATATTGTCAGAAACTCAGCAAGTTTAACCTAAGAGAGAAGGTTAATAACATAGCAATGTGGTGTCCTAGCATCTGTTTTTTTAAATAACTGTCTGTTTATGGGACTGTGTGCTGGTTAAAAAAATCCATTAATACTTTAAAATGCAGAATTTTAAAGTTAGAAATAAGATATATTTTTTTTGTCTTTTTGCCTTATCATCTAGGGCCGCACCCGCAGCATATGGAGGTTCCCAGGCTAGGGGTCTAACAGGAGCTGTAGCTGCCAGCCTTCGCCACAGACACAGAAACGCGGGATCCGAGCCACTTGTGCAACCTACAGCACAGCTCACGGCAACGCCGGATCCTTAACCCACTGAGCAAGGCCAGGGATCTAACCCGCAACCTCATGGTTCTTAGTCGGATTCATTAACCACTGAGCCACGACGGGAACTCCAGAAATAAGATATTTTCATTGAAGAAAATGAACAAAATTATAAAAAGAAAAATTTATACCATAAATTATAAAACCCAGAGAAAGTTACTGTTAATGTTTTAGGAAAATTCCTTCGTTTTTAGGGGCGCACCCATGGCATATGGAAGTTCCCAGGCTAGGGGTCGAATCTGAGTTACAGCTGCTGGTCTACACCACAGCAACTCGTGATCCGAGCCGGGTCTGCCTGAGACCAACACCACAGATCCAGGCACCGCCAGATCCTTAACCCACTGAGCCAGACCAGGGATCAAACCCAAATCCTCATGGATTCTAGTCAGGTTCGTTTCAGCTGAGCCACAACAGGAACTCCTGAAAATTCCTCTTTGATTAAGTTACTTAGATTTGTGTCTTGCTTTTAGCACCTAATATTGCTTCATGGGCATTTCTCCATAGCAGTAAAATGGTTTATTTCTAAATAATAAACTTGTTAGTCCTTGTTAGAACTACAGTATATTTTAGAAAACTTTTCAGTTATTAGGACTGTGGTATATTTTAGAAAAATTTGCACTTATTGTTAGAAATTAGATCTTTTTTCATTACATTACTGATAATATTTCAGTGTTACAGGCATTGAAAAATATTTTGGGCTTTATATGAGGGATGAGTGGCTGATTTCAAATCATACAAAAAAGACCTTTGTCTTCCTGAATGTGTGACCTGAAATGAATTAAATATTACTTGCAATAAACATTTTTCATGTGACAAATGTGTCTTGTAGATGTAGAACTGGCTAACAAGTTGGAAGAAGCTAACCAGGTGAGATTGTGAAATACTTAAAATTTCAATTTGAATAACTATAAGACAATTTTTTTGACACAACAGTTTTTAAAATTATTAGTACTGTATTGTAAGTTTTGTTCCTGCTTAAGAAAGAGTGAAGTAATTCACTAGGGAAAATGAAACAAGTTCTGCCAAAAAAAACAAAAACAAAAACAAAGAAAACTGTTTTCTCTTAACTATGGATGAAGTTATTCTGTGATAAAATGTCTAGAAATCTGGACTCTAGACCCAGCTCTCCAAATACCTTACTATGAGACCATGGAAGAATAAAAATTCTTCAGACCTAAATCTTCTCATTTGTAAAATGGGAGGCTGTCACTAGATTGGTGATTTTCAAAAATTATTACTACTTTTAAAAGTAGAAATATTGTTTTCCAAGCAAGGTTGTATGTGGTCCCAGTAAATGAAACATAAGACGGAGCTCTTCTGCTTGAAGCAGCTGGCTTGGGGAGGTCCAAAGGGCAGCCTTCTTGACTTGTATTTGTTCTCTGCACAGGGAGCCCCTTCATACCTTACCCTCCTGCAACTGCATGAAAAGCCATTATTAGACAAACTGTGTGACTGTTTGGGAGAGAGAATTCTGCCCCATCATTCATTCTTAACAGCTAGATCATAGATGCATGCAGTAGCTCAGGCTCATTTCTATTTTGGTAGAATTAGGTCTTCAGCTCTTCCCCCCACCCTTTTTAAGGCAGCACCCTGTGGCATATGGAATTCTCTGGGCCAGAGATGGAATCTGAGCCACAGCTGCGACCTACACTGCAGCTGTGGTGATGCTGGATCCTTTAATCCTCTGCACCATTGGAAGGGGATCAAACTCACGCCTCCAAGGGCCTGGAGATGCTTCAGTCTGATTATTAACCCTCTGCACCATAGTGGGAACTCCCAGGTCTTCAAGGTTTAGGCAATCAGAAAGTTTGCAAAAAATTAACATGACTTAAACTCTAGGTGGAAATGCTAGGGCCTAAAAATACTTCTTTCCTGCTAGAAAGGACAAATATTTCAGGAAATATAAACATTCACATAATGTTTTGGAGCACCTTGAAAAGGGCTGCTCATTATAGGTGACATAAAATCAGGTACAACTACATAGGTTGTGTTTGTGTGTTCCCCATTAATGAACACTCTGATCTGACTTCCTTCACCATAAACCTATTTATTCCTAATCACCTGTTGAGTCATGGACCTTTCCCAGCTAGTCTCTAAAGGCAAATTTCCTTTTATTTTTCTGTTTAGTTCTTTTTGTTTATTTTCTTTTATTATTCTCATTTCCTTTTTGGTTCTTTTTCTTCCTTGTTTTCTTCCATTGTTCCTTCTCTTTTCCCTTTCTTGATCTATCTCTCTTCTTTAGTAGAAAACAACATTGCTGTTATTAAAGATTAATAATTTTCATATTTGATCTTTAACAGCTGGAAAAACTAAAAGAGCAGCTCATGGAGGCAAGGGGTGCTGAGTTGTCCTATGTTGCAGATGGTTTATCTCCTTCATATCCTAATAAGCAAGGTAAGTTTGCCCTTCAGAGTTTTAAAATTGACATCTGAAAGATGACTTCTGCAATTATTTCTGAGAAGGAAAAGATTAAGTTGATATTTCTTAATCATATGGTGATAATCAAGATCAAGGCTCATATTTTAAAAAAATATTCCAATGAGAGCAATCCCATATGAATGCATCTGAGCTCTGCCATGTATACAATAATGGGTTGCATGGCCATATATTCCAGATTTAAGTAAAAGAGACACTTATTATTTAAAACCATTCCCTGCCCTTGCTGTTTTGCTTAAACATTGGAGCTGGGAGGATCACAAATAGAAATAACCAAGTTTTAGATCAATTCAGGATTTTAGAGCATCTTCCTTGAAGTACAGAGAACCTGCATTGCTGTAACACTTAGTTCAACTTTTGATTCATAATATTTAATTTGAGAAAGATTAGCCTTTTGGATTCCTATAACTTTAGAACATTTCCTGGAAAATTATTGTTTCTTTCTGAATTACTTCTTTTTTTAAAATTTTTTTTTTCTTTGTAGGGCTGTACCTGCAGCATATGGACATTCCCAGGTGAGGGGTCAAATCGGAGCTACAGCTGCCAGCCTACGCCACAGCCACAGCAATGTGGGATCCGGGCCACGTTTGGGACCCATACAACAGCTCATGGCAACGCCCGACCCCCAACCTACTTAGCAAGGCCAGGAATCAAACCTGCATCCTCAGTGATACGGTTGGATTCATGTCCTTTGCGCCACAATGGGAACTCCCCCCAAATTAGTTCTTATATTTGAAAAAATTGTATATGTGTTTCTTCATGTATGTAGTGATGTGAGATTTGCTAAGGCATGTTTTATTCATTTTTACCTGTCCCCTTTTCCCCAGATTTGTCTTTAACTTCTGTAAAAACCTATTTTTTACAGTGGAAGAGGACCACACTGGTATTATTTAGACACTTAGCATATACCAGGCATTTTGTATTTTAGTATCTCAAAATATCATGGTTAAGTACTCTATAGCTAGACTGCCTGAGTTTAAATCTCAACATTAACATATCCTTTGTGTGTGACCTTGGGCAATTATCTAACCTCCTGTGCCTCATTTTCTTCCCCCCCAAATGCAAATAGTAATAATTATCTTTATGAGATTTGGGAAGGTTTTTATGAGTTATTATATGAAAAGCACTTAAAAGTGCCTGGCATATATTAATTACTATATAAGACTAACTTCTAAAAATCATTTTGATCTTTATTACAATAATTATTTTTTTTTCTCATCATAAACAGCATAAGATGGCTATTATTATGCCTATTTTATAGACGGAAAATTAAATCTCAGAGGCGTTAAATTATATGCTGCAAATAACCTATCTGCTCAGTGACTTAAGTAGTTAGTCTGAAGGATATTGGTAGAAGATAAATTGATAAGTGGAAGAGAGGGACAATTGATAAGTGGAAGAGAGGGAACTTTCAGACCTTTTAAGGACCTTAGCTTTTTATTAGCTATCATGTGAGAAATCATTGGAGAGCTTTGAGCAAATGAATGATATGAAAGAAGTTTTAGCAGAACCACTCTTGGTGCTTTGTGAATAATATACTGCAAAATGGGGGCAAAAATGGAAGCAGAGAGACCTTTAATGAGACTAATTTAATGGTCCAGATAATAAAGGGTGATAACTTGAATTAGGATGGTAGTGGTGACTTGATTAAAAAGGGGTCTGATTCTAGATGTATTCTGAAAAAAAAAAGTCAACAAAATATGCTCTAGGATTATATGTGAGTTGTGAAAGAAAAAAAAAAAAAGAAAAAGAAAAAGAGGAAGACGTCAACAATGACTCCAAGGTTTTTTTCTGAGTAACTGGGGGAAAAGAGGGCAATTCCTACGTATTGAGCCATAGATAGTGAGAAGAGGAGAAAGGTCATGATGGAGGTCAAGGTGGTGGAAGCTGCTGGACTTTTTCTTAGTCAGTATAACCTAGGCTGTTGATGTGTTCCCAATTTAAAGCCAAATCTCAGAGGCCTAATAGAATAAAATCCAAACATAAAGTCCCGTGCATATGGTACAACCCTCTTCTATTTTATGGCTACATCATCTAGATTGTTAATATAGCTCGACTGCCTCCAAGACACAAGAAAGGGATAGAGGATTCCTTGTGGGTCTCAACTGCCTCCGTTCAGAATTCAGTTTAGTGACATACATCACTTCTACTGAAGTCCATTGCCTAGGATTCATCACTTGGGCTGCCACCGAATATTGGCAAAGTAGACTAATAAATGTTAGAGTGTATGTATAATACTCGGGGAATACTGCCTCAACCAGAGTCAATCCTTTGTTCTTTTCTTAAGCACACAGACTATATTCATGCAATTCTCATTAGAGACAATCCCAAACTCTTCTCACTGCAGCATCCAGAACAAAGTACAGGCTTTCTAGAAGACACTTACCAATTTTTGTCAAATATAATGTGGCTCCTCTTCATTCACAGACCTAACAGTTAAAAGGACAAATTCAATAACTGACAGAGGAACAGGGATAAGATAACTACAATCAGTGATCATTTTTATAAAGGAAAAAAGCAAGAGATATGGTGAATGGTGTCCTCTGGCAATTCTGAAATCCCACTGGGCAAATATTATAAAGGTCTCTTATCCTAGAGATGGAGAAAGGATTCTTGATTAGGACCTACTAGTATGTAGGAGGAGTCCTTTGTCCATTGTGTTTTCCCCCCTGGCTCTACCTGTTCTGAGGTTTTTGCTCTTTCAGTTTTTTTTTTTATTTTCATCACTGGATACATCTTATATGCTCCCTGAGGAATATTCCCTTCTGGAGGTTTGCACAGTTTTCTCAGGTCTCCCCCTACTCTCACAAAGTTGGAGGCCCAAGATTTATTTTATCATTAAGTGTCAAAGACATTTTATTATTCTAGTGTTTATGGTTTCTTTGAACAATGATGCTCTCGTAATAATTTAGAAAGCTTCTCCACTATTTGGTACACACAATTTTTTTGTTTATTTTTTATTTTAATTTTTTAATTTTTAAAAATTAGAGTTGATTTACAATGCTGTGTCAGTTTCTGCTGTACAGCAAAGTGACCCAGTCATACATATATATACATTCCCTTTCTTGTATTATCTTCCCTCCTGGTCTATCTCAAGAGACTGGATGTAGTTCCCTGTATTATATATACAGTAGAACCTCATGGCTTATACATTCTAAATGTAATAGTTTGCATCTACTAACTGCCAAATCCCAGTCCATCCCATTCCTTCCCCCTCCCTCTTGGCAACCACAAGTCTATTCTTTGTGAGTATGTTTCTGTTTTGGAGATAGGTTCATTTGTGTCACACTTTAGATTCCGCATATAAGTGATATCATATAGTATCTGTCTTTCTCTTTCTGACTTATTTCACTTGGTATGATAATCTCTGGTTGCAAACATGGTGCAACAAACGGCATTTTTTTAAACAATTTTAACTATTTTGCATTCTCAGCCCAACTGAGTTGCCTTAACACTTTGAAGACAATACATTTAATCTGATTTTTGTCCCGAGTTCCTTATTCCAACTGATATTTACCTGGCCTCTGCCACTTAGAGTGATTTTAAATCCCATTTTTTAGTTTTGGGATCTAGAAAAAGCTCCTTCAATATTTCAAAATCTTTTATTTCTGAACTATCTTTATCCTGTTTTTATTTTTTGCAAAGACACCATTTTCTTCCTAAGCTCATCAATTTCTTGCAATACCTCAGTAAAGTTATCCAACAGCAACTTAAAAGTACTGCCAGTATCCTGTACTTTTTCTTCTAGTAGTTCAAGAGGAACACATTGGGGATCTCAGCTGTTGCAGATGTCAGTGTTACCACATACTTTGCTATTTTGTAAAATGGCTCATGATTTTTCCAACCTATGATATCAATTTCCTTGTCTGCAATTAACCAGTTGATGGGAACCTAAGTGCTATACCTTAAGTTCTTAGAGTAGCACCTACTTCTGGTTATCCAAGTGTATTTTGGGATGTATCAGGCAAACTGCATTAAGAAAATAACCTTACAATCTCAGTAGTGTAACTTCAAGATTTATTTTGCGTTTATCAGAAGTCTTATTTACCTTGGTGATTTTCCTTCAGTTTGAGCCTGCACTGTGTCCCTGTAGCAGGATAGGAGAGACCTGGAGGTAAACATACTCTTAACCATTCAAATTAGGCACATGATCTCAATCTAACTTAATGGGTTTGGGGAAGCACCTGGGAAATGTCCAGAAACACCAGGAATGGTGGAGAGTCCTACCTCTACCACAGATATTTTGAGTTTGTTATGCCATGTATAACAAAATCTTCCCAGGAGTGAATTGAGTAAACTCTTGAGTATATAAATTTGTAGTTTAGGGAAGTAGGCCAGATTGGAGGTCTAAATTTGACAGTTATCTGTATATCAATATTGCTTGGTATTGGAATGAGAAAGTCTAGGGATCTTTGTAGGTAGATATAAAACAGAGGACATCCAAGGCCAAGGTCAGGTATTTCTGAGGTTAGAGATTGGGCAGATGAGAGAGAATTAGCAACCGTACTTTCCATCCGAACAGCAACGGAAAGGGTTTCAATGGCTTTGAGAAGAATTATTTGATGGAGTTTTGGCAAAAGAGAATATGATAAGACAACAGGAATGACTAACAACAGACAACTCTCTTGGGGAATTTTGTTCTAAAGGGCAGTAAAAATTGGGATGCTCGCGAGTGTAGCTTGAGAGGGGTCAAGGAACATTTTAAGAAAGGAGATGTTAAAACATATTCGTATGCAATAGGAACAAAGTAAATATTTGTGGTGGTAAACGCATGAATTAGGTGCCCAGTTTAGGTCACAAAAACAATCCACTTCATGTCTAAATTGTGGTTTTTATTGCCATAACTAGGGACAGTGCACCATAAATAACAATGTACGAAGGTGAAATGGATCCAGAGCTTCAGCTTCAGGCGATAGTATTTTATACCTATTGTGAAATGCTGTGTACATGTAATCATTTAATATACAGTTGATAGACACCTGCTAAATTCTTCCATTCATTAAAAATGTAGCCGTCCAACTCAATACCATGCTAAAAATCAGGATTACCAGAAAGAACCAGATAAACATCAAGGGACACCAGGATACTGGCTAGAGTTTTCCTTCATGTACATGTTAAATGATAGATAAGCACTGAGGGGCTGGCTCTGCTGGGGATATCATTCATGACAGTTCTCTTCAACTGGTCCAAAAATTTTCCCAACTGTATTCCAAGTACATACTTATTTGAGGAGCTCTTGTGGTGTAAATCTTGGATATGTGTAGATTTATATTTTCCTTCCAGACTGAGCTATACAAAGATGTCCAAAGGGACAGAAAGGGACTTTCCAAAATACACTGCAAAAAAGAAGATTGGATTAGAGGGCCAAGCTCTTCAGTTCAATGTCTGAAAATAAACTTCTGCTTTCATAGGGTTTTGCTGTGGTTTTGTTTAAAGAAAACTCTGGCCCTTTTTAGAAATGAAAAGTAGACTCAGTGCTATCATAAAAACTGTGTGTATGTGGTGATGAGTACTAAGATCACAGTTTACAGAGTTAGAGAAAGAACCCTGGGTAGGAAGATAGACTTTTGTCATTTATGTCAGAGTGTCTTAACTGTAGTATGAGTTTTTCAACTCATTTTCATTGTGTATCCCATTAGTCATTAGTGAATCAAAAATCCATCTCCCCAAGGGCTTAATTCTGTAAACTCTTTAGATGGAAGGAAATTAGAGAAATTTGAAATTAATTAGATGAAGCTATCGTAAGTCAGACAATTGCTTGGGAACAATCCACAGAAGATTTAGAATGACTCATTCACTGATTTGAAGGTGAAAAGGCTGTTAGGATTGGTTTGATTTTTGTGAAGCATAACTTTGTGATCAGAATGTGAAGTCTCAATGTGACAATCAAATTGCGTAAATATCATTTGGTGTTTTGCAAAGTGAACTTTAAATTCTCTTCCTTCTTTTTCCTCCAATAAAAAAAAGCACACTTATCACTGATTTTGCTTATGTGACAGTCTCTCTGGGACTGTAGTTATTCCAACCATAAAATAAAAGCTGCATCTAACTGGATGACATACTGTATTCTGCGAACAATATTACGTGCAGTACAATGCATAACAGTGCTGTTCAGTAGAATTTTCCCCATAGTAACTGGCTACTTGTCACTACTGAGCCCTTGAAAGTTGGCTAGTATGATGGAGAAGCTAAGTTTTCAAATTTTATTTAATTTTAGTTAATTTAAAGATCTCCATGAGGCTCATAACTATCATTTGAACATCCATTTAAGAAAACTCTCCCTCATACTCAGGCATACATAAACTATTTTATTCAAATGCAGTGTTTTATCAGATATCTTCCTAATAAAGCATTTGTTTTGTTTCTTTTTTTAGCTTGCTTTTGGAAGTACTGTGTCTAAAGTTTTTGTCTCTGGAAGTTAAAAAGATAAGGGCATTAGAAAAAAAATACATCTACTCACTCTGCTGCTTAAAGATTGTAGCGACTTTAAGCATAAAGAAATTGTGACAGAATTTATCCTATATATTATATGCTTAAAGTTTATGGTGTGAATAATAATGACCAACCGGTTGTATTGAATGGTATGTGACTATCAGAATGGCTTTGTAGAGCTAAAGTGGGGAGTGCTGTATCTATTATATGCTTTTTATAAATTAATTGTCTATATATAGTTTTGTCTGGTGATGACTAGGCTGTTGCATTATCAATTAAAACATTTAGAAAACATCTTGGAAAACTAAAATAAATTATACTGTCTCAATTTATGTAGAAAATATGCATCGTTGTTCTTTTTCTTTTTTGTGATTATGCTTTTCTGTTAATTAGGACTATTGGCACTGTGACTATTACAATCAAATGAATACATTACTAGGAAGCAGAAATTTATCATTTATCGAACTTTAGGAGAAAGTAGTATTAGATGTTTCAGAGATATTAAGAAAATTTTCTTACAGAATAATATACCTTTGGGTTCCTTAATTCTCGTCTGTGTCATCTTCAGAAATTATTGGTCTCTCAGTGTGTGTATACGAGATTAGACTCAATGTACTAAAAAGCATCAAAATAAAACAAAACTTCATTGGATTTTCCTTCCTTCTTCTTTAAAATTGTTATTATTATTATTTTTTTCTTTTTAGGGCGGCACCTGTGACACAGAAGCTCCCAGGCTAGGGGCTGAATTGGAGCTGCAGCTGCTGGCCTACGCCACGGCCACAGCAACCCTGGATTCGAGCCACATCCATGATTTATACTGCAGCTTGTGGCGGCTCTGGATTTTTAACCCACTGAGTGAGGCCAGGGATTGAACCCACATCCTCATGGGCACTATGTCTTGTTCTTAACCCCCTGAGCCACAATGGGAACTCCTTTTTTTTCCTCACATCTTTTTTTCTCACATCAAACTGCTCTTGCTTACATTGAACAATCTTAATATCACACAGAAACACTGTCAGAGTAACTTTATAATTAAAGACTAAAAATGACTAGAAAAGCTGGTCAGATGAGCCTGTAGGTATTCCCTGATGTCACGGTATGGGTGAAATACGGTTTATCTGTAAGATGTTAATTGTGTAGTGCTTTAAGATAAAATTATCTCATGAGCTAGAATGAACAATACTGCTTAAACTAAAAAAATTTTTTAAAATACATAAATTTTTAAATACATAAAACAGATCAAGTTGAGTAATACGCCTGTAGTGTATTTAAATACACTGTTAGGAGCTGCTTAAATACATAAATATTTGTTGCCTGAATGTTCTCATGTGTTTACAACTGTTGTGAACACAAAAGTAATACTGTCATAAAGAAAGACAGAAACTCCAGCTTTCATCATCTCGTGTTTATTAACTTCGGAGGAATTGTACAATATTCCAGCATTTTTAAATTTAAGAGTAATGTCATTCAAAAAAAACTTTGGGTATTTCTTTTAGAAGAATCCATTAAGTTATCTTTTAATAATTTACTTTTTAGAAGTTTAATTGCCTAAAACTATCTGTAAATTAAAGGTAGAATTTGCTAGATATTGTTTGCTTGTGTAGCCAGAAATAAACATTCCCCCATGAAAAATTGGTCATATAATTAATGCCAGAATTCAGAAATCCATATTCATGGTTTGCTTTATGAAGCTTCACATAGGAACAAAGAGAAATAAAAGGTAATATATTTCTTTGAAATTAAATGAATATCTCGACTTCTCAATGAAATATAGCTAGATTTAGTAGTATACAATGCATTGGACAAATAGATGAGATGACTCGTCATATTCTTAACAAAAATTATGTCTTAATTTCTTGCTATGTTAAAAGAATGCCCTACTTTAAACTAGTATACCTCTGGCTTATTTTCTACTCTGTATAAAGTAGTGGTAAAAATCAAAATATGAAATAAAATAGTTGTAAGTGGAAAAAACACTTTTCTTCTTTTCTTTGTGGAATCCTTGTGTATATGTTATGAGACAAATGTATTACACATTAGAACAGAGTACAAATCAATATATTGTGACTGCTTACCCTTGTTAAAATGGATTTCATAAGCATACCTTTGAATTTAAAAATACAGAAGGTAGGAAATTAGTTTGTTTAATCCAACTTTAAATCTTTACCACGAGAAATTTTTAGGCTAAAGTAAAAAGGTTTTAATGCCTTTTGTCAAAGCATGAAGCCACAGCACCCAGTTGGATTAGCAGCTGACAAATATCCAAATGGGAGAAAAGGAAAGAAAGAGTTTCCAAATAATAGGACACATTTCCATAATTAATCGGAAAGTGGGGAAAGGTGGGCAAGAGAAATTATAACTTAAATAATTCTTTCTACTAAATAGTGAGTCCTGCAGGGTATTTGTCCTTGTACCACTGCTAACTCTCTAATGCAACTTTATGAAAAACAGAATCTTTTAGCTCTCTCAAAATTCATTTCTCTTTGCTAAGGACCCCCACATTACAATTAAAAGAATCATTCATTTTCTGTTTTTTTCCCTAAGGTTAAATTTAAAGATTTCCAGCATTTAGAAAATTTCCCGCCAAACGAAGACATTATATACAAAACCACTCTGTATTCTAAGTACATATGCTCATTTCTATGTTCGAGTTTATTTTATTCTTGTACATGAATTAATTTTTAGTTAAGATAAACAACTACCCATTTCTCTCCTCTTCTTCTAGTATGAATATAGTTTCTCAAAACACTCTTCCTTTTAGGCTAAAATAAACCTCTGCTCTACTGGCCAGACTTTCTTCTTCCCACGTATCAGGTCTGTTTGACAGTTTTACAGGTTTAAAGAATCAATTTTAGAGGCTTTTTAAGCTGCTGCTAACTTATCTCTGCTCCAAGGAATAAAACATCTTTATCTTTTGAAAGCACAATGGATTTATGCACCTAAATTACAGCAATACCATAGTTTTTGCTAAGAACTGAACTTTCCAGAATATCAAAACTTACACTTTTGGAGTTCCTGTTGATGGCTCAGAGGAAATGAATCTGAATAGCATCCACGAGGACGCAGGTTCGATCCCTGGCCTTGCTCATTGGGATACGGATCTGGCGTTGCTGTGAGCTGAGGTGTAGGTCTCAGACATGGCTCGGATCTGGCTTTGCTGTGGCAGTGGCGGAGGCCTGTGACTACAGCTCCCATTAAACCCCTAGCCCGGGGAACCTCTATATGCTGAGGGTGCGGCCCTAAAAAAAAAAGAGAAAAAAACTCACACTTTTGTAGGCCAACTAAAAATAATTTGGATCATTTTAAAGAAATCATTCTCAAATATATTATACTGTTCAAAGCTTTATTAAACACAATATAAGAAACCAATTAAATGGATTTTTTAAGGTGAGTAATTAACATCAAAAAGAATGCTTATTGTAACATGCTGAAATGTACTGTGCTACAATTAGATGAACTTAACTGGCCTCTGCTGCTCTGGTGGTTTCCTATTTGGTGATTTTTTGACTTCCTCCAAACTTTCATTTGTTACTTCTGTGTGTAGTTGTTCTTCTCATAATCAACTACTGCTACTAGTAATTAACTATAAGTTGTGATATAGAGAAATAGAAAGTTGTTAGGTGACGTGAGATGGACATGGTTGGGGAATGAGTAATATCCTTCATTTACTAATTCTAAATTATTGTGCCCTGACCTGCCACATTTTCTCAGTTCAATGGAAGTATAAAGTTGATGGGTTTAATTGCTGCTCTTTTTTTTTCTTATTCAAAGCCCTTTTTTCTCCTATTTTTGGAAATGGGGCTGTGCTTTATTTGGTTGAACCTGATTGAAATGTGATTATAATAGAAGCCTAATTTCATAATCATTACCCAAGAGGCTCACAAAGGATAAGAGAGAAGTAAAACTATTCAAGGTAAAATATAGAACATTGCATTTGCTTGTTTCCCAATGATGAACAAATAGATTGTATGTAAATTTTACAGAAAGAAATCAGTTTTCATTATTATTCTTCAACCAAATATATATAAACGGTAAATGCATATAGAAAACATTTCACTGAATTGTGTTTTTTTGATTATTTCCTAGCAAAGTAATGTTTGTGATCAAGTAACCATTTATGAATAACTAAAATATATATTTAAAAATATCCATGCATTGAAATTATCTGCACAATTTAATTGAAATTGTAACAATACTGTGATGTGACGAACTGAAGTTCAAGCTTGGGAAAGGATTATAGAATGTTCCTTAGAAGTTTAATCATTAAGGAGTGTGAAGAACTTCACTGAAGCATCTTCCATGTTTCTGTGACATTTCACTCAAGGAAGCTGTGTCTGCAAAAAATGAAAGTCGAAAATGTTAACGCTAATGAGAATTCTGTAGATAAGGGGAAAACCGTCAACTGCGGTTGAGAAGAGCTAAAACTCTAACTACATTAGGTTTCATTACAGTTTTTTTTTAATGTGGCGTATTTTTATCGTAGAGATAATAACGCAAAATGATAATTTCAGATCAAAATTCCTTTAAAAATGTGTATTTAATGTAATAGGTGCTTATGCTTAAACCACACTACTTTTCTTTGGGTACCTCTATTTCTTTTGAGTTTTCAACCTGGGTTCAAAGGATGTTGCAATGACAAGCAAAGCATAATATGATTACTACTTTCCATTTATTGTTATATTAACATGTTGGTAACTATATTTTTATTCTTTTTAAAGCATCTGACCATACACTGGTATTTAAATATAACATTTTTGTTATTTGAGAGTTAATTTATTTGAATGACAGTGTGTCAATGTTGTTCTAAAACAAAAACTAACAGTTTAATCCTGTAACATGTGTCTCTCATCATTAAGTTTTAATGCACGCAGCAGCAAGGAGTAACACAATTACAGGTCGCATTTCTACCAGATTTCATCAAGTGGGCATCTTGATTTCAACCGCAGAGAACAAGCAAGAACTTGCTAATTGCATCTAGAGAAGCTGTGAAACTTTACCTCTCTGAATCTGAGTTGCTCAGAACTGAAGCTTATTAAAAATGCAAAACTTTGATCTAATAATATTAATAATTTAAGGAGGACACTGTGTAAAAATCATATTATCTTCCTTTCCAAAAAGCCTATCAAGGAAGAGATTAGCATTTATTCTGGAAACTAAGAAGCACACAGCAGCTGTATCTAGACTTGACCTCAAACTGAGAAAAACTTCCATGATTAGAACTAGTTTCACTTTCAGGGTGAAAATTTATAGTGAAACCCAAAAGGTGAAAACCCACAAATAAAACTGCTCCAAAAGACTGTAATCAACTCCTACAGAAGTGAAACAAAGATTTTCATAAAGTCTGAGATACTATTTCTGTTTAAGAAATGGATAAGCAGTGAAGTTAGCAGCCAGTAGTGACGATTTAGCACACAGACCTTAAGGGTCATAAAGAGAATGTTGGCTTACAAATCCAAAGAGTAAGTCCTGGACCTTGCTCTGTCCCAAAGTCTGTAAAATTGGGGGCAAATCAATTTCCTCTTATAGCTTCAGTGTTCTCATTTGTTAAAAAAAAAGTTAGTTTAAGTGAGACTTTATATTCTTGACTCTCTAATGATTTACCTGCATGATATGTGAACATTATTAAATGACTCAAATTATCTATTAAATGATGCAAGTATTACACTGCCTATTTAATTCAAAGGAATTTTTTGACAATAAGAAATAATACACAATAAACTAATTTTGAAAAGTTGAATGGAAATTAGAAATATATTTTGATGGCCTCTGTTACTCATAAAATATAAAACATGAAACCACATGAGGAAGTCAAAAATGTCTGAGAAATCTTGGCGATAGTAGCAGAAATAATAGAAACAGTGGTTGAGCAGGTGAACTCAGAATGATTAACAAAAGGGAAAGAGAAAATATAGGATGTTAAATTCTTTTCTAAACCTATTCTTTTGTGATATTACTATACTGAGATTTTTATAATAAGGACAATGATTGTCATGATACTCTGAGACGTCTATTAAGTGAAGGACATAATATAATAATTTGGATTTCACTCAACAGTGATTCAGGAAACATTATATTAATTCAGTTCCCCTTTCACAGTTTGTAGCTCTCTGGAGTTTTTATGGTCTAAAACTTCATATTACAATTTATACAAAAATGAGTTTCTTATATGATTTTTTTATCAAAATCTGTTTTGGTTGAACTCAGAAATACTCAAATGGGTAATAATCAAGGGTTGTGAAGGGGACTGGATACATGTGG
The DNA here is from genome assembly GCA_004024745.2 of Catagonus wagneri. Taxonomy (NCBI): domain Eukaryota; kingdom Metazoa; phylum Chordata; class Mammalia; order Artiodactyla; family Tayassuidae; genus Catagonus; species Catagonus wagneri. The sequence continues at coordinate 46,452,657 of PVHT021183693.1, read as the reverse complement.
AAACCAAGTGAATTTAATTATTTTAACCTCAGTGTCATAATGTTCTTAATAATCAAGAAACCACAGGCTTGTGGCTTTGATTTCAAGGAGTTACTTGATCTTCAGTAGCAATTAATTTGTTACTACTCAAATATAATGTGGTGATTTTTAACAACTTTGAAGAGTTGACCATACTTGGTGTATCTCTAGAAATAAAGTTCAGTCTGAATTTTGAAGATGGTGCTGCTCAAAAGGCAATGTTACTGACTATATTCAATAAGTCCTCCTGTATTTATAGAAATTCAGTGACTTCATAACTTCATTGATCAACAATTCCACAGAACAAAAAATTGCTTTAACTAAGTCATTCTGAGAATGAGAAGGCTGAAGTAAAATACTGACTTTTCATTGTGGTTGAGGTTGTTTGAAGAGAGAAAAAGGGCATGACTTAAGTGAAAAGAGGATCAAGGCTAATGTGGTGCTTCTGGGTCTCAATAGCATTGGTCTGAGGGTTATACTGAGAAAAGCAGAAAGCAGATTTTTCTCTCTGTAGCCTAAAACTGTCAAAACAATTCAAGGTTGTCTTATCTCTTTGGGAGAAAGGGTTCACCCTCTCTAAGCCCTATTGATAGGGAATACATTACCTTGATTTTATACTCAAAAGATATTTAATGTTTAAAACATGTAAGACATCTGATGAAATATATTGTTTAAAATATACGCTAAGGATTTAAGCTTTCTGGAATTGAATTTTGCTTATATCACTTACTAGCTCTGGGCATTGTGAGTTAACATATCTAAACTTTCCACTTATTTGTATAATAAAAATAATAATTATTGCTTACCTAACATGTCAGGCACTATTCTAAGGGCTTAATGTATATCAATTACCTTTAGTCCTCAGGACAATGTAATGTGGTAGAAGTCATTATTATTTTCATTTTATGATGGGGGAATTTCAGAATTTAAGCAAGTTACCACAGCTAACAGATAGATGATCTGGGATTCGACCCACCAAGCCTGACCTCCCTAGCTGACCCCTTTACCTTTTATGCTACACTACTTCCCAAGATACTGGTGATAATAATAGTATTTACTTTATAGTACATAATGACTAAATGAAGCAATCATGTATAGCATTAAGTATAGGGCTCAGCACAAAGTAAATTTTCAGGACTGTAATATGTTACCACATGCATGTGTGTATCTCTTACATTCTAGGACTAGTATAAGCATCTAATTTCATCCTCACAATACCCTTATGTTATCGTCTAAATGTACAAGCTGTGAAGAAATAAAATATCCTGATGGAAACGAGATAGTGAATAACAGAACCAGGATTTGGATTACAAGTCTTGATTCTACAGCTAATGCTATTTTTTGCTATGCTATTCTCCTGTGGCCTGTGTTACAACGATTCTGGTGAAGCAGTTATCAGTAACAAAATGGTGTGTGTCAGTAGAATGTGTCTTCTTCATAATAGGATTGCTACACATTTATGGATACTTAGGAAGGTGACATTGTTAATTAGAATTTTAATATTTGTTTCTATATTAATATTCAATAAGTATATACGAGTCTGTGAGAGTAAATCTTTTTTTAGGGTGAAGTAGATCTAGGACATTGTTTTTTGATGTCATTTAAATTATTTAACAGTAATATACTAATCAAGTGTAGAAATGTTTGAAAAAGTGAATTTATAAATTGAGGAATCAAAAGGGGGATTTATAATCTAAGATGGATCAATTAGCGCATTGAGAAATGTTCATCAAAACCTGCAGGTACTGGTACTTCTTCAACTTGTACTCACAATTAGAATTAACTAGCCTCTGGAATTTGAAAGCCGGTTTCTACCAATCCGATCCATGGGGATGCCAAATCGCCTTTTTGGATGATCTACTACTTTCCTGAAACAAACCCAAAAAAAACATTTTTAAGCCAGAGTCCAAGTTATCAATCATTACTTTTGCTCTTTTATTTCAGGCAGATCTGGGGGGCTTTCTTCTGGAGCTGGAGTAGCTGTGATAGTTCTCATTCTTCAGCACCCAGTATGGGTCAGACAATATCTTTTATCCTTTCAACATCTGTTAAAGTAGGTGTGACCACCTCAATTTTACATCCGAGGAGGCTGAGGCTGAGAGAAATCAAATAACTTATCCAAAATCAAATAGCCTAGACAATAAGCCATGTCTTATCAGCATACAAATCTACTAAGGGTTTAGTTTAGGGAAGTCCCTTTCCCCGTTCATGTTTGGGTGTATTCCTCTGTTAATTGAGGAAGATTGCACCAGGTCAGTGGTTTTCCCCAGCCTCTCCCTTAGAATAATTCTTCTGGGGAAGGACAATGGTGGGAGAGGAAAGGGTGCTGATGCCAAGACTGAAGGTGGAGTAGATGTGTTTCTCAGGTCTTCACTCAGATTCTACCTGGAGAAGCTTTGTATATGATGGTCTGTGCTTGTTATATACTCTCTGTGTCAAATACTGTTTGGGAAAAATACTTTATAAATGAAGTGTTAAAATTAATTTTTAAAATTAATTAAAAATTTATTAACAACTTAAACATTAATATTCAATATTAATATAAAAATGAAACCTTAAAAAATCCTGCAGGAGGCCTTACATTTTGTATATTCAAAAAATTAACTATTTAAAAAGAAGCCTCTTCTTTTTTTTCTTTTTAGGGACGCACCTGAGGCATATGGAAGTTCTCAGGCTAGGGGTCAAATCAGAGCTGCAGCTGGAGCCTACACTACAGCCACAGCAAGACCAGATCCAGGTTGCTTGTGGAAATGCCAGATCTTTGACCCATTCTTCAATTTCTGAAAAACACACCCTCTTATGTGGTGCCTATTGTTTGTACTTCCGGATTCGTGATAATTGGCTACATATTCTTCAACTAGAAAATCAACTTGATAATCAATTCTGTAAGTCTATAGAATTAGCATAAAATTCATGGTTGAGTCACAGGAAACTGCATAAAATTTGTGCTTTAGGTTTTCTGATGTAGTTATAAATATGACCGTTAAAAATGAAAATTTTCTATTTTAAAATTATTCTTATTTACATACGTAGATTTATAGACTCCTCACTTAAGCAGTTTTTTTCTTGTGGTCAAAATAATGCTCATTCCCCTCTGCCACCGTAAAGGATGTCCAGTCATAATGTGCAGAATCTGAAAATACGTCACCTTACATAGCAAAAAGGGACTTTGCAGATGGGATTATTAAAAACCTTGAGATGAGATTATCCTTGATTACCTGGAAGGGGCCAGTCTAATCAGAAGAGTCCTTAAAAACAGAAGGTAACTGAAGAAAAGTGGGTCAGAGATACCCTCTGAGAAGGATTAACCTGCCATTGCTGGTCAGGAAGGTGGAGAAAAGCAACAGGAATCAGGGAATGCTGTGTCCTCTAGACATTCTTAAAAAAGGGGTGGGGGGAGGACATGAGTCCTACAACCAAAAGGAACTGTATTCTGCCAACAACTTAAATGAACAGGAAGTGAATTTTCCCTAGAGCCTCTAAGAAAGAGCACCAATCCTTGACTTCCTCTGTATCCTGCTGAACGACTGGCGAAAGAGAGAGCCCACAGCAGCACACACAAGGAATTTCAGAGGCCACCCACCCACTGGCTAGCAATCAGTCATATCAAAGTTGTCTAGCATGATATTTGCTGACTGGCGATCATATACTAGACCTCTGATCTACACAGCTGTAAGATAATAAATTTGTGTTGTCCTTTTTTTTTTTTTTTTGTCTGCAGCAAGAGGAAGTTCCCGAGTCCCAGAGAGAACCTGCACTATAGCTGTAAACAGAGCCACAGCAGTGACAATGCCAGATCCTTAACTGGCTGAGGCACAAGGGAACTCCAAATTTGTGTTATTTTAAGTTCGGGAGTCTGTGGTAATATATTACCACAGAAATAAAGCACTGAAAAATTCGTCTGGATGATTTAGGACTGATGTTTGAGTATCATATGATTAACACATTAAAAAGTTAAACGGATGTGATTTTTAATTCCTTGAACCCTTAAGCTCCTTCATGGACTACTCCCATTATAACTCCGGGGGAGGAGGAAGGTGGAAGCCACCTTAGAATGGAGGAGAATGCTTAGGGGAAGTCTCAGACAGATAGGAAGTGGAAGTGAGAAACCAGCCCCTTCCAGATGTTTAAAGGACTGGTGAGAAGAGGAAGGAAAGGGCAGCTGGTTTTCCTGCGCACTGTTCTGTGAAATGTCCCTGCAAACTGACCTAAAACTTGTGTGGAATGGATGGTGTCGCAAAAAACAGTCCTTTTACTTGTTAAAAGAGTATTTTTTCATACTTATTTCCTTCTTCAAAAGTATGGTGGTCTCACGCATCTTTATAGAGTTGAACTCTTACTGGTTCATACTACCAATGTACTTTTTCAAAAGTGAATGTAAAATAAACGAAAACAGTATTTTTCTTTCTTTGCTATGGTTAATCTATTTTTCCAGCTCAAATAAATGAGAGGGAGCCGTGGTATGCTAAAAAGCAAAAATAAACTATTTTTCTCCTTTCTTATTCCTTCATTCCCTGTTCTTTCTTTCTCTTCTTTCCCCTAAGTTTGATCCTAAAGGTTTAAGGAACCAGGGGATGGTTGACTTGGGTTTTTTAAATTTAGTTCTTCTACTTACCAAAAAACAACAATAGCGCAGTAAATTAAATAATGTCTATACAGCTTCCATCTATGCCAGAGTACAATGGCAAAATAGTGTTTACCTTAACATTTTGCTGATATGAAATATACATATATATAACAATACTACGCTCTGTGTCATATACACTGACAGGCATATGCAGTGTATAAAACATTAATGTTAACATAAAAAGATATTAAGACCAAAAGGGAAAACTGTACTTTCTGACTATCTAGTCCCTCTTGTGACAAAATAATGGTATGACATGGATAATGTTATATATCCATTTAAAACAATCCACCTTTTCCATTCTAAAATATTCTGAAAGTAGTTTAAGGATACAGGCTATCTATCAAAGTAATATAAAAAGGATGAATGGTTTAAATATAACTAAATTTCACACTAAAATAGCCTTCTTGAGCCAAATAGGATTTTCTTTAATATTTATATTCTTTGATAATTCAATTTCTAAAGATGTTCACCATTCTAAAACAACTGTTAGAAAACCTTTATTTAGGAGTTTCCCTTGTGGTTCAGCAGGTTAAGAACCTGACAGAGTGTCCATGGGTTCGATCCCTGGCCTCTCTCAGGATCTGGTGTTGCTGTGAACTTCGGTGTGGGTCCTGGTCACGGCTAGGATTCAACGTTGCTGTGGCAGTGGTGTGGGCTGGCAGCTGGAGCTCCAATCTGACCGCTAGTTTAGGGACTTCCATATGCTGCAGGTGTGGCCCTAAAGAAAAAAGAAAAAGAAATGAACTTCCCTATTGGCAGCATCAAGAAGTAAAATATCAGTACTTTAGAAGTCCTTGCTTCTCTTCCTCTCAAATTGAATCCCTCCCATGACTTAGTCCCAGAGGTCATCTGTAGGATGAATTTTGATCTAATATATCCCTTGATTTTCTTTATAATCTATATGTACTCTTCAAAACTCTCTTGGTTAGTTTAGATGGTTCTAGAATTTTATCTGAAAGAAATTCCATGTGAATTCTTCTTGACTTCTTTCAGCAAATATTACATATTTTGAGATTTGCCCATGTTGACTTGTATAGATGTAGTTCTTTCATGTTCACCGTTGCATAATATTTCATCATATGAATCTATAACACATTAATACACTTTATCATGAGGTATTTCCTTTTTGTTATTATTATCATGTGCTCTTCAGCTAAGCATTTCCTCATACATGCTTGTAATGCACATTTAAGGATTTCTCCAGTATATTTTTAGAAGTAGAATTGCTAGTTATGCCTATCCTTAATTTTATTACATAGTAACAAGCTGTTTTCCAAAGTTGCTTACCACTTCACCCACCCAAGAGCAGTGTAGGACAGCTCCTATTGTCTCAAATATATACTAACCACTATACAGCGGACTTTCTGGTCTTAATTTGCTTTCCATGAATACTAATATAGTTGCTCACTTTTCCCTTTGCATATTGGTCACTTGGATTTCTTCTTTTGGAAGTACTTGGTTAAGTCTGTTGCCTGTTTTTCTCTTGTAAATATTGATTTGTAGAAGAGTTTCTTATACTCTGAATATTAGACTTGTCAGTTATAAGTAAATATCCTTTCCCACTTGTAGTTAATCTTCTTTATTGTGTCTTTTATGAAAATCGTTAATGTTGTCTTAAATTGGTCAGTATTTTTACATTTTGTTTATGAAATCACCCTTAACATTATGAAAATATTCTCCTACATTGTCTTAAAATCTTTCTGGAATTCTGCCTTACATATTTAAATTTTTAGATTTTGAGACTAGTTTTCATTTATGGGGTGACATGGGGTCATGTTTCTTCTTTTTTTTTTTTTTTCTATATCCACACCTAATTATTTATAAATTTTAAATTCAGTTTGTCAAGTTTAATGGGAGATCCTTTTTCAGTTTTACCTGGAATTGTATTGAATCTAAGGTATAAATCAATTTAAAGAAAATTTAAATCTTTATAATGTTGAATCTTACTATCCAAGATCAGCTAATTAGGTTATTTTTAATGCCTTCCCATACATTTTTATAATATTCTCCATTAAGACCTTCTATAACTTATTGGATTTGTTGTTGTTTTAAGTGATGTCATTTAAGAATATGTGATGTAGGTTTTTAAATAGCTGTCCCTTACTTGTTTCGAAAAAGTTACTTTCCATTATTATAAAGTTACTTTCTATCATCCACTGATGATTTAGATCATGAATATATATTGGATTTATTGAATGCTTCTTCTGAATCCATTGAAATGATATGACTTTATTTCTTCAATTTGTTAATTCTATTGGCTGACATTGCAAAGCAAATCACCTTTATACTGTGTTTTTATAATAAACCCAATATAATAATGGTGTATAAATTTTTTTTGTGAGTGTTTTGTCTTTTTAGGGCTGAACCTGCACCATATGGAGGTTCCCAGGCTAGGGGTCAAATTGGAGCCGAAACTGCCAGACTTCGCCACAGCCACAGCAACGTGGGAGCCGAGCCGCGTCTGCGACCTACACCACAGCTCATAGCAACGCCGGATACTTAACCCACTGAGCAAGGCCAGGGTTCTAACCTGTGTCCTCATGGATGCCAGTTGCTAACTACTCAGCCACGATGGGAACTCCAGGGTATAATCTTTTTGATACATTACTGGAATTTAGCTGATTTTTTTTTTTTGTTAGGAATTTGAATCTATAGTCATTAATGAAGATGTCCTGTAACTTTCTTGTCTTGTTCTCTCTACACTTGGTATTGGTGTCCAGATAATGTTATTCTCATAAAATGAGTTGAGAATTGCATTTTCCTTTTTAGTTACCCTGTTGTTATTTATTCAGTTACATCATGCTCTGAGAATATGCTCTGTATGATAACCAAGCCTTTAAAAATTTTGAAGTTTATCTTGTGACCACATAGTTCATTAATTTTAATAGTTGTTTCATGTGAACTTAAATTTTTTCCCCCCAATTATAGGATACACAAAAACTTTTATTGATTCTGCTCATGCTTTTGCATTCCAAGAAAAGAAACTTAAGAGTTAGGGTGTGGAGAATGTTCCCTGAAAATGATAGTCTAATTTGCTGCTACATCTTAAAGGTATGATAAAAAGTTTGGCCCCTTTCAAGAAGAGCATGCAGCTCCACCAATGCTGAGTAAGAGCAATAAACGAAAGTATAGTAAAGGTTAACAAAAGATGTTCATTTGAATAGTTCAGTAATTTAGGTTAGTAAAACATGGAATTAAGTAAGTATACTTTAAAAGCTTAGGTGAGTATCCAAGGCAGGCTCCAAGATAAACTTCAGTGATTCTACTATAATATAATCTCGTTCCACATGGAACAGGGCTGAACTCTATAACTAATAGTATATTGTGGAAATGACTTCTAAGGTAAGTAATGAAAAATATTGCAGTTTCTGCCTTGCTTTGTTGATCATTCACTCTGGAGAAGTCAGTTGCCATTTCTTAAGGACATCTCACAACCCTATAAACAAGTTTACACGACAATGATCTAAAACCTCCTGCCAACAGCCAGTGAGGGACCGAGACCTCCTGCCATCAACCAGGCAAGCAGGCCATTTTGGAAATGGTTATCTCCAGGACTCATATAGCCTTCAGATGACTGCCAGCTCCTTCACTGTAATCTTGGGAGAGACCCTGAGCAAGAATCACCAGGCAAAATATTCTTATATATTGATGCACAGAAGCTGTGTGAAAACATAAATGTTTATTATTGTCTTATGCTGCTACATTTTAGGCAGTTTGTTCCCCATAGCAGCAGATATCTAATACAGTGAGATTCAAAGTGCTTTGGGACTCCACAGGGCAAGAGGTCACAACCCAGTTGGGGGTTCCAGGAAGAGCTTACAGAACATACGAAGACAATCAAACAAATGGGATCCCTGAGCCTTGCAATCTTGGTTATCACAATTTAAAATTACAGAAATAAGAAATGATTATAGGAAGTTAGAACTACATGAGCTTGGAAAAGTTAAGGCATGAGAGAGAGCAAAATGAAGGAGACTCCATCAAGGCCCTGTTAAAGAATAAAAAGAGGAGTCATTGAAAGTGCAGAGTCATGTTTAAATTTAAAAGAGACAAATTAGGCTTTCAAAGTTAATTCTAGAATGTTAGGTGAAGAACCACATTAAATCTGAGTGATAATGTAGTTTTTAGGGGCCAATATATAATGCTCTTTTTTTCCTCTGAGCCTGCACTCAGAAACAATATAGAAATAAGATATAAATGATCAATGCATAGAAATGAAAATGTCATTTTGATCAGTTGAATTTAGAATATGGATTTAACTTGCATTTAAAAGTACTTCCTTACATTTTATCCCAGCATTAGATGGATTTCCACAATTACTCATAATTACATTCTCCACCCCACCAGGAAAAAAAAAAAAAGGCAGGAAAAAAGGGAAACACGTTCAGCTACTCCTCTCAAACTGACCAATCAGGTACATGACTCATTTTCCTTTGGGAAGGATTGAATAAAGACTTGAGGCTTGGGGCCAGTTTTCCCACTGGAGTTCCTCTATGTGGAAACATGAGGCTGGGAAATATGACTTAATAAATGGGATATGTTTAGAATGATGAAAGGAATTGCTAATTCATTAGCACACAGTTGACATGACTTTGGAAGTTCTATCTCAAAAATGGTAATTTAATTTTAAACAGATTCTATTAAGTTTATGATGATGGTGCTGACTAGGCATAATGTCAGCTTCTGAAATATTATCCTAAGAAACAGTCCACACGAACAAGCATTCAGAAACAAGCTAGGAGCACTGGAATCAAATAATGAGATTTAAAGGGTTTATCGTCGAACTCATAGATTTCGAATGCAATCTTATGTTTACCATAGGGGAACCTGTGGAAGAAAGGGAGGAACTGGGAGTAATACATACACACTACTGTACACAACAGATGATTAACGGGAACCTCCTGTACAGCTCAGGGAAATCTGCTCAATAGTTTGTAACAATCTATTTGGGAAAAAAAGAATGTGATCTATTATCTACCTATCATCTATCTATCTATCTATCTATCTATCTATCTATCTATCATCTATCTATCTGTCATCCTTCTACATGACTCAGCTGTACACTTGAGACTAATACAACATTGTAAGCCAAGTGTACTTCAATAAAATTAAAAAAAAAATCAGGGGTTTACTGTAAAGTAACCCCGATATTCTTGATTTGAAAAATCACTTCAGGACTGTAGGATTAGGCAGAAAGGATTTTCACCTGCTTGGCTCATGAACCTCTCTGAGGGTCTAGTGACACTTGAAAAGTCTATCCAGTAAATGGAAATTTACACAAAATGTCTTCTAAAATATTCCTTTTGCGATAATGTACATTTCAAAGCCCATATATGGAATAAAGTATTATCCACTTTGGGAGAAAGTTTTAAACCCCACATGTGAATTAGGGTAGGGAGAAAAGGCAAAGGAACTGTCTCTTTTTGTGGGAGTTAAGCAGATGTGGTACGAGTCAAGTGATAAAGAACAGTTTGGGAAAAATGGCCCAAGATCAGAGTTCCAGGGCATTTCCTATAGTACAGCCTGTACTATAGGAAATATGAGGAAGGAA
>PVHT021183693.1:46358549-46441458 GCA_004024745.2 Catagonus wagneri | reverse complement strand
ACTTTGGGAGAAAGTTTTAAACCCCACATGTGAATTAGGGTAGGGAGAAAAGGCAAAGGAACTGTCTCTTTTTGTGGGAGTTAAGCAGATGTGGTACGAGTCAAGTGATAAAGAACAGTTTGGGAAAAATGGCCCAAGATCAGAGTTCCAGGGCATTTCCTATAGTACAGCCTGTACTATAGGAAATATGAGGAAGGAAACACATAGGGCATCACACTCTGAATCCTTCTTCTCTGTTCTTCACTATGAAATGGAGCCCATTTTGAACTACCTCCTTTGGGCATTAAGAAATAAGAGCTGGAAAAAAATAGCAAAAATCATGAGATATCTAGTGTGGCCTTGGTTTGTGGAATTACTTTAAAATGTTAGGATTTTTATCTTTAATCTTTGGCACTGTCATCAAGAAAGGCAATCATATCTGACAAATGGAAGCAGGAATTGCTATTCTCAACTTTAGCCTGAATTTTATGTCTGACTTAGGATAGAAAACATATGTATCATTGTAACAGTTTTTCCCAAACTATTTATTTAATGCATGCATTCTAAGTGAATCTCACTGTTCCTGGCCTTGGACAAGTGCCTTATTTGCACATTTTTTTAATTTCTTTATCATAAGCAGCTTATTGAAGTGGAAAATCATTGGACTTGGGGTTAAATAACCTGATTTTCTAAGTTATACCAGGGAAATCATTTTATATCCATGAAAATATACCAGTAAAAAGGGGATAATATCTTTTGGAGTTTAGGGATACAAAAATAGTGTACCAGAATATTAAAATGGGACTCTTTCCACTTGAATTTTAACTGTGGCCCAGAAAAGGTAAAGTGGAGAAAAAAAAAGCGTGGTAAGTATTTCCTCTTGCATTCCAAAATAAAGGTGATAGAATTAAACAATATTTGTAAAGGAGGTTGCTACAAACTGATATTTCAACTTTAATCCAGTAAAAAGATTGATATTTAATGGGCAAAGAAGGAGGATTTCTCTGGAGCAAGTTACTGGAGACAAGTGATATTTTACCTGTTCTTTCTTACAGAGAAAGGGCTTCAAGAAAAGCTTGACATAGACTCACTGAAGCAGAGTGGACTTCACAAAACAGACTATGAAATCTAAAGGGCAGGAAGCTGTGAGAACTGGCTCAATGCCAGAGTGAAGAGCTGGTTACATAAGGAACAGCTTTACTTTCAGTGACCAGAATCAAGGATGTGGGTTTTCTGAGGAGCAGATGTAGAAAGAACATGTGGGTAGATTTGGCCTAGGTTAATTCTAAAAAGAAACTTCCCCGAAGGGCTTAGGGCCAGGGGTTATGGGTGAGGTGACCTCAGCAGGATGCTGATGGCGGTGTCCAATGAAGAAGCTAAGGGAGTAGGATAAATATGAAGAGCAAAGATGACCTGCTGGAAGAGAAGCGTTACTGGAGGCAAGGATGTTTATGTCCACATTCCCAATGGGGGTTATGCAGTGACCTCACAAAAACGGCACACGTTGCAGTGTCAGCTTGGAGTATTTGCTGAGGCCAGAGAGCACAAAAGTCAGGTTATGATAATATCTGTCAAATAAGACTTTTCTTTACCTCTCTGTACCTCCATCACTGTGGTGGGAGAAGGGGTGAAGATAAACTGACCACTAACCCTTTTCCATTCAGCTTTCCAGATTGAAAAAGGAGAAATTTTTAATAATATTCATAGTTTGGGCTAAGACATGTCAATGGTTATTTTCATTACTGAAATGTGACTTCAGACGAATTTCTGTTATTTCAATGAGACTTTAGAGTCCTAGTTCTTGCCTTTGTTTTTATCCAAGAGCTAGGAAACAACAGAATGGGTTTGAATGTGTGTGGGTGGAGGATACAGTTGCTTCTGAATTATGTTCTATGGAGTCCTTCTCTTTCAGTTCTTACTTGGTGATGATACAGACATTTTGGAGCAAAGTGTTTATTGACCTGAATCTATAGAATGTGTGCAATCCTGCTGGGTATGTTCTGTCTGTTCTGCAGATACACTGTCTGCCTTTTCTCACACTACTTTCAGCTGAGTAAACAAACCCCTCTGGATGTTAGAAAAGATCCAGTGCTCCCCGGTTTTGGTTTGGGGCAGGCGATGGGCAGCCTTGCCAGGAGAGACTGGAAGGAGAGAGGAACTGAAGTCAGGATAATTTTCCCCTCTCACCCTCCTTGCAAGGTCACATCCTCTTAATCAAAGGTCATGGCTTCTCCCAAGGCATCTGACTGTACAGGCAAGGGTCAGATTGCGCCATCCAGTATGATTTGCCTTTACCCAGCCTTTTGTAAATAGCTGTGCTGCGTCTAAATTCTTCTCAAATTTTCCTATTTCAAATATGCTTGCCTGTTTCCTGTAGGAAACCCGACTGACACAATGATATTGTTTTCTGACCTCAAACTATTAATGGGAGAATTAGAACAGTAATAGTTATGAGAATGTTCATTGTAATTAAAATATAAAGTATAATTACTATTGTTAATATTTTACAAGGCATTTTCAGTATTGTGGGAAGAACTGAGAGAAACCACCCTTTAGAAAGATTCTAGTATCTTCTAATAGAAAAGAGTGGTTCAAATAGAAGATACTGTTTTGCCAGAAATATGGTTATAGCTGCTTCCTTTTAGTTTCATGAACTGAATGACCATTCATTAACTTCAGGTTTTAAACACATAAACTGAAAGAAGAAAATATTCTCGACTTCAATGTGTAGTTGAGGTAACTGTCCTGAGAATTAAAGTAACTAGCACATCCAATTGGAAATGAATCTAGTGTCATATTCAGGTGAAAAATGTTAAATAGCATATAAAATAGGAAATAATAGAGTGGTCTTTGCTTCATTTTAATATGATCTGACATAGACCTTATCCTGTTTTTTTAATATTTACTTGTTTTCTTTCTTATTTTTCCCAAGCTGTTCATTCATTTTTCCAACTTTTATAGACTTTTTCAAAAGCAGAGTTAGAAAATTTTCTTTTCTGAATATTTTATAGTCATTGAAAATAAAATAATGTATTTGATATGCTTAAGATAGAATTTTAAAGCCTAGAGTCATGTACTAATATAATTCAAGAATTCATAAATATGAATGGGAAATGTTACACCTTTGGTTTCCCTATCCCCTAATTGAAATAGAGCACTGGCTTCAGTTGTGAATGTAGAGAACACATAAGAATAGTTTTGATAGTAAGTAGAGCCTTGTAACAAGTAGAAATCACAGATAGATTCAAATCACATTTTTGTCATTAAAGATACTTTGAAATTTTTTTATGTTCAGCATTACTTGAAATTTTTATTTTTTAGATACATCTCAGATCTTATTTTATGCATTAAAAAAGCATATGTGTTTACATACTACAAATTAATTTTTAAATATTTTGATAATTTTTTCTCCATATATTGGTAACCTTTGAACACATGAAATTTGTTCATTTAAAAACAATATTCTGAGACGAGGTCCATAGGTTTCACCAAAGTGCCCAAGTGGCCCATGACACAAAAAAAGCTTATGAATTTTGGGATTAAGTGATGAGTGAGTTCTTTGGGCTAGAGTATGGAAAATGGATCTCAGACCTATAACCTTCTCTTGGTGAGTATGAGAATATAGAAAATGCATGTCTAAGAAGGAAAAAAATTGAGGCCAGATACATGAACATCACAGGTGTTATGAGCAACAAAGAGAGTATTTTGTACACATTCATGCATAATAAGGTAGCACGCTAATTTCTGGCCTTGTGAAGAATTCAGTAACAGGTAAAGAAGGAGTAAAGTTATCTGCACTAAAGGACCAAAGCTATTCTCTCATATGCTGTAATCAAAGAACAGCAAATAACATTATGTGGAGCTCTCCCAAGCAAAATTATTTCAATTTTTATGAAATTTTTAATAAAATAATTTAAATAAGACTCTAAACTGTGTATTCTTGCTACTAAGTATACAAAAACCTTCCTTTTAGTCCTGTGACTTTTTTATATTTGACTGATATGCAAATATCTTTATAGAGGATGATAGAAAAATTTAACATTTAATTTTGAGTTAGTATCATGTTTTGAAAGAACTCTAAAATTATTTTTCAATTAAAATTCAAGGACATGAATATAAATATATTATGCAGGATCTACTATTTATTCACATTATGTTCCAACTCTCTAATATACAAATTTAATATTTGCTTTAAGACCAAGAATATGAATTGTCGAATAAAAAATGAATCTTGAAGGAAAATCTCTCAGAAAGTGTCCTTGAAATCTAATTTGAAGGGGTAAAAGATCAACTATCAAGAACAAAAATGTAAAAGTCTTAGAAGTAAATTATATGTAAAAAAAGATTAATTTGTATTATATCATTCTAAATAAATTCTAAGTAAAACAATCCTGACATTGGAGGTCACCTTTGTCGTTAAGCCACAGAATACAAAGGAACAGAATCTCTGTAGTATAATTGCAGTCATGAAGCAAAATAAAGTCTAGATTACGAGAAATCCTCAATTTCTCAAGCTCATGAGTAAACTTCTGTGCAAATGCATTAGTTCTTCCAACCTTCTGGAAGCAGTTGGAGGTGAAGGGAAAGGCAGAGGAAAAAGAGAAAAGAAAATTCATCATTTCTGACCTCTGACAATCATTAATCACTCTACTAAACCCCTTTCTTTCTTGTCACAACGCTGGATAGGACTGTTACAGTCTGGTTCCATAGACACGGACTAAGATCGCGCAGGTTTTGTACTGCATAGTCCAGAGGGCAACAATATGAAAGAAAATGTGGAAAACAGCATCCCTGTGTGGCTCCAACTCTCCTTCCCATTTTCATTTCTGATCCTGCTTCTTAATGCCTACTGTTGAGCCCACACCACACTATTTAGTCCTCCCAAGAACATGCCTTGAATGTTCCAGCCTCTAAGCCATTTCTTACACCACATCCTTTTAACAGAATAATTGTTCTTAATCCAATTAACTTTTCAAAAGTGGTACTAGTTATTAAAGTCAAAATTTGCTGTTATTGCCAAATTTGAAAAATCATCTTATTTTACCATTTCTAGAAAATCATTGAAAAAATACTCATATCTTTAAATACTTCTACTTGTCTCAGTTATACTCTATTTAGGTTTAATTCTATGTTATATTTTCTCATTTTATTCCCCATATCTTTCTAATTTATTCTGAGTCATTTTCTTATTGTCATATGGGGAATGTATTTACTCTTCTGCCAGCTCTAATCTGTGGTTTATCTCATTGTTTAATTTTGTTTCTTTAATTTGCCATGAAACATTTTGGACACAGGCCAAAACAGAATGGTATAATGGACTCCCACATACGCATCATTCTAAATCAACAATTACTGATTATGGCAGGTCAAGTTTCATTTATTCCATTTCCATTCCTGTATTATTTTGAAGTAAATCACAGAAAAATACTTTCCCTTTTTTTTTTTTTTTTTGGCCTTATCTAGGGCTGCATCCGCGGCATATGGAGGTTCCCAGGCTAGGGGTCTAACAGGAGCTGTAGCTGCTGGCCTTCACCACAGCCACAGCAACGCAGGATCCGAGCTGTGTTTGCAACCTACACCACAGCTCACGGCAACGCCGGATCCTTAACCCACTGAGAGAGGCCAGGGATCGAACCTGCAACCTCATGGTTTCTAGTCGGATTCGTTAACCACTGAGCCAGGGCGGGAACTCCCAGAAAAATACTTTCAACTAAATATTTAAGTGACAATAAATCTAATTTTTAATGCAAGCAGAGTACCACTTTCATATTTAAAAACAAACATTAATTATTTAAAATCATCAAGAAGCCACATTTCACATTCACAATTATCTCTTAACATGTTAATTTTTAAATAAATTATTGTTTGAATTAGGAAACCCCCTACAAATTGTGACTGGTTAAAAAGTCCCTTAAATCTACTTTAATTCTTTTGGATCCCCTTTTCCCTTCCATCTCCTGTTTTTTTCTTTTTTTTCCTTTCCAAATCTTTAGAATTTCTTTATTGAAGAAATTGATTATTTATTCTGTAGTTTTCTTCAGTTTGATTTGCTATTTCCCTCCCTGCAGTATTTCTGAAGTCATTTCTTTTTCTTTTGTAGTTCCTGGAAATCGGTAGGTGGACTAGAGACAAGACTATTTTATTTTATCTTAAATTCTGTTACATAGGTAGTGTTCTAATAGGGGGCACATAATGACTGCTTGTTTTTTCTCTTGGGATACTAGAATAAATTGGCAATAATTGTTGAGAGCCATCATTTCATTAGGGTTTGCAAATAGAGACATTCTATCAGTCCTTCTTCATTTATTAGCTGGAATAATTCTGTAAAGGAGAAATTTCTACCTTATTACTGATTCTATCATTTCCTCATTGCTTTAGCTGTACAAATCTATAAAGAAAAAATTCCACCTCATCTACTATAAATTACTTAGTGGTGCAGTTCACTTATGAAAAATAAGCTTAATGTTGTTTTTATTTACTAGTTTTAAAAACAATAAATTAAGAACTAGCATTATCCAAAGATGATCAATTAGTCTTTAAAACATTATTTTAAATTCAGAGTTTTAACAGATTCATTGCACTGTAGTTAATTTTTAGTGATGCTCAGATTGTCGTGCTTTGGCCAGTGGGAATCTCTTCTCATTGGCTCTTAAATCTTTTTGACCTGATTGTAGTTATACCAAGATTCTCTCTATCAGATATAACAAGATATGCAACTTGATTTGTATATTTTTGCCCAACCCTTTATCTGAGTAGCTTTAGTTCCTTTAAATGAGAAATGATATCGAGAGATGCCAATCTGTTTTAAATCTTTTTTTTTTTTGGCTGCGCCCACAGCATGTGGAAGTTCCTGGCCAGGGACTGAACCTGCACAACAGCAGTGGTCCAAGTCACTGCAGTGACAACACAGGATCCTTAACCTGCTGCACAATAGGAGGACTTGAGGGATGACAATCTGGACTCTAAGTTGGTTCGTTGCCCTGAATCAGTGGTTGTTTCAAGGTACAGACTGAATTGCGAGCTCATACTGATGATATTTAGAAACATCATTTCATACTAATGTGACATTGTATTGACATTTGGAAACCCAGGATATTTGAGAACTAGTTTTTACTTATTTAACATCTTCAACTTAAACCTTTATCTCAGTTTTATTCTATGCAGTGAATCCCAGTTCTTACCAACACCTAGAATGACAGAATTTGAATATCAAATGAGTACTTATTTGTTTTTTTCTACAAAACACAATCAGCAATTTCAGAATAGCAACAATAGAATTCCTCAAAATAATTTTAAAGTTTTTTATTTACGGCCTTTTAAAAACATATTTCACTAGGAATACACAAATTATTTTATCACTTGGACTAAATCTTTGTGCAGTAATGCCATCAACAGGAATATATATTTAAGCTGATTATTTCAGGTATTTTTTAATATTTAGGTATAAAATATTTTAACATTAATTTTTGTCATGTCATTTTATAAAATATTTAAATGGTTCCAAAACAATTAAGTTCAGAATGACTGCTTTAAAGTATGGACAGCTAGTCATTGGTTAAAGGGAGATTTAGTTATTCCAATTCTGTTATAATTGCTAACAGCTTACAATGTATTCAGTTGATTTTTATGGAGGTAAACAATTATTGCGTTTTCCAGATAAATAAGTTGATCACAGAAGATAAGATTCTTAGACAAGTCACATGGCTAGAAATGATCAGAAATTTGACTTAAACACATGTGTTCTGACTCCAGGTCCTGGGAACTCTTCACTACTTCTTGGTATAGGAGAGTGAACTTATTCACTTGGTTTGGAAAGCTTTGTATCATGGGTAAAAATAAAAACGGTATTCTGGTTACCTCTACTAAATAGAAAACAGAACATTTATCTCATAGCACACGATTCCCCCTTACCTCTCAAATGCTTTTATGTCTTATAATAATTACTTTGCATCTGCACACAACAGAATCTTCCTTAGAAAACATTATGATGAAAATGATAATGCATATGTATCAATCATTTCATTCTTTCAACAGTTACTTCCAAAATAACATCATTAAACTCAGACATTAGCAAATACAGTTTTAAATTTGTTTACCTACTAGGTTTTCATTGTATTTTATATGGAATTCTCTCTGTTTCTGAATCCAGAGTGGAAGAATTAGAAAATGAAAAGTTCCTTCCCCAAGAGTTCGCTTACCTCTGTTTACCTTTATGATCTACAGAACCTGCTGAGAGTCTGTCCAGGGGAGAACCAAAACCAGAGAAGCTTCTTTTCTTCTTTGTTTCAATCACATCATTCTCCAGAGACATAAGCTCATCAAGAAGTAAGAGTTTAGCTGCCAGATCAGTGGCTGATTTCTCTTCTTTCATTGTGGGCGGTGACTGAACATCTATGACTCCAGAATCAAAGGCCTGTAGGGTGGCAAAGTTGAGTCCATTCATTAAGAAAAAGAAAATGGGGACAATCATCTGCATTTGATTTTTGCTGTTTTTAGCTGTCATGTCTGTCATGAAACTTGATTTCTCATGGAGTTATGATCCAGGGAGAAAGACTTTGGGGGACAGAAACACAGGGATGAGGTATACCCAAAAGAAATTAACAGCAAATAAAACACATACACACATACACACAAATAAAAAAAGGATAAATTCCAAGCCTGCTTCTAAAATTTAGTGTATTAACTGATCATCCTTTTAGATTCTTTCCCAGTAACAATTGCATCCTTCCTTATCACTCCCATAGCTCTTTAGCTATACTTCTTTCATCACTTCAGTCATTACATTTTCCCCTTGTATTAGATTAGTTACAATATATTTGTATTCAATATTAGACCACGAGGAATTGAGAGCAAGGACTACAACTAGTTAACCTTTTATTTGCTCTATTCAATGCCTATCCCAGTATTTTACTCAGAGTTAGGACTCAGTACATTTCTGATGAATATTTATTGAATGAGTTCTGAAAAAACTCTTAACCTCATGCTATTTTGTTTTCACCACTTGTTCACTCCTTATTGATTCAAACCATTACACATCCACTAAGCAAGTTCTGTATTAGACCCAAGAGATTCAAAAAATGAACAAAATTCAGTCTGTGCCCTGAGAGAGTTTACTTACCAGATCCACTCATGTGAATTGATAACAAATGCTGAGTGTCTGTGATGAGGTCAGGGCCATTCCAAAAGATTTATTGCCCCATGTCAAATTTCTTATTTATTTGTTTATTTATTCATATTGTCACTTGGCAGGTCATCCAAGTCAAAAAAAAAGTGTGAGTGTTCAGTTTGTGAAGTCTGTCTTTTCCTTTCTTAGGCCCAATCACTGCATTAAAAAAAATGCTCCTATCAACAATCTAGACTCATTATGTAGTCCAGGGGAGGCTTCGTGGGAAGAAACATTAACTACAGGATTCTCTTTCCTTCCTCCTTTTAGTCACATCCTTGCCAGACTCTTGGTCTTTGAAAGACTATTTTTCTTCACTTCCTGTCATCCTTTTTGGAATATTTAACTTTTCTCTTACTATTCCCTCTATTTTTTTCCTCAATAAAATGAAAGAATAGCACTTTCCAAGCCTCTTCATTATCAACTCAAATAATTCTCTTTTGGAATACTTACGGTCTGCTTCAGAGTTCTTGAGACTTAAAGCGACTGAACTGCTTCTTTCCTAAACCAGTCAAATCTGCTCTAAGCCTGGCCAGTGCTTCCTGGAAAACCCCTCCTGCCCTGCTCTTTCTGTTTCCTGTTAGCAGTGATTTATATCAGGTCCCCTTGACTGCTCAGTGTACACTCTCAATCATTTCGTAATTTGTTTCATCTCTCTCTTTTCTATTCTGTCCTGAAAATTGACATTAAGTTAGTTATTCCCAAACACTACTTTCATCATATAAAAAATTAAAATCTCTATAGGTCTTTGTTGCTTATAGTGCAAAGTCCACAACTCCTCTTTTAAAATCTCAGCTTCTATTGCTTCCTTACCTAAGCTTTAAAAAAATTTTTTATTATAGTTGATTTACAATGTTTTGTCAGTTTCTGCTGTACAGCAAAGAAAAATGCACTCTTTTTCTCACAGTGTCCTTCATCATGTTCCATCAACGTAAACTTGACCGCATAGAAATTAAAGAGGGGATAATCTATAATCATGAGAAAGAAACTCTAAAGATCAGGAGACAACATTTCAAAGGGTGAAGATAAGACATCTTTTATTATCTCTAAGAACTTCCTCCTAAGAATGTGTTCGCTCTTCTAATGACATACACACAAAGTAGATTTTTATTTCTTTTCAAAGATATTCTTAGTCATCAGGAAAAATTATCACAAAACTTATATAAAACTTGTCCTTTAATAAAAGGCATTTCAGATACTTTATGTTATTTAAGAAGTACAATGAATGCTATGTTGCTATTAAGATTAAACGAACCACATTAATTTTTCTCTGTGTAGAGATATCCTCACATTTCTTTGCCTTTGTAGTTTTGGAAGTAAGAAAACATTGGCATAGTGATAAAATTTTAGGCAGAGTACTCAAATTTTAGTGTGTAAACAACTTCAAATATCAAATAAATGCACTTCATCTTTATATAATTGATTCAATCATAAATATGGCTGAAATGGAAATGAATTTTCTCCTATAGTTTTAGGTTTATAGAATACAAATCTTTGTTATTACCTATGTTTTTTTTTTTTTTAAAAAAAAAACATTTAGATACCTGACTTTCTGAATCCACAGTGAAGACAAGGCATAGAAAGAAATTCCTACTTACTTGATTTTTGTGTTATTAAGGCATCTCCCTATTTGTCAGCAGCACTTAGTTCTGACAATAGTAAAAATGGCTTATGTTCATAAAAAATATGGTCCCTTAAGCTAGTTTCCATTACCTTTGTTGTGACATCCACTGAAAGCACTTTTCCTGAGCTCCAGACCATCAGCATCACAGCCAAGATAAAATGTACACTTGCCAATCTCCAGTCCATCATCTAAGGGTCACACACATCAGAGTTAACATTTATTAGTTTGGCATACAAAGGCAGAAAATAAAAATGCCTGTAAAATTTGTCATAGGCAAGTAATAAACCAAATCATTCAGCTTCTATGAGTTGGAGTGCACCTTGGCAAAACTTAAATTACACTTAATAGAAGCTGTCAATCGCCTAGAATGAATTCTACCAAGGCTTCATTTCCATGGAAACCAAGACTGGAATTGTACAGCTATAATCACAATTTAATTCAAAGTAACCAAAATCTGAGAAATCTGGCTTGTGTAACTTTGTTCCTTGACTGTCTAATCCACAGATGACAACCTCACATACTTAAGGGAAAATGTGTTTAACGTGGCTATGTATGAGAGATGGAGGCCTGGTGGGATTTGAGGTAAAAAAGACAGAATGTTTTGTGTCTAAAGGTAATTAAATTTAAAATTTCAAGAACACTGCAGATCCAATAGGAGACTATCTTTATGTCCTTGTGACATGGAAGGATTCCTGGAGCAAGATTCAAAAGGTAGATCTCAGAGAATAACTTAGATTATACTGTATCAAAACTGAAAAATTCTACAAAAAAGATAAAAAAAGGAAAAATTAGGCATAAGATACAATAAACAAATTACAATAAAAACAAATTACAAATGGCATATATTTTCAATAGATATAAAAATATCAGCATTTGGAACATTTAAATAACCGACAAATAAAATTTTGAAAACAGACACACAATTAAGTAAAAATGGGCCAAAGTTTATGAGGAGACATGCATCTGAAAGTTCATAGTTTATAGTAGTAAAAAATTTGATGAATCCAAGTACCCTACTCAGAGGAAATGGATTCAGCAATTGGAGTATATTCCTACTATGTACTAAAAGCAAACAATTTAAATATATGTGTTATCTACTCTTAAACAAATGACCTAAATGTTATGTGTAAATATATGCATGGATTAAAAAAACAGATTTGAGGGGAAATTAGAAGTTCTGGAATAGCACATGTGAATAGCACATGCTATTCTTCCCCTAAACTGGAAATACACAAAGAAATTTCATTTATTTTGAGATCTATACATATAATTAAAACATAAAATAATGAAATTTGATTCATGACTATGATTGCTTCTGGGGAGAGTGGGAAGTAAATAAGATTATGGAGAAAACATAAGGGACTCACTTTTTATTTCTATATAGTAAAGCAAACATGTTAAAAGATTCCATTTGTTACTTCTATATATCAGGCACACAGGTGTGTCATTTATGCATTTATGAATTTTTACCTTAAAAAGATACTATAGATCCAATTAAAGCTCATCTACGATCTAGATCAGGCATGCTGGCTGCCAGTTTGGCCCCTGGTTAAAGTGGGAGGTATGGCTCTGCTGGGAGAAGATCATGGGCTATGAGCTACAACAGAATGGGTTTGACTTCTCCGCTTATCAAATGGCATTGGGAAGACCCCATCCATCCCTCATGAATGAGAAGGTTTAGTAAATTTCTATTTCCTTAAAAAAATCGTATGGAAACCTGCAGGGAGCAAAAAGAAATGGATGCTAGGATCCATCTGAAGAACTGGATTTGAGACATTTTTGCTTTAGTAATTATGTGAACTTTGGTGTCATTTAACTTGCTTGAGCTTTAGGTTTCATATCTGTGAAGTAAGGAGTAATTTTCACTTCAAAACAGTTTTGAAGGAATTGGATTGATTCATGCATAACCTCTTCATGCCCTATAGTTTTTATAATTTGTAAGTGAAAGAACATTTATGAGATATTACTAGATATTTCTTTAATAACTATATTATCTTTGGTGTAACCAAAGATTTTTTTATGACACTTCCTTAAAGTTTTGTTACTATGAAACGTTAGTGTAGATTTTAGCAAATAAAGGTATCTGCCATAATATAGACAAATAAGTGTTTTATATAGACAGAGTAGCATCTGTACTAACCATGCTTATTAAGACTTAAAATGGAGATGAAATATTTTACCATTGTCTATAACATTTATTTGCCAAATATAATCTTAATTTTCATGTAATGTAATTTAAACTGCTTCTTAATTATGTCAGTAATTATTCTATTTTGGAATTAGCTCATGAAATGATAGTCACTGACTGCTTCTCTGGAATGCAAGCACTTTCTGGAAGGAAACAGTAAATTCTCTCTGTTCTTTTTCTGACAAATTGATATTTAATAGTTGTGTTTTGTGGTAAGTATCAAAAAACAACTAATCATGATTCGTTCTCTAAATTGAGACCAGAAAAATAGCAGGTACAAATGTAACAGTTATCTGGTAAGAATACCAACCAAAAACCGCATTATTTATTCCTTTAGAAAATCAGCCATTGAATCATTTTTCCTTCTGACTTTGCTGATGTCTTTGACCTTCCTCAACAAATGGGAAGATTTACTAAAAACATAACTGTATTTTAAAAATGATCTCGTATATCCGGCATGTCTTTTTTTTTTTTTAAATAGCTCTCTCATTCAATTATAGATAGACTACAATTGTGATGCTTTCCTTCCTCGTTTTTTATCATGCTAAAAAAACACTTTACAAAGTGTGAAACTGCTCATTTTATAAGTCTTTCTATGTGGATTTCCTTCAACTATTTTTATGCACATTTTACTAACTAGGTCTCTCTTCAACTCTGCAATCTTATAAATGGCACAGGATGATGGCTGTTTATAATATTGATGATTATGTCTGAGGCGTATATTTTTGTGCTTGGGTGTATATAGGAAAAAAGTCATAATGTATCATCTTACAGATAACCACATCCTGATTATTTGGATAGGGAGATGTAAAAATAAATGCTGAGTTTAAATACACACATTTAATGGTTTAAAGCCATGCTTGCAGCCAGTTAACCAAAAGGCCAAGTTCCTAAATATGGCATTTGGTACACTAATGAAAACAAACACCCTGGCACCTGCCACACAAAAGACATTTGATTAACTAGTTGAAACTTTATTGCTACAAAATTAGAAACAGAGGAAATTATAGGGAGTGAAGGAAAAGACTAGGTTCAGCTCCATTTCCCTATTTTGTTGATAGTGGATAAATATAGCCCATGACTTAATCTACTCAGCCCCATGTACACTGCAGATCACAGAAAGAACATTCAAAGGATAGTCATTGTATGACTATGCTATACTGAAGGTGTTTGCAATTTTTTCAGTACAGCAGTAATTTTCACTGAGTAATTTTTGAATAATATTCCTCTAATGTGAGAAGCTTTAAAGGAAACAGTGGGCATGGGACCTATCTTAAAAGAAGATTCCATGTGTACGTCATTCATTTTCAGCCAAGTGGTCTACTATTGTGCACATATTTTTCACTAATGATATTGATGAATAAACAAACATCTTACATGGTGTAATATCTTAACCTTTGTTTCAATGATTATCACATGTGAGAACTCATTATATCCTGAGGGATCCTCCAATTCGTGGCTAGAGGGGTGGTAGAGGGAGCACGGTGGAGAGGTGTGAAGTTTTGTCATTGAAGGTTAGGACTCGGATATACATAGTTTATTCCTTTAGAACACTGACAGTGCCTACAGACATACTAAAGGCTCTACAAGTCCAGTAGTAAAGTAAGTGGTTTAATTATATTTAAGTTAGGATTAAATGAGAAGTCTGTTAATATATGTGCTGCTGAAGTGCGCACTGAGAAGTCTGTTAAAACAAAGAATCAGTGCTGCACTGAGTTGTTGTTACAGTGAGTTGGGGCAGAAAAAGAAAAGACTGACAATCAAGGATCCAAACGATCTGTCTTTGAGGGTTGGTGTTAAAGAAAAACAAATCACTCAGGTGACTACAGTAATTTCTCTTCAACAGCATCTGACTTAGGGATAGCAGATCTAACTGTTAGAAACTCATAAGAGGATGGAGTTTGGGGGGGGTGAATCTTGATAACTTCTGGGATTTTTTCTTTGCCCTAATTTCTTGATTGGAAATATTCAAAATAGACTCTACCTGCCTTATTTTTAACAGAAATTAAAAATAAATATTTAATTAAATGGCTTAAAAAGTAATTAAAACATTTTTTTAATACTCTCTACTTTGACATTGCAGATATTTATTTAAGTGAGATTTAACAGGGCATGTTATGAAGGGTCCCTATTTCTGACACTGGGAAATGACTGTGTGTGCCTGTACATAGTACTGCCCACAGTCTTCTTACTCTGAAAACGGGGGTGGTTTCCTTCTAGGCAAGTGGTGAGTCAGCTTGGCTCACAGTAAATCTGTAAAATGGAGAAAGTTCTTTTTCAGTGTACATTTTACCCTGCCACACAAAGTCAAAGTCAGAGTCTTTAATGAAAGAGGGAAGCTTCCAGAATAGTGGATAACAGAGTAACTATCATTTTTTGTTTTAAAAGAGGGCCTTAAAGGAGCAGTGGTTAACAGAGTGTATGGCTCACTGTGATAGAAAAAAACTTGATCTAGGGGTTCTAATCCTAAGGCCCTGCCTTGGTTTGGCTGCTATTTCACTGTATGATTTTGGGCAAACCCTTTGCTCTGTAGACTGGATGAAATTAGGTTAGTCTCTTCAACCTCTAGAGTTGCTTCTAGCTTTTGTAAAGTCCATTGCCGAGTCTGGGTCTTTTCTGGTGGAAGCGCAGACTCGGTATGTAGGTAATGATCGTTGGCATGGATTTGGTTGGGAAAACCTTTCTGCTGTTCCTCAAGTCAGCTGATATGTCATAAGATTTGGCATCTAGGTTTTCACATAAATATGCTCCTCTTGAATTATAAGTACTTCTGTCTGAAAAGAGAGGGCCTTCAAATCTCTGATTTTTTTGACGTCATTTATGGTAAGAGATTCTATCTTGTAAATATATTTTAAGAAAGAAAAATGTTACCAATTAAATTATGACACCCTATCAAGTGTAAGATATTCCAGTTTCAGAAATGTTAATTGTGCATAAGAATGGATGAAATATGGTATGTCTATTTACTTTCAATTGTTTACTTTGTTTTTTTTTCCCATCATGCTTAATTTAAGAAAGTATACTCAATTCTCCTACACTTTCATAACAAGAACTGTTAGAGCTGAGGGAGGCTCCAGATGCCATAGCATACAGCAGTTATATCTGCTCTTTTGGGGTCAGAGAAAGAAAGGAGGGTTAACTTATTATCAGATTTCATTTTTTTTCTTCCTTTTTACAGTCATACCTGCAGCACATGGAAGTTCCTGGGTTAGGGGTTGAATTGGAGCTCCAGCTACCAGCCTATACCATAGCTACCAGCCTATGCCACAGCCATGGCAACACCAGATCCAAGCTATATTTACCACCTATGCCACAATGAATGCCAATGCTAGATCTTTAACCCACTGAGCCAGGCCAGGGATCAAACCCGCTTTCTTAGGGACATTGTGTTAGGTTCTTAACCCACTGAGTCACAGTAGGAACTCCCAGATATAAATTTTCAAAAATCATACAATATTAAAATATTTAAAGATTTGATTCCTCTGCATTTCTAGTTAATAATTTGTCTAACAAGGTAAAGTAATCATTTGAATAACAGATTTTAGTATTAATGGATATAAAATTGCTACTGTTATTTAAAAATTCCTACTTTGGATACAAAAATAGAAATTTTCGACACTAGAAATTTTCAGATATCTGAAACAGCACCAATTTCAAATCTACACAGACATACGTATACATATTTTTCACGAGTTTTCTTCAAAAACTTTAGATAAACTAATAAGTATTTTATTTTATTTTATTTTTTTGTCTTTTTGCCTTTTATCTAGAGCCGCACCCGCAGCATATGGAGGCTCCCAGGCTAGGGTCTAACAGGAGCTGTAGCCGCCGGGCTTTGCCACAGCCACAGCCAAGCGGGATCCGAGCCACGTCTGCGATCTACACCACAGCTCACGGCAATGCCAGATCCTTAAGCTACTGAGCGAGGCCAGGGATCGAACCCGCAACCTCATGGTTCTTAGTCGGATTCGTTAACCACTGAGCCACGAAGGGAACTCCAATAGGTATTTTAAAAATAAAATTCTTTCAGTCAATAAATAGCTACTCAGCATCAGAAAAATATTTCTGTGATGGTGAGGACTCAGAATTAGACTTGAAGGACAGAAATGTGTCCTTGCTGTGCTAGGTGATCTTGAGCAAGATGCTTAAACTGTCAAAGTTGTCTAAAAAAACACATTTTATGAATTCATGCTTTAACTTTAGTTAATTTAAAATTTTTAAATTAATTTACAAATAGCATAAATTATTATGAATTTGCCTTGTTTGCCAAATAAGAGCAATAGAAACATTTCATTTTATATTTAACGTTATTTATTTAAAATGTTTAAAGACATAAATTCATCTGTGAGAAAACTATGCATCATTTTTATTTTTATTTTATCATGGGTGAAACTTTTCATTGGGAACTCTGAATTTTGCATGAAAACATTTTGCAAACTTTAAGATAACGTGGGAAGATAAATACAAGGTATATAAATTATTACTGAGCTGAAAGCGGGTGTTTGAAATCAGGTCCTTCCAGGGGAAGTACAACTTATACTCAACAATCACCTAGGGAATTTGGGGCCATTCACAGAGACAATCAACAAAATTTATGTTAAGCAATCAAGAGGATACATATAACAGATTGGTATTATACAGATAATCTTGACGGACAATTGAGCAGGATGTTAAGTTTGTTTCCAGTTTTCATTCATGAAAGAGCAACCAGGTGAAGCTTTTTCAGGTCTGCTGGAAAGCAGACTCAGACATTGGGGTCTCTTCTTTACTGGTGCTGCAATTCCACAGCCTTTGGTGCAATCTGTTCCAGAAACACGAGAACTAAGTGTGGCTGTGATACTTAGAACTTTAGAATTTGGGGATTAATTTTAGATCCTCATAAACTCAAACATAAGATGTAAAATCAATAGGATTTTTACCCAAGGACAATTGAATTACAATTTGTATCATCTGTCCATATATATCATCTACATCATTCCCCCCAAAATACTTATGAGAAATACTCATGATGTTTAGCCACTTATTTAAAATTCTCTTTGTGAAATTTGAAGTTGAACATTTCCTTTTTTAAAAAAAATTGAAATGTAAGGAATGTGTTGTTTCTCATTTCTCATCACTCTTATATCAGAGCTAGTAAATTTTCCAAAGTTGCAAAGCCAGTTAGAAGAGCCAGAACAACATACACTTTCAGACTCTCAGTTTCATGCTACTTCAAGTATAACTTATTTGTAGAAGTATAGAACATTTTCCCATTCTCAAAACAAATTGCTTATAAAACAAAATGTTTATGGATGAGGTGTTCTTAATGTGGCAGACACTTGCATTTTAAAATGACTTTCCCTGAATGCTACGAGCCAGGAAGAATGATCATTTACTAGTATATATGTGTTAACTGATTTTATGCTATTTGGCACCATTTTCACTCTTTTTCAGACTCTATTGCCTTCCAAAATCATAAAATTTTGTTCTTAAATACTGCTTTTTTTTTCCATTTGGAGTTTTTAATCATACTTCCAGTATCTTTCTTGCAAAAGTTTAGGAAGGCAGAAACCAACAATAACACTTTAAAGAAAGATTTCATTATTAAAGAGCCTAGGTATGCATGTTTAACAAAGTATCTGGTTGTTGCTGTAAACTCCTTGAGGGTAGGAACCATGTCATCTTCACCACTGAATCTCAGCACCCAACATAGTGCCTGCAACAGAGTCAAGATTATGTGTTGAATGAATGAATGAATGAAGTAGCCTTATGTGGTAGGTAAACAGAAATATGGGACAGATATTAACATCCCAGATTATTGATATGGAAACTAAGACTTTGAGATGTGAAGAGATTTGCTTGAGAGATTTGCCTACAGTATTAAAATGATGAAGTTGATGCCAGAATCCCAGTATGTCGATTAATGTTTCACATCACAGATTCTCATTCTAATGAAAGGAACATGCATCAGTATTCCCTAATCATTATCCCAGTAAAGTTTATGATTTCTCCTTAATAAGTATTAATTTGTGAAATACTATAAGTTTCTTCAAATAAAACTATGTCATCAAGAAATAGAAGAGAACATTGTGTATGACCGTGCACAATTCTGGTAAGGGAATTTGCTCTTTAATTCTAATAATTAATAATGGGAGAAACTAGGATCTTCAAAACTAGAGATAGGGAAATGCTGTAGAATTGCACATAAACATGTTGCTTGGCCATTTGATACTAAGTCATTTTTTATGTGGTATAAAAAGCGTGTCAAAAGGAAAAGTTGAATAAATGCAGTTAAACATGATATATATATATAAGCATCAGGATAATGTGGAATATTACCACCTTCTTCACACTTTACCCCACTTTTTATTGTATATACTATTTAATGAAATATTAAATAACATTTTAATTCCATTAAACTCATCAATGTAGTCAATGAAAAAATACACCAAAATGTAAAAGAGTGAAAATGTAAATTTTGTAACACTCAATAAGATGCATTTATTAGGTACACACTGTACATCATGTGCCAGGGATATAAACACGAATAAGATACTCTCCCTGTCTTCCTGCTGCTCACAGCCCGGTGAAGGTGGAAAGCCCTCCATCACTTGCCCTGCCTGCCATGCCAAGATTTCCTCCTGCCAAAGCAGAATCTTCCAGGAATGTTTTCATTTCCTTCAGCTACAATTGTTGTAAATAAGCTTTTTACAATTATTTGTGTAGACCTTTATTAGTCTGAATTCCATCTATCTCTTTCATTCTCACAACAGTCATGTTAGAGCTATATGGAAAATATTATAATTCTATTATTTTAATAGATGAACTGACCCAAACTGGGCTACCTTAGAACCCTCGTCTCCTGACTCCTGGTATTGTGTCAATACTTTCTAACAAAAAAAGTGAATTAGTAGGAAGAGATGGGTTGACCTTTAGTTACAAAGACCTGGACATGACTCCTTACTGAACTTGTTACTTAGCTTCTTCGTTTTAATGTCTTCATCAGGAAAATTGGGCAGAGACTTACTTGGCAAGTTTATTAGAAGGCTCAGAAATGATACAGGTAAAGGGACTGGCACAATGTGGCTACTCAAGAAATAACAGCCATGACCCTGATATTGCCTTCTAAAAATGGCAACTTTTCAAAATATTTCTACTTTTTAATTTTTCTGGAAACAAGTTCTTACCCTTGTTCATTTTAAGGAGTAGAATTAGTCCTTGGAATCTAGAATTACAGCAAAGTGATAGAAATGAAATACAATAAAGATGGTAATATCAATTGGGGGAAGGAAATTTTACTAAAGAGAGTTATGAGCGGCAATTACTCTAACATTTAATGTTACAGTATACTATGTATTATCATTAATTTCAGCCATAATATTCCTATGAAAATATTAGCATACACCTATAAAGAATTTCATAATGAGAGGAAAACAAAGGGGAGAAATTAAACATAATTATTCTTCAAGCTCTAATTATATTAACAAAGGAATTTTTAATTGAATTTTAATAAGATTTTATAATACATATTTTGATTTGTAGTTCATAAGATATCTCTATTTCATTTTTTAAAAAAGTCACTAATTATGCTGTTAGAATCATAGTTTTCACATAGTTTTTATAATATTGAGAGTATAGCATAGTCAAGCTGTGTCATGGAAGCAGAACCACCACGGATATTATGGACATTAAGGACCTTTTTATAGGAACTAGACTTTACACAGGCATAGGAGTGGCTGGGGAGGGATGGACTGTGGAGAAAGAGAAAGAGAGGATGTGACTTTCTAATCCTCTTCAAGCCCTGGCATGGATAGATAAGTCAGAGTTTGCAAGGAAATGCAACCTCCAAAGTGGGACCATAGGGAAGCCAGGGCAGGTGGGTGGGTCAGCAGCCAAATTATCTGTGATGGTCCAGGTGATATTTTAAAAGTATGTGTTTCATGTGCTTAAAGTTTTTTTTTTTTTTTTTTTTTTTGCTTTTTTGCTTTTTTAGGGCAGTGCCTGCGGCATATGGAAGTTCCCAGGCTAGCTGGATACTTAAACCACTGAGCGAGGCCAGGGACCCAACCTGCACCCTGACAGATCCTAGTTAGGTTCGTTAACTGCTGAGCCACGAAGGGAATTCCCCACATATTTAGAGTCTTATGTGTCATAGGAAGGTAGAATTTTAGAAAGGAAGGGGGTGCTCAATAGAAATTGTGTAGTTTACCACTCTCAACAGATGGAGAGAGTCAGATTCAGAGGTTTATTAACTTGTTCAAGGGAGAGGAGATGAAGGGGAGATATAAAATGGATGAAGAGGAGCAAGAGCAGAAGTAATGGCAGAGGAGTTGTTCCTGGAGGGAGCAGATGCTCTGTGCTGAGGCTGGAGCTGATGAGACGTCAACAAGGAAGAGGCAAGACTGAGCCACAGCCAGTTCAGGCCAGCCGAGGCACCAGCAATTACTGGCCAATGATGCTAACCAGAGAGGTACCCTGAGAATTATCCGGAGAAAAGAGAATAATAGTTCGGCTGTAAATATCTCTAACCAGAGAACTCTTTAGGCATAGTGGAGTTGGCCTGTGTAGAGAAGTGCCCAGGACTAGGAGGGAACTTGTGACACACCTTTGTACCCACATGGACTCCAATTTTCCTAAGGAGAGAATGAAGCCCCTAGGAGGCTCGGTAAAAGCTGTTGAAGTCAGGACTGGGACTAGAAGTTTGGCTTCCTGACTCCAAAGCTTGTCTTCTTCTGATGGCACCATTGAATCTAAGCAAACCTTGTCTGGTGGGTAGAGATCTCAGTGGATGAAATATGGACAAAGAGGTTAACTTAGATGATATCTAAGGATTGTCTCCAAGCTTCTGTGATACTGAGTCTGCATTCTCTAATACAGGAAAAAGGGATTGGTATGGAAGCATCCCCAGGTCATTCTTAAACTCAGTATCCCTGGCACTTTTAGTGCTTGCATCTCTCTCCGTAATAACAAAGTATTTCTGAGCCCCACTCTGAGCTGAAGCTTGCCTGATGCTGCACAACCACACAGTGACAGAGTTGGGGTAATATTTTGGAACTGCTTACTTTGAGTTCTGTTCCTTGAAGACAAGCTCAGTCAACTTAATTTTATTAATCAAACGCTCAAATCATTGAAAGTATTTGAACAAGAAGTGAAAATTATAGCCCTGAGGTCCCCAAACCTAGTCTATTAAACATATCTGCTTATTTACTGCTCATGATTCACTGTATAAGAGTCAGTATAAAATCCTGAGAAACCAAAGGGAGAAAGCAAATGGTAACCTTAAATAACTTACTGAATGAAGCTACAGTGCAATTCACTTATAGAGAGGACACTTGAATGTATATCTATAGGATGTTCGCCTTAGAAAAGTTCTATAAGACTGCTAAAGCATAGGACTAAAGAGAAGACACAACACATGTGGTATTTGTGGGGAGACCATTAAATATAGTCCTACCATTTCTATAGTTTATATGGGCATTAAAATCATTGTAAATCATTGCTAAAATTATCTAAAATTATCTAATTTCTAGAAAGGCAACTCAGAAATTATAATTATATTATAAATTATGTATTATCATATATAATACATAGAATAAAAACATATATACCATATATTATATATAAATTAGATATCAACCATATTATAAATTAAAGTTATAATACAAAGAAATAAAATTTTGTACTGATAGAACAAAATTTATTGTGTACACTATTTCCACAGATCAAAACCTAAAACAAAATGTTATACTTCCTCTTAAACAGAACTTAAATATATGTTTCAGATTAACCCTTAATTCAATCATTTAATAGCAAGAGCACTTCAAGTACTAAAGAATAGTTATGATCTAAATCTACTCTAAACCATGTTATTAATATCGTATTTGCCTATTTGGGAATTTTACAAGAAGAAAAACAGGGGAAAGTATGGATTAGAAGACTATAGAATTTATAATTTGATTAATTTAGGGATAGCTCTTAATTCTGATTTTGATAGAAATAAAGATAAGAAAAAACTTTTTTCTGCTATCTAGATTTTTTAAATTAGTCCACTTCGTACATTTAAAAAATTTCCTAACACTGGATATATTTGATGAAAGTAAAATTAAGACATCTAACATACATATTATCATTATCTTTGATTTCCTTTCTCTTTCAAAATGGAAAATAAAAGCAAAAATTATCTAATATAAAATGCCTGAGCAAACCATTTTCTCTACCCTAAGTTTGCATTACAAAAGTATCTTAGATTTTCTACTCATTTTTAGAGAGGAAAATATTACCAAAAAACATTTCTAACAAACTCAAGATAAAACATCTAAAAAGTATGTGACATTTTTTAAAAAAAGTTAAAAGGAAAAAACCTAACTCTTTATTGGCTTTTCTATTTAACTTACCTTGTGAAAAATCAGGAGATTCTAACTTTAAAGTCCTGTCTGTACAGTTTCTCCCAAACTCAGCTCTGATGGTGAGTTTTCTCTCTGAGTTTTTATAGTCTCAGTTATACACCCCTTACTCCAATCCCTGCCTTTGCTTTCTCTTACATCATTTCTACAGATTTTCCACTGAACATTTTCCCAAGCTTCTCTTCAATCTCTCGCTCTCTCATTCTTTTTTTTTTTCCTCTCTCCCAGTCTCTATACTCATTCTCTCTTTCCCTCTCCTGTTCTTTCTTTCCCTATTTATTCTTTCTATTGCTTGGGTCATGGCATTTAAATAGCAGCTGGAGCATGGGCTCTGGAAAATTTAAGTGTACATTTAGCATTATGTTCAGCCTTAGACCCATCACCTCTTCCTGAGGTTTTAGTCCAGCTCTGATCATTACAAATCACATTTGAGAAATAAAATACACTAGGTTTGTTAAAAAGAATGTCACTAGGGAGTTTCAAAGTCTGATTTAGGGAGACAAAATCAGACCCACATGATTTACTAGTGTATGTTATTCACTCTTAAATTAAATGATCACGTATAGAAACAGTGAGTAGTTTCAGCCTCGGTCAGGTGCACAACCCTGTCAGTAAAGCTGACAGCAACGTCGTCATTAACATTGCTATACTGGGGAGGCTGTCACTTACAAATCTATAAATACTGAACTGTGACATGTGGGCTATAAATGCAGACCTTGTAATCATTTTTATCTTGCTCTTGTTCTCCAGTATTTTAATTTCCTATCAACCAAAATATTCCTGTCTCTATCCGAAAGTTTCCTTCATTTCCATTTCTTACTAATCACATTTGCAACTTTGCATACATGAATAATGAAAAATAAGTTATTCAGTCCCAAGGGTAACATGTAATGTTGTCAGATCATCATTAGCTCATTTATTTCACAAGTGTATCCCCATCTGACAGAAAAAGAAACTGAGGCTAGATAAATTAAGTGACTTTATGAGATCACACAGATGGGAATTTGCAGCAGAGCCAGATTTCAAATACAAATCTTCTTAATTCCATAGCCAGTTCTTTTCCTACCACTTCACTCTGTCTGACTGTGTAAAAATCTGGAATAGAGAATCCAAACTGGATTATATTTTGCACAAATAGAAATAAATTTATTCTTTTGGGGTTTGCTTTAAAAACTGTTTAAAATATTACTAGTGTAGTAATTATTACATGGTTAATTCAGATCTAAATGGAGAACTGACTAGAGCACACTGAATTGGTAGAGCAGTAAAATGCTTAATTTTTTTATGAAGGGTTTCCAGGGATAACATATGTCTCGCCAAGCTTGAAATTTGAGTAGTTGGCAGCAATAGTTCACAAGTCAAGATAAAAATACAGCCTAATTTGTGGATCCTTGTTTAGATGTTATTGCCATAAAACGATTATGTTAACTTGAATCCACATGATGGAAAACTCTCAATATAGATTTAATGGATGCATCATAATGCTATGAGAAGCCAATATTCTTGATGTACCTTTGACCCTTATTTTAAATGCCTCCCCTAACATGCTGACAAGTGATATCTGTGGCTGATTTATTCCAGATCTGTCCCTGCTTAGACAGTCCAAAGATTCCACCCTATTTGTGGATTTTGTTGACCTAATTCAACAGTTTGACTTAACTGTTCTGTAGCAGTGGAAATAGCAGCAGCTTATTCAAGGAATATAACCATGGTACATTCAAGCCATTTACACAGGCTTCTGCACATTATATACCTCTATGTAAATTACTGATGGATTTATACATGACAGAGAAATTCTGTTACCTACAAGAGAGAGTAGAAATAGAAGCATATGAAGAAATAGAAAGAGAATAAGCACCTAGTGATAGATTGAGAGACTGGGAAGAGAAAGGGAGAGAAAATGTTACCAAAAACTTATATCGTTATTAAATTCTCATAACAACCTTGCTAAGGAGGTTATATTATTCATACGTAGTAGATGAGAAAACTAAAGCTTCAAATATGTGAAAGGAACAGCCAAAATGCTCATGACTTAAAAGTGACGAGACCAGGAGTTGAACCTTGCTCTCTGTATTAGTCAGGATTTGTGCAGGAAAAAGATGGCACATTTGAATTGAGTAATTTGAGAATTTAATGTGGGCAGAGTATAGAGGAACTAGAAAAGATAGTGCAATATACTGAGCCCTCAATAACAGGCGAGTCTTCCCAAGCCTGAAGGGATAAAAGTGAGATAACAAGGACTCAGAACAGAGGGAATTTGGTAGAGAAATTTGCCCTTGCAAAGACCTAGCTTTCACTGGGAGTAATCTACAGGGGAGAGGGAACCTGGAAAGTAAACCCTGAGATTGCACTCCGCTTCTTGGATACAGTCTCCTGTTGTGTTTACCTTTGGTCAAACCCAAGAAACAAAGGACACAGCACATTGTTTAGCCTCAACATTGTGCTAGGAAACATACAAATAGGATCATTTGTAAAGATCAACATAGCTGCAGATGCCATCATTACCCACATTCTTATGCCATACTTCGTAACGCTTTTTTTGTCTTTTTTTTTGGGGGGGGGCGCACCGTGGCACAGGAAAATTCCCAGGTTAGGGGCCGAATCAGAGCTACAGCCTTTGGCCAACACCACAGCCACAGCAACACTAGATCCGAGCTGAGTCGGACCTACAGCACAGCTCAAGGTAACGCCACATCCTTAACCCACTGAGCAAGGCCAGGGATCGAACCGAGTCCTCATGTATCCCAGTCGGGTTCATTACCCAGCAGTAATGATGGGAACTCCCCCAATGCTTTTTTGCAAGTCAAGTTTATTGAGGGATAAATTATATACACAAAATTCACCCTTTCAAAGTGAAAAGTTTGATGAGTTTTGACAAATGTAGACAGTATGTAGCCTCCACTGCAATCAAGATAAAGACCATGTCTATAACAAACACCCCCCAAATTCCCCTCCTGCCCTTTGCAGTCAATCCTCTTCTCCATCTCCAGATCCTTGTAACCACCAATCTGATTTCTATCCCTATAATTTTGCCTTTTCCAGAAGGCTGTAGGAAATTATACGTTATGTAGTCTTTGATGTCTCACTTAGAATAATGTTTCTGAGATTTACCCATGTTGCTCAATGTATCAGCACTTGGGTTTCTTTTTAATAAAAGAGTGTTCTACTGGATAGATGTGCCATCATTTGCTTATTCATTCACCAGCTGGTGAAAATTTGAATTGTTTCCAGTTTTTGGTGGTTATGAATAAAGCTGCCATAAATATTGACATAAAGGTATTTGAGTGGATATAAATTTTCATTTTCCTGGGCAATTATGTTGAAATGGGATTCCTAGATCACATGGAATGTGTATGTTTAACTTAATAGGAAATAGCCAAACTAATTCCCAAGTGGCTCTGCCATTTGACATTCCCACCAAAATGTATGAGAGTTCCAGTTACTCAGCATCCTTGCTAGCATTTGACATTCATGCCATTTTCAAAAATGTAGCCATTCTAATAAATGTATACTGATATCTCCCTCTGTTTAGTTTGTATTTCCTTAACAACTAATAATGTTGAGAATCTTTTCCTGTACTTACTTTCCTTTTGTATGTCTTCTTTGGTGACCTGTCTCTTCAAATCTTTTGGTTAATACTCAGCTGTGAGTTCTTTATATATTCTAGGTACAACATTTTTATAAGATTTTCTTTGCGTTTTTTCCTCATTCGCCAGCTTGTCTTTTCATTCTCATAGCAGTTTGTTTCACAGAGCACGCATTTATAATTTTGGTGAGGTACAATTAGCGATCTTAAAAAAAATAGAGCGTGCTTTATGTGCTCTAAGAAATCATTCCCTCACTCAGGTTTGCAATAATTTTTCCTCGTGTTTCCTTCTGGAATTTTTCAAAACTTTTGGCAATTCTAGGTCCTCTATATTTACACATAGATTTTTAAGATCAGCTTATCAGTATACACAAGAGAACTACCTGGGATTTTTAATGGGATTTCATTGAGTTTATAGATCAATTGAAGGAAAACCTACATCTTAAAAATATTCTGATGTATGAACATGGCATGTTCTTCTTTTATTTAGATATTTGATTTTTCTTCAGAGTGTTTTTAAATTTCAAAAGCATGTAAATCTTGTACATATTTTGTTAAGTATATCACTAATTGTTTGATTTTTTATGCTGCTATAAATGTAGTTTTTAAAATTTCAGTTTCCCAGTGGACATTCCTAGTTTACAAAAATATAATTATTATCTTTTGATCTTTTATTCTGTGATCTTGGTAAACTTATTAGTTTTAGTAGGTTTTGTAGATTACACAGGATTTCCTGTGTATATAAAATTCTCCTGTTTGGGGAAAAAATTATTTTGTATATTCAATTTTCTATCTTTGTAATTGTCTATTGCCTCAGCCAGCTCCTCTACTGCAATACTGAATAGAAGTGGAGAATAGGCATCACTGCCTTGTTCTTCATCTTGGGGTGAATAAGTTATTCATTTTTTCACCATGAAATATGATAATGTAGGTTTTTATAGCTACCCTTTACCAGGTTGAATGAGTTCCTTTCTAATACTAGTTTTCTGAAAGTGAATTATAATCTTGCTTTTTTGAGATAAATTCCACTTGATTATGACATATTATCCCTTTTCTACATTGCTGGATTTGGAGTGCTAATACTTTTAAAGGATCTTTATTCATGAGGGATATAGGCCTTTCACTTCCTTAAAATATATTTTTCAGGTTTTGGCATCACGGTTATGATGGTCTCATAAAATCAATGGGAAGAATTACACACTTGTCTTAGTCTCTTCGGCTGCTATAACAAAAATACCACGGACTGGGAGACCTCAGCAACAAATATTTATTTCTTATGTTCTGGAAGCTGGTAAGTCCAAGATCAAGGTCTACAAATTTGGTGTCTCATGGGAGCCTACTTTCTGGTTCATGGACATTGAACTTTTCAACGTGTCCTCCGGTAACAGGGAGTGTGAGAGAGCTCTCTGGGGTCTCTATATAAGGGTGCTAATTCCATTCAGGAGGGCTCTACCTTCATGACCTAATCACCTCTCAAAGACCTTCACCTCTTGAAACTACCGCATCTCACATTGGGGGTTAGGCTATCAACAGATGAATTTGGGGGAGGAAAAGCTTGCAGCCCATAACAACCCTCATTTATTTTCTGAAGGAGTATAGTCTGGAATTTGTGTTATTTTCTCCTAAACTGTTTCGTAGAATTTGCCAAGTCATCTGGGCATTAGCTGCCTTTGTGGGAAACTTTTGGACTAAAATTTCAAATTCTTTAACAGGTATAAGGCTAACAATTTTTTCTCTTTTTCCTGACTATACTCTCATAGCTTGCATCTTTCAAATCATAGGTTCACTTCATTAAGTTATTAAGTGATATATGTTATTCTATTTTTTGCTTTTGGTATTTGTACAATCTATGGTGATTTCCTGTACTTTATCCTTAATTCTTGTATTCTTTTCCTTTGGTCATTTTTCTTAATCATTTGTAAAATTTTACCACTTTTATTTACTCTTTTAAAAGAATCAAACTTGGTTTCACTCTCTCAACTATTTTTACCCTTTTATTTCACTGATTTTGGTTATGTATGGTTTCCTTCCTACTCTTTTTATGATTTAGGGTTAATTTTGTCATCTTTTTCAGTTTTCTTAACATGCGTGTTTAGATTATTGGTGATAGATATTTCTTTTATTCTAATATAAGCATTTATTGCTATAAAATTTTCCTCTATGCACTGCTCTAGCTCTATTTTATACATTTTAATGTGCTCTATTTTCATGTTTTTTTTTAATTTGGAATGTTTTCTAATCTTCTTTAAAATTGTGACTGTTAATTCAGATATTTGTCATTTAATTTCCAAATATTAATGATTTTCCTGCTATTGATTTCTGGTTTAATTGTTCTGTATTTTGGAAAGATACTTTGTGCTATTTCAGTTCTTTTAAATTTGTCAAGATTTATTTTATAGCTGACAATATAGATGTCTATTTTGTGAACTCTCATGGGGACTTTAAGAAGAATGTGCATTCTGTTATTATTGAATGGAGTGTTCTATAAATCTCAGCTAGGTTGGCTAATAATGTTCAAAGCTATATTTTAAATTTCTGTCTATTTGTTCTTTTAATTCCTGAGGAAGACTTTCTGATGCCTTCAAGTACATTTTAAAATTTCTTTATTTCTGTTTTCAGAACTATTGGCTTTTGCTTTATGAAAACTTAAGCTCTTTATAAGGTACATATTCCTTTACCATTATGTAATCTATCTTTTTATCCCTAATAAAATTCTTTGTTTAGAAGTTTACCTTGGAGTTCCTGTCATGGCACAGTGGTTAATGAATCTGACTAGGAGCCATGAGGTTGCAGGTTTGAACCCTGGCCTCGCACAGTGTGTTAAGGATTTGGCATTGCTCTGAGCTGTGGTGTAGGT
Source organism: Catagonus wagneri (assembly GCA_004024745.2). Classification (NCBI taxonomy): domain Eukaryota; kingdom Metazoa; phylum Chordata; class Mammalia; order Artiodactyla; family Tayassuidae; genus Catagonus; species Catagonus wagneri. Next base: position 46,411,679 of record PVHT021183693.1, on the reverse strand, counting down.
TGCAGACGCAGCTCAGATCTGATGTTGCTATGGCTGTGGCATAGGCCGGCAGCTGTAGCTCTAATTCAACCCCTAGCCTGGGAACTTCCATATGCTGTGGGTGTGGCCCTAAAAAAAAGCAAAAAAAAAGGGCTTACCTTGTCTGATATTAATATGTTCACATAGCTTCATTTTGATAACTATCAGCATAGTATCTCCCCCATCATCCTTTTCCTTTTAGTCAGTTTATGCCATTACTTTTAAAAATGTGTTCTTTCAGAGAGCATGGAACCAATGTCTGCTATTTTTTCCAATCTGACAACCTCTAACTTACAATTAGTGTATTTTGACCATTTACATTCAGTGCAATTATTAATATACTTGTTTTTTGTCTTTTTTTTTGCCTTTATCTAGAGCCACACCCGCGGCATATGGAGGTTCCCAGGCTAGGGGTCTAACAGGAGCAGTAGCTGCCGGCCTTTGCCACAGCCACAGCAACGCGGGATCCGAGCCGCGTCTGCAACCTACACCACAGCTCACGGCAACGCTGGATCCTTAACCCAGTGAGCAAGGCCAGGGATCGAACTCGCAACCTCATGGTTCTTAGTCGGATACGTTAACCACTGAGCCACGAAGGGAACTCCCATATACTTATTTTTTTAAGCTACCATATTAAACGTGTTTTGTTTTCTGGTTTTTTTTTTGTTTTGTTTTTGGTTTTGTCTCTTCTCTGTTGGTTATTTCCTCTTATTCTGCTTTATTTTGGATTATTATTTATACCGCTTTTATTTTTAAGTTGTTGCTATAGGTTTACAGTATGCATCATTATATCACTACAGCCTTTCTTCATATCTTTCCACTTCACATATAGGGTAACTATCTTTTAATACTTTACTTCCATTTTTATCCCTCCCATTCTTTATAGTATTATTGTCATACATTTAAATTTTCCCCCTTATAGATCCAGTTCTTTTTTCTGTTTTGACTTACAGTTAATAATTTTTAGTGATTACAATTTTACCTATACTTACTATTGCTGATCCTGCTCTTTGTGCGTTTGTGTGTGTTTGGATTCAGTTTTCCAAGTTGTACTACTTTCTTTTTTGCTTGAAAATCACTCCTTAACATTTCTTGGAGTTCCCATCGTGGTGCAGCAGAAACAAATCTGACTAGGAACCATGAGGTTGCAGGTTCGATCCCTGGCCTCGCTCAGTGGGTTAAGGATCTGGTGTTGCCGTGAGCTGTGGTATAGGTCACAGATGTGGCTCAGATCTGGCATTGCTGTGGCTCTGGCGTAGGCCTGCAGCTGTAGCTCTGATTGGACCCCTAGCCCGGGAAGCTCCATATGCCACAGGTACAGCCCTAAATAGACAAAAGCCAAAAAAAAAAAAAAAACCCAAAGAAACAAAAACCCATTTCTTATAGTGTTTTTATCATCATTTTAAAATTTTGTTATTGCTCATGATAGATTCTGAGGTGATAGCTTTGTCTTCTTTTAGCATTTTTGTTTGCATTGTATGGTGGCTGATGGGAAGTCTGATATCATCTCTTTTTCTATGATGTGCTTAGTTGTATCTTTCTTTATATTTATCCTGAGGGTTTCTGAGTTTATTGGTTGTTTTCTTTCATTAATTTGGAAAAAAGTGGACGTTCTCTTCACATACTATTTGTCTCATTCTCTCTCTTTTTTTCTTATGTTTATCTAACTACATGTGTATCAGATCATTTGATGCTGTCTCACACCTCTTGGAAGACCTGATTTAAAAAAAAAAAATCTTTTCTTCCTGTAATTCAGTTAAAATAGCTTCAAATTCATTTACTGTTTCCTATTCTTATTCCAATCTCTGGTATTTATGTGTGCGTGCATGTGTGTGTGTTTCTTTTTTTAGGGCCGCACCCATGGCATATGGAGGTTCCCAGGCTGGGGTCAAATCATAGTTACAGCTGCCAGCCTATGCCACAGCCACAGCAACATCAGATCTGAGCCACGTCTGCAACCTACACCACAGCTCACAGCAATGCCAGATCCTTAACACACTGTGCAAGGCCAGGGTTCAAACCTGCAACCTCATGGCTCCTAGTCGGATTCGTTTCCACTGGGCCACAAGGAGAACGCCTGTGCATGTGTTTAATTATAGCATATTATAGGCCTAGCCAATGAATGAGGATTTCACTTATATCTTGGGCCTCTGGGAAACTGAAATGTAGCTGACAGGTTTACTTTAAAAATTTGTTAAAATTTCAACTGGTTTTTGGTTCTTAATCACTTTTATGTTGGCTTCCTCTTTTTTAATGCTTTACCAAAAATGAAACAATTTGTGTACCCTCTGTTCCTTCAGAGGAACTCTAATCATTTGAAATTTACTACTCTTGGTTGTCTATTGACCTCAGCTCCCTGATAGGCTCAAAAAAATTTCAAAGTTTTGCATGATTTTATGAATGTGATATTGTCTTGCAGCTTCTTAGGTACTAAATGGAGACACAAGTCTTATTCCTTATGTTTTTATGCTTGTTTTGCCATATGACAATATTTCAATGATTAGTTTCCATTTTTCTGATAAAATTATTTTTATCATCCCAATTTTGTAGATGTGAAAACATATTTAAAGCACTCATATTATAGAAAAAAGTGCAAAGCATATCTCTAGCTATGTCCTACCTTTTCAACTTCATTTTTCATCTGTGTAAATCATCCCTTTAATGATGGAATTCAGAGGTGTGAAAACTGCATTTACAAGCCTCTTTATGTTTTCCCTTGTGTTTATCCTGAGGTGAATTCCCAGGTCAGAACACTGTTCTACCTCTGAAGCCTATAGAACTCATGTTACTTTGCATTGATTTTTGATGTATTCCATGTCTAGAGCACACTGCACTTAAGTTGCTGTATTGGTAGGTGATTTTACAAACAGACTGGAGGTCTGGAGGTTTACAGATCACGTTTGAGCCAAAGTGCATTAGCTTTCACCTTTATTTTATAGGGCCAAAGCCTCAGCTAGGCTCTTTAGCCTTATTTCAAGAACTGTTTCCACAGCCACAACATTTGCTGACCCTGATGGAATGCCCTTACCATTTGAAACCTCCACCCTTTACTCTCTTCCCTTGTTAAGGTCACCCCTATTGGTTACAGTAAATATAGGATTCTCTCTGCTAAATTCTAACAGTTCAAGTCACTGATCTGATCAGTTGAAAGAGATGGAAATGCTGGGAACACCAAAAGTCACCCTAGAAGACAAACTGCCATACGTTTCCTCAATTTTATCATATGCGCACAAACACACATACACACCACCACCACCAAATACACACACACACACACACACACTCAGGGTCCCCCTCCAGGAGAAAATTACTTGCTACAATGATGTACTAATGTAATAATAATAACATATTAACAAATAACCTTCAAAATTTACAAATCTGTTTGTAATTTATATCACTATTACAATAATTGTTTTCTTGATACAAAAATACTCTTAGATAATAGGGCAACTATTCTTAACAACACTACACAGATGAAAAAATTGAATGTTAAAGAATTGTATTTATCTGGAGTTCCTGTCATGGCTCAGCAGTTAACGAATCCGACTAGCATCCATGGGGATGCGGATTCGATACCTTGCCTTGCTCAGTGGGTCGAGGATCCGGCGTTGCCGTGAGCTGTGGTGTAGGTCGCAGACGCGGCTCGGATCCCATGTTGCTGTGGCTGTGGTGTAGGCCAGCAAGTACAGCTCTTATTCAACCCCTAGCCTGGGAACTTCCATGTGCCACGGGTACGGCCCTAAAAAAATGGGACAAAAAAGAAATTATTATCCTTCTTTTACCAAAGAAGAAAATAAAACTTAGCTAACATCGGTAAAATAGTTACTGGTAAAGACTTAAATTAAACATTTCTGACCTACATTTTCTCTCCATCTAAACCTAGAAACATCTTACAAGGTAGGAATTATCCATAATTAAATCATAGAGAAACAAAGTGTGGAATATATGTGGTATAAATGCGAGCCCTTGGATTTGTGTTCATGAATGACTACTCCAAACCATTTTCTTTAAAACTTCCCCAGCACCACTTTCCACTGTACTACAGTAATGATGCTAGGAAGTCAATGCGACAGTCCTGGGTATCCCTGACATTCCTGAGATGCAACCATTAGGGCATCAACTTACATCATTGCGGAGAAATCATGTCTTTGTGAATTATACATCCCTTAAAGTCGTCTCTATGTGTTCACACTGGGAAGTAGTCTCTGGTATCAAAAAATAAATACATTTTGTTCAACTAACTACCGTAGTAACTAAGGTAAGTAAGGTGGGACCTCACAAGTCAGTAGGAAATGCCACCAACAAGATTATTAAATTCTCTTAAGAATAAGGGAAGAAAATAAGGCTTTACTCTAAGTAAAACACCCAGAGAAAATCAATTATGATATGGATGACTAAAAAAGTCTTATTTTTTTTTTAAATGGGGCTACATTGATTTCAAAAGCTTAAGATAGATTTATATCCTTTGCTGGCTTCTCTGCTAGGGGCATGGCATGGTGGAGTGGTGGGTTCTATCTTTGTGGCTGCATGTCCTATGTATGTCCTGGGTGGTTTTTCATATTTGTCTCTGTGCTTGACTTCTCAAGGCTCAGTGGGTAGAGTGATCCACAAAGCGACAGTATTAACCACCATTTCCAGCTTCTAGAGCTACATTCATTGCATTCCTTGGTTCCTGGACCCTTCCTCTATCTTCAAAGCCATCAGGATAGAATCTAACTTCAGTTGTTTACATGTCTCCACAGTCTTTACCATCAAATCTCCCTCACTCTCACCTAAAAGGTTTTGACACAGACATGATACCCAAAGGATAAAGGTAATAGTCCTACTTTACTGTACACTTGTCAGATTGTATCGTACTTTGAGAGAGACACAGACCAACTAGAGTGTCCCCAAATGGAGACTCAGTTCAAAGTGGTATCTGGAAGGCAGTTACTCTAACAACCACTTTGAAGAATGGATATGTTAATTTGAAGGGGAAAAAAAACTGTAGAGGGTCCCAATACTTATCTTGGGTCATAAAATATACGAAGAGAGATTTGAATTCAACAGGAACAAAAGGATTGTCAACATTTTTATTTAGATCCTTTGAAAATAGAATTATTTCCTTCAAAGAACAGTTAGCCCCCACATTAAAAGGTACTTCCAAAAAAGTGAATCTGTTGGGGGTGTTGAAGAAAGGACTGTCAGTTAAAAACGGTGGTTAGAGTAGAGAATTGGTGATTACTAAGCTTTGTGATTCTATGAACAAAAATAAAAAGTAGATGAAAACATTTAAATAGATAGAGTGGCTTGTTTATATACTCTGTTATACATTGATCAAAATTATTACAGTGTTAAAGTTTGAAAACCTAAAGTGCATACCGTGGTATGGTTGCAGACATATTGGGCAAGTCAAAACAAATTTTCATTTGATAATATGCATCTTCGTCATAAAATCAACATATATCTGTTACCTAAACAAATACACTGGTTGAGTAAGACATATATGAAATCTGTGACACAACCATTAGTCTTTTTTGCTTCAAAATTACTTTTTCTAAATTATATTTGCTCTCAAAATTATAAATATTTTCATTCCAAATGGGGGTAGACAGGTGCACGTATGAATATAAGTCCTAGTCAGGAATATTTGATGTCAGAGTTCACTCATCTCTCTGATTATTACCTCCATATAGTAAAATAGTACTGATTTACTCAAACCACAGAAAAATGGTTCTAGAGTCTTGAGCTTTTCTGCCACTTATTTACTTATGCAACAGTCACACATGCAGCATATTGAAGATCCTGGCCCAGGGATTGTATCCAAGCCACAGCTGTGACCTACATGGCTGTGGCAACGCCACATCCTCCATGTATTGAATCCACACCTCTGAAGCAAGCTGAGCTGCTGCAGTCTGATTCTTAACCCACTGTGCAATAGTGGGAACTCCTTTTTTTTTTTTATCTTCCTGGCTAGGGGTCAAATCAAAGGAGCAGCTGCCAGTGTATGCCACAGCCACAGCAATGCCAGATCATTAGCCCACTGAGCAAGGCTCGGGATCGAATCCGCATCCTCATGGATACTAGTTGGGTTCTTAACCCACCAAGCAACAACAGGAACTTCCTTTATTGCCTTTTAATTCACTGTTCTCTCAAGCGAAAAAAAAAAGAAAATGTTTAACCTTAGTTTTATGTTTGTGTTTTTAATAATGAACTCAAGTTGAGGAAGGAAGAGGGAATGACTTACTCATGATTTGAAGGTTCTTTAAACTCTGAATTTCCTTTACTTTCAAGTTCTAGGTTAGAAGACATATTGAAGCTTTATGATTCAATATTTAGAAATTGAAAATAGTTCCCTTTATGGTTCAGCAGCTAATGAACCTGACTAGGATCCATGAGGATGCGGGTTTGATCCCTGGCCTCACTCAGTGGGTTAAGCATCCAGGGTTGCCATGAGTTGTGGTGTAGATGACAGACACGGCTTGGATTCTGCATTGCTGTGACTGTAGCATAGGCCGGCAGCTGCAGCTCTGATACGACCCCTAGCCTGGGAACTTCCATAGTGCCATGGGTGCAGCTCTAAAAAACAAACAAACAAAAAAATTAAAAATTAAAAAAAGAAATTGAAAATACATTTTAAAATAAGTGTTTTACATGTATTGCGCACTCATCATGAGTCACATACTGCTTTAAGGTGTTTACAAGGTCCCGTTTATTTAAATTATCACAATAATCCTATAAGGTTAATTCTTTGATTATACTCATTCTGAAAATAGGGAAACTGAAGTATAGTCAGTTTAGCCAACAGATTCAGTTTGTTTGGTTCCGAGGCCAGATTCCTGACCATTTCTCTACATTGATAGAGAAAGTACATTGTGCCAAGGGAGTGCAGGTGTTAATTTTAGCTGGAATAGGAATAGGTTTTAGTCATAAAAAAAATGGTCCAGGATGAGTAAAGATATTATTTTCGTTTTTATTTTTAAAGTTAATGTTCATGTCTAAATGTTATTAATCTTTATATTTTCATAAAATTAATATAATTTGGGGGGAATATTTGCTTATCCAAATTTTGTTCTCTCTCATTCACCCTCTCTCTCTTAAACACAAAAACATACAGACTAGCATTTTTAATGTTTTTATGCCTTCGTGCACTAGAGGTGAGTGGATATTTAAGAGCAGCAACTGAGTTACATGTAAAATCTTCACATCCCACAGCTTTCTGCAAAACTAGACTTTTGGATGCCAACATGATTTAATTTAGGAGTATCTCACAGGATTTCTCTTTGCAGATTAGAAATAAGATACTCACTATAATAACGACCCCCCTGCTGCCATTTAATCCTCCATGGACTGGCATAATTCGGATCCAGAAGTGAGCCTGGCTCTCCTCTGTCCTGTGTGGGTCCTGGACAAGTCTTACATTTCTGAGCTTCCAGTCCCTCATCTGTAAAATAAGGAGCTTATTCAAGTGATCCCCAAGGCCTTTTCCAATTTTCAAATGTCTTTGACTAAGTCTGGTAACTGCTTATTTGTGACTATGTCGACCTTGACTACACTACTGAGTGTTGCATTTCCGCAAGTGTTTCCTGAGTCTTTCATTTACCAGGTGCTGAGAAAGTCAAGAAGTAGGGTAGAGTTAGTAAGGGGTGGTCCATGTTGTCAAGTCACTTAAGGTTTTCCAGAGCAGAAGGTTAATTAAAGAAAGATGACATTTCACTGTTGTTGGTGCTGTACAAATAGTATAAAGAAGTTTTATGGAAGCATATTTTAAACATGATTTGAGAGATTTACCTTCTGTCATACCATTTTAGTTGCCAGGGTGCCTGAAGAGTGGCTGACAGATCTCACCCTGACATGAAGTTTGTGCACACATGTTTTTTGAATAAGGATATATCTTACCATCCACAGGCCAAGACTAAGGCCCATGCTATTATAATCATAAAAGAACAAAAGTAACTTTTTTTAATAGTCAAGATTCACATTATCTTTCAGCTTCCATAGATGTAAAAAAACTGAAGCTACTAATTTAAGTCTAGTATTAAAATGATGTTACCTGTAATTATTACCATGAACTGCTTCTTTGAATAGAAATCACAGGTGCTTAGCCTTGTTCCATTCTGTTTCTTATAATATAAAAAATGCTTTTTCTTATTCTTCATACTGAGGCTTTGTTTTAGCATTTGCATTGGTCTTGCTCATTATCTTAAATAAATTCTTACTCACTTGTCCATCAAGGTATTAGAAACCAATGACCTGCCAAAGTGAAGCAGAACTATATACCTTTCATAAAAACTGTATACATTACCCTTCCATCTAATTATAAATGTGAATGAAGTTGAATGTAAAGTTGGGAGTTTGACTCTGCAGACAGGTGACAATGAAAGTCTCCTGTGTGAGCAAAGCCATTCTCCTCCCAATTTGTCCCATAATATGTTCCAGTTTCATCATCCTCTTGGAGCAGCCCCCAGACACTATCATTTTGTCTTTGATTTTTACTCATGCTTAAAGTCTAGCATGAAATAACAACAAAGGTAGGTTAAATTATTGGAAGAAAAATTAATCTCATTATTTACATAAAAGAAACAGAATGAAGTAAAAATCATTCAAGTGATAAATGTTATAGTTCAAATATTACTGTATTAAAATTAATTACTTAATTAAAAATTAAATAGAATAGAGCCAGCTAGTTCATCATTTATTAAAGTTTTAAAACATGTTTCCAAGATTCTGAGTTCATTAAGCAACTAAAGTTCCAGTAACATATTTCCTCTAAATATTTTATTCACGATCTTTTAGCAAACACTATTAAATAATCATGATTTATTGAACCTTGTCTCATTGAGGAAAAACTACCTCTTTAATTATCTATTTCCTTATGATTATCTAATCAAAACTGTTTCATGATCCCCCATTCCTGTGAACAGAAGGGTGATAGATTGAGGTAAAGGGAATTAAAACAAAGAACAGCTCATTTTCATGTCACCAAAATATGACTTCTAGTAATAATAATAATAATAATAACCATTAACATTTATTCGGTTCTTCCTCAGAGCCGAATAGTGTTACATTCCTTAGCTCCTTTAATCCTCAAAGTAGTTTCAAGAGGCGGGTATTACTATTAGCCGGAAGTCTGAAAAGGCATGGAATACTTACACGACTTATCAGACATCACCAGCGAGTAAGTCGTAGGGGTGGGATTCAAACCTGATATGTTCACAGGTCACATTTCTAATTACGTATTGTAAGCCTCCTAAACATAAGTAGTTGCTACTCACTCTTTTAACCAGAGCAAGTTACCTAGAATTACTCAGGTATCTTTTCATCCTTCCTTTTTAATTTTTTTCCCAGAAATCTTCTGCTATGATGAAGAAAGTATGTGGGAAGATTAAGATAAAGCATATGGAAAAAAGTAAGCTGACCACATATGTGTATAAAAATATCTTTTTAGAAGCGGGGCTGGCTAGATTAAGGAAGGAAAAATTGGAGGCGGGGCTATAGAGTCTGGCCCGGTACCTATTACCTTAATCCACAGAATAAAAGATCCCAGGAAGAGAGCTCTCTGCAGAATTAGAGATTTAGAATGCAAGAGCTTTATATATGTCTGTGTGTGTGTGTGTGTGTGTGTGTGTGTGTGTGTGTGTATACGTATATACACACACATCTACTCTAAAATGTGTCTCTCGGAAATGTTTTTCTACATTTAACGTCTTAAAATTAAAGTTTTCTTATTTGATTGATTTAATTTCAGTAAGCTTAAATATATTGATTCTGGGTTCAAAATATAATATTTTATGCTTACATTTAAGAGCATTAAAAGTGAGTACAGGAGTTCTCTTAACCCGTGGTGCAATGAGTTAAGAATCTGGTGTTGTCATGCTGTGGCTTAGGTCACTGCTGTCATGCGGATCAGATCCCTGACCTGGGAACTTCCATATGAGGCAGGTGTGGCCAAAAATGAACAAACAAGCAGTACAATTTTTAACTATCACCTTATGTGATTTTCACAAACTTAAAAATATTAGACTTTACTTTCTAAAAAGTCTGTTTCCTCTATCAACACACCCTTACTGGGGCAGAGAAGAAACTTCAATTCTCCAAATGTTTCTTTTCAGATAGGCTTGCATCTGCTACAAGAAGAGATTTATTTCTAAGGACCTTGTAGACAGACCAAGTAGGCTTCAGCTAATACACAGAAACTGAAATTAAAAGGTGGATTTATTTCTGGCATACACTGTTCATACCTTCTGATAGGAAGGATGAGTACCCTTTTTGTTCCTTTCAGGCTCTGGCAGATGCTCTTGACCTACAAACCTGCCTTGGGTTTGGCTACCATAGCTTTCCTTGCTGCATTTTGGGAACATTTCCAGATCACTTCTTTTTTGTCCACTCTATAACTTTGTATCCTTATTTTTTGTTTGTTTGTTTCTCAAATCACTACTTGGGGTTTTATTACTGACTCCCACTGGTCACCTTACTATTTGCTTTTTAAATTGTCATTGGATTTTAATCTTCAGGGTGTGACTTCTGGATCTTTCCTCTATCAGGTCATCAAAGTAAAAGTTTCCCATTCTGAGCTCTATTTTAATGTTTTCTGTCTCAGAGAAGAGACAGGTCATGCAGTCTGAAACAACTCTTTGAACCAAACTATTGTAACAAAAGATGTGAAATGTTTTTAAGTGGTAAATATTCCTCCGTGTCTGAAGCATAATAAAATGCATACATGGTACTGGTGTGAGGTATTAGGGAAGATAAGATCCAAAAGACAGATTGGTTGCTTTGCTTCTTTGTTTGTTTGTTTGTTTATTTATTCATTTATTTATTTATTTATTTTGTTTTATAGGGCCATACCCACGGCACATGGAAGTTCCCAGGCTAGGGGATGAATCACAGCTACAGCTACCAGCTCACTTCACAGCCACAGCAACACAGGATCCGAGCCACATCTGAGACCTACATCACAGCTCACGGCAATGCTGGATCATTAACCCACTGAGTGAGAATGGTGGGATCGAATCCACATCCTCATGGGTACCAGCTGGGTTTGTTACTGCTGAGCCTCAACGGGAACTCTGAATTGGCTCATTTAATAAATTATTTTCCTCAGCTAGATTAAGCAAGCCACCTCTGCGCTTGAGAAACTCATTCTGAGAGAAGAGAAAAATAAGCACATTATATAACAAGTGCAATGGCTGCTACGGACTCAGGGAACATGAAGGAAGTAGCCTACGTGCCCCTGCCTGGGGGAGTAGAGGAAGGGCTCGTAAAGTAGGAGATGCTTGAATTAATCTGGGATTGGCATATGCACACTGAGTTATATGGAACAACTGGCCAACCAGGACCTGCTGCATAGCACAGAGAACTCTGTCCAGTATTCTGTAATAATCTATCCGGGAAAAGAATCTGAGAGGGAATGGATGTGTATATATATATATGAGTGGGTCACTTTGTTGTACAGCAAATATTATCACAACCTTGTAAATTAACTATACGTCAATAAAACTTAAAAACATTTTTTTGAAGAATGTTGGACTTCCCCAGTGGCACAGTGGGTTAAGGATCTGGTGCTGTCACTGCATCAGTTTGGGTTACTCTTGTGGCATGGGTTCTGTCCCTGGCCTGGGAACTTCCACAAGCCATGGGAATGTCCAAAAGAAAAAAAAAAGATTTGAAGGTCGTGTACAAACACTCAGTGATGAGCAACACTTACGTGCAGAGGCATTTGCAGATTAAGGTGCATGTTCTAGGAGAAGAAGTTATTCTATTTGAGCCAGAATATCCAATAATTGGGGGCATAACATCTCTTAATATTGGAAATGGAAAATGAAAAAAATAAATTCACAAATAACAATACAGTTGCCTCATATTTAAGATAAATTTAATGCAGCTCTCCTATCAAATCCAGATTTCATGAACCCTTGCTTCATGCCTATTATTAGAGCATTTTATTCTTGACTTGGGTTTAAAACCAACATATGAACTAGTTAGTAATCACAACTTGATTATTTTCGTTGAGCTACTCAATACATTCCATTCTGAAGTAAGGAGCTCAGAGAAGGAAGAGCTATATATAGTCAGAAATACTGAAAACCTCAGTAACTAGAACAGACGTTTGCTTATTGGCATAGGTACACTGGAGGATGTCTTCTCCTCACATTACCAACAGCTCAGGATTTTTCACAGATGTTATTAAGACACCACAGTAATGCAGAGATGTATGTAAGCTGAGAGCATAATCACTATGAGGCTTGAAGGCTGATGATGTGACTTCGTTGAAATTACTCCAGTGTCCCTCTAATTTGTCACATGACAATGTTTAACTTCGTTATATGGTTTTCAAATCGAGGTGCGTGATGATTTCTTTTTCTTTTCATGAAGTGGATAATGATTTGTAAACTGACTCTTCATGTTCCTAAACCACTGAGCATTTTAAAAATTAGTTTCCATGAAATAGAAGTGGTTTCAAAGGAATTCTTGGCTCAAGTAGCTTCTGTTTGTGGACTTTGACTGCCAGGATAGCCATTCAAAGAAAGATGGTAATTTCTAAATTATTCTATTTTTACTTAGATATCCTCCCTGTAACTCTACATTTTCTCCATGCTACTTCCAAGGATATCCCTCCTGTTTGTCCTCAGGATATGTTACCATTAGCAACTGTTATTCCTGGCCCTCCCTGTTCCATCAACTACCAAATCTTAGAGTAAAAGTGGAAAATCCTTGCAGATATAATTGCATAGGGAAATATTTCCACACATACTACCAGGAGTGACTTTTAGCATTCTTTTTAATAGGCTGATAAATGAAAAGCAGGTGAGAAACAAGAAAATGATCTTGATTACTTAGCATAAGCTAAGCCAAAAAATTAACTTAAGTAAAGACACAACAGTGGATTTTCCTGTTGCTCTTTTGACTTAACCGTCTTCATTTCTATACAAACTCAAATAAAAAATTAAACTGAATGCTTATCTATACTGAGCACTGTGTTACGTGCTTTGAAAATGATTAGAAAAATCAGAACAACCATTCTGACCTTGAGAAATTCACCAGGTAGAGAAAGACAGGTATATATAAAAAGATGATTTTTTGGAGTTTTCTGGTGGCCTGGTATGTTAAGCATCTGGCGTTGTCACTGCTTCGGCTTGGGTCACTGCTGTAGTGTGGGTTTGATCATCCCTGGCCCGGGAACTTACATATGCTAAGGCATGCCCCCCCCAAAAAAAGGATGATTTTTTAAATAAAATATTAAAAGAAAATTCACATGATGCGATGTTAAGTTTCTATTTGGGGAGTAGAAAATGATTTCATTTTTATGTATGAGGGACTTACATATTTTAGCATAAACTGTCACTAGAGGATTTAGATACGTTTTGGACATATCTTGAGGAAGAACAGTAGGGACTCATCTGGAATTTCTCTGCGTGACAAATCAAAGAGTTTTATAGGAAAGAACTCTGAGTCGTGGGGGGGGGTGAGATGTTAAAAAACTTGGTTCATATCTCTTTGGAAGAGGGAATATTTTTCCCTTTCTCTATTGGACATGTTCTTTAGTCTTGATGAGAGGAGAAAAGAAAAAAAGAAGATCTGCATCTAATGTTCTGTTAAAGACATATATGTACACATATACAGCATATGTGTAATTCCTGGAGGTGGGGAACACAGCAGTGCAAGTGGGCACCACTGTCCAGCAAACGGACCAGACTAAAAGTAGGGGAAAATGTCATGCCTTGGCATTTATTAGAAACTCTGACAACAGCACAGGCATTGTGTCAACTTCCACTAGGCCGCAGCAATTTCGGCCTGGGCGCTGGGAGCACCGGCTGCTTTGGCTGTGTCTCTGTGGCTTATGGTGATTTAGAATCTCAGTGGCCATCTTTCCATTTATCTAGAGCAGTAGAGAGGAAAAATGGCAGATACACATGATCACTAAGATGAACTATGTTTGTGCAAATGTATGATATCCTTGGGAACACAAAGAACTAGGCTGGTAGAACTTGTCAGGGCCTTGAAGTGTATTTTTACACAACCTTGGGAAAAAAAGCAGAACAGAGAGTGTTCTTTGGTATTGTTATTTTAACTCCACTTAGATTCCATTTTAAATTTCTTCTTTCAGGTGATTTTTCTCTAGAGAAAAGTAAACTATAACTAAAATTGTATTTATACTGAACAATATATTTACAACTCACTCTCCTATATCTTCTAAACACCATTGTATTGTCAACTTAGATCAGTAAGAAGCAGCTATCTGGTACCTCAAAACTCTAGCCCTCTGCCAGAAAAATGCTTTACTGAATCTAGTCTCATCTTATGACTTAATTGTTGAGTCAATTTTCAAGCATCAGAGGAGACATTTACATGCTCTAAATTTTTCTTCCACATGTGCGTCAGTTATTAACTTCCTATTTCTCAGCTTACATCCAAAACTTCTTTTTTTTTTTTCAGGGTTACACCTGTGGCATATGGAGGTTCTCAGGCTAGGGATAGAATCAGAGCTGTAGCTGCTGGCTTACGCCACAGCCACAGCAACACCGAATCCTAGCTGTGTCTGTGAACAACACCACAGCTCACGGCAATGCCAGATCCTTAACCCACTGAGCAAGGCCAGGAATCGAACCTGAGTCCTCATGGATGCTAGTCAGATTTGTTTCTACTGAGCCATGATGGGAAGTCCACAACCACTCTTCTTTGCCAGCTTAATGATATTGGAGCTTGATCTTGTGGATCTTGCCACAATATCAATAAATGAAAGCTTTCATCAATAAAGGGCACAGTATTGAGAATGCATGGTGATGGAAGCAGGAAGACTTCTCTGCTGGGTCCCGACCAGTCCTCCATTATTCTGTTCAGTGAGGGAGCTTCTGTTGAAACCTCAGACTATACTTGCCTAGAATAAACCATTTCCAAGCAGCTCAGTGCTACCAGATCCTCTGCAATGGCAGCTTGCTTACACAGATTAGCTCTAGGCTGAACTCTTTGGCAAGTTTCTTGACTACTGGCCGGCCTGTGTGTTCCTGTGGTTGCCATGCCCATGCCAATGAGGTCTGAATTCCAGTCTCAGGGGCAAGATTTTTTTCCCAACTCTTAGTTCCTTGCTTTATTTTGCAACTGTTACCCCTGGATCTCATAACTGTTCTTTTCCACTTCTTTTAGTAATTAACTACTTTCTAACAGTAAAAAATTCTTTAGTTTTCCCTGTTCAAATAACTGATGTGGTTTTATCTCTTGACTGGACCCTGATTGATATATCCCATTTTATATTATGGTATTCAAGTGAACATTGCTCTCCAAATGACAAACTTATCATCAATTCTAAAAAATAAATGTTATTTCACCCTTTTTTAATATAATGAAAATCCATTGTATTTTACTTTTTATTTTGATGTTCAGAAAACTTAAAGTACATGATATATATAGTATTAGAAAATAATGGAATCCTTATACAGAGCTTAGGCTTTGGGGGTCATATGGTCTCTGTTGCAAGTGGGCATCTCTGCTGTTTTAGTCTCAAAGTAGCCAAAATAATACAAAAATTAAGGGGAGTGACTGTTCCAGTAAAACTTTGGCATCTGGCTAAACTTGGCCTTCAGTGTGTATTTTACCAAATCCTGTGATAGACAATAATCTCATTATACAGATACAGAGTAAAAAATATCACATACTAAAATTATGATTTGTGAAATCTGTTATTCTTGTTTTAAAGCCATAGAATTATAGAAAAAAATAAAAAATTGAACAGACCTTCAAGTTAATCTAAAATGACCTCTAATTTAGGGAGGATGCAGAACTTGGTAGACAGAACCTTAGCTGTTTAGTCAGACTTTGAATATGAACTCTGCCATTTTCTGCCTGTGTGCTCATGGGTTGTTTACTTGATCTCTCTAAACTTTATTTTCCTCTTATTTAATATGGAGATGTTAATACTTAACCTTAAAAGCAGATGACAATGGTTAATGTCCACAAAAATTTGGTGAATGCCTAGTCTGTGGAGCAAATTATTTTAGGTAAGGGAATCAAAAATGAAAGGAAAGTTACATGTGAAACCTTCACTTAAAGGCAGTAATATTGACTTGCGCGATAGAATAGGTACATGTGGATAATTTATATACAGGCCCAACTAAGTTGCATACGTATATTATGAAGTCTACTGTTTTAGCACTGCTTAACTATGATAGCCTTTAAATATTTCTTCAATATTAACTCAGAGAAGATGCTGACTCCTGTGTCAAGGGAGGGATCTGGGCCAAAGAAGAGGACAGCTGCTGCTATGTCTAACAACCCAAAATAGACTATTTTAAAAAAAGAAGAGACTGAGGCCTTTATTTGTCAAGGTCAAGTGCTGTCCATTGTCAGTTGTCATAGGGGCTTGATACTTTGTTAACTTTAGTTAAAGAAAATGAGGTTATGCTAATACTCCATATTCTGATTATATGTATACGTGTATATGAACATGTATTTTCCTTTGCATGTATAATTATACATTCCCATATGCAATTGTAATGCATAACACATATATGAAAACGAATGTAGAGAAAACATATTGCCAAGTTTAATTAACTATCACAAAGAGAACATCTATGTAATCAATACTCAGTTCAAGAAGTGGAATAGTACCAGTACCCATTCTCCTTCTATTCACTATTTCTTCCCTCTGAATAACAATGATACCAATTACTAATAGCACCCTTTTAGCTTTGCTTTTATTACCTATTAGTTTTTGAGTTTCATAGAAATGGAAACATACCATATAAGTTATCCTTGACTGAGTTCTTTTGATCAATACTAGATTAGTGATATTCAATATGTTGTTGCCTTTGGCTGTAGTTTGTTCATTTTCATTACCATATGCTATTCCAGCATATAAATGTGCTCTCAGTTAAGTAGCCATTCTTTTACTACTGGGATTTTTCCCAGTTTTTGACCATTATGAATACTGCTGCTATGAATAATTTTGTATGTGTCTTTTGATGCCTCTATCTTTGATTTTTTAAAATATAGTACTGAGTGGAATTCCTCTGCCATAAGGTAGGGCATATTATTTCACCTTTTGTAGAAAATGCCAAGAGTGTATGCCTTAAATTACTTTAGTCATTTTCTATGGATATTCTAAGTGTTTTTGAAAGAGCATGTATACTTCAGGTGTCGGGTGCAGAGTTCCATGTATTTCAATTGCGTCAAATTTGCTAATCATATTCAAAATTTCTATTTATTGATTTCCATGTATTTCAATTGCGTCAAATTTGCTAATCATATTCAAAATTTCTATTTATTGATTTTCCTTTTCTCTGGTTGTTCTGTCATCTAGTGAATCCCCTGCATTAAAATGTCCCCATATCATGTATTGTCTATTACTCTTTGTAGATTTCTTATTTTTTGTCTCACATTCTTTGAGACACTGATGTGTACAAATGTAAATTTTATGTCTATATTCTATATAATCCTAGTGGGTAACATTTTACCATTTGGTGTGCCTGGCTTTATTTCTACTAATGATTTTTGATACTATGCTTTGATACTGATAGAAATTAGAAGCTTTCTTTTGTCTAGTATCTGTATTCTATATCTTTCTCCAAATTTTTAACTTCAACCTTGTAATACTCTTTATTTTAGAAACGTTTTTTGTAGGCAGTATATTATTATTTTTTGAGTCTTATATTTCCTTTAATTAGAGCACTTAGTACAACTGTAACTATTGATATAGTTGTATTATAACCCGTTCTATTCCTGTTTGTTTTCTATTTATCTCTCCTCTCTCTTGTTTTCATCTTCTGTTTCTTTTGGGTAGATTACATATTTTTCCTGTTCCATTTTTTTTCTCTGTTAGGTGAAAATTATTTCTTACTATTCCTTTTGTGACTACTTTAGGAATATAATATCCTTGACTTAGTCTAAACCAATTGGCATTTTTACCTTACGATAAAATCTGAGGGAATTAAAACATTTTAAATCTTTTTACCTCTACATTTTGTCTATATGCAATTTTTATATATTTTAATTCTTTATCTTCCTCTCTTTTCTAAGACATTATGAATATTTGAGATAGTAATTGTTATTGATATAGTCAATGTTTATTTATATTCACTCTGATATTGATCACTTTTATAGCTCTTCATTCCTTCCTGCACTTCTGATTTTCCATCTGGGATTATTTTCCTTGTGCTTGAAAAATATTCTCTGTAATTCATTTTGCCTGTAGAGGAAAATTCTCATAATTTTTATTTATATGCAGTTAATTTTATTTCACATTAATTTTTGAAGATGTTTATTTTATCATTCAATTTTCTGGGTATAGTGATCTAGATTTGTATTTATTTTATTTTAGCACTGTAAAAATAGTACTTCGCTGTTTTAATTTAATTTTACTATTTCTGTTGAGGATTCATCTCTCAATCCAACAGTTGCTTCTTTGAAAAATTTTTTGTGTGTTTTCACCTATGTTATATATTATCATTTCAAGTTTTCAGTAATATCAGTAAAATGCACTAAGTAAAAATTGCTTGGATCTCATACCTTCTTAAATTTTATTTTTTTATGATTGGTTAATTTTTATCTATTATCTCTTCACATATTGCTGCTGCTTTTTACTCCCCTCTCTTTCTGAGATTTCAATTATACTTATATTAAAATGTCTCACTATATATCCACGTCTTACCCAACTGTTTTGCCTTTTTCATTTGTTTTACCAGTGATTCATTAGGATTTTTTTCTTCTGATTCATCTTCAAGGTCATTGATTCTCTCTTCAACTATTTCTAAATTATTAAATTCTATCATTAAATTATCAAATTTGCTTTAAAATCTTTTAGGTGCAAAATTTCTACTGTATTTTGTCTTTTATTTATTTAGTATACATACTAAGCGTATTTATTTTAAAGCTTGGTCTATCAACTCCAATATCTGGAACTCCATTGAATAGGTTTCTATTATATTTTGTTTGTTTCTGCTGGATAATTCCTGTATTCTTGTGGCCACATGTTCCTGATTTTTTTTTTTTTTTTTGGCCTTGCAGAATTTCCTGGGCCAGGGATTGAACCTGCACCACTGCAGTGACTTGAGCTGCAGCAGTGACAAAGCTGGATCCTTAACTGCTAGGCTAACAGGGAATTCCATGTTCCTGATTATTTTTGATAGTATTTAAAAACTTTTGAGTTTTGAAGTTAAACTGTAGTCCCTGAAAGTGCCAGTTTATACTGAATGCACATTTTCTTCCAGGATATAGCTTTTTCAAATTTCAATCAAAAGTATGCAGAAGTTCTTCAGCTCCAATTTTTATCCACCCAACCCTGTAAGGTTGTCAAATGTGACTCAAATTGTCTTCTTCTTAGTAGCCTTTAAAATAACATGCTTCCAGGGGCAAAGTGTCAAAAATGCTAGGCTCCCATTTCAGAGCTTCATTTCCTTCCTTCTTACACTGAATAGGAAATTCTTTACTGTCTTACTAGCTCTTCAAAGACACTGCAATGTATTATTCATCTGTCTGTCTTTATCTATCACATATCTGTCTATCTATCTATACATCCCATCTGTCTATTTATTGATCAAATATTCCAGTTTCTTTAGTAATCCTTAGTAGAAGGCTTGATCTAAATTAACTCAGGTTCCTTAAACAGTAATGGGCTCCTAATTACAAAAATGCCTTTATTTATTATTTTGCTTTAAAGATCAGTGTAAATAATGTCCTATCATGCTATCATACAATTTTGCTGAAAAAGTACTTTATAAAAGACTCACTCTTGCTTAAGTTTTTTATTCTAAAAATTACCATGTAATTGTGACTATAGCTTAAATTGTTAAGTTTGAAGTGAAACCCAAATTACCTTTAGTTAAAATTGACTTTTATTTATTAAAATACATTTTCCCTTTTAAGAAGATTTATGTATCTTTGGGTAATAAGGACTTTCTACAATTTGAGGCCCACAATTTATCTTTTTATATATGAAATTTGCAAAAGACTTGTTTAAATATTAACTTAAGTACCTGTTTAAATTCAAAATTGCTCAATTACCATGTTACTAAATTATGAAAATATTATGAAATTAAGTACTACTAAGATGTTGTTCTAAAAATCATCGGTATTAAGCAATAGTGGGCAGAATAATAACCACTCAAATATACCCATTCTTCAATCCTAAAGTTGCTGAAAACCTGTAAATTCATGACAAAAGGGACTTGCAATTATAATTAAGGGTATGAACCTTGAGAGGAAATTAATCTGGATTATTTGAGAGGCTTTGATTTAATTTTACAAGTGCTTAAGAGTGGAAAATCTTTCCAGTTGTCAGAAGGATGCAGTATTAGGTGAATCAACTTGTTGTTGCTGCCTTTGAAGGAGGCCATGAACCAAGAGAATTCAAATGGCTTCTAGAGACTGGAAAATGCAAAGAAATAGATGTCCCTCGGAGCCTCTAGAGAAGAACGCTGTCCTGCCAAACTCCTTGATTTTAGCCCAGTGTGACCTATGTCTGACTTCTGACCCACAGAAATAAAAGATGATAAATTAGAGGTGTTTTAAATCACTAAGTCTGGTAATTTGTTATGCTAGCAATGAAAAGTAACGCAGCCTCTAAGTGAGTTCACCATTTCTACATTCTTTATGCAATTATTTTTTCATGCTACTTCAATTTGATCTTTTAAAACAGAAATCAGATAGCTGAGGTAGGAGACAGACGGGTCCCAGGCTAAGCAACTGGAATCTGTCCCCTGTGGACAGATATTTCAGGATAAGTTTAAGGCGGGAGCAAGGAGGAGGTGAGTCCTGCTGGAATCCATCTTGGCCAAAAGATGCACGCGCACACAGGGGAGAGCCCTGAGTCAGGCCAAATGTGGACTCAAGGCCAGACCAAGCAAGAGGATTTGCTAGAGGAAGCAGGGAAGGACTGCCACCTATACAGATGATTTAAACCACCGCTAAATCCTGTGCGCAGCTGCTCTTTCTCCCTTGCTCTTTGTCTGTCTCTGTCTCTCTCTCTCTCTCTGCCCCCACCCTCCCCTCCCCATCTCACTGGAGCCTGCCTGTGCTTTCTCCACACCTATCTTCTTGCCCTTCTCTCTTAATAAACACTGTTATTTGCCTCACTATTCTCAGGTGCTATATAAGAGGAAGTCTGCATATAAGGAAAAATAATCTGGAAAAAGAATATATGTGTATATATGTGAATTACTATGTTGTACACCTGAAACTAGCACGACATTGTAAATCAACTATACTTCAATTTAAAAAAATAAATTAAAAAAGAGTAAGGCTGCGTTGCTCATTATGGCGAACACAAGCTGTGTTCTCATGAGACTATTAGCAGGCAGTTGGTACAAATTAAGATAATGATAGAAAATTGTAAAATATTTTCATGATCGGTAAATTTTCTGGTAGGAGAAATAAAAGATGCTAAGGGAGCAGAAGCAGAAGGTCCTAATCTATTCTAAGGATTCAAGAAATACTTCTCTAAAGAAGAGTAAGCTCATCAGCCTAAGGACAGAGGTAGGTGATGTGTATTCCCAGGGTCAGAAGCAATGTATGGAAAATATGAGAGGTGAGAGGGTGGTACATTTGAGAGGCTTGGTGTAGTCAGGCATCGCCAGAAGATAAGGCAAGGGGGGCATAGGTGGCTTCAGCGAGACACGCGGAGGAAATATCTTTATAGCCTTACTGATCCTAGTAAGCAATTAATATTTATCATAATGGCAATAGGATGACTATCAAAAATGTTTAAGCTATAGGAGAGAGGTGATCCAATAACTTATTTATAAAGGTTGCACAGCTAGCTGGAAAATAAAGTAAAAGACAACTATACTGGATATAGGAAAACCCTACAAGAAGATGTTATATAGGGGAGAAATGTAAGTAGCAGACTAGAGTAGTGAAAGTGGCGCCATGAAGAACTGGAATGACTTGAGAGCTATTTCAAAAACAAAATGATAGTATGAGGTGATACATTTCAGGGTGGATAGTGCTCCATTCAAATCCATGTTTTGAGAGAGTGCTGTTACTAAAAGCCCCAGCTTCAGCTGGGAAGATCTCCCTTGCCCAAGGTTGTACTGCTTCCTAGAGTGGTCACATCCGATGAATAGTCAGTGTAGGGATATAAGTATTCGTTCAGGAATAACTGTAGGATTGGCATGGAGACTGCATCTCTACCCAGCTTTCCCTCCACATAATCCTGTTTCCTTCTTTTCCCTCCCATAGCTCTGGATCCCATGAGAACTTCCACTACACTTCTGAGCCCTAATTTCTGCTTCAGAGTTTGCTTTTCAGGGAATCCAGCCTACGGCGATAAGTTATGAGACTAAGGTGTGTAATGAAGAGTGGTAATTTTGTAGACTCAAGCCTAGATTTATGGCTTGAAAACTGAGTAACAGATAGGTTATTCAGTGAGATAGAGAGCTTCCCAGAAAAAAAAAAGGCATATTTTAAGAAGTAAGACGTTTTAGCTGCCAGTGTGATATCTAAGTGGAGCTATTCAGGCATCTCTTAATTCTTCAGATCTGCATTCTGGGAGATAAGCCATAGAGGTTGAAAGTAAAGGAGGCAGGTAGTTAAAGGAAATGGAGAGTTGACTAGAATGTTTGAAATCATGATTGGATGAACAGGAAAATAAATAAGAAAACATAGCCTAAGATCTAACCTCTACAGTGAGGAATTATAACTTGGCACATGTTTTATGTGAATTCCTGTAAAAATGAGGGTTAAGAAAAGATATCATGGCAGGCCCAGAGTTCAATTCTTTGGCAAGAATATCTTCCGCCTTACATTCTCTACCCATCTTGTGCCCAGTTGAAATGTTTCTGCAGTGCTCACATTTAACCAACCAAGAGGGACCAAGAAAGTATTTCAGTTCATTTGACAGAAATCTTCCAACAAAAAGAATGCATCCCAAAATAAATGTCTCTGGATGAAAAAAAATTACGAGTACAGTAGAAGTTTGATCCCATCTTTTAAGGTCAAGAGCATATTTTGGCATTTGTGTGATTCTCAATTCAAAACATCTGCACTTATTAATGATGTGGTTAAAAAGAGTCATGTAAGATTTGGCACCAAAGAATTGGCTATCCTAAAAGCCAACAGAGAAGATTCTCTTTAGGTGCTTCTCTGGATCTGCTTTGAAGAGAAATATATCTCTGCTGTACTGAGAATTGCATGGTCAGAAAATTTTTGCTGAATAGAAAACTATCTCGGTCACTCATGACATTTTTTATTGACCAGAAACAAAATCTTAGACCCAGTGTTCTAACTCAGGGAAAAATAAAACAAGACCTGTGGCTGAGAACTCTGAGTGAATATAATGCAGTTTTTTTTTGTTGTTGTTTTATTTGAAAATATAGGGAGTTCTCTTCGTGGCTCAGAGGTTAGTGATCCTGACAAGGATTCATGAGGATGCTGGTTCAATCCCCAGCCTCACTCAGTGGGTTAAGGATCCGGCGTTGCTGTGAGCTTGGTGTAGGTTGCAGATGAGGCTCGGATCTACCATTGCTATGGCTGTGGCGTAGGCCGGCGGCTGCAGCTTTGATTCGACCTCCTAGCCTGGGAACTTCCATATGCCATGAGTGCAGCCCTAAAAAAAAGGCAAAAAAGAAGAAAGAAAGAAAGAAAAAAAAGAAAGGAAGGAAGGAAGGAAGGAAGGAAGGAAGGAAGGAAAGAAAGAAAGAAAGAAAGGAAGGAAGGAAGAAAAGAAAGAAAGAAAGGAAGACAGAAAATATATTAAGCACACTGTAGACAGAGATTGTAATTATGGATCAAATAGAAGCATAGAACTAACCCATGGTAGTTATTAATACAAAAAATATTTCTGCCTACCATGGGAAGAAATTGACATAAACCATGTTCTCCTGATTTGGAGAAGTAAAGATCATGCTGGAGAGTGTCTGTTTCTCCACAACCTCCACTCACCTTTCTCTATTTCAGCTTTATTGAGGTTTAATTGACATATAACGTTGTAAGATATCTAACGATACACCGAGGTGATTTGCAATACATACATGTGAAAGGATTCCTCCCATGTAGTTATTTAACCACACCCAACACATCACACGTTTACCTTGAGGAAATTATACCAAGTGAAATAAGCCACACAGGGAAAAATAAATATTGCATGGTATCCCTTTTATGTGTAATCTAAAAATTTTAAAAAGTTAAGTTCAGAGGAACAGAGGACAGAAGAGTGATTTCTGGGAGCTTGGGGATGTGGGAGAAACAGGGACATGTTGGTAGAAAAGTACAAATTTTTAGGCATAGGATGAATAAGGTGGGAAGGGCTAGTGCAAAACATGGTAACTGTAGCTGAAAACACTGTATTTTATAATTGAGATTTGCTGAGAGTGGAGCTTAAATGTTCTTACCAAATACTAGTACTAATACTGCTACAAAAGAAGGCCCTGTTTTTATTTCCTCTTTCACAGAAGAGGAAAGCAAGGCACAGAGTGGTGAATAATTAGGCCAAGTTTACATAACTATTAAATTCTAGAACCATGTTTTGGATGCAAACAGTGGGGCTTCAGTATTCATGCTTTTAACCTCTGTGTTCCACTCATCTTCATTCCATATGTGCATGAATGTTTCTCTATAAGTTCACTGTTTTTTTTTGGGGGGGGTCTGTTATTAGTTCCTGAACTAATTATGCAATGTACTTATTACTGTATCTTATAATATATCTTAATATCTGGTTGGGTGATTCTTTCTGAGTTCATCAAAAAAGCCCTATTTGATTTCAATTCAAATACATACATGAATTTATGTATTAATCTGGGGGACACTCACATCTTTATATTGTCAAAAATTCTATCCATAACCTGAAATTAATCTCTGTATTTAGCCCATGTTTATGCCTTTATAACTTTTAATATAATTGAAATTTTCTCCATAAATTCCTTGTGCAGGATAAATTCCTATCTTTTTTATTTCCTGTTATGAGTGGTATCTAATACACACTCCAGTTGGATATTACCAACGTATGCAAATGCTTTTAATTTAAAAAATGCCCTTATAATTTTAAGTTCATTTTGTATTTAGAAGCCCAACTGAAATCTCTAATTCTAATATATTTTTCACTCTATTTAGTTTTCAGTGCAGTTAGTTTTATTATCTGTAGATAATAACAGTTTTGTCTCTTCCCTTTTTATCATTTTATCACCTATTAATTTTTTTCTTAATCATAGGCCTGCGTGCTATCAGGCCTTTTCATCCGGTTTCTGATCTTAAAGATAATATGGCCAATTAAAGATTTTCCAGAATCATGAGATTTCCTATGAGTTTTTGATCAAAGTAAGAAAGTTTGGTTTAATACTAACTTTAAGTTTTTTTTCTAAACATAAATTATTGCTATTACTTATCAAATGCTTTTACTATATGTACCGATATTCTCCTTTACTTCACTAACATGAAAGATAATCTGAATTTCTGAGTTAAATCTACTGAACTAAGTGTATTATTTTAAAGCATTTTGTGTCTGATTATCAGACATTTTCCTTAGGATTTTTGCAACTATTTTCGTAGATGAACTAGACCTCTGATTTCTGTGTTATCTTTACTCTGCTTTTGGGCTTAGGTTCATATGGGCTTCAAAATGAATGGCAGAGCTTTCCTCCCCCCCCTTTTTTTTTTAAATAACAATATGCCTAATGCAAGTTTGTGAAAATTGATCATATACCTATTTTGATTTGGGGAATCTTTTTCAGAATGGGGAGGAGCTGTTCTTTGATCACCATTTCAGTTTTTCAAAATGATTATTAGATATGTCAAGTATCTGAATTGTGTGTCCAGTTTTCCATTTTATAGTTTTCTATTTTGTCCATGTAGGTTTTCAAATTTTGTAAATTTCCATGGAAACCTATCTATCATATTATCGTTGATATCCTTTTGCTATCTTGTATAAAATAATACAATTATAAGAAATGTTTTACTTTTTTGTTTTCATTATGATCAAATTATGTAAATTTATACTTACAGTATTAGATTTAGATGTATTATATTTATTGATAAAATCCTTCATGATTTATAAATCTTTGTTATATTGCATTTGCTATTCTTTTTTAATGCTCTATCTTAATTTTTCATTGGAGACAAAATTTTCTTACCTCCTGTCCAGGATTCACAATTTTAGTGTGGTGGATGGAGCCAGAACTGCCCGTTGTTTTGCCATGTTATCCTGTACTTGAGCAGTATATCTCTTAGCATATGTATTTTCCATTTCATTTATGTATTTTTATCTTTTTCAGAAATACAACTTATGTCTCAGTTGGGTCTTTTTTTTTTTTTTTTTTTTTTGCTTTTAAATGGCTGCATCTTTGACATATGGAAGTTCCCTGACAAAGGCTTGAATCTGAGCCACAGCTGCAAACTACACACCTCAGCTATGGCAATGCAGGATCATTAAACTCACTTCGCTAGGCCAGGACCCAAACCAGTTCCTCTGCAGTGACCTGAGCTGCTGCAGTCTGATTCTTAACCCAGCGTGCCACGGCAGGAACTCCAGGATTGGGTCTTCTTGTTTGCTTTCCCTAGGGACTGTCTTTCAGCACTTTTTCCCCTGTTTTTTCCATTTGCTTTTGCATGTTCACTCATCTGCCCTCTACCTCATCATTCTGTTCTAATGATATCTATCCTACACTTTGCAAATCTTAATGTATTTTCAAATTTTAATAATTTCCATTGTTATTTTCAGTATTCTTCCTGATCTCTTCTAGTTTACCCGTCATAATCTGCTGTTTCATCATTTTTTATGTTTCTCGTACTTAATTTTTTGATGTTTCTTTGTAGAAAATTCATATTTCCTTTTTATTATAATGAATTAAGAATTACTTTAGAAAATTTTATTTTTCAGGAGTGTTCTTTATTTCATGTGGTTTACTTGTTTTGCTGCTTTCCTTATCTTTTGGTTAAAAATATGTCACGTGTGTATTTTCTTTCCTTCATGTCATCTCTGAATGTTAGCCATCTGGTACCATCCAGATTTCTTATTTGCTCAGTCATGGAGTAAAGGGGTGAAAGTGGGCACAGTAAACGGTGGTAGCTGGTTACACTTTTAGAAAATGTTCCATGCAATTTGTGGTGTTCTCTGCTTTGGGGATGTTAACCTGAGTCCTCTGTACGTAGGTGTGCAGATTACATTAATGAGGACCATTATTTACCACAGTGAAGCCTCATAGGTCAGAGTTCTCTTGCTTTTTTTAATGATTATTTTTGTCTTCTCAGGCATTTTAGTTCAGAGCAATGTGACTTAAGCTGAAGATCACATGTTTGTCTTTCTCTTACAGGTTTGCCTCCCCTAACACTCTTTTGAGGGGAAATAGTAACTAGTGACCCATTGGGAATTTCTTCTCTTCCTCTGTAGCTCACTGATCTCTTTCTCTCTTTTTCTAAATTATTCCAACAAGAGAATACTAATCACATTATTTAGGAGCATCTCACAGACTTTAGTGAAATCTGTACCCCGTTTAATTCCAAAAGTGAGTATTTATTCTTGTGTTCTATGATTTGCTTCACACATTGAAACATTTGGCAGGTATTTTATTATGTGGTTTGGTATAAGTCACTTCCTAGTTTTATTAAAGAAGTGATGCATATATTTTTTTGTTGTTATAAGTGTTGAACTCCTCTATTTCTCATAATATTCCAAATATCAAAAAAGCAGTGCTAGTATATCTACATAAATGATTAAAGGTAAAATAAGTATCATAAGAGTATCTTTTGCCTGCATTGAATGGATTCAGAATTTGTGTTAATTAAATTATGTCTGTATTTAAGTTTCCTTTTTGAGGTATCTCCCACATCTCCACTCCTGTTCATAAAAGGAGTGTAGAGGTTAACCAATATTCTTAAGAAATTTGGTAGAATGTTTCACTTTAACTTATGCTTAAACCCTTAAGTTCATGAATTACGTTTATGTTTCTTAGTTGATAATTATTTAGCATTTATAATATGCTACATGCTACATTAATGTTGTGTTACAAACCAGCCCATTTCATTTTAGTAACTACCCTATGAAGTGTATACTATAATTAATTCCATTTTGCAGTTGATGAAATGGAGGCATAGAAAAGCTATTCCCTTAATATCACACAGTTAGTGTGGTAAGTGGAGGATATGGGTAGTAGTATTTGCTAATCAAAAAGGATTTTTACAAGCTATTGACATTTATAGATATAATTTAGGAAGCTTATGTCAAATAATAGTTTTATTTTTGACATTTTAGAGTTACAGATGAAGCCTTATTTTTTTCAAATTACAAAAATCCATTTGTGGGACAATAAACTAAAATGGGTCTTAGAGACCGCTAGGGCCAGTTCCTTGATACTGCAAATGAGGGACACAGGGCAGAGAGCCCTGTCTTCACCGCTGAGTCTTTTCTCTTTATTATTCCATTTGTGTCTCTTTGAAATAATCAGAGGTTGTGTTCTTTTGTGAATCACTTTGAAATATGTAAATATTGAAAAATAGAATCTATCATTCCTCCACCTTTAAACACAGTCACAAAAGCACAAATATAGATTTGCATATAAAAAATTAGAAGACAATTTTGACCTAATGAATTGTCTAAATATGCTTTCATACAATTATTAGCTGTCTCCTAAACATCTTTAAACTCCAAAACTGTATTCTGTATGGTTTAAAGTGAACAAGTGTGCCTGCTTAGACCTAAAAAATGATTTTTTAATAATTCAGGATTATAAAATTTATTTTCTTACATAAAACTGATGAACGCTTACTAGTGCCATTGTTAGAGCAGTTGGCACACAGCAGTGAACAGTTGTTGCTTTTAAGTCTCTACCCCCATAGAGCTTACAGATAAGACAGTAATAAACAAATTATCATTTAGTTTAAGTAGGTAGTGAAATCATGAAGGGAAATGAGTGATGAGGTTTGGGGTGGTTTTTAAACAAGTTAGCAAGGGAAGACCTCTCTAAGGAGATATCATATGTGGAGACGAATAAAATGATGAATTGAACAGTTCAGTAGTCTGAGGTCAAAGAGCTTTTCATAGTGAGCATGAGCTAAGCGTATTTGAAAAAAAACAAAGATTCTTGGGTGGCGGGTAAAGTGACTAAAGAGGGAAGTGAAAGGAGATGATGCTTTATAGGTAAGCAAGGGCTAGCTCGTACAAGGCCTTGCAGACCATAGTAAAGAGTGGGAGGAATTGTTCTTAATGTGCCTGAAGTCACTAGAGGATTTAAATGTGGAAATAGGAGGATTTGACTTATGTTTTAAAAGGTTCACTCTTGCTGTTTGCAGAAGAGACTACAGGCGCAAGAAAGGAAATCAAAATGTCAGAACACTGTGGACTGTAAACTCACAAACTGTAGACTGATAATCAAGTCAAACCGAACAAAAGATTATTTTAACTAGACACCGCTTATTGCTTTCTAGTTCTCTTTAAATTATTATGGGAATACAGTTTGGTATATTCTACAGGTACCTGTTAATCCTAAACATTTTACATGAAGAAATTTTTCTCCATTTCTGAAGAGACTGATTCTGCTGACCTAAAAAATAGTCCAGTAACGGCTAACCTAGGGCATTAGAATCATACTACTTAAGTTTAAATTCCAGATTTACTGCTGACCAGCGATGCCTCTTGCCAGCTCTGTAATATTAGTCAAGTTTCTTAAGCTCTCTCAATTTCTATATATGTATATATAATACCCACTTACTAGGTCATTTTGATGAGTAAATAAAATAATCTATAAAAGAATTTTGAAAAAGAATGATGTAGAATAAATAAATACCAGTTGTTGTGTTGTTATCCACTCTGACCCTGGTAAAGATTACATTTCCTAGCTCTACCTGTTTTCATGACTTATGTTTGTTTGTGGGAATCTGGATCTAGAATTAATTGTATGTAAAGAACTGAAAGTATAACTTAGAGGTGACAATAATACTATTAATGATTATTTAATCTATTACTTCCTCCAAGATTAAACTTGAATACAGGAGTTCATTCACTCATTCATTCAGTGAAAAAACAAAGCAAAACAAAGCAAAACTCAAACGCTTATTTCAGCAACAGTAATGTTCCAGGTTCTACATGAGCTTCATGAGCTGGAGGAAACACTCAGAAAACAAAGGAAATAGGAGGAATAGCTTAAAATTGTTTTGGGATCTCCATAAAATAATATGCAAATAACATAAAAATTTCTTTAAGTATAATTCTCTCTATAAAAGAAAATTTGATGTCATGTGAAGCTAGATAATTGAGATCAAGAATTACTTTCAATTAGTAGAAAAATTCAAAATGAATGAAAATGAAGTAGTTTTTAACACTGGATATATTTTCTTTATTTACTTTACCCTTTAATATCATGTATTGCAGAAAATGGAGCTAAAGAATTTATACCTTAATCTAAGTCCACAGTGCCATGGCTCAGAAACCTCAACTGTATTTCAGAAATCCCTTCCCTGTGCTGTCACTACCCTGAAGCAACATTCTTAAGCAGTCACAGTTTTCTTTGAAAATTTCCATAAAACTTGTGTTTCAGGTAAAAAAAAAAAACTTTTCCCAGTCTCATTATCTTTAAAAGTACAGGCCCAAAAAAGAAAAAAAGGTAGCGAGAAGTTTAAAATTGTAATAAGTATTTACCGTTTTAAATTGGCAATTTTTCATTTCATTGCATAATAAAAGAGCAAGTAAAATATAGGTTTATACTCTAATTGGTAAAAAGTAACATCTTCTGTAGTCTTTCACCCTGTTTTTTCCTCACCACCCCAATTCCTTACTATGGAAGAAATTGATTTGACTTTGATTAGGTTTGAATATAAATCAAACTGGACGATTTACGGTCAAATAATTGAATAAATCTAAAATTTAATTTAACTATAAAATGTCTAAAAAGATATTTGCCTCATACATTTCTCAGCATGGCATTTTAAACCATAATGCAATAGAATATAATCCAGTAAACTGGAAAATTCAATGAGGAAGTCATTTTCTTCCAAGTTTTTTTTGTTTTTAATTCTCATCATTTCTAGTTCTAACTCCATAGATATGGCATGTGAAATGGGTTCCTGTTTACATTTGAATAAATATTGCTAGAAGGCTACATGTTCCCTTCTTTTTAGGTTATTTCCCTTTCATACTAGAAATTCACTAATTTAAAAATCTGATTTTAGGAGCTCCTGTTGTGGCTTAGCTGGTTAAGGATCTGCAATTGTCTCTGTGACAATGCAGTTTTAATATCTGGCCTTGCTCAGTGGATTAACAATCTGGAGTTGCCATAAGCTGCAGTGTAATCTGCAGATGCTGCTTGAATCCAGTGTTGCCATGGCTGTGGTGTAGGCCATGGCTGCAGCTACAACCTGACCTCTGGTTTGAGAACTTCAATATGCCACAGGTGCAGCTATAAAAAGAAAGAAAAATCTGATTTTATTAGAATTTAAAGATAAGCTGGGTTTTCTTTTTCTTAACTGTTGATACTATTAACGATTATATGTTGGAAATTGTTGACTTTTCTTTCAAATCATTATTTACTTTACCCTACTTGAGTGAAAAAAGTTTGTCTCATTTTAGCAGTTGATGTACCAAAACTAGAGCTTGAAATATTACATTCTTGGACATAAATATTTATGTACAGTTAGCTTAGTATGATCTGGGGTGCAGTTGAAAGCACACTGGGTGTAGGAAAGTTGTGTTCTAATCCTAGATCTGCAATAAATGTCAGTATAGCCAAATTAGCCACTGCCCCCTTCTAGGCCTCAGTTTTCTTATATAAAAATATCAAGTGGGTCAGATATTATCTGAGTCCATTCTTGTTAATTCTGTGAGTTTAGGAAATAAATATACTGTAGAATCAGAAGTAGAAACATTTTTAAAAACTTTTTCATTTTTTTCCTTGAAAATTCAGTGGCCATAATTTTTATATTGAGTGTACAGATTTCAAGTTAGCAAGCAATTGCCTGGAACATTTAGCACACTGTTTTAGCTATCAAACTTACATGATGAGATTTTCCTGGAATAAAGTCTCCCTAAATAAATTTCCAAGGTACTCTATGAGATTCTAATCTGATGTCTATAAATTATTATACAGACCTAAGTGTTTAAGAGTCCAAGTTATTTTTACAAGCTGAGTTGACATTCAAAAGTATGCCATGCTTGCAAGCCAGTCAGCTCAATGGACAATTGCATGCACATGACTGTAATTAACCCCCTTTCTTCACTGTACAGACCACCGAAACCCTTGCACCCTAAATGTGATGCTTGGCCTTGTAAACCAATTTAGAAATTTTTTACTAGTAGAAATAATAACTGCCTTGGTGAAGACATAAAATTTAAATGGGCTTCCTCATAAAATCACATTCTGGGGCTGACATGTTCTTCTGGCACCCAGAGACCTATCATATAAACTGACAAGCAAGACTAACTAGGCCTTAGGGATTGTTCCAAAGAGGTTTCCAGCCCCAAACATTCTAGCTAATCAAAGAACAAGAGCAGGGTAACTTCTCTGCTGTTTCTAAAATTACAGCTTTATTGTTTGAAAGCTTATGCAGGACCTGTAATTTGTGTCTGTGCAATCATTTCAAAGTCACTTTAGGGGAACAGAAAAGAGTGAACACTCTACCAGGTACTTTTCTGGCTTCTCAAATATGGGATAAAATGATAATAAGGTGAAGCAAACCTAGAATACCCTAAACTGGCCTCTATTCCAATGGAGTTTCCAGTGCATGTTGCCCTAAATGATAAATAAAAAGCAGCGTGGTCTGTGAAAAGAAGTTTTTTCAAGAATTTGAGTTTCGTAGTGGTTCTAGTTAATCATAAAATCACCACGATTATCACATTAAGTGATGATGTGTAAAAGGATGTACTCAAGGTCAAATGCTAAGTTAAGTAATCAGGGTTGTAACTGCAATTTTATTTTGCCTTTGATGAGGCATTCTTGGGCCCTTTTACTAGAGTTATTGCCCAATACCTGCATCGACTTGGACAATTATGTGCTGTCCTGTTATTCCTTCCAGCCCTTTGTCCTGGTGCTTGCAGCTCACTGGCTGATCTCTGAACTGCCCTTTGGATGGGATTCAGATATCTGGATATCTAGCTCTAGTACCGTTTATCTATATTCTATTTATCCATGTTCTTCCCTCAGTCTCCTCCAGGTCCTTCTCATTTAGGTCCTTACAGACAAAAGAGACCTTTCAGCTTATTCTTTGCCATCAGTAAGGGGCCCACATCCTAAAATCTCATAAAAAACTGTTTGCTTTCACACTCAAGTAGGAGGCCCCAGGTCTTAGAAACACAACAGCATGTCTTTTCTTTATGGAGACAAGGAAAATAATTTCTTTCCTGAGTTCCTCCTCTGCAGATATAAAATTGGATGAGATATAATGATGAGAAGAAATTAGCAAATTATAGCAAACAGGGATGGGCTTTCCAGTTACAGGGAGGGCATGATATATGTAAAGACTCTAAGACAAATGTTCAGAGCATGTGGGAATCAAAAATAAATCTACAATGGCTGGAACAGAGAAAGTGAAGGGAAAATTGGAAGTAAGTAAGACTGGAGAAACAATATATAGGGTCTGCATCATTTGGGACCTTGTAGAAGGTAAGAATTATATTTCAGCCTTAGTGAAATGGAAAGATATTGAGTGTTGTATGGTTATAGGGTAGTGGTATGATATCAGCTATAATTTAAATGATAACACTGATGTTGTGGAAAATTAACAAGGAGTATAAAGAGGGAATAATCCTTACGAGGTTACTGTATAAATCCTAGTGAAAGAGATTATCATATGTTCTGGAAAAAGAAATTATTGGATTGAAAAAAATGAATGTACATGAAAAAATGCACACATAAGCCTCTATATGTGAATATCGTCCCATTATAACACTAGAAGACAGAATGCATATCACAGAGGAAATATGAAGAAATACTACAGAAAGGTAGGAAACAGATGCAATTGAAACACGACTGGAGAAAGTTATAACTAAAAAAAAATAAGACGATACTTTTGAGGGGAGTTCCCATCGTGGCTCAGTGGAAATGAATCTTACTGGCATCCGTGAGGATGCAGATTCAATCCCTGGTCTCTCTCAGTGGGTTAAAGATCTGGCATTTTCATAAGCTGTGGTGTAGGTCACAGATGCAGCTCAGATCCTATGTTGCTGTGGCTGCAGTGTAGGCCAGCTGCTACAGCTCCAATTTGACCCAGAGCCTGGGAACCACCATATGCCATGGGTGCAGTCCTAGAAAGATTAAAAAGAAAAGAAGAAGAAGATACTTTTGAGGCAGCAGAGTATACTCTGGTGAATAAGACACTAATTTTATAGAGTGCTTGCTACCAAAATGATGTCCCTACTTTATGTAAGCATATTTTACTTTGCATAGCAGCAAAACCTGTTGGAAAAACCCCACTCATTTGAAAATGTATTCATAAAATAATATACATTTATTTCATGGAATACCCTATAGTATTTAAAAACTACTGACCTATACATAATAGCTAGATGTTAAAATGCAATATCTCATGAAAAAGCAAGATTCAAACAACATTTCTACAGAAATGATAGTTCTAAAATTTTAAACACCAACTATACATTATTAAGAAAACCTACTGAGATAAAAATTATTAAGATGTGCACCTCTCATGATAGTAGCTGCCTCAGCAAATGAGGGAACGGCAGAGAACTAAGATGCTGGTAATTAGAAGGAATAAAATAACTTCAAGAAAATGTGACAAAATAGTTAGTGTTTGCTGGGAATGTTAGTGTTAGTTATTATTTTCTTTGAACATATATATTCATGTTAAAAAATAAAGACTTCACAAATAGGTTGATTTTTAGAATAGAGGCAGATTAAGAACAAATAAATTGTTCTTATGATGCTTGATGCTAAAAGCCAAAGACATGGAAGGCATGACAGAAAAATTAGGAGACGGGTAAAACAGATCCTGAAATTCAGTGAAATGAAGTTATAAAAGGAGAGACTAAAGATGAGAGAATAAAGATGATGTAGGAGAGCCAATCATTAATAGTAAGAAAAAAGAAAACAATCCAACAAATCAGATGATAACATAAGATGGCAACTGTCTAGCTTAATAAATGAACATAAGAGTGAGAATGGGGAAATCACTATGAAAACTTAGGGAGCTAAAATGCATAGGTAAAAAAGTAAAAACAATGATAATGTTGGTGACAATAACAGGTTACCTACAAAAGAAGCAGATTGGCATTAGATTTCTTCTTGGCAACACATTGCTTAGAGAATGTGGAATATTCTCATCAACATTAAGAGATAAAGTGATTTTGAAATTGGAATAATTCACCTTGCATCTACCAGCCTAGAGGAAAGGCAAAACAAAGACATTTTCAAATAATCAAGGGTTTAGATAAGTTTTTGTAGACCTGATTTAAAGTATAATTTAATACAATTTAAAAAAGAATGCAATAATGTGTAGGATACAATACACTGGTGAAGAACTCAGTAAAATCAATGTTTATATAGTTGTTCATGAAAATGTAAAAAATGATATAAATAGAAATGTGCAATTAAATATCTGGATTCTCTATAATGAGAGATAATTGAAATGGGGTGAAGAAAGTAAATATGAGCTAAAGTTTCTTTAGAGCACATGGATATAGATACTAAGTAATCTACATGGTAATCGAGAAAAAGTTAAATTCAATGATAACAACTAGAAGATTAAAGCAAGATATAGAAATATATCACAATGATATATCACCAGAGGTATAAATGTTGAGAAAATTCTATAAATTTCAACAAAATATATGAAAGAGAAAACAAAACACAGCCATCTTTCCAAATTTGCATACTTAGAGAAAAATGCAAAAGAGAAATAGGATCCACAGATAAGAATCACAATAAATATGAAAGCATTAGTTCTCCACTTCAAAAGATAGACATTTTCAGTTGGATAAATTCAGGCTAAAAAGTTAATAAAAAACTAACAAAATAATCAGTTAAACAGTATTCTGAACAGACACAGCTTTTAAAATGTTGAAAATGAAATTGAAATATATGTCAGGGAAATTCTAATCTATATTTAACAGATTCTAACAAAATACGGAAACATCAAATGAGGGAAAGAAGATATTGTACTCTAGGGAAATTTTTAATTTTTTCAGAGTATATTGCTTTCAGTTCATTACTTGTGAGATTTTTAAAAGTACATTGTTTAGGAGATTTAGAACCTAAGGATCCAAAAGGGACTTTGTCTAGAGAGAGAGAGAGAGAGAAAGAGAGAGAGAGAGTGTGTGTGTGTGTGTGCGTGTGTGTGTGTGTGTGTGTGTGTGTGTGCATGTCAGTGGTTCTGGTATCTAGTTGCTTATAATGACTGAGGAGTTTTCAATCTACAATGTATGATTTAGAAGAGTTTGCATAACATAAGACATACTTGTTCTGCTGGGTTAGAATATTTCTTTAAATATACTTTCCTATTCTTTCTACAGTACTGAATTTTCAGTTTTACGATCTTTTTTTTTGGTATAAACATTGCTCATTTTTATCTATATATTTAAGGATATATTATATATTTAAGTATATACAGATATATAGTTATAGGTGAGCAATGTTTATGTATTTTTTTTTTTGTCTTTTTGCCTTTTTATGTAGAGCCGCACCGATGGCATATGGAGTTTCCCAGGCTAGGGGTCTAACAGGAGCTGTAGCCACCGGCCTTCGCCACAGCCACAGCAACGCGGAATCTGAGCCGCGTCTGCAACCTACACCACAGCTCAGGGCAACGCCGGATCCTTAACCCACTGAGCAAGGCCAGGGATCGAACCCACAACCTCATGGTTCTTAGTCGGATTCGTTAACCACTGAGCCACGAAGGGAACTCCATGAGCAATGTTTATGTATTTTTAAACATCTATTTTGCAAGACTTTTACATATAAGGAGCAGTGCGTCACTTGCCCATTTGTAATTTCATAATGAACTAATATTGTAACGAACAAACTGTACCTCTCTCTAGAGATGTAGAAGGATGAAATTTATGGATTTTCATTTGTATTTTCACCCACTAGTCCTGAGATTTGGAATTTTATAATTTATGAAGTCTTTATTCAGGAGTCATCACAACTAAATGTTAACCTTGTGGAAGCAAGTCGTTACTTTTTCTGCTGCTTCTCTGACTTATAAATTAATAAATGAAAGCTGTAATTCTCTGTTTTGGTCCTGTATGTATTCTGGAATTGTTGTCATGCAAATCCCTCAAAGAAAGTAACGTTTTTCATTTTTATTGTCTCATAGCCTAGCATGGTACCTGGTATATACAGATGACCAATATATGTTTACTATTTGAACTATAAGCTGACAAGTGTAGGATCCAGGTCTGAGGCCATATTTTGGGAATAACAGTGAATGTAATTGATGATAATGTTATCTACTAAAATGATAAATTCAGAGACTGGAAAGATCATTGCAGAAGAGACGAGAAGCCAATTAACTGAAATATTAATCCTTGCCCCTGAAGGCCTCTTATATTGGTGCTATGATTACCTTAAGTCTCTGTATCTTTGACTACTGCCAACTTTGGTGTTTACTTAAATTTGCCAGTTTATTGAAGGATTATGCATTGGAGTGAATCACCCTTAGAGGAAATCAGGAAATCAAACAATTGCTTGGGAGCTATTTATAAATTTGGATTAGAGGGTATTTGAGAACTCAGCAACATCCTGACTATATCACACCATGGCTTCCAGGAGGTAAAAAGGCTTACTCACCTACAGATATTTGAGTGCTATTTAGGTGTCCTAATTGCATGCCACATCCTGTTAGACATTTACATTTTTCGGGAGAGGGAACAATTATTTTCGGACCTCTTTTTGGACCTCTATACCAATTACAACCTTAAAAGGAATTTATCACCGCTGTGGGGAAGAGATTTATGAGATGGTGTCAGAATCTTGGCTTAGGAAATGACAGCTGTTGGCAGAGTTACTAATACTTGTAGGTGGAGAGGTGACAGCATTGGTCTTAGAAATGAAACACCTGTGTTTCTGACCTTAACTGTATGCTGGGTGATCTGATCCATTTTTACAAAAACACTTCTGAGTTTTAGTTGTTGGTTTACATGACATGTGAAATAATATGTATACATGGAAATCTTCGGCTACTGTATTATTTTCTCTCCTAGATCACTACTGGATTGCAAGTGACTTGACATTACCTATTTTGAAAACCTTACTCATGTCAAGTGAACAGTAAAATTTGTCTTGCTGTTCCTCTCTGGTTGAATAACTGATGAGAAAGAACTAGAAAACTCAAGGTGCTTGAATACGACAATCATAATAACTTTTGGTGCAATAGTAGAGAACCTGTAAAACTAAGCTGCCAGTTTCAGATCTTGAAACCATTTAAAGGCGTTTCAAATAGTGCTGCCCCCTCCCATATTTCTGGATCTGTGAAGAAAGCACCAATGTAAACAACAGATTGTGACATTCAGGGGACATTTCGCACATCCTATAACTTCTAATAAGCAGCTCCTCCAGTGTTCAGCATGCAAATAATGTTACATTATTCACAAATTGAATGTTCATAAACTCCCTTCTGTAGTTACGATAAATATTGTGTTATAGATAATTAAAACTGCAGAAATTTAGAGAAATTATAATCCTCCAATAAACAGAATGACTTTACCAAGTCTTTAAATAATCAAATCTTTATACAAAAATATAATAAATATATCTCTGAGGCATATTTTTCCATTTATAAAATGAAGGGATTAAATGATTTCTAATGAAAGAATGGTCTTCATGGCAAGAGTTAGTTCATAAATGAATTTGCATTGAGCAGTGATGAAACTGAAGAGGGGAAAAGAAGAAAGTAGTCTTACTTGGGGATATAAAATAAGCAAAATGTTAAAATGGATATGAATACGGTGTTTGTAGAAGAGTGAAAATACCTCAACATGATTAATCATCAGGCTCCTTGAGTTTGGTCAACAATTAACAGGTTCCTTTGAAAGCTCTGGGCAAATATTCCACCCAAGTCCCTTGATAATTTTATTTTTTTACTGGTCTTGGACTAAATCCTAATTCTCAATGAAGACAAATTTTACTCAGACCCTTGCTGATCCTTGAAACACATCATTTTGGTGCTTTGCAGAGACGAAGACACTGAACGGTGGTTTTGTTTTGGTTTTGTAATATGACATTTGGTTACTTCACCAGTCCTCACATCTGGTTCCAGTTTGAGAAGAAACCACTTAAACCTCATGCACCCACTGAAGGCTATGGTTTTGTCACAAAATTTTGTCACAATATTTGCATAAACATATAAACACAGGAAAAGATTGCTGGCTTTGTTTTAAACTTTTGGTTTATTCCTCTGAATTCAAATGAGATAAATTCAGTAAGAACTAAACATGAACAAAACTGTGCTAGCCAGATCAGACAACAATGGTCTACACTATTTGTAAAAAATCCGTGTAAATGTCCTAGCATTCAGTATAATGGTTTACCTACTCAGTGTTGGCCTAATAGCATGTTGACCAAATTCTATTTTGGGCAGCTATGTTTTATATTTTATTCCTGAAAAAGAGGATAGCTTCTTCTATTTATTTTTTGATATGTGGATATTCACAGTGAAATTTTAGTTATGGCTTGCTTTTTTCCTTGTTCGCATGGAGTCATCACAATTCAGACATGGAACAAATCTTAGAGTTATCAAGTGTGTCCATCTCCCACCTGCCACTGTGCAGATACGGAACTGGATTCAAAGAGAAATTAAACCCCAGGTAATATGATCCAGACTCTGGCTTTGCTCATATCATATAATTGTTAATCAGTTTCATTTGTTATAATAGCAATGAGGCCACTGTTTCCAAGTGGATTACTAGAAAGGAAGCCTAATTTTACATGTTTTAATGGGCAAATGTACCACAATCCAGCTTTAGATTGTCACTCATTTCATGGGAGGTCAAAGTGTGACCAAAGAAGTTCAGATTTATTCAAAGAAAGAAACATCATGTACTGTCTTAAACAGATGCATGTGCACATGCTCAGTGTACCC
Organism: Catagonus wagneri; assembly: GCA_004024745.2. NCBI lineage: Eukaryota > Metazoa > Chordata > Mammalia > Artiodactyla > Tayassuidae > Catagonus > Catagonus wagneri. Next base: position 46,371,743 of record PVHT021183693.1, on the reverse strand, counting down.
ATGCGCGTGTGAGTGCGCGCACACACACACACACACACAGACAAAACTTCTAAAAGTATACAATTAACATTGTTAGTGAATTATCCTTATTTACAAGAAAAAAAGTCCAAATCCCTTAGACTGGCATTCAAAGTCACTTAACACTGACTTCAACTTCTTCTTTTTTTTTTACTTAATGAATTTTATTTCAATTATAGGTGTACAAAAATCATCACAAGTCAATTTGATAGCATTTGCTATCAAACCCTCAGTGCTAAGTCTAGCCTTATTTCCCACGCTGTACCTTTTTGCACCCATGCTCAAGCTAATCCAAAACATATTTTTGACATATATCCATTTTATTTTATTTTATTTTATTTTATTTATTATCATTATTTTTGGCCACACCAGTGGTATACAGAAGCTCCTGGGCCTGGGATCAAACCCATGTCACAATAGTGACAATGCCAGATCCTTAACCTGCTGAGCCACCAGGGAATTCCTTGATATGTATTCTTTACGCTCCTCAGATGTTAAGCTTCCTCATCTTAATATGTTGCATACTCAGTTTTGCCTACTCTACCTATAAAATTACCACATAGCTTTTAGCTAACAATTTATGTTTTTGGCTAAGTTTTTCCTTTATCCCTCATTTTTGTCCATAGCAGAATCATCAGAATTATTCAGTTTCTTCTTTGTGTCTACATATGTTTTGTGCATACCTGTGGCATAGCCTCTGTTACACCTGGTCAAAATTGTTTATTTACATGCCTATCTACCTGGTTTGAATGCCAGATTCTTGGGACAGTGCATCCATTCCACGTGTTTCTTTACACTGAGAGCAGAACATAACCCTCAGCCTCTGTTTTCATCTTTTTTTTCACTTGATTGTGCCATTAGACTGCTAATTTTTCCTCCTGCTTTCCATGTCTATCTACTTCTATTCCCCTTCCATGCTCTTGTCTAATTATCTATTTAAAAATACTGATCATGCCAATTTTCCTCTTAAAAATTTCAGAGCCTCTCACATACTCTAAGATTAAGCTTAAGGTCCTTATTCCTGATAACAACAGTTAATCATTTTGTCCTGATTTCTTTACCTCTTCATAAATGATCTTATTTTTAATCCTACTTTGACTGTTCACTCTGATGAAAATAACTACAGTTTATCAGATATGAGTAACTGTAACATCTTCACACCCACAGGCTCTAACTCGTTCTCTCCTGTGTATAAAAAATTCAAGACTCCAGGAACTATGCCTTTTAGACCTTATAATCTTTTCACCGCACTTATATCCTCCATATCCTCATAGAGCTTAAACATCCCAGTGTATTGTACTGCCCCTCACACTATACTAATTGTACAAAATTAAAGTTGATTAAATTCAATGCTGACCCTGCAATCACAATGGAGAAAACATACACACTTTACTTAATGATAGCACTTTTAGATGCATGCCTGCTACTCTCAAACAGATGTTTTATCCTGACCTATAGTCCATTTAAGGAAATGAACATTTTTTTCCTCTTGCTTCTTTAAAGGATACCTCTAAATCTTCTCTCTCCTCTAGCCACTATAAACACGTCCTTCCTGGTCTCACTCTCAGCTGATGAAATTGCTTTCTATTTCATTAAGCAGATAAAGCAACTAGAAAAAAAATTTCCACAAACTTGGCTACCGCGTCTACTCACCTATAAATATTAGAACCAAAAGACTCTGCTTTCCCTCCTCTTAGTATGGATAAGCCATCAGTGCACGAAATCAACCCTCTTGACCACTCAAATACATCACTTCTGCAGTTCTCCTTTTCTGTTTTATTTCATTAATTTCTCTCTCAGTTGGACCATTCCAGTAGTATTCAGTAGTATTCAATTAGACTAACCTACAAACCTTTCCTTGCCTGTATCTCTTCCGCTACCTGCTGTCCCATTTCTTTGCCACCCTTTACAACGAACTCCTCAGAGGAGTTAATTTTCACTAATTTTTCTCTATCTTTTCTCTCTTAATCCTACTTTGGTGAGGTGTTAATTATTATCAGTCCACTCTAACTGCTCTTGTCAAGGTCATTAATTCCTGCCCCATTACCAAGTCCAATGGTCACTTTTCAGTTCTCAGATTACTTAAATATATTTGTCACCATTGATTACTCTCTTTTTGCTTCATTAATTTATTGGGACACTAAGTCCTTCCGACTCTCCTAATTCTTCCTTCCTCATCAGCACTCTTTCTCCTTGCTGGTTCTTTCTTCTCTCCTGGCCTCTAAATGTATAGCACCTCAGGACTCAATCCCAAGCCACCTTCTTTTCTCAGTATAGATTTACTCCGTGAGTCATATAATGGAGCCGCAAGGTGTTAAATATCACACATGTCCTGATGACTCCCCCAATTTCTGTTTCTTCCCAGTCATTTTCTCTAACTCTAGAACCATATACATTCAGCTGCCTACAAAATCTCCACCTAGTTACAAATATGCATCTCAAACTCTGTCTAAAACTGATATGTTGATTGCCAAACCAATTCCTATTCTTCTGGGGTTTTCCTCATTGAGTGAACATCGTCTCTATTCTTACAGTTGCTTGGGTCAAAAAACTTGATGTCAATCAGACTCCTCTCTTATCAATATTTGACACATTATAAAATTTTATCACTTCAAATTATTTTCAGGATTTGACCATTCTTATCTCTTCCTCCATCACCATGCCACTATCACCTCTCATCTGGATAACTTCATTTGCAACTTCATTTCCTATTGCTTTCTAGCTCAGTCCCCAGTATTGAAGTTATACCTCTCTCTATACTTTTTCTTGAACATTCCAAGCAATGTTCCCACTTTAGGACATTTCCACCAATTGCTTCCTCTGCTTTGATAACTCTTCTCCAAATATTTGCATGTCTCTGGTATAATGCCATTTATTAGAGAAGCTTTCTTTGATGACCCTTTGTAAAAGTTTAACTACCTACAAACTGCCTTCCAGTACCCTCTGCTTTATTTTCCTCCATGGCATTTACTATCACTTGTAGTCTGGATTTACCTGTTTGTTTATTGTCTGTCTCCCCCTACTGGACTGCTCCATAATTGCAAGGACTGTATCTCATTCACTGCTATTCACTAGCAACTAGTAGGGCTCAGAATACTTGCTCAATAAATATTCCTACATAGTACTTGCTCAATAAATATTCACTGAATAAGGGAGTGAATTAATGAATGTCCCTTCATTACCGCACATATATAGCCAGTATAAGCAACACTTGGCTAAATGCTGTTCTCTGGATTCCATAAAACATCTTATAATTTTCCTTCTATCTTAATACATTTTCCAGAACCTCCCTATGCCCCCATTTCCATGTACGCAAGTCACACCCATATTTCAAGGCTCAATTTACATGCTATATTATATGCAAAGATCTCGCCCAACTAGAAGTTATAACAGTCCTTAGGCTATTCAAACTATTTTATAAATGTAATGTAATATACTTGGGGCTTTTAGCACTTTTTTTTACCACTGTCTAAGTTCTTAGAGAGTAAGTAATAAGCCTCTCCTCCTGTTTACCTTCTACTCCAATTCCAGACGCTGGCACACAGGGGTTCCTCAAAAATTGCTTTTTGAATAAACATCAAAGTTTCTTTCCCCTAATGTATGCAAAAGTATACAGCAGTCCTTACCACAGCTTCAAATCAGGTCTTTAAGGAATAAAAATCCAAAGTGTTTATATTATTACACAAACATAAAAAGATCTGCCTTACATGGCTTTACACAATCATGCCAAGCCCAACAATTTCACTTTGGGCATTCCCCACCTTGCTCATCAGGTTTCTGTTAACCTAGCTTTTTTTCTTTCCTTCTTTTCTTTTCCTTTTTTCCCCCCCTGGGATATTCAAACTGCATTCCACCTTAGGGCTTTTGCCCTTACTGCACATTTGTGCTTGGATTTTTACACGGTTTGTTCTTTTGTAAATTGATAACTTAAGTATTAGTTCCAATATTACCTTCTTATATATGCCCCCCCTTCCTTAATCACCCTAAGGTCCCTGCCAATGTCTTTTTCAGATCATACTAAATTATTGTCTTCATAGCATTTGTCACTATTTGAAACTGTTTTGATGTTCATTTACTTGTTAATCCATGCATTTTAACTCCTCCCTTTCCAAACTCTTGCCTTACCCCTCCCTGCAACCCATATTTCATACACCTATGATATGTTCTGTGGGGAGTGCATGGACCGTTTGTCTTTTTCATTGCTATGTTCCCCAGGCCTTACTGAAACTAAACAAACATTTGCTACGTTATTATTTTTTTAATCCATTGCTTTGCTTAATTTTTCATGTAACTACTATAGCGGTTTATTTATCCTTCATTAATGTCAACATTCCAGCATGTATTAACTGAGTAGGATTTCTTGGTTTCTTCTCCCTACATCACAAGAATTTATAAATTTATTTAAAGAGGGAATGCACATCTTCTGGAGTATATCTTTTCAAAGATACACTAAAGGCAAGAGGGTCCTGAAATGAATGGATTAATTAAGTCACCTCTAGCCCTTTCCATTTGTGAAAGACAAAACTCAGCTCCTGAAATAAGCACTTACCTTTCTAATTATGGGACGATTTTGTGCTGATGAAGTAATTCAGCATCAGTGGTTTCTGAAAATAACTCCCCAAATCTCAACAAAAGAACTAATCCAGAATGAGAATATACACAGTAATAATCCAAATCACTAATATTTATGAACTTTGGTGTCTTGTGGCAAATGTGGCTTTCAGTGGTTGTGTATGCGTAGATTTACTAAAATCTTTTTCATGAGACCAAGAAAATATCTATGTAAACATATAGAATTGGCACCATGGAAACAGATTCATTTTGAAGGGTTTTATACTTAGCTGCCTCAACATTTTTCCATTGTGGTTGACATTTGCTTAAGACAAATGGAAACCTCTTGTTTTAAAGTGAAGCTTTCTGGGATCCTCCCAAGCAGGCACACTCTCTCTTTTTCCTTTTAATTCCAAAGCCATCTCTTTCTCTCTATTTTTACAATTTATCACTTTCTACCATGTATTATAATTATTTCTCATTACTTAAAAGAATGAAATTCATTCTTTTAAGCCTCTATATTTTTTTTACCATCGTTTTGCATTGCCTTCTCTAATTTCAAGTACATGGAAGGTACTCAACAAATGTTTGTGGAATATATAAACAGCAATATTTGTGTGTACCCTTTCTCCTTATTCTTTCTTTTACAAACATTCACAGCAGCTTTATTTATCATAGCTAAAAAGTGGAGACAATTCGCTTTTCCATTAATAATGAATGGACTAAGAAAAGAGAGCATAGCCATACAATGGAACATTATTTATCCATAAAAGTCTGAAGCACTAATACACAAGAAAAGAGAGCATAGCCAAACAATGGAATAGTATTTATCCATAAAAGTCTAAAGTACTAATACATTCTAAAATATAGATGGACCTCGAAAATGTTATGCAAAGTAAAAGAAGCAGACACCAAAGAATAATACATGATTCTATTATATGACATGTTCAGAATAGGCAAATCCATGGAGACAGAAAGTAGATTAGTGGTTGCCAGAGACTAGAAGGGGGTGGGGTGGGGAATAGTTGCTAGTGAGTACAGAGTTTCTCTTGGGGTGATGAAAATGTTCTGAAATTAGTCATGATGGTTGCACAACCTTGTGAATATTCTAAGGGTATGTTTAAAATATAGGGTGTGAATTATATTGGTTAAAAACAATGGAAAATTTCCCTTAATTTTCTGAAGCAATTGCCTTGGGACTTTTTTTTTTTTTTTTACTTTTTAGGGTCACACTCGCAGCATATGGAGGTTCCCAGGCTAGGGGTCGAATCAGAGCTACAGCTGCCAGCCACAGCCACAGCCACATACACGCAGGATCCGAGCCGCATCTGCGACCTACACCACAGCTCAGGGCAATGCTGGATCATTAACCCACTGAGCAAGGCCAGGGATTGAACCGGCAACCTCATGGTTCCTAGTTGGATTCGTTAATGGCTGCGCCACGACAGGAACTCCTGCCTTGGGACTATCTTGACTCTACAGTTGAGGTCAAAATTTCTAGAGGTTCAAACTGACAATGATTAATTGATTACTTTTTTTCCCAGTAGACTTACTTCCTGAAGGACAAATTACATACAATCATGCAGAGCACAGGCTTCCACATTCCTTGGAAGCTGAAATGTCTGTCTAGCTCTTTATTTGTAAGCTTTTAACAAACACCACGAGGTACTTAGTATTAATTTATAAAGCAGCGGAAGCAAGGCCATCAATATGTGTACTCATTTGTATACTCTAGCATACTGCTAAGATGATTATAATGTATTTAGATGTTGGAAGAGGGAACTTGACACGTAGAATTGCATTACAATCAATAGGTCTAGGGATTGGAAAGTTAGATTTTTTTCAGGAAAGGCAAATTTGCTTATTTTATTTAGAGAAGGGGATGACTAAAGAAAAACAGTGAGGGTACTTGGAGAAGGAAGTCGTAGACAGATATAGGTATTGGGCTGTTTGAGTGAGGTTTTTGGGCTTCACTTAGTGGGCAACGAAAAACTGACAGCTTCTGTGTGGGGCAGTGACATGATCAAAGCTGTGCTTTAGGACGATAATAAGGAAGTATATGCTTAATAAGAGTAAGAGACAACTGAGCAAAAATCTTTTCAAAAGCTTTTTGTGATAGTCTAATTTTTTTACAATAATAAAGCATATAAACTAAAATTTTGTTGCTTCTTACACTTAAGGTGAAAAAAGAACAATAATGAATGGATCCTTTTTGTGTAATTTTCTATATATTAATATATATATATATATATATATACATACATATACACATTAATTTTTGTTAGAAATATTGGTGACTGCTTAGATTTACAGTGTGGCAGATTTAGATACCAGTCATAAATATCAGAAGGTTTTTGTTTTATTAGATTGTATGATTCAGAGCCCTGGTCACAAAATCAGTTTTAAATTTCATCTGATTTTATTTTAGGAACTTCCATTATAAAGGTGCTAATGACAACTGATCTAGAATAACTCTTAACTCAGCTTTAAGTGACCACGGCAGATGTGCACCCTGATAACAAAGGATTTTCACATGCTTTTTGGAGAGCCTACAAAAGAGAACAGGAAGCACGCAAGAATATTTATAATATTCTGCCATACCTAGGATTGTTATATTTAGATATTTTCTGGAAAGTGGAACTTATTAAGAGTTAATTTTAGTTATTTTACAGCTCAAAGCTCAGACCCAGGTACACAGAAAAGTCTTTCTCATTAAACCCTTACTGAGTCATTAGTACATTCTGATCCATTGTAGGATATAAAGCACAATAGAACTCTTCAGGAGGAATACCTAAGAGACTAGCGGAGAAGCCATGGGTTTCTGGTTAGTGTTAGCGTCTTAAATTATTATTATTATTATTTTTTTGCTCCATTGGCACACGCATCAACCATTATTAGTTTATTTCTTTGCTTTCTATTTATTTACATTTTTTGGTCTAGGAATGGTATGTCATGTAAATTACCCTTAGTTCTCTGGTCCTGACTTTTAAAAAGTATTAAATATTTTTAATTGTGGTAAAGGAGATGTAAAATTAACCTTTTTAAAGTGTACAGGTCTGTGACATTAAACACATTCTCATTATTGTGCAACTGTCCCTTCCATCCATCTCCAGAAATTTTTCATCTTCCCTGATGTTCTGTGCTCACTAAAGACCAACTTTACTTCCCTCCTGCTCTGCTCCCTGGCCACCATCATTCCACTTTGTTTCCTAGGAAGGGGATTCATATAAGTGGAATCACAAAGTATCTGTCTCTTTGTGATCGGTTATTTCACTGAGTGTTAGGTCTTCAGGGTTTATCTATGTTATGGCATGTGTCAGAATATCCTTTCTTTTTAAGGCTAAGTAACATTCCATTGTATGTATGTACCACATTTATTTAGCTATCGTGTTGCTTCCACATTTAGCTATTGTGAATAATTCTGCTGTGAATATGTGCACAAACATCTGTGGAACCCTTGTTTTCAATTCTTTTGGTTACATACCCAGAGATAGACTTTCTGAATGATATGGAAATTCAGTGTGTACATTTTTAAGGAAGTGTCACACTGTTTTCTACAGTAACTGTACATATTTTCATTCTCACCAGCAGTGTATACATATTCTATTTCTCCATATCCTGACCAGCTTATCTTATTTCCTGTTTGTGTTTCCTTGTTTTTATAACAGCCATTCTAATGGCTGTGAAGTGATGTCTCACTGTGGTTTTGATTCTTTTTTATCTAATGATTAGTGATGTTGAACATTTTTTCATGTGCTTATCAGCCATTTATAGTCTTGGAAAAATGTTTATTCAAGTTCTTGGCTTATTTTTAGGATTTTTTTTCTTTTTTGTTGTCAGGTTGTAGGAGTTTTAAAAAATATATTCTGGATATTGAACCTTTATCAGATATATGACTTTAAATATTTGGATGTTCCCATTGTGGCTCAATAGTAATGAACCTGACTAGTACCCATGAGAACGTGGGTTTGACCCCTGGCCTCTCTCAGTGGGTTAAGGATCTGGTGTAGCCATGAGCTGTGGTGTAGATCACAGAAGCAGCTTGGATCTGGTATTGCTGTGTCTGTGGTACAGGCCAGCAGCTAAAGCTCCAATTTTACCTCTGGCCTGGGTACTTTATATGCCCTGGGTACAGCCCTAAAAAAAAAAAAAGAAAAGGACAGAAAAAACTTTAAAAATATTTTCTCCCATTTCTTGTATTGCTTTTTCACTCTATTGTTAGTGTCCTTTTATACACTAAAGCTTTTTATTTTGATGCAACTGAATATATCTATTTTTTTCTTTTGTTTCCTGTATGATCCTAACTTTTTTCTTTTTCTGTTTATGACTTATTTCTTCATAAATGCTTCAATCAAGTAATACGATGACAAGCATGTAAACTGTTAGATAATGTAAACAGAGAGTGGTTACTATAAATGGACTAGTGGCATTTTTTTTTCTTTCTTGGCCATGCCTACAGTATATAGAAATTCCCTGGCCAGGGACTGAATCTGAGCTGTAGCTGCAACATATGCTACAGCTGCAGCAACATTAGATCCTAAACCCACTGTTCCAGGGTGGGGGTCAAAACGGCACTGCCTCAAAGAAAACGCAGGATCCTTAACCTGCTGTGCCACAGTGGGAACTCCTGGACTAGTGATATTTTATCTAAACGATGTTGGGGTAGGCCTAGGCTTTTTAGTGACTGGGTCCTGCAGAATGGGCTGGACAGAGTGAGGACATTTTAAAAGGTGCCCATGGAGTTCCTGTCATGTCTCAGAGGTTAACAAACCCTACTAGTATCCATGAGGAAGTGGGTTTTATCCCTGATCCTGCACAGTGGGTTAAGACTCCCACATTGCCGTTATCTGCGGTGTAAATCGCAGATGTGGCTTGGATCCCACATTGCTGCAGCTGTGGTGTAAGTTGGCTGCTACAGGTCCAGTTCAGCTCCTACCCTGAAAACCTCCAGGTGCAGCCCTAAAGGACAAAAAAAAAGAAAGAAAGAAAAAAAATTTTTAAAAAGGAGACCATAGTCCAGATGTGGTCCTCTGGTTTGCTATTCCAGAATTTATACAGAAGAAACCAGAATCTGGAAGGCGGAATCAGACCAAACCAGCTTCCAGAAGAATGGCTGAGAAATTAAATGCCAAGTCACAGTGAACAATAAGGAAACTATTATTGCAATTTCTTTTTTTCCCGCTTCTTTATATTGCATAAACCACTGGACCTGGATTTGAAAGAACTTGTTCATATCCTGTCTCTGTCACTTCCTGGTTTCACAATTTTTAGGTAAGTCACAGATCCTTGTTTCTCCATACACACATTAATTAAGTAAATTAATTCTACATCACAGGACTGAAGCAAAATCAACTTCACATAGGGTCATTTTGGAGCCAGTGAATTTTGTGAGAGCAAACATCCACCAGATCTAAGAGTATATTTGCAATTCAGGGTAATTTGAAATTTGCTCACTTTTTAGTCTTTTGACCCCGTCAAATTTCCTAGAAGAAAATTGCTACCCTTCCGTCATGGCAAAAGTGTACTAAAAGACCCACTTTTTTACCCCAAGTAACTGTTATATTAGGAAATGGCTTCCATTGGTTATGCCTTTGTTGAAAACATTACAAATGACTCTCATTGTTTCGAGAGCTACTTTTCCCAGTAAAAATAATCCCCAGGGTTGGGAGGGGTCCCCTCTGTCCTCTGTATTTGTGGCATTTCCCGTAAATTTCCAAATGATGCTTCACCAGTCCCATTACTGGATGACTGGCTTTCCTTTGGATTATCTTCTACTTAGATCTTCAGTAGCTAGGCATGTTAGCTTTATTCTTTAAATATTTACTTTGGGCACATCTCTTTGGGTTTTCAGTAAGCCCTCTAAAATGTTATGTAACTTATTATTAAGCTATTATAAGTCATGCATAGCCTCTAGATTCCGAGGTCAAATTCATTTAGGATTCCTATTATTTAGCTATTAAACAAAATCGGTTAAGATCTAATAGTTAATTTTGAGCTAATAGGGTAAAACATCATCCGGTTTTATATTATTAAAAAATAAAAAAAATGAACTTCCATAGCATTTAGCATGCACAATACTTATTTTTAAATTAATTTCCAAATAGGACTTTACTTCATGAAATTCAGAGTGCAAATGAACAGCAAGGTATTTGAAAATGACCAGATCACTTGCTGCTATTAAAAATTATAAAGAATTCAGGGGAAAACTAATAATAAGGAACTGATAGAGATAAAATCTGCCAATGATTGAATAAAACTTGAATGAGGAAAAACTTCCATTTTGTACAAACCAGTTTCAAATCTAATGAGACATTTATTAGAAGGCCAAGTAAAAATATAAAATCACTATTAGAAAAATGTGCAATCACTTATAAACTAATTCAAGTCTCTTTTCCCAATTCCTTTCTTTCCCCCATTTCCTTGTCTTCATCTTTTCTTTCTTCTTCCTCCCTCTAGCCTTCTGTCTCCTTAGTTGCCCTAAATTAAAAAAAAAAAAGTTAAATGGATGACTCCGGATGAAGGGTAGGAGTAGGGATATAGGTAGTAGCATTGCAAAATAATTAGACTGGATCCAGTGATCACAGAGAAATGACAAACAAAAACACACCTCTCCTTCCAGGTGATTCTCCAAACAACAGGTGTCAAACACAGAAGAAAAATCAATGCTAGAAAGAAAGACACTTATGTCTTATCAGGACTCTTCTTCAACTGGATGTTTCTCAGCAAATTACACCCAAACTAGCCAAACTGAACTTACTATACTTTTCAAAACAACACTCTTTTTTACATTACTGAACTCAGCTATCCACTCACTTTTTGAAACAATATCCATGTTATTTTCAACTTGGGATCCTCACCACCTAAGGTCTATCACACATGAAATTTTCCTTATTCCATCTCATGGATATTTCTTAAAACTACCACATCCTTTTTAGGTCATAGTACCCTTCTATTTTTTCATGGTTTGTGGAGTCTTTTAAATGATTACTCCCTCTTCACTTTGGCCCTAATTTTTCTATTTTCCACAGTCTTACCAGAATGACCTTTGTAAAATCCAGGTCGAAGTGGCTTAGATTCTTATATAAAGTACCTAGATATTTCCATTGGTAGAAACAGTAGTCACCAAAGTGGGCCGCATATACTCCAGGGAATGCATAAGATGATTTATTGTGTACCAGTAAAAATATGAGTATTTATGTTTATAAACTATATTTTTGACTCTTAAATTTTATATTTTTGTGTATGTTTATAACATATACCATTTACTAGTCTATATACCTATACATTTTATAATAAATGTATGTCACTATACATTGTATATGTCAAGCTCTTCTCCTAATAGATGCTCACAAAATAATTTGAAGAACTGACTTAGAAGAGAAAAGCCAAAATTCACTATTAGGTATAAAGCTCTTGTAGATTTGACTTTTGCCTTTCTGTTCTGATCTTCTCTGCTATAGTTCATTTCTCTGGAAAGCAGATATTTAGACAAAATTAGAAGTATACAAGAAAAAAATAGCAAAAACACAAACTTTTGGAAGCTAAACCTTATGCTACTAAACCAATGGATCATTGAGGAAATCAAAGAGGAAATTAAAAAATACATATAGACAAATGACAATGAACATACAACAATCTAAAACTTATGCGACACAGCAAAAGCAGTTCTGAGAGGGAAGTTTATAGCCAAACAATCTTATCTCAGGAAAGAAGAAAAAATGCAGATAAACAACCTAAACATATACCTTAAACATCTAGGGAAGGAAGAATAGACAAAGCCTAAAATTAGAAGGAAAGAAATCATAAAGATTAGAGAAGAAATTAATAACACAGAGACAAAGAAAACAATTGAGAAGATCAATGAAACCAAAAGATTGTTCTTTGAAAAGATCAACAAAATTGATAAACCATTAGCCAGACTCATCATGAAAAAAAGGGAGAGGGTTCAAATCAATAAAATTAGAAGTGAAAAAAGGAGAAGTTATAACTAACACTCCAGAAATACAAAGGATCATGAGAGACTACTATGAGCAACTCTATGCCAATAAAATGGACAACGTAGAAGAAATGGACAGATTCTTACAGATTCTTGGTACAACCTACCAAGACTGAAACAGGAAGAAATAGAAAATATGAATACATCAATCACAAGTACTGAAATTGAAAATGTAACTAAAAAACTTCCCCAAAACAAAAGTACAGGACCTGATGCCTTCACAGTTGAGTTCTAGCAAACATTCAGAGAAGAGTTAACACTTCTTTTTCTGAAACTTTTCTAGAATATTGCAGAGGCAAGAACACACCCAAGCTCATTATATGAAGCGACCATTACCCCAATATCAAAACTAGGCAAAGAGGAGTTCCCTTCGTGGCTCAGTGTGGTTAACGAATCCGACTAAGAGCCATGAGGTTGCGGGTTCGATCCCTAGCCTTGCTCAGTGGGTTAAGGATCCGGCATTGCCGTGAGCTGTGGTGAAGGTTGCAGACGCGGCTCGGATCCCGCATTGCTGTGGCTGTGGTGAAGGCCGGCAGCTACAGCTCCTGTTAGACCCCTAGCCTGGGAACCTCCCTATGCCACGGGTGTGGCTCTAGATAAAGGCAAAAAGACAAAAAAAAAAAAAAAAA
>PVHT021183693.1:46315698-46358449 GCA_004024745.2 Catagonus wagneri | reverse complement strand
ACACCGCATCAACAAACTGAAAAATAAAAACCATATGATCATCTCAATAGATGCAGTAAAAGATTTTGACAAAATTCAACACCCATTCCTGATAAAAACTTTTCAGAGAGTGGGCATAGAGGAAGAACTACCTTAATATGATAAAAAACATTTATGACAAACACACAGATAACATCACTTTCACTGGTGAAAAACTGAAATAATTTCCACTAAGATGAGTAACAAGACAGGGATGTCCACTTTCACCAATGTTTTTCAACATAGTCTTGGAAGTCCTAGCCATGGCAATCAGAGAAGAAAAAGAAATAGAAGAAATTCAAATTGGAATAGAGAAATAAAACTATCACTGTTTGCAAATGACATGATTCTATACCTAGAAAATCCTAAAGACAGAAAAAATGAAACTGGAGGAATCTGGCTCCCTGACTTTAGACTCTACTACAAAGTGACAGTCATCAAAATGGTTTCGTACTGGCACAATAACAGAAATATATATCAATGGAATAGGATAGAAAGCCTAGAATAAACCCAAACACCTATGGTCAATTAATTTATGACAAAGGAGGCAAGCGCATACAATGGAGAAAGATAATCTCTTCAATAAATGGTGCTAGGAACACTTGAAAACTGCATGTAAGAAAATGAAATTAGAGCACTGTCTAATGCCATACAAAAAATAAACTCAAAATGAATTAAAGACCTGAATGTAAGGCCAGACAGTATAAAAATCCTAGAGGAAAACACAGGCAAAACGCTCTTTGACATAAATCACAGCAACATCATGTTTAATCTGCCTCTTAGAATAAAAACAATAAAGACACAAATAAACCAATGGGACTTAAACTCAAAAACTTCACGGCAAAGGAAACCATTAAAAAAATGAAAAGACAACTTATGGAATGGGAGAAAGTTTTTGCAAATGACTCAACTGACCAAGGTTTAATCTCCAAAATATACAAACAACCCATACAACTCAATGACAAAAAACAAACAGCCCAACTGAAAAAAGGGCAGAAGGCCTAAGCAGACATTTCACCAAAAAAGACATACAGATGGCCAACAGGCACATTAAAAAACACTCACTAATTATTAGAGAAATACATCACTAATTACTAGAGACATGCAAATCAAAACTACAGTGAGGTACCACCTCACACCAGTCAGAGTGGCCATCATTAAAAGGTCAACAAAAAACAAATGCTGGAGAGAATGTTGAGAAAAGGGAACCCTCCTACACTGTTGGTGGGGATATAAATTGGTACAACCACTACGGAAAACAGCATGGAAATACCTCAGGAAACTAAATATAGAACTACCATATGACCCAGCAATCCCACTTCTGGGCATATATCCAGATAAAAATTACATTGAAAAAGATACACGCACCCATATGTTCATCTCAGCACTACTCCCAATAGCCAAGACGTGGAAACAACCTAAATGGCCATTGATGGATGAATGGATTAGGAAGATGTGGTACATATATATAACTGAATACTACTCAGCCATAAAAATGACATTTGCAGCAGCATGGGTGGAACTAGAGACTCTCACACTGAGTGAAGTAAGTCAGAAAGAGAAAGACACCATATGATGTCACTAACATGTGGAGTCTAAAATATGGCACAGATGATCTATCTACAAAACAGAAGAAAAGATCATGGACATGTAGGACAGACTCTTGTCTGCCAGGAGGGAGGGGGTGGGAGGGGGATGGGTTGGGAATCTAGGGTTAGTAGATAAAAACTCTTGTGTTTGGAGTGGACAGGCAATGAGATCCTGTAGTATAACACAGGGAACTATATGTCTAATCATTTGTAATGGAACATGATGGAGGATAATGTGAGAAAAAGAATGTACATGTATGTATGACTGGGTCACTTTGCTGTCCAACAGAAATTGACAGAACATTGTAAATCAAATGTAATAAAAAATTTAAAAAATTTATAAGCAAAATAAAAAAATAAATAGCAGTCAATACAAAGTTATTAGAAATATGAGTGAACCATCTTGAAAGTAACCAACCCATACCACATATAGCAGAGGCAAGCTATCTCTAAGATACATTTCCAAATTGCAGATTTTTCAGCAAAATGAATTACTGTTGTTGCTTTAAGCACATTAGTCCTTGGGTATTTGGTCATGCAACAATAGCTAACTGACACATCACCCATAACTGTTCCTTGATCCCTTCCTCCCTCTCCCTTTCCTTCCTTTCTTTCTCTTTTCACTTATTCCTTCACCGGTTTTTTTTCTTCCTTCCCTCTTTTCTTCCTCTGTTTCCTATATGCCAGGCACTATTGTAGAGACTAGAGATATAAAAGCATAAACAAATATAAACATTACAGAATGTTGAGTACAGTGATTGTCACATATATTCATTAAATTGAGTTGCTAGGAGTTCAAGGTAGACATTATAAAAAGCTTCCAAGGTACACTTTGTTTTTTTGTTAAATTTAAGCATCTATTATATTAATTTTCTCCTTAGCATAGATGTTAAGAGCACATACATAAGCCTAAAATGTCTGGGCTTCTATACTGACTCTGCTGCTTACTACCTGTGAGACCCTTGGAGTTAACATTTTTGCTTAATTGTATCATTTGTAAAGAGGAGGAGGTACTAATAGTACCTCCTTGTACATTCTAAAGGGTAAATAACAGACCATCGCTCATTGGTTAAGGAACACAAACCCAACTAGTATCCATGGCGACACAGGTTGGATACTTGGCCTCACTCAGTGGGTTAAGGATCTGTCTTTGCCATGAACTGTGGTGCAGGTTGGAGATGTGGCTTGGATCCTGCATTGCTACGGCTGTGGCTTAGGCCAGCGACTACAGCTCCGATTTGACCCCTAGCTTGGGAATCTCCATATGCCATGGGTGCGGTCCTAAAAAGACAAAAAAAAAAAAGTAAATAACACTATATGTAAGGCAGTCATTAAAACATCACGTGGCACATTCTTAAGTGCTGTGTATTGCTGTTATAATTGTTGATTTCATCTTGGCATCTTTAGAGAGGCTATGATCCTTTCTATGCAGATTTCACTGATGTTTTTTCTAGGAGAAGAATGCTGGTTATATATACTTTGGAAAAATAAGCCCAACCCCCAGGCCTCTTTTTTCTTGATGAATATGACACTGCAGCTTGTTGCTTCATATTGTGAGCCTTGGCACATAGATGCATTTCTCAAAAAAAAAAAAAATGCTGCTAATTGAGAGGAAGTATTTGTATTGTTGATGTTGGTTCTAAACTGCTCTGTGGTTACTGGACTTGCTGCTGTCTCCGTGGTGGAGAGTAGTAACTTACATGGGACGAGAAATTACCTGCATTTTCTACCTTTGGCTGGTTTTGATTGCTTTCTCTTTTGCTCTTTTGCAGGAAGCATAGTTTGCAAACTACACCGGCAATGGCAAGACTTCCTTTCCCTTGTTTAATGGAGTGTTAAACACAGTCTGAGTTGGAGGATTTGGAACAACATAAATTCTCCATATAAACTTAAAAAAATGGGAGGCTAGTTCACTTTGTGGTGAAGGAAATGATTGACTCATTCAGTCAATCTTATAACAAGAATTATATTATTATTCTTTTATTATGGTTGATTTACAATGTTCTGTCAATTTCTGCTGTACAGCTAAGTGACCCAGTTATATAAATATATACATGAAACAAGAATTATTTTAAATGGCTGCTCTGAAACATTTTTGGGTACAGGGCTTGAGAGGATGAATGAGAATTATGAAAACTTTTCTCCTGAGGAATTTAGTTTGGTGAAGGAGATTTTTTTAAAATTCTCTCATATATTTTAGGTAAATGTACACCAATGAATGACATCTTATGTCAGACAAAAAGCTCTAGGATTTTGATGGGTGCAAGATTTTTAAAAATTCTCTCATATATTTTAGGTAAATGTACGCTAATGCATGACATCTTATGTTAGACAAAAAGCTCTAGGATTTTGAACAGAGCTCTGATAGGGCAGTTATGTGCTCAAGGATCAATTACCCAAATTTAAGTGGGTTACACACTTGTAACTGTATAGACACTTGTCAGAATGTTTCAGGACTGAAAGCAAACCTAAAGAGATCGAGTCCAATCTGAAGTACTTTATTAAAAACAAAAAACAAAAAAACAGCCCCTTCTCCTTGGAATGCTAAGACCCTCTCCTTCATCTCACCACTTCCCTCCTTACTCAACTTCTCCCAGACTCTTTCATTCCCCTCACTCTCAGACACACTTCCCAAGATTTGCCCAAGTCCTGGTGAGCTGACCTGTCAGATTGTTACTAGGGTCCCCATCTGTATAATGGACTGGAAAATGTCTCTAAAGCTCTAACACGTGAGAAATACAATGGATTTTCCCCAGAGAATACCATTTAGAGTCTGAAGGAGGACTGATCGGTGGAGATGGGAGTAAGGATGAGGTTCCCAAAGGACAGAGTCCCTAAGCAATGGAGTTCTAAACTACTTCCGAAGGACAGCACGTTCAGACAAATGCAAGGTATGTAATGTTCTGTGTGGAATGTGAAGACTTGGGGGCAGAGCTGGAATGCTCAGCGCAGTGGAGGAGTGGTTGACTCTTCTGTGAGCATCCCACAGAGTGCCCAGCCAGCTTCTGAAAATAAGTGTTGACAGACATCCCTGATCAACACGAACTATGTGGCAAGGACAGTTCTAAGTGATTACAGCTTTAACGATTAATAACCTTGGATATAATTCTGAATTTTCTTTAAAAATTTCTTTCAAGGACAGGCGATCCCAGTGTTGAAACACATTGAGCCATTATTAATGATCAATATTTGGTTGTTTGTCATGTTACTTTTCAAGGTGACAGCTTAACTGGGAGACAAGAGGGAAGAAAGGAAAAGATTTGATGGGAAGAAAGGAAAGATTCTGTCTTGTGTCACTGGTTACAAAGGATTGTCAAACCACAGTTAGATAACGTGGGTGGATAGATTTTCTTTTCTACAGAAGGAAAGTAGAAAGTTTAATGTTACTGCAGGTCCTGTTATTGTGGGAGCAACACTTTGGTGGTTTTAGTATTTTTGGTGTTTTTAGTTTTCAGTGTTAATTACTGAAACGTTAGCAGCATTTACAGGATTACTGAGACAGAAGCGGCATTTTTTTTTTCTTTTAATGGCCGCACCTGCAGCATATGTAAGTTCCAGGACCAGGGGTCAAATTGGACACCACAGCCACAGCAATGCTGGATCCTAGCCACATCTTCAAGCTACTCGACAGCTTGAAGCAACTCCGGATCTTTAACCCACTGAGTGAGGCCAGGGATTGAATCCGCATCCTCACTGGATGCTATGTCCTTTTCTTAACCTGTTGAACCACAACAGGAACTCCTGAAATGTTAGCAACATTAACATTTAAGCAGCAGTTCCTACTTGGCTGTTTTATAAATTCTCAAGAAGACTTTGCAGAGTACAATAAATGATCATAATGTTGAGTGTAAATGTAATACAGACAATGACCACTTTTCAGAATGATCAGAATCTGTAAATTATTAAGGTTGTACTCAGTTTTCTTTGCTCTTTATCGCTTATGTTTATATATCCTTCCTATTTCAGTATGTCATTTTACAAACTCCTCTTGAGCTCCATGGACGTGTCAAGCGTTGGGAATTCAAAGAGTAAGTCACAGTTCTGATAGCATGTATTATGGTATCAGACAGAATATTTTCCACTTTCCTAAAATTTCCCTGTGCTTTGCCTATTCATTCCCTGTTTCAACCCCATACCCCAAACCCTGGAATCCACTGACCTTTCTCTCTCCATAGTTTTGCCTTTTCCAGGATGCCATATAATTGGAATCAGACATTATACAGTGATTTCAGGTTGGCTTATTTCACTTAGTAATATGTATTTCAGGTTCCTCCATGTCCTTTCATGGCTTGATAGCTCATATCTTTTAGCACTGAATGCTATTTCAATGTTGGGATGTACCATGGTTTATTTACCCATTTACCTACTGAAAGAAATCCTGATTGCTTCTAAGTCTGACCAATTATGAATAAAGCTATTATAAACATCAGCCTTGTTCTTGTGCAGACAGAATTTTTAACTCCTTTGAGTAAATATCAAGCCATGTGATTGCTGGGTCATACGTAGAGTACACTTAGCTTTGTAAGAAACCATCAAACTGCCTTCCAAAGCGGCTATATCATTTTGCATCCCCAGCAGCGATGGGGTTAGAGTTAGGGTCAGGGTTAGGGCTCCTACTGTCTCGCATTCTTGTCAGCATTTGATGTTGTTCCTGTTGCAGATTTTGGATATTCTAATAGGTGTGTAGTCTATGTCACTGCTATTTTAATTTGCGTTTCCCCAATGAAATATGATGTGGAGCATTGGAGCATATTTTCACATGCTTATTTGGTATCTGTAATAACTTCTTTGGTAAGGTGTTTGTTAAAATCTTTGGCCCATTTGCTAATCAGGTAAGTTCCCTGTCTTTTTTATTATCTCTGAGGCAAAGTCCAATTTTTAATGTTGTTTACAAAGCACTTCAAGATCTGAAGTGTTGTGCTTCTACAATCTCAACTTAATCCACATACTTATGTTTCATATGTGTAATGAGATTTTAAGTCATTCTTCAGTCAATAATATTCGAAATCAGAACACTGTATCTACTCTTCTTTCCTCAGAGAGAGAGATCTATCTTTCATAATTCCCTCCTACTAATTTTAATCAGATACTTATCACTTAACTCTAAGGGGCTTTCCTTAACTTATCACCTAAATTTCTCCTTGTTGTAAAATCATTTTGTTCTGTCCCTTTAGTGACACTCACTACACAGTAGTGGAATTATTCATGTAGTTGACTTTCTGCTCTTCCAGACTAATCTATTTAAGGGCAGGAACTGGACCTTGTTCATCAATATTCTGTCCTCAAATGCTACTGTAGCTCCTGGTACATAAGAACGAATGAATGAAAGTTGGAATAATAAAAGCTTCCAGGAGTCTAATTTTTCAAAATTATGTCAACTCAATATCATTACATTTTTGGTCTTTTTAATTTAATATATCAGGAAATTATATTAACTATAATGTCTACTTTAGATGGAGAATATAAAAAATTTTAGTGGGTAAATAGGTCAAAATCACATCTTATAAAGCTAATGGTTCCACAAGAAAACTTTAAACTGTTAATCAGCAGTTGATGACTATATAGATTCGAGTAGATAAGATTGCTAGAATAAGACATGCTGTGCTTACCCTGGATGCTTTTAAATCCAAAGGGAATTGAAAATCAGTGATTGTGAAGGAAGCTTCTCCTATTCTGAGAACTCCTATTGTCCATTTAAATATGTCTTTAGATTCCTTTTATCGCTATCTACTAAAATCTTCATGATAAAATTGCTTTTGGATATTTGGAAAGCAATAAACCCAATTTGCAAAATCCATCTAAGAAACTCTGAAAATTTCTAGGTTACAAATGGAATAAAACCACTCAGTTTGAATAAGTTATTTTAAAATAAATGGGACTTTTAGAAGGGAACATGTTTTGTTTTCAATTAAATTGTTGAATTATCTTGGACTATATTTATTCCAAGTCCCTATTCCTTTCTACGCTAAAGGCTTCTGTCACTATTTTCATAATCTTCCTATTTAACACTAATAAATATTGGATACATTTAGAAGTATCTTACAAAGAATTCACTGCCTAACTTTTCCTATTAGCATATTTTACCAAATATAATTTTAATTTAATATATTTTTCGATGCCATTATGCTTATGTTCTGAATCAGACAGACAAACATCTGTAAGTCTTAATAACTGCCATCAAGAAAGTCACAATCTAGTTCACGAAAATCTACTCTTTAAATAAAGAGGACAAAATGTGGATGAGAATGATTGGCATAGCACTGATAGCGTCCTGGTTCAAGCGTTTGAAAATAATGATGAGGTGATACACAAAATGTTCATCAGTGAGAGTCTAAGAAAGGAGCCAAGAGCATATTCAAAGAGTTAAACTGAAGAGAGACTAATGAAGGGCGCATTACATTAGAGAGGTATGTCCCTGGATAAAGGCACCAGTGAGGAATGGCAAAGCAACAGCAGGGAGAGGTTACATTCTCTCGGCCAGAAGGGGCCAGGGGAGAAAATGCTGCTCTTAGAATCTGGAAAGAAACTCCCCGACAGAAGCTGGAAGAGAACTTAGGTGCTGCTAAACCATTACCTGGAGTGCAGAAGAGTGGGAGTTAGGAATATAAATACACAAAACTCCATATCCTCCTGTATTCTGCTCTCTTTGAGTATCTCCCATTGGCCCAATTCAACCAGAAGCCAGAGGAAAAGGGAAGCACAGTCCCCAGATGTCAGCTCTCTAGGGCATATGGCTGGACACCTTCCATGTTATTCGGGTGGCAACTGTATAGTCTCATAGCTATTTAAAATTTCTGTCTTTGGAAAGCTGGTATTCATAGCTACTCTCCCATTATAGATAGTGGGTACAGGTGGGATTAGAGTTCTAGGACTAAGAGTTAGGCATAATGCAAAGGGCCCACCAGAGGGAATGGGTTTTAAACTGAGTCTTGAAGGGAGTGTGGAACCTAGCCAAGCAAGACTTAAACTGGAATACTAAGCAGGAAGCTTTGCTAAATAATGACATAAAGGTTAAAATTAATTATGGTACAGTGGGAAACAATTATAGTATCCAGAACATGGGATATAACGTTTTGGTAGAATTTTCATGTGCCTTTTAGAATGCCCTGACTACTCCTGCAGTTTCTAGCATTACGGGTTTTACTAGGCTGGGCTATTTGCAACTGCTGCAGTTTGACTATTTTGACCCATGACTATGAGGGTTTCATATGTTTCAACTTAATAGAGTATTCAGTTATTCTTGGATGAGCCACTCTAGACACAAAACTAAAATAAAGAGGTTCCACAAGCCTTGCTGTTTACATATTTCTCTTTTGTTTGTCTTTTTGGAAAGTAGAGCTTTAAAATATAACTTTTTAAATTTTTTGTCCTTTAGTTTTCCTTACTTTTTTATTAATGTATAATCAATTTACAATAGTGTGTTAGTTTCAGGTGCACAGAAAAGTGTTTCATATATACATATATATATATATATTCTTCTTTCAGATTCTTTTCCATTTATAGGTTATTACAAGATAAAGACTACAGTCTCCTGTGCTACACTGTTAGCCCTTCTTGCTTATCTATTTTACTTTTTAAAAAGTCTACAGATAGGTTCATCTCATGCCAAGAATCTGTAGGAAAAGAAAGTCTTTGATGACATCTCCGAGAGCAAATAATTTAAAATTGGTGAAAAAGGTGGCATGTATAGGCTTATTCCTGCCATCTCTTGCTAAAGCTGCTACATCTTATTATGTGAGTTGTTATGATAATGGACATGAATGGCCTGAAACTCACTGCAGAAAAATATATGCTTTTAGTTCATCAGAATTGAAAGAGTCCTTGAAAAGTTCTGTCAGTCAGTCATTACGCATTTACTCAGGGTCACATCCTCTGGGCTTTGGGCCATAGTAGTAAAAAGAATTGCTGCTTTTGGAAAAATATCCTAGATCCTAGAGATTACTTAAGCGGAATCACTTCAAGATAGAATGACTCAGATAGGTTTATGTCTCTGTCTACTCTGAGATCAAAGGAAATGACTGTGAGTTAATAGAAGTGTGGATCCTGATGAGGCAATACCAAGAAGTGGTCAACTAAAAACTGAAAAATAGTGTTAACTGCCATTATAAACTGAGATTTGGCAGTGATTCCAAATGTTTTCCATCAAAAGGGGAACTTTTAGCTTAGAATATTTTTCAAATTTTGAAAAAAGTGTACTTTCAGCCTCTTATTTTTTAAATATACAATTAAGCACACTGCTGTTTTCAGCAAAGCTTTAAATAATTTTTATTCTTAATTTACAGTAGCATCCAAATACAATTCAAAAGTAATACCCCCAAATATGCAACATATTAACATATTTTTTGTCAACAGAAAATTCTTGGTAAGCAGGACTTGGAAATCCAGGACTTAGAAAATTTGTGTGTACATCTGGATCAATCAGGCAGTACATTGTCTTTTAAGTAGGGATATGTGCTTAGGAAATTAATTTGATGCCAGAATTTTGCTTGATTACAAAGCCAACACAGAGCACATGATATTAAAAAGATATCTATCAATAAAATAGATACCTAATGGAGAAAGTTCTGTCATGGATCTATCTCTTATGATTTTGATCCATTCTTATTCTTGGTCCCTCTATTTTTCTAATTATCATGGGACAAAAACTTCTGCTATGATAGATGCCACCTCTCACCAGGAATTTGGAAAAATAAGTGGTTCTCTAGCTTAAACTAACTCATCATTTATTAGGTGAAGACAGAATGCCTAATAGGCTTAATTGGTATTATTAAAAACTCTGAAGAAATAATACATTAACATAAGACCCAGGGGAAACACAGCAAAGGAGAGAAGCAAACTATATGAGGTTGTGACGGCACCATCGTTCTGGAAATAAAAGAGTGAAGGAGCAAAAGAGAGATCAAAGCAAGCCTTGCTCTGGGTGTATGTGGGGCAGGGAGAGGGGTTCATATCACATAACCACTGAGAAGAGGGGCAGAGTTTGGGCACAGCTATTCATCTCCCTTTCTACAGGGAAAGCAGATGCCGTGAACACGTTAAAATTAATTCAGCATGATCCATAAGCTAGTCCTGAGTTTAAACAGACGCTAGCTACTTAAAATGCTTCACCACAAATTATATAATTTAACGAATTCTTCTATGGGCCAACCTTGTTACTTTAGTTAACAAGAGTCTGTCACTAAGAGTTCGATGATCTATTTATTATAAAGTTCAAATTAAGAAATAATGCATTTTCAGTCCTCTTGGAAGACGCCTTTTAAATGTTGGAATATGTATACCCAAAGTCTTAGACAATGTTTTGACGATCACAGCTTCTAGAAGACAAACTTTAAGAGCAATGTAATTTTGAAAAAGTCAAAAATAGACATTATATACTCTTTCAGTGAGTTTGAAGACAATGTTTATAAAATATTGTCTAGGATTTATAATTGCTTGTGCAAATAAATGTGGGCTTAAAATATCCCTGTATTCAGTTGTGGAAACAAAGGACCAGATGGACTGGTAAATCTTCTCCATGTCTAATTCTAAATAATTGACATGTTTCTTTTTCCCTTTAACAGGTATTCCCCCCACCACCCCCTAATACCTACCACTGGAAATTTATGTAGAAAATAACAATATTATAACTTAGAATAATCCCCAAGTGCCCTGACTTCCAGCTAAAAAGGAAAAAGAAATATTTATTACTTTTGCTTTACAAAATAAATTTAGACAAGAGTATCTAACTAGGTAGCCTGTGTTTTCTGTCAGCGGTTTTGACATGAATTTGCTTTGACCAGATTGGAAATTTATCACTTTGTATAACATCTTCTGGTATTAATTGCAACACATATTTTGATGGAAACTAAAATTAGATGGATTTCAGCCAAGCCAGTTACTTTATAGCACAGATATAAAGTCCTATTGGTACTGGATGAAGCATACTTTTAAGATGGGAAGCTTCACAGCGATTGCTTAACTTTTTGGTAGAGAAGTTAAGTTTCAGGCTCTTGAGGAAAAAAACAAAACAAAAACGCAACACAAAATATCTCTAAAGGATTGGAACTAATGCTAGAAAAACATTTAGCCCTAGTTTTAATTTTTGCCACTGAGAAGACCCAACTTTTCAGAAAGGTGGTTGGAAGTTTAATATGTCAAAATGCTCTAGACTACAAACCAGCAAGTGCATAGAAGTTGACCACTGTGCTGCTAGCAGTCTGGGAATGCTGTCATGTGAAAGAGAAATAAAAGTGAGGAGGCTTCAAAAGTAACCTTTGACATTTGTCCTTTTTCTTTGGCTCATTTCTCACCATTTAGACTGACGACATATCTTACCTGGACTTTTATAATATCCTTCTAATTTGTCTTCCTCTGTCCAACTTCAACATATCTCGAATCCATCACCCACTTTGCCACCCGAATTATCTTCTCCAAATTAGAAATCTGTTAGAGTTACTTCCCATATTGGCAATCTATTGACCCTTGATGAAAGTTCCATCTTCTTTACATGATTACACAAGGACTTCCATAATTTGCTCCCCAACTATATCACTATTTTATTCTTCCTTCTTTACCTTAACCTATAATAATATTTAACTCTGTCATTTATCATACGTTTTTAACAACTGCTTGTCTCGTGTATCTGTAAAAAATTAAATGCTATAAATTATATTTTATCCTTTCTTCCCTCCCTCCTACCCTCCTACCTCCCTCCCTCTCTCTCTCCTTTCCCTCTTTCCTTCCTTCCATGTTGCTTAAAATTTTTGGCTCTACAAAAGAGATGCAAGAATAGTTTAACTTCTCATAGACTCCACATGGATTCAATTACTCAATGTTTTATCACATTTTCTTTCTCTCCATATATGTTTTCCTCCTCTTCGTCCTTCAGATTATCAATGAAACATCTGAAGGTAAGTTACAAATGTCAATGACCTTTTATATCTAAATAGTTCAGTATGTATTACCAAAGGAATGGGCATTTAATTCACATTATTAGAGTACAATTTCCAGATTAAGAAAATCCATAATATAATAACATTATTTAATATACAGTTTGTACTTAAATTCTGCCAATTTTTTTTCAACAGTGTCTTTTATGACAATATTTACCTGATCTAATATTCAATCTGGGATCACACATTGCATTTAGTTGTCATGTTTCTTTAATTTTCTCTAACATGGGACATATCTTCAGCTTTGTTTGCCTTAGTTATCATTGCCACGTAGCACATTATAGCCAAACTTGGTGGTTTAAGACACCCTGTGGGTCAGGAATATGGACATGCATGTCTGAGTTGCAGCCTCTTTTTCAGTATGTCCTAGTCAAGGTATCAACTGGGCCTGCAGTCATCTTAAGGGTAATTTGGGAAGAAATCACATCTCAAGTTCACTCTTGTTTTTACTGGATGAATTTATGGACTGTTGGGCTGACAGCCTCAGTGCCCGTCTTCTTAAAGGAAGGATGGTGAAATATGAGCCTTCTTGTAATTCAGACTCCCCTGCATCCTATCTCTCCATCCTTATTCATTCAGAGGTGACAGTAACAAGTTTAAGAGTTTTGCAGTGGATTTTGGCTTCTGTAAGTAAACTTTGCTTCTCTTGGGGAGAATTTATTGAGACAAATTCCCATGGAAGATCATAAATAAGGCATTGCCTTGTACTTGAGCTCTTACTGCCCTGAATGTGGTGTAATGTTGATGAAGGTAACTCACCAGAGAATGAGAAACTATCCAAAGAAATTTAGATACACTTTTGCAGACAGATCTACCACCCTGAAAAAAAGTCACTTAGCCCTTGTGTTTGAAACAGATGAAGGATTAAAAGATGCTATCATGAAAATGGATCAGCAAAGATCCCATATTAAGGTAGATTCTTTTTTTTTTTAAAGCTGCCATCACGTGATTCAAGTTTGGGTAAAGCAAAGGGCACCAATCCTTCAGTCTCAGATGGAAGTAATATGGCTGTGACTGCTGAATAAAGAGGTCTCAAAGCTGGAATTGATCGTGTCACTAATGATGACCTTGCCCCTCAATGTATATTAGCATTTTGGGTGGAAAAACATTGGGAATTCATTTGATCGGGTTGCAAGCTCTCAGCACGTGGCACAAAATGGAAAGTGAAGGTCTCTGCTTCCTTGTTTATGGTAGCTCTCTCTTACCCCTTTATCCTGATTTCTGCTATTTCAAAAATAACAATACTTAGGGGTAAGACCAAGTTCTCCCTGTCCCCAAGAAGGACTAAAGTTTAAATGCACTGATTTGAATATGCTAAAAAATCAGAAAAAAAAACTCATTTTTTTTATGGCTCTACTTGACACAGGTACCACAAGTCAGCATCTTACCTCATCCCATGGTGGGAGGGGTGCCTTCGGGGAGTTTGGATGGAGTTTATGATATGGAAGGGAAATTACAGTGACCTTGTGCAAGGGTATCTTTGGGCCAACTCAATGATTTTAGTTGTTTCTTATATATATGAAGATATAAGAATTGACATGTAAATGCTTTTATTTTCCGATTCCATCTGTGGCCTAATGGATTCTCTCAATTGGGCAGAGTGACATATAGAGAAGTGCTAGTCTCTTTAGGGCTCCACAGCCCTAATGACTGCTCCGAGCTACACATCTCTGAGACTGATGATTTTGCCAGTTGGAGACTCAGGCAAATGAAGCAGCCTCCACTTGGAGGTTCCCCTTGAGATTTTAAAATAATTGCCTCTCTGCCATGTCTAACAATTATATCCACTTTGAAAAGCAGATAGTAACTTTCTATAGAAATACTTGACACCTGAATTCCATTATCTTCAGCCTGATAGTCTGATAAGGTGTATCAACTTGAATACAATGAATAACACGGTGGAAAGGGCTCAAAATATCTTGTTTATGAAATAGAAACAGAACATCCAAGAATGCAGCTGGCTTCATGCCAGAAGCATCTCAGCTTTACTTTGTGCATTTGGGAGAAAGCTTATTTCACACTCCACTACCTCAAGCAAAGTCAATGGGGACCTTGATGCACAGAGGTCTCCTAAATACTAATCCTGGTACACAGTTGGTTGAGCTAAACTGCTATTCAACAGTGTGATGCTGCACACTCTTCAACCTTAGTTCTAGTAATGGAGAGACAAAATTGAATGTGGTTGCTCCTCTCTGTGGGCAGAATTCAAGTCAATTCTCATAGCTCTGGCCATACTTCCATGAAGGAAACTTGTTATAGTTTGGTCTATTGCTCATATCTAGCTGTTTGCTATCTACTTGGAAAACTACAGATTAGCAGATTTAATATATTCTTTTTTTTTTTTTTTTGTCTTTTTAGGGCTGCACACATGGCATACAGAAGTTCCCCGGGTTAGGGGTCGAATTGGAGCTGCAGCTGACTGCCACAGCCACAGCCACAACCAGAGAAACACGGGATCTGAACCTCGTCTGTGAACTACACCACAGCTCACAGCGACGTCAGATCCTTAACCCACTGAGCAAGGCCAGGAATCAAACCCACGTCCTTGTGGATACTAGACGGGTTCGTTACCTCTGAGCCACAATGGGAACTCCCAGGTTTAATATACTCATTTGGAACCATGAACTGTTGAAAAAAATTCAGCTGTTGATTGAACTACCTGGGGCACTTACATAGATGCCCACAGTATGGGCCCCGTTTAAGGAAGTGGCTGGCTCAAGCTGCCGAGAGAGGTTGCCCTATCTATACTGTCACTGCATTCGACATGGTAATACATCCACCGTTATGGGCTGAGCACAGATTATAGAACTATTTCTAACACAGGTTACCACTGAATGTCAGATGTGTTAGTTCTGCTAAAAGGTGACCCACTTGATCTATACTAAGAGAGACCAAGTGTGGAGTGGCCCTTGCCCGCCCCCTGGAAGACCGATTACATCATACTGTGATTCTCTTTGGGGGCTGTATGTAGTACCTCACTGCTGTCAACACTTTTTCTGGTTAGAGTGTTCTATTCCAGTTTGATAAGCTGATTCTAACTATACTGTTATGACCCTTGAAATTACTCACTGTTACGTTTTTAGATTTCTGGTTATCTTGCAAGTCTGACCACAGGTAATTTTTAATGCAAAAACCATTAAAAAATGGACATATACTCCAGGGAACTGACATATCTTCCATGCTCCCTCTTACCCATTCATCCATTCACAGGCATCTGGTCTTGTTAAGCATTAGCATAACCTCTTCAAATATGGACTTAAAAATATTTCTAACGATCTTTCTCAATTCCTAATGATCTACACATTTTGGTAAGGCAGCTTGGCCACTAAACAGGGCCTGTTTCTCTTGGTCACTCCTTTGAAAGTTCTGGACTGCACCTTCTTTATTCTTGAGCATACTTCTTTCTTTCCCCTAACAGTGGGCTGTTTGGTTCATGCTTCAAGTAGCCACCCAGTCAAAAGGAGACCAAAGGGTTCAAACATAACTGTTATTCAGCCACCTATCTTCTTTAATTGGACTGACACTGGCCTAAATCATAGGTACTATTTGGTTGCATATGCAGTTCACTGAATATCCCTAAGTAGCACACAAGAGCCAAAGTGGATGACAAGGAATCTCTGAAAGTTTTATGAAAATGCCTTTGTCCCTCTTGCACTTGAATTTTCTAGACCACAGGTGTGGCATGAGCAGGGGATTACTGAAAAAAAAAAATGTTACAAATACAGCAATGGGATACACCAACTTTGTGGCAATGGAAGTAAAATAACAATCCAGGCACTTGAGGAAAGAAAAATGGAAATCCCCAGAAATGTAGCAGAAAGAGATACATTAATGATATTTTTTCTTTCAGATCTCCATTGGCATCTTCCTCATGAAGGAAAATGCCCTGATATGACTCTTTCAAACTGTTTCAAGCACCTTAACTTCAACTAGAAAAGGTGGTAAGACATGTGTCCTTGACCTTACCTGAAATGATCGATGATACCTTTGGAAGTTCATTATTCTGCCTATCACAGTGAGTGAAAGGAGCCAAACATGCACAGGACACATTGGATGATTTCATTTATATGAAGTTCAAGGACAAGCAAAACGAATCGATATTGCTAGAAGCCAGAATAATAGTTAACCCAGGGATAGGGCTTCTGCTGACAGAGAAGGGACACGAAATTATTTTCTAGGTGATGGAAATGTTCTATATTCTCATCTCTGCTATAGTTAAATGTAAAATTCAAACATCTCTATATTTTTGATAAGAAATTTAATATATGCATGTTACCCTCTATTAAAAATGTGTTTTACAAAAAGATGTCTAGAGGGAGATCACTTTATTCTTTCCTTCCATCTAGTGCCAGAGGCAAGAAATTCAAATTCTCATTGTCCTGTCATGGTTTTGTTTTTGATTCATCCTTTCTTTCTGTAGAGCCCTCTGGGGTCCCAGTTTTATCTGAGGGATGTCAACTTGGGATTTTCCTGAACTTCACCTTCTGCCCCCAAATCATATGTAGTCATCAAAGTGCTTTCTCCAAGGTTTGGCAGGTATTCTCAGAGTAAATGGCTGTACAAGCACTACTCATCACGGGGTTTTTGTTTTATTTGTTTATTCTGTTCAATGTGTCCCTATTTACATGTCACTTTAAAAATGAATTTTAAAAGATGCAGGTGTGGGAGTTCTGTGGTGGCCTAGTGTTTAAGGATTCCGCGTTGTTACTGCTGTGGCATGGGTTCCATCCCTGGCCTGGGAACTTCTGCATGCCTTGGGCATGGCCAAAAAAGAGATATGTATATATGCGCATGTGTGAGTAAATGTGCATTTCAAACACCTTTTATTCAGCATTATATGGTTTTAGTCAAAAAAGTTCCTCTGGTGCCAATGCTATAGTAAAGGAATGACTTATTTTTAACTTTCCTTCTGTGCTTTAATTTTTAATTTTTATTATTTTTTTCTTTTTAGAGCTGCACCCATGCCATATGGAAGTTCCCAGGCTAGGTAGGGGACAGAATCGGAGCAGTAGCTACTGGCCAAAACCACAACCACAGCAACGCAGGATCCTAGCCTTGTCTATGATCTACACCACAGCTCACGGCAATGCCAGATCCTAACCCACTGAGGGAGGCCAGCAATTGAACCCGCGTTCTCATGGATACCAGTCGGGTTCGTTACCTCTGAGCCATGACAGGAGCCCTCTTCTGTGCTTTAGACCTTTTGTTTTCAGGCTCGGTTTGGGATGTTTTAGTTGTTGTTATAGTGCTCTTGATCTCTGTACTCCTCAGATTCAATATGACTATTTTGCAGATGCTCGCCGGCATCCTCATCCCCCAGGCCAGAACCAGATCCAGTGTTTACAACTGGTTGCTACTCTGTTGCATCAAAATTATGAAAAGACTCATTCATTCATTGAACCCCAGATGGCTTGACCAAGGTCCTGTGTCTATGGCTTTGTAGTCTTTCTCTAATCAACTCAGAGATACAATTTGACTTAAGAAGTAATCACAAGAAGTGGTCACAGTGTTTTAGACTTCTCTTGCAAATTGGAGCAGCCCATCCTGGGTTTTGATTTCATATAATAAACATAGCTTGTGTCACCTGACATACACACCCTGTAGTAGGTGAAATTGACTGCCTCAGTCTGTTTCTGGTACCATAGTATAGAAAACATTGGCTGAAGTCCAGGATTGTCCTTGCAAGTTTTTGTTTTGGTCAAACACAAACTGTTTCTCCTTAAAAATTTAGTTTTAGAAGTATATTTTATCAGTCATTGTGATACTTAGAGAGAAAGAAGCAAAAGAATTATCTGACATTGCGGCATCTGAATTAAAATGCATGCCTCTGGAATTTTTGTAGCTGCTGACCCCTCCATGAGAAATACATGGTTAAACCATCACTTGGTCTTGACACTCAGACATGTTTGAGAAAGCTTTCTCATCCCATTTTTCTAGGAAGATTGAATAGGCTTTTACCTTAAATCCTCATTGCATTTGAAACATGCCCCTTTTATAGCTCTTATCATACTGTACTGCCTTGTTTTCATGCATCTTTTCCTTTTGAAATTCTGAGCTCCTTGAGAGTAGGTATCATATCAGATTCAAATCTGATTCATCAGTACATAGCAATGTGCCTTCTAAATTAAGTACTCAGTGAATTATTAGAATTAATTAGTAAACACTTCAATTTAATTTCCAGGACTTTATAATCCGACTTTATACAAGTTATGCTTTTTTTTTTTTTTTTAACACCTATTGCATCAGCTGAGCTCATTGCCTCATGTTTCCTAAACATGCTGTGACATGCTTATTCTGTTCTTTGGGCTTTTCTCTGGGCTTTTCTCTTGGAATATTGTCTCCTGCTTTGAAAATTGATGGTGTATGTGTGGTATATTTAGCACTCTCTATTTACAGCAGTATTTTTAAATCATGAAATGCAATGATCAATGTATATATTTTTAAAAGACATATAAATGAAAAGCCTCAGAAATTGTAGGGAAACTAAGGGAAGTGATTCAAACCTAGGTGACATTAAACACAAGTTCAAGTTTCATTCTGCTTGCATTGGTCTGAATTTCGCCAAACTGTCTGATATATGCCAGCGTTTTAATGGGCAACAGAGAAATATAATGTCTGCTGTACATCATGCTGCAGTTTGCTTTCCAGAGGTTTAGAGGGCTAAGGAGCTTATTTGGACTTTGCCTGTTGCAAAACCACACAAATATTATGCTGATGTTAGAGCCTACAATTTGACTAAAATGTGTATTTAAAAAACCTCGTGTACATTCCATCCAAACATGATACTAGATAAAGCAAGCAGCACTGGAGCAAGTTTGCATGTGTTTAAAGAGGATACCAATGTAGTGTCTGGATTCATTCCACACAGTTTTCAATTCACATTTTAAGAGTGTAGCAGAATACAACCAAAAATGGAATTTTGAAAACTGAATCTGTTACTGGCAAATATTTTTGTAAGCGACAGACTTCAGATAAAGGAGGAATAGTCTTCTTTAAAAAATATATCAAATAGGATATTCAAAGCGATTGATCAAATTTATTTCTCTTATTCATTTTAGCAGCTAAATTTATGAAAGGCAGAGAAGAAATGAGAAAATTTGATTTAAGCTTAGTAGTAAGACATGTCTTAAAATACAGGAAAATACATAAATTAGGTGTTTGGTTAAATGCCTTTTAACTATAGGTGCTTAATAAATAATTCGCTACTGATTAATTTGTCTAAAGAAGTGTTTATGGGTGAATATAATATAAAATTTAAGCCTAGAGGTTTTGAGTTTTTCTGCCTGGATTTAAACCCCAGCTTCACCACTCTTATTCAAGTACTCTATGCCTAAGATATTTTTTTCATAAAATTAATATTTATTTCACAGTATATTTTTTAATACAGTATAGGCTATATAAGCTAATGTCTTACATATATTTTTTCTAACAATACTGAAAACGTACATAAAATACATGTATTTATGTGCATATATATGTAGTGTTTTTAGAGAATGAAATTACTTTATTTATACAAATATATGTATATAAGTTCATATACATTTACACATAAAAATATATACCTACATGTATGTGAGTTCATAGGTATGTGTCTGTGTGAACTTCTTTGAATAGTACATATCTGGTTCATGATAAATAATATGTGTTACTGATTATCATCACTAATATTGCCATTAATAATGAATATGCTTTTAGTGAAGGTCACCATCTCCATTTGCAGTTTAATTCACATCCACAGGATGCTACTCCAGTTCATTCTGTTATTTCTTTCCTACATCATCAATTTTGCTCTCTATTGGATTTTCCCATTAACAGTCAAACTTGCTGAGATTTGTCCCATTTTAAACAAATCTCTCTTTACACACCTCTCTTAACACAAAGTGCACAGCAATGGAGGACAAGATGTTTTGTTATTCCAGTAAATGGTATTGGGGCAATTGGAAGTCTATATTAAAGTAATTTTTTTTTTTTGGTCTTTTTGCCTTTATCTAGAGCTGCACCCGCGGCATGCGGAGGTTCCCAGGCTAGGGGTCTAACAGGAGCTGTAGCCGCCGGCCTTCGCCACAGCCACAGCAACGTGGGATCCGAGCCGCGTCTGCGACCTACACCACAGCTCACGCTAATGCCGGATCCTTAACCCACTGAGCAAGGCCAGGGATCGAACCCGCAACCTCATGGTTCTTAGTCGGATTCGTTAACCACTGAGCCACGACAGGAACTCCATATATTAAAGTAATTTTGAACTGTACCTCATACTTAACAATTCCAAATGGATTGTAGACATAATATGTCAAAGAGAAAACCTCACGTGTTATAGAGTAAGACAGGAGAATACCTTCATTACTCTGGGAAAGGCAAAGATTTTTTTTTTAAGTAGAACACAGAAAGACTCTAATAGTAAAAACAAAAATTTGAAAAATTGAATTTCATTCAAATTTAGGACTTCTGTTCATCAAGAGACATTAATAAAGTGAAAAGGAAAGCCACAGAGTTTAATAAGATATTTGCAACTCATGTAATAACAAAGTTTATATTTGGAATACATGATAAATCCCTACAATTCAGTAAGAAAAAGACAATAAAAATACTTAGTTAAGCACTTCAGAGGAGGATATTCAAATAGACAGTAAAGTACTCAAATGGTGGTCAGATAAAAGGAAATTAAAATAAAGATAAAATATTCTTTCACACTGACAAACACAACTAAAAATAAAATGGTAGACAACACCAACTGTTGGTAAGGATGTAGAGCCACTGGAATTCTCCTACACTACTGCTGGGAATATATACTTACAACTACTTAAATAACTCTTTGTTAGTATTGATTAAAGCTGAACTTATATATAACCTGTTTCCAATGATTCTAACATATCATATAATTTCCATTTTTATTTGTTAATGTCTGTTTCTTCCAACAGAGGAACAGGGGATTTTATCTGCTGTGTCTACTGCTGAAACCTAAGTGCCTGGAACATAGCCTAGCCAACTGTTTATGCTTAATAAATGAGTTTCAGTTCCTTTAGCAACATTGCAGTGAGATTTCTGAATGGGAAATTTTTTTCCTGGTACACATTACTATTTTCCTTTATGATTATTCTTCTATGATTTGTCAGGACAAAAAAGTTGATTCTATGTAAAAATACCATAAAGTCAAAATGATATAAGATGAATAACTATAACAATCTATAATAATTCCAATGTCAATAACCTCTTAGTTTCTCAAAAAAATGATGAAGCAGCATTTTTAATCTCTCAAGTCTTTTAAAGAAACTTTGGATCATAATTTTATTTTTAAGGCAACTCAGTAATGTGAAGTGGACAGTGAAATTCATAATCACTATCATCATCATTATTATTGTTACCATTACCCCTCTGTGACCTGGGTAATTGATTCTGGAGGAATTTAGAACTGAATGGGTTAAAATTACTATGAGGATGGTATTGCGTAGATTGATTGAGAGATTTAATTTTATAGACCCAGAGAGAACATGGTAAAACTGTAGAGTGAGAGATTTATACCAGAAATTAGAATTCCCTAATGCAATTGAGACCTAAGACAGACTTTTATTATGGGTATGAAAATTTCCTTGAGAATTTTCAGGAAAACAGCAAATAACAAATTTTTGAGCTGCTACAGTGCAGATAAATTACAATTTAAACTTTCTTCCCCCCAAGTTTGGTGTTAGAAAATATGAATTTGGGGGTTTCTTTAGTTTAGAATTCTATGATGCTATATCTGACATAAAACACAATCCTTTAAACAAACCAAATGAGAAATTTACCTTAATAATTTTACAAACTAACACAAATAGTATTTTTTAAGTATTTGGAATTCCCCAAATGCAAGTGTGTTTAGCATTAGCTGAAGTAAGAATTTAATTTTGATATGTAATTGCATATTTTAAAGATGTAATTACATTCAATAATTTCCTAGTCCTAATTTTAGTGAAATGGTCACCAGCTTTGTGAAGTAGATGATAATTAGTAGACAAATATACATATTACTGAGAGACAATATGTGGTTATTTATAGCTCTCTTAAGCATTAATTTCTGAATCGAGATAATGTGTAAAATGGTAATGACTATCGCAATGACCATCTTATAGAGTGATTTTGATGATTACATAAGATTCTGTTGGTGCTAGGCCTGGTACATAGTAGCATACAATAAATGTTAGTTATCATTATTGTTGCAAATATTCATTGTTGATGTTTTAAATACTTTCTTAATGACTAAGTCAACACATTACTGTGTGTATAACTGGCCATGTTTTACAAAGAACAATTCATAAAATTTGAAAAGGAATAAAATGAAAATGTCATGTAAATAGGTGTTTACTGAATACCCTAAGCATACTAGGAATATACATATGTTAAAAAAAAAAAAAAAAAGTGGTCTTTCTACCCCAGGGATCATTTTTGGTTCTGAGATATAAAGCTTTTAAAATATTTGCCTAAAAATTGTTGCCAATGTAATAGACTGAAGTAATCAAATTAAAGCCACACACTAAGAAAATGTTCATTTTCTAAGAGAAGAGTTAAGATGATATATTTTTAAGGCTAATTTTTGAAAATGATAGAAATCTCAGGAACATTATAGATTTAAATTTTAAAACTGGTTTTATACCTAACAATAGTACCTATATTTATGGTAAAAATTGGCCATATAATATTCAATATACAAAACAACGTAAGAATTTCCTCATGAATTGATTTCACATTAGCTACAGGATATTTAAATATTTGGTAGGAAAAACAAGCACGCATAGTAGTCATTTGAAAATTGCATTAGATTTAAAAGCAAACTCCCTTCACTGTTACTTTTATTAATTTGCATTAGTTTAACTTGGAAAGAAGGTAGTCACAATGATTCAGTATCATCTGATCTCTAGCAGGCTTTCCATGTCCTAGGGAATAAGATATAAGCCTATCTATCATAAATAAAACTGATGGATATAGTTGCAGTTCCTTAGCAATTAGTGGGGATAGGAACAGGGAGGAGAATTATTTGCACAGAAATCAAATTTAGTTTTCAAACCTGTGTTTATGATTTGAAAAGAGCCAAGAACAGAAAAAAATTTAAATAGTTGTTAGGGGTTTTATGGAAACCGAATAAATGAATGGTTTCAATGGGAAGCCAAACGTAAGTACAAAAAAAGATAACTTAGCATTGGCAGGAAAACCTTAGATCTTAAAATAATACATTTCGAAATGAAGACACCCATTCTTGAAAAACAATGACAAAGCTAATCAAAAATGAGTTTCTCATTCTAAGGCGTCTCCACAGTTTTAAGACATTGCTCTTCAATTGGCTTTTTTTCCCCCTTAAACTTTAGTTTAACATTCAACTTATACGAGGTATAGAGGAAATGTTACTTCTTATAGACCATTCCATGTTCTAATTTTATTATTTGAAATACGGTTTAAAAT
Source organism: Catagonus wagneri (assembly GCA_004024745.2). Taxonomy (NCBI): domain Eukaryota; kingdom Metazoa; phylum Chordata; class Mammalia; order Artiodactyla; family Tayassuidae; genus Catagonus; species Catagonus wagneri. Next base: position 46,334,481 of record PVHT021183693.1, on the reverse strand, counting down.
TTTAAATATCCAGGTGGTTCCTCCTCTCTATAAACTAGTCTAATAATGTATCACAATTTTATTTTGTTTGATTTATTTAAAAAACACAAATTATTCAGTGTCTATGTGACAGTCATTATACTAGCTGCTGTGAGAAAATAGAATAATTAACATAGCCATTGGCCTGAAGGACACTCACAACTAAGGGGGAAGAAATGAATATAAAGATAAATTACATACATACAAATATAGGTATGTAAATACATGAATAGACAGCAGTGCTAGGGATAGAGTATGTTGTCAAGATAGAGACGAAAGCAAAAAAGGAAAACAGTGAAGTTGAAAAGAAGGTTATTAAGAAAAAAATCTCATGGGAGTTCCCACTGTCGTGCAGCAGAAATGAATCCGACTAGGAACCATGAGGTTGTATGTTTGATCCCTGGCTTCGCTCAGTGGGTTAAGGATCCGGCGTTGCCGTGAGCTGTGGTGTAGGTTGCAGACATAGCTTGGATCCCGGTGTTGCTGTGGCTGTGGCTGTGGTTGGCGGCTATAACTCCCATTGGAACCCTAGCCTGGGAACGACCATATGCCACAGGTGCGGCCCTAAAAAGCAAAAAGAAAGAAAATTTCAAACAGTGTCCTATAGAATATGGAAAGAAACTGAAGGAAGTAGTCAGAATTCTGGGGGATTTGGTCAACTCTGATGGTGACAGATCCCATCACTAAGCTGAGACAGTAAAAGGTGTGAAAGGTGAGGGGAAGGTCAGTACTTGTTGAAAACTATTTAAAGGATGAATACAATTCAGTAGGGAATGACAGAGGAAAATAAATTAGCATAAGAAAAACATGCTTTCCTTAAAGAAAATTAAGGAATATAAAAAACCTAGCACCATACATTTTTTTGTTCATTTAAAACTTCCCCCAAAATGTAAGCAAACACTATTAAAAGAGTGAAGACTGAATATTTTAAAAAGTTGCATATTTGAAAAAATCACCTGGGAGTTCCTGCTCTAGCTCAGCTGATTAAGAACCCGACTAGTGTCTGTGAGAAAGCAAGTTCGATTCCTGGCCTCACTCAGTGGGTTAAAGATCTGGGTTTGTCTTGAGCTGTGGTGTAGGTAGCTTCTTGGATCCTGCATTGCAGTTGCTGCGGTGTAGGCCAGCAGCTGTAGCTCTGATTCTGTTCCCTAGCCTGGGAACTTCCTTATACTGCAGGTATAGCCCTTAAAAAAAAAAAAAAAAAACCTGGTGTTGGCCTCAGAAGAGTAAACCACTCACTTCTATCCCCGCCCTAATTCCATGGACCTGTCCTGTGAGGGGTTGTGCACAAAAGTGGACAGTCCAGCCCACATACACAACTTGTCTTTATGAAACTACGAAAAGGCACCTAGTAGTTTGATTCATCTTTGTGAAAAATGACAGGGGAGGAGGCCCAAGTATGCTCAGGCAGTTTGGACAAAGAATTGCAAGGTCTTGTGTGCCCAGATCAGGGTCTAAAATTTGGGCTGTGTTTCTGGTTAGGCACTTCTCCTAGGTCCCTGAGATCCCTCCCCCTGCAGGAGGGGCATGGCTGGAAGAGGGCTAGAATGTAAGATCTCTAAGGAGTGCTAGGCACAGAGCAGTACTCCATCATCCATGGTGAGGTAAGACAGGTGTCACCAGAATGTCAATGAACTGCCTCACTATGCAGGTTGTTTATTTTTGCTGACATTTTTCTTTTCTTTTCTTTTTTTTAGGGTGCCTTGCTGAAGAGACCAATAGTCGTTCACATTCCTATGTAAGCTCCTTATCTTGTCATAGATCTACTCATGAAGTGGTGCTTTCTAAAGTATGAGGCTAAAATTGGGAATACTTTTGACCAAGACTAGAAGTTAGAGTTTCGAAAGACCAGTACAAGCAAACAAGCTGATTTTTTGATACATGACATATTCCCAAAAGGCATTGCTAGTGTAAGGTTAAGTATCACCACTGTTCAAGACAGTCCTGTCAGAGGCAAAGTCACTGGTGAATTCATATTATTTTCTTCCCAGTAACAGCATTAGATTTAAAAAACAAACAACCAAACAAAAAACCCCCAAAACATGAATATTGTGACCATGAAAATTTTATTTCATAGTTAGTCCTAACCTTGTATTCTGTTTTCCTCCAAGATTAGTGCTATTTGTTATAAGTAAATACAACAATTGTATGAAAAGGATTTTGGTAACCTGATATAAAAACATAGGTGTAAAAAAATTAAAGTTTTCCAGTCTGTAACTTACAACCAAATGACAAAATCGATGCATTATAAGAATACTGTAGATATGACCTGAACTCTATAACTAGAAGTTTTTATTTCAGTACAATAGAAAAGACTGGATTGGAGTTATAAGAGATGGTCCAATATCTTCTACTTTAAAGAGATCAGAAATCCAAAATTTCAATTTTATAGAGGTGATTAATTAGGAGTTATCTCCCAATAACTAGAAATTTTTCCTTCAGGAATAAATCTAAGGGAAGATGTTTAATATATTTGCCCCTTTGTTTTAATAGATATGACTTTTTCACAGAGAGGCTGGCTGTCAAAAAAACTTTAATCTCAAAAATTTCCCTTGACAAGTAATCAGCAATAAAATTGACTTAATCTCAGAAATTGCAAAGTAGTTCCATTAGAAAATGGATTTAATTCATACGCATTTATTTTGCATACTTTTTGGAACACAGTGTTTTACAATAAGAGAATACTATTGAAACATTAGATCTAATAAATTATTATTTTAAAAAGAGATTTCCATCAGCAGACTGAATGTAAGGAGATTATTTTGAAAGAAGTTAATTTGAACTCAACAGCTGTAGAGTACAATTCATTCTTACATGGACTCAAGCGTACATACCCAGGAAAGAACAATTGGGACTTCTTTAAATCTAATTTCTAGCTCCTGGTCCTAAACCTTATTTGGCTTCAGGGATGATGCAAATGTTTTCAGGTTCATTTTAGGTCAAGACTGAATGAAATCTAAGAATAGAATTCCAGAATGCCCCAACTACAAGAGGTCCTGAAGATGGGCTTCTTGATCACTTTCTTTCATAGATGTGGAAACGAAGTTCTGGGGAGAGTAGGTGATTGTTTTCAAGACTTTCAGAACAACGAGGTCATAATTTTCTTTCCTAAACAGGATGCATCCTCTGCCACTGCTGCCCCTAAAACTGCTCTTATCAATTACCGTCCTTCAGCCACTCAGTAAGATTACTTGTGATTGAGTAAGAAGCTTGGTATGTCTAGGATGGATCATCTGAGCTTTGATACATAGCTACATCATTCATTCATTCATTCATTCAGCCAAATGTATGCTCAATACATCTTTGTGCAAAGCACAGCTGAGCCTGAGGAATCACAGAGAGAGGATTAAATTATGTTCAGTACTCCTACTATCATTGAAAGTAGCAATTACTGCTACCAGATAGTAAGCTTTTGATAACAATAAGAGTTAAACAAGGCTTAAACCTCTCTAGGCTATGTAAAACAACATGGATGGAACTAGAGGGTGTTACATTTAATGAAGTAAGTTATATAAAGTAAGAGGAATACTCTGTGTTATCATGTGGAATCTAAAAAATAAAACAAACAAATGTATATAACAAATCAGACTCATAGATACAGAGAACAAACTAGTGGCCAGCAGTAGGGAGAGGGAAGGGAGGAGGGACAAGATAAAGGTAAGGAATTAAGAGATAAAAACTATTATGCATAAATTAAATAGCCCACAAGGATATATTGTACAGTGCAGGGAAAAACAGTCATTATTTTATATAACTTTAAAGGTAGTATAACCTCTAAAAATATTGAATTGCTATGTCATATACCTGAAACTAATGTGATATTGTATATCAACTACAATTAAAAAAAGAAATAGATACAAATGTCCAACATGATATTTATTCTAATACAAAAAAATGTCATATTCTTTGAGGGATCTGCTTATATATTATTAGAGGAAGTAAAGAGCATAACCCATGATGGGGGAGTGAGGATCAAATCTTCAAAGATGATTTTGTAACTGGGACTAAATCGAGTTTCCTTGGGAAAGAGTGAAGGTGGTGGTGAGTTGCCAAGGAAAGCTGGCAGCTGAAGGATGGAGCAGAACTGATTATAGGATGCAGATACCAAGCCTGTATGTAAAGGAAAAAAAAATTTTTTTTTTTGTCTTTTTGCCATTATGTAGAGCCACACCCGCGGCATATGGAGATTCCCAGGCTAGGGGTCTAACAGGAGCTGTAGCTGCCGGCCTACACCACAGCCACAGCAACGCGGGGTCCGAGTCGCGTCTGCAACCTTCACCACAGCTCACGGCAATGCCGGATCCTTAACCCACTGAGCAAGGCCAGGGATCGAACCCGCAACCTCATGGTTCTTAGTCGGATTCGTTAAGCACTGAGCCACGAAGGGAACTCCTGTGAAGGAAAATTGATAAAAAAACTTAACCAAGAGAAGGAAAAGGAAAGGAACCAGCTTACCACAGCTACAACCCAGGAGTGTCAGAGCTGAAATAATATCAGAGTGAAAGAACTTGGCCCAGACCATGTTTACTTGGAAATGACTGGCAGGCTCAATATTCTATTCTGGGTATATATGTTTGGAGTAGGGAGGCAGCATTCAATAATTGCTGTAAAGGCATATACTCCTATTTTCTATCTGATGAAAGTCATGCTGAATGGTGCCTACCACATCCAACTAATGATGAATATAGACAGGTCTCTTTAGAGTCTTGTTCTATTGAGTTTGTTGTCTCAAAGAATTTCATTGTAATGTGATCTTATTTTATTTTTAATATTTTTACAGTATTATTTTTTTATTGAAGTATAGTTGATTTACAATGTTGCATTAGTTTCATGAACTTGAACAATGAACTCTAGTGATGGAATACTTTCTGTGTGATTTGATGTTTTCACCTTAACCAGAGTATTTTTGACAATAAATAGAAAAAATAGCAGTCACCCATAATTCAACAAGAAGGACTAAATGTAATTATTGGTAAAACTTTGGTTTTATGTGTGAATGTGTGTGTATATAACATACGTATATATTATATATATATATATATATATATATATATATACACATAATATATGTAACATACATATAGGTAGGAGGTGATTAAATGGTCCTTTTTAGAAAATGATATTATTACATTGTATGCCTTGGAAACTCAAGAAAATATACTTAATTAGCAGTCAAATAAATACACTTAAAAGAATAAGAGACTATATTTCACTTACTAATTTAGAAATGTCTAATAACTAATGACAATACACAGTATTGTCAAAGGTATAAGGATATGGGCAAACACTGGTAGAAGTATAATCATTTTAATGTTTGGTAGAGCAATCAATCTATATACATCAAAAGCTTTTGAGAGAGATTTTACTGTGACCTAAGAAGGCATAAAAAGCAAGTGACATGAATATATACAAAGCTTATGAACAAGTATTTTAAAAAAGTAGTATTTCCAATAAGAATGATTTTAAACAACAAAGTTTTCAATGCCAATTAAATAAATGATCATATGGCTACATCATTAAATGATGTAATAAGATACAGCTATGGACTATCGTGAACTGGAATATGATGTAGTTATGGAGTAAAATGTTAATGAAGTATGTTGAATTTTAAAGTTTCTAAAACTGGTATGTGTGTGTTTGTGTGTGTGCCCACGTTTCTGTTACATCATATCTTTTAGGACATACGTATCTACTATTTGGTTGAGAAATGATTTTGTTAAAATGATAAGAATAAAAATGTTATCTCAGAGAGATAAAGTGCAACTTTCAGTAATGTGGATAACCTAATTTAACATGAAACCACTCTTTAAGAATAAGAAGATAAACTATATGTGCAGCACTCAGGTCCTAAATTTTTGTCTACTGGTTCTTCATGTGTGTGTGTTTACATTTGTTTCTACATAGATGGCCGAGTTCCCAGGCTAGTGGGCAGATGGGCCCCTGGCAGCCACAGCAATTCCAGATCCTAGCTCCACCTGTGACCTACACTTCAGCTCATGGCAACACATGATCCTTAACCTGTTGAGCAGAGCCAGGGATTGAACCTGCATCCTCATGGATACTAGTCAGGTTCGTTAACGACTGAGCCATGATGGGAACTCCATTGTTACTGTTTTTAAGATTACTTTTATCTTGCCGGCAGAAAGAAAGCTGTGCTCAGTTCCCCTTTATCCAACCGCAAAGCAAATAGCACACAAAAAGATTTGCTGTATGGAGTTTCCATCCTTGTTCACATAAATGGTACTTCCATTGAAAGTAGATTCTGTTTTTCCACAGTTAGAAGTTGGACTTGCCACTTGCGTTGACCAATAGAATACAATGGAACTTGGGACTTCTGAGCCCAAGCCTTAAGAATTGTTAGAGCTTCTGCTTTTGCTCATTGAGAACCCAGACACAATATAAGATGTCCAGGTTACCCATGTGAGTTGGTAGAGGCCACACGAACTGAGATCTCAGACATATGTGGGAGCCACCTCAGGAAAAGAGAGGCCCAGTCCTCCTTGCCATCCCAGTTGAGGAGTTAGCCATGTGAGTGAGGCAACCTGGAACATGCCAACTGACCTGCGTTCTAGCTGAATGCAGCTGAAGAAGGACTTATCTGTCACCATGTGGAAGAGATAAGCTATTCTCTGTGAGGATGCCCAACTGTCTGACCTGCAGAGAAAAATGATTGTCATTTTTTTTTTTTCAGGGTTGCACCCACAGCATATGGAAGGTCCCAGACTAGGAGTCGAGTTGGAGCTGCAGATGCCGGCCTGAACCATAGCCACAGCAATGCCAGATCTGAGCCGTGTCTGCAACCTACACTGCAGCTCATGGCAATACTGGATCCTTAACCCACAGAGCGAGGCCTGGGATTGAACCTGTGTCCTCATGGATACTAGCTGGGTTCCTTACCACTGAGCCACAATGGGAAATCCTTGATTGTCATTTTAATCCATTAAGCTTTAAATGGTTAATTATGCAGCATAATTAACTGAAACAATTAGCTGTGCATAGTTAAGTAAACCAGTGCACAGTAAGAAACATAAGCAGTATCTAGTAAGCTAGCTCTAAACAAGGTAAATAGCTTCCAGAAACATAATTGAAGAGCTAAAACTGGTCATTGAAGAGCCCTTTCAAAGGCAGATTATCTTGACTTGGAAATGACATTTTCTACATGTATTATCTCTAAATATGCTATTTCTTATAATAGAATTTTGCACGTAAACTAATGTCTTATATGCTTCTTTCTCTCTTTCTTTCTTTCTTTCTTTCTTTCTTTCTTTCTTTCTTTCTTTCTTTCTGCCTGGGCAAACTACTTATTCTCCTCAGTCTGATTCCTCATCTCTCAACAGAAGGGGGAGAAACCTGTATACATTTAAATTCCTATCTCATCAAACATCAAGTGTCTGGTCTTAAAATATCAAGGAATGCATTTTATTTTTTTTGTATTTTTATTTAAAAATAATTTCTTGGAGTATAGTTGACCTACCGTGTTGTGTTAGTTTCAGGTATACAACAAAGTGAATCAGTTTAATATGTTCCTGTATCCATTCTTTTACAGATTCTTTTCCCATATAGGCTATTATAGAATATTGAGTAGATTTCCCTGTACTATACAGTAGATCCTCATCACATTATAATGATCCTCATTGTAATGTAATTTATATATAGTAGTGTGTATATGTTAATCCCAACATCCTAATTTATCCCTTTCCCCAATGTTTCCCCTTTGGTAACCTTAAGTTTGCTTTCTAAATCTTTGAGTCTATTTCTGTCTTATGAATAAGCTCTTTTGTATCATTTTTCATTAGATTCCACATATTTGTGATCTCATATGATCTTTGTCTTTCTCTGTCTGACTTTCTTCACTTACTGTGATATTCTCTGGGTCTATGCATGTTGCTACAAATGGCATTATTTTGTTCATTTTAAGTTGAACATTTCAATTTCTTTCTTAAACATGTTCCATCAGGTAATGAAGGATTACCAGTTTAGTTTTTAGATTTCTAAGCACTAATTTGTTTGATTAATTATGATAGCAGTGGGGGAGAAGACAGCCGTGACTGAGATTTGGTAATTCTTTTTATATAGAAATTATTTAAAAAACCTAGTCATGAGTCAGAGTTATATGAATAAACACACTTTATAGGGCATCAAGATCTTCATGCTTTATTTTACAGGAGTATTTCAATGCAACCCAGACCATTTTTTTTTTTTAATTACAGTTAATACTTTTAAAAGATGAAAATTAAGCAGGGCACATGCAGGAAAGAATGATTAGGATGCCAAAGTACTTGAAACCACGATATTAAATAAAATAATTGGAATATTTAGTCTGGAAAAGAGACTGGTGGAGGGTAGATTATTCTTTGTAGTCTTTTAGAGGAAGAACAAGAATGGATGTGTGGAATTAAAGGGAGTCAAATTTTGACTCTGTTATGTGCAAGAACTTAAGAATTCTCTCATAAAGGAGTCGATCAAGCAGAGATTAAACAATCTTTTGAGAGAACGTCTTCCAAGTAAATTCAAGAACTAGTTTCCTTTTTTGGTTATTCTATGACTCTGGATGATCCGTCTATATGTATAAAGGTGCTTCTGATTTTCAAAAGAAGTTGGGGTAGAAATTTCTCCTCCTGGGCCTGGGACAGCGAAAGGGCAAAGGCTCAGAGCTACACCATGGGGGTGGTAAATATGACAGATTCCTTTAGGGACAGTAATACTCACCCCCAGGCAAACAGTCCCATTACAGGTCTGAAGCATTCACAGGATTAGCCAACCTTCAAAGTCAAATAGACATTTCTCTAAATGCCCCTGCCCTCAAATTACATCAATGTGTGCTTGTATTTTAAAACCCATGATTTTCTTGTGGTGAGTGCCTCCAAGCCATTGGAGACCTTGAGGATGAGGACTTGCCAAAGCCAACTGTGGCCGTGGCCTGGGCACATGTGCCAGCTGGATGGCCATGCTTGACTTTGGGTTTCTTATTTTCCCTCTTCTTGCAGCTTTGAGTAAAGAACACTTTCTTGGTTTTCTTGGGTCACAAATACAGCACTCTGGATTGAAGTCATCTTTAGAATGAGGCTGTCGCAGGGTACCCCTGAGGGAAAGTAAACTTTGTTTTCCTTTCTAAGGGATTTGACCAAAGTCATTTTCCATCTCTGAACCTCTGTTAAGGAATTCAGAGCTCACTTTCTGATCCTTTACAGTTCTAAAAAAGAATCAAAGCTTTTCTTTGCCTATTTCTTAGCTTGGATATTTGTCATTATTAATGCTAGGGACTCCTGACATACCCATGTACTTTTAGATTCCTGGATAAACTGCTGGTGCTCTGAAACACAAGCTACAATTATACATAAGAAATGGCCAGCATCAAAGTTTTATTAACATTCTGGCTTCTCAGGCTAATTTTAGTCCTCTTGATTTTCCTATATTCCCTGTCACACAGTGGTGGAGACAAGAGCTTAAGAATTTAGCTGTGTAAAAATTGTCCCCACTTGACCTAGAATCACAATACCTAAAATAAGGACAAACTTGTGAAATCATATATTCCAGTTAATATTTGAGAAGATATTACCCTTGAACTGTTGAATGATTGAGCATAGAAGGCAAAGATCTTTATTCCTTGCCCAGGGTTCTTCCAACCACACCCAGCTTATCCAAGAGACTTGTTCTCAGCCTCCACTGAACCCCTAAGGCTGTTGCCAAGTGCTTGGCTACTACACTAAGAAAGGCTCTTATCACAGAAAGAACCCAGATATCAGATTTAGTATTTGAACTAGATACCAAATACAGTGTTATATAAAGTATCCACATTTAAGCTTCTTTCCCTTCTAAAAATTCCAATGGGAAAAAAATGTTTAAATAAAATTATGGTGTATCCATAGCATATAAGACAGGAAGACATATTCTTTATGGCACCTATAAATAAAGGGGATAAAAGAAAATCTTATTACATATTATAAGTAAGGGTACCATGATAACTGTGAATATAATATAGGTATTAGGTTGATTTCTGCATGGGTGGATTTAAGTAATCAGCTTTTGCATGCGAAGACATTAACTATCAGTTTCATTTCTTGTTTTCTGACTATTTTATATAATTGTTTTTCTAATAATTGTCTTTAATAATATTTTTGTAGTTTTCTTTCTACTGATTGAGACATAATCCTTGTTTTGATCACTTTTACGGCAAAAGTTGAAGCACTGATGTGGATTTTCAGTTGTTTGCCTTAGGATACTGGTATGTGCATTTAAGGGACTATGTATTTCTTGTCTTTGCAGAACAAATTAAATTCAATACACATTGCTTTAGTGTCATTTTATAATGTGCTATCTATATTTATGGGCTTAGACCTTCAGGATTAAGAGGATGGAAAAAAAAACAGGGATGTAGTAATGTATATGTAGAACAGTGATCATGGGCACACTGACTGAAAACTGCAGAAGTCAGGGATTTGTGAGTGGTATTTGTTCCCAAAATCTATAGAATGTTTGCTAGAAGCCATAAGGTTATGATAAATCTAGAAAAATGAGCGACTTTCTTTTTTCATGGTTTCCTTTGCTGTGCAAAAGCTTGTCAGTTTGATTAGGTCCCATTGGGAGTCTGACCTAAGAAAACGTTTGTGCGGCTGATGTCAGAGAATGTTTTGCCTATCTTCTCTTCTAGGAATTTGACAGTGTCTTGTCTTATGTTTAAGTCTTTAAGCCATTTTGAGTTTATTTTTGTGCATGGTGTGAGGGTGTGTTCTAGTTTCATTGACTTACATGTGGCTGTCCAGTTTTCCCAGCACCACTTCCTGAAAAGACTGTCTTTTTCCCATTTTATGTTCTTGTCTCCTTTGTCAAAGATTAATTGACCACAGGTGTCTGGATTTATTTCTGGGTTATCTATTCTGTTCTACTGGTCTATATGTCTGTTTTGGTACTGGTACCACACTGTCTTGATTACTGTAGTTTTGTAATATTGCGTGAAGTCTGGGAGAGTTATGCCTCCTGCTTGGTTTTTGTTCTTATCATTGCTTTGGCAATTCTGGGTCTGTCATGGTTCCATACAAATTTTCAGATTGTTTGTTGAAGTTCTGAGAAAAATGCCATGGGTAATTTGATAGGGATTGCATCACATCTGTAGATTGCTTTGGATAGTATGGTCATTTTTAAGATATTAATTCTTCCAACCCAGGAGCATGAGATATTTTTCCATTTCTTTGAATCCTCTTTAATTTCCTTGATTAATGTTTTATAATTATCAGCATATGTCTTTCACATACTTGGTCAGGTTTATTACTAGGTATTTAATTTTTGGGGGAGTGCTATTTTAAATGGTATTGTATTTTTGTATTCCTTTTCTAGTATTTCATTGGTGGTATACAGGAATGCAACCAATTTCTGGATGTTACTGAGAAAGTAGTTTCAAACAATGCAACTGACAAGGGCTTAATCTCTAAAATATACAAACAACTTATACAACTCAACAACAAAAAAGCCAACAATCCAATTGAAAAATGGGCAAAAGACCTGAATAGACGTTTTTCCAAAGAAGATACACATTTGGCCAACAAGCCCAAGAAAAAAATGCTCATTATCAGAGTTCCCATTATGGCTCAGCAGTAACAAAACTGACGAGTAACCATGAGTTTAGGAGTTCTATCCCCAGCCTCACTCATTGGGTTAATGGTCAGGCATGCTGTGAGCTGTGGTATAGGTTGAAGATATGGCTTGGATCTGGTGTTGCTGTAGATGTGGCATAGGCTAGCATCTGTAGCTCCGATTTGACCCCTAGCCTGGGAACCTCCATATGCCATGGGTATGGCCCTAAATGGCCATCATTAACAAGTCCACATATGACAAATGCTGGAGAGAGTGTGAAGAAAAAACACCCTCCTACACTGTTTGTGGGAATGTAAATTGGTAAAACTACTATGGAAAACAGTATGGTGGTACCTCAGAAAACTCAATATAGAACTACCATATGACCCAGCAATCCCACTCTTGGGCACATATCTGGACAAAACTTTCCTTGAAAAAAAGACACATGCACCCACATTCTCATTGCAGCACTATCTGCAAAACCCAAGACATGGAAACAACCTAAATGTCCACTGACAGATGATTGGATTAAGAAGATGTGGATATACCCAATGGAATACAACTCAGCCATAAAATAGAACAAAATAATGTCATTTGCAGCAACATGGATGGAACTAGATACTTTCATATTAAGTGAAGTAACTCAGAAAGAGAGAGACAACTAACATATGCTATCACATATATCTGGAATCTAATATATGGCACAAATGAATTTTTACACAGAAAAGAAACTCATAAAATTGGAGAACAGACTTGTTGTTGCCAAGGGGGATGGGGAAGGAGTGGGATGGACCAGGAGTCTGAGGTTAATAGATGCAAACTATTGCTTTTGGAGTAGATAAAGCAATGAGATCCTGCTGTATAGCCCTGGGAATTATATCTAGTCAGTTGTGATGGAACATGATGGAGAATAATGTGAGATGAAGAATGTGTATATATGTGTGACTAGGTCACTTTGCTGTACAGTGGAAATTGACAGAACACTGTAAACCAACTATAATGAAAAAAATAAAAATCAATTTTAAAAAGTGAGTGAAAGGCTTGGATTTTACTACTCCCTGTGAATTCCACTGCCCATCTTCAGTCTTTTTATTTTTTTTAGGAAAAATAAACTCTGGAGGTAGATAGCGTAGGTACAAACCTTGGTTCCTCTACTTCCTTTGTAACTTTGGACAAATGCTTGATCTTTCCACACCTCGGGTTAGATATTTATCAAATGGGATAACAATATTATCGGCTTCATTCAGTTTTTATGGGGAATAAATGAATGAGTGAGTATAAAGTATTTATGTTAAATAAGTTCTCAGTACATCTTGGCTATTATTATTAATATTGTATCTATTTGCATTTGGCATAAAAACTCATAATTTATATCTTATTTTGGTGAATATTGGTCTTATCTCTGGAAACAAATTCCTTAACATGAAGTATTATTTTTTAGTTTCATTACTATCCTCTTCTGAGATTTATGTATTATTTTAAGTAAATTTGAGCTATAGAGACAAGATTGTATTCTGAGAGGGTGGGAACCAACTGAAGTCAGAATCTTGGCTCTCTAAATTCTAATCAGTTGACAATGACAAAATAATTTACATTTAAATCCTTAGAGAATCATTTCCTGGTCTATAAAATGGGGATAATAATTCTTGATCAATGTTATAGTTTTATAGAGGTGACTGTCATTGAATGGGACTTGACAAGTAAGTGGGAAGCAGAACAGGCAAGGCCTTGCAGATGGTGTTAAGGAATTTGTTCTTTGTTCTACAGGCAATGGGAAGCTATATGAAATTTTTAGTAGGAGAGAGAAGTGAAGTTAATTTTTAAAAGATTATGCTGACAGCAATGTTGATAATGTATTGGAGGAAAATAAGAATAGGTGGAGGAAGCCCTATCAGAGTTTGTTATAGGTGAAAAAATCATAATGGCCAAGTTTAGGGTGTGGGCACTAGAAATGTGGAGAGATATGCAAATTGAGATCTATTTTGGAGGTAACATTAATTGGTGAAACTAGTTTGGGTGGAAAGGGAATGGGAGGAGTCAGAGATGTCAAGTAGGTTTTACCTTGAACACCTGGGTGGAAGGGGTGCCATTGATTAGGCAACACTGATCATCACCGAATGGAGAGCAAACACAATTGGAGGAAGGAAGATCATGAGTTGGTTCTGAGTATCTGATGAGTTTGAGGTGCCTGTGAAGCATCTAATGGTAGATGTGAAATAGACAGTTGGTGAACTGGCCTGGATCTTAAAAGAGAGATGTGGGTTAACAATACAGATTTGGTATTTATTAGAATACAGGTGCACATTGAAGTCAGAAGAGTGGAATAGATGACATAATCCTAGATGGAGAATGCAGAGTAGAGAACAAGAAAGCCTAGGACAGATCCCTGAGAAAATTCTTATAGCTCAATAAAGGAGGATGAGCCTTCAAGTAAGACTAAGATTAAAAAAGTCAGAAAAAGGATAATTAAAAGTTTCTATGGTTTAGAAACTAAAGGAACAGAATATTTTAAAGAGAAGGAGGTGATTATTTTGGCAATGACTGAGTGATCCCATAAGCTAAGGGAAAGAAGTTTCTGCTGGACTTGGTGAAATAGATGACATTCATAATAATGATGAAAGCAGTTTTGATAGAATGTAAGGGGAAAATCAGATTGCAGAGGGGTGAGTAATTGTCTTGCAGGGTTAAGACTAATGAGTTTTTATAAGGAAATCAATCATGCAGCTGTGGATTTTTTTTTCCCATAATGCTTAGTACCTTGGTACAGGCATAGGAAAGTAAAAAAGTCACATTGATTTGGAGAATGTGGTTTGTCGAAAAGGTGAAATGAAAGAAGGCAGAGATTTTAGGGAAGAGAGTGGTTGCAAAAATGACCATGGACTCTAATGTCTATAGGAGAAGGGTAGAGAGCTGAGAGATGGGAAAAAGTAGAGGACTCTATAAATCAGTGATTCCATTGAGGTTTAAGTTCAAGCTGTATGGAGAGTAAATGACTCAATTAGTTGTAATTTATAGAAGATTGTGGTCAGAACCTGAAATGTCTTAATTATTGTTTTGCAAGGTGGAATAGCTTACGTATTGATAAGAGAAGATTAGCACATTGGGAGTGCCATTCATTTTCCTTGTTATCTAGTGGGCCTGAAGCCTTGATGTTGAGTACTTATTTATGTCTCCAAAGTTGGGTAGTATTATGATTGCTTGAGAGATGTTTTTCCCAAAGGAGACTCTCTAAACTACTTTAAGGTCCCTAAACTACACAGAAAATTTGGGTAAGTGTGTCAAGAGCCTTAAAGAGAGGTCTGAATTAGCAGGACAGATTTGAGATTGGTCAGAATTACAGGAAGTCAAAAGATCAAAAGAAATCAATGCAGGGTATTAAAACCTATATTTTAGGCCTTGGCATATTTTTCATTTTAGGACACAGAATGTAATATTTTTTCTACTGTAAACAAAATAATACTTACTGTAATAGAAATCACTGATAAGACAAAAGAGGGAAATGAAAATATTATCCCACCACAAAAATTATTACTGTTTATTATTATTTGACAACAGGTCTTTTCCTACAGTTATATGCATATCTATTTAATTTTAATAGAAACAGGTTTGCTTTGCACATATTGTTGTAAAATACTTTTTCAGTAAGGTGTATATCAGTACATTTCAGGTCACTAAATATCAATCTACATCCTAATTTTTAGTTCTCCACAAAGCAATATCTATGTGTCCAGTCCCAGATATGATCCAATATTCAAAGGATATATTCTACTCTTTATTTCCAAGTCAAAAAAAGAAGCCTTTAAAGCACTAACTAGATGTGTGATTTGGATATGTCTCTACTCTCTAAGCCATAGTGTTGGAAGAACTGGATTAGTGGATCTGTAAAATCTCTTAAAGCACCATAATTTCTGTTCTGTTCCATTTTATCATCTTCTATTTTAAAACACTAATTGGCAGAATCCCAGTAAATTTAGTACATGGTCAATGTATTCATTGGATTGTACTTAGAAGGAAACTGGGATTGTACTTAGAAGGAAACACTGATTTCTTGGGAGAGTAAGAGCTGGGACTGGGGACAGAAACCTAAATGCCTCATTCCAGTATGCTGTGTTCTCAGATACTCAGCAGAACCAGACTGGCCACCCCACCCTGCCACTCTGAAATACTGACTTACCCAATCTGAACCACCGAGGTTTTTGAGGTTTCAACATCACTAACCTCTATGGGCAGAAGCCTGCTTTCCAAGCCCAGTGTGGCTTCCTTCTGGACATCCCCACTTTCTAGGCCAAGATTCCAGCTCAGCACTGGCAACAAACCCCTGCCCTCTGGATCTAGGAATTGTATCTTGCCCTGTTGTCAGATCCCATTTTAATCTTTAGTGACTATTCTGTTGGATTACTCCACTGAAGTTGCTTCCAATATTATATGCATTTTGACTTTTCTTATGCAGACAGTTTTTGTCACAGTGTAATTTGTTTGGGGTAGATTGGAGTCTGTGATTATAGACTACCATTACATTAGTCAGTGCAAACCTTGGCATTTGCAGCTGTTTCTCTTTTGTGGTACATTTTAAAAGTTGTTTCATTAAAATTTTATGAACATACAATACTTATGTATGGTTAATGATAAAGAAAGGGAAAATGCTTTAAGGAATTTATAAGCAAAATTTGAACTCTAATTTCTAAGCTGATCTCCAATCTAGTGTTCAAACCTAAACATTCTGGACATTTCTATTTGAAGTTCACTAGTCACTTAACACTAAGGATCTATGGATCAAAATTTTATTTCCTCCTGTCATAAACCCATTGCTTCTCAGTTTCCAATCATGGCCAATGACATCTCCCTTATTGTATGTAAGTGTGCATTGTATACTATTTTGACTTTTTCTTTTAACCATCACATCTAATAAAAATATGGTGATGCATCACTTCCCTTTTGATGCACCCCATAAAATTTGCTTTAGTTGAAATACATGCCTATGACTTGATATTTGACAAACCATAACTTTGAATGAATTATAGAGTCACACAAACTTCTTAGAAAGAGAGAGACAGAGGGAAACACAGCCATACAGAGAGTTTGGACTAAGTTTCCTCAAAATTTATACTGTGTACTTAAAATTTGGATAGTGCTAGGCCAGAATCTAGTGATTTTCAAAAATCGATGGATGCTTTTTATACTATTTATAACATAATGAGGTGTTTTTCTCATTTTTCATCTTTTCAGTTGTTTTGGCCTGTTTATTATTATACTGAAAGATTTGTGTCATGCCTTTTTTCCAAAATGCTTATAGAACTCTTTTAAAGCTAGCAGTCCATTAAAAAAGGATAGAGATGAGCTCAGATCAAATATACCAACATAATTTTTAAAAGAAAAAATATTATGTTCAATTCTGAAGGGAATTTTGCATATCGTGTGTGTTTTAATACAAGGAATAAGGAATGTACCAAATACGTAGAGCTATTACTTCTCTAAAGCTGATTAGTACTGATTAAACACATAGACATTACTTTGAGAAGAGCTAAAAATTATGCTTTCGATGGATATTTAATGACATGAAAAATGTTCATGACCTACTGTATAATAAAATGTTGTAAAATAATAAATAAAAACATAGCTGCTTTATTGTATTTATATATATATAATTGAAATATACACTTACTTTTTACTAGTACAGAATTTATCTCTATTTTTTAATTACTTGATGAATTTTATTACATTTATAGTTGTACAACAATCATCACAACCAAATTTTATAGAATTTCCACCCCAAACCCTCAGTGCATCCCCCCACCCACAACCTGTCTCATTTGGAAACCAAAAGTTTTCAAAGTCTGTGAGTCAGTATCTGTTCTGCAAAGAAGTTCATTGTGTCCTTCTATTAGATTCCATCTGTAAGTGATAGCATTTGCTGTTGGTGTCCTACTGTCTGACTGACTTCACTTAGCATGATAATTTCTAGATCCATCCATGTTGCTGCAGGTGTCATTATTTCTTTCCTTTTAATGGCTGAGTAATATTCCATTGTGTATATGTACCACATCTTCTTTATTCACTCCTCTGTCAATGGGCATTTAGGTTGTTTCCATGTCTTGACTACTGTAAACAGTGCTGCAATGAACACTGGAGTATCTATATCTTTTTGAGTCATAACTTTCTCTGGATAGGTGCCCAGTAGTGGGATTGCTGGATCAAATGGTAATTCTATTTTGAGTTTTCTGAGGAATCTCCATACTGTTTTCCACAGTGGTTGCACCAATTTACATTCCCACCAGCAGTGTAATAGGGTTACCTTTTCTCTACACCCTCCCCAGCATTTACTGTTTGTAGACTTTTGATGATGGCCATTCTGGCCTGTGTAATGTGGTACCTCACAGTGGTTTTGATTTGCATTTCTCTAATAATGAGTGATACTGAACATCATTTCATGTGTTTTTTGGCCATTTTTATGTCTTCTTTGGAGAATTGTCTGTTTAGATCTTCTGTGCATTTTTTGATGGGGTTGTTTGTTTTTTTGGTATTGAGTTGTAGTAGGTGTTTGTAAATTTTGGAGATTAAACCCTTGTCAGTCACTTCATTTGCAAATATTTTCTCCAGTTCTGTGTGTTGTCTTTTTGTTTTGTTTAGGGTTTCCTTTGCTGTACAGAAAATTTTAAGTTTAATTAAGTCCCATTTATTTATTTTTATTATTGTCATTACACTAGGAGGTGGATCTGAGAAGATACCACTGTGGTTTATGTCAGAGAGTGCTTGGCCTATGTTTTCCTCTAAAAGTTTTATAATATTGGGTCTCATATTTAGGTCTTTAATACATTTTGAGTTTATTTTTGTGTATGATGTTAGGAAGTGTTCTAATTTCATTCTTTCACATGTGGCTGTCCAATTTTCCCAGCACCACTTACTGAAGGGGCTGTCTTTTCTCCATTGTATATTCTTGCCTCCTTTGCCATAGATTAGTTGACTGTAGGTGTGTGGGTTTAATTCTGGGCTTTCTGTCCTGCTCCACTGATCTATATTTCTGTCTTTGTGCCAGTACCATATGGTTTTGATGACTGTAGTTTTGTAGTATACTCTGAAGTCAGGGAGCCTGATTCCTCCAGCTCCATTTTTCTTTTTCAGGATAACTTTGGCTATTCTGAGTCTTTTGTGCTTCCAAACAAACTTTAAAATATTTTGTTCTAGTTCTGTGAAAAA
>PVHT021183693.1:46295409-46314698 GCA_004024745.2 Catagonus wagneri | reverse complement strand
ACCTGGAGTTCTCAATGTGAGAAATTTTATAATTATAAATTTAATTTGTTTAACACACTTAGGGATATTTAGATTTTCAGATTCTCTTATATTGGTTTTGGTAATTTGTGAAGTGAAATAAAGCACACCTTGAGCAGGAGAAGGAGAGAGAAAGAGAAGGAAATGAAAACCACAGGTACACCTATGATCACTCAGAGAATGGAGTAAGATGTCAGGAGAGTCTGGAAGTGTGAATTTGCTATTAAGTTAGTTATATGCATGTGGCACATGTTCCTTGTGCATTGAGAAAAGACATGAAAAATGCCTAATCTGAAATGAGTTAAAGTACTCCCAGTGACTTAAGAGCTTAATGACTTCTGCATCCCTGATTTCCAAGACCGAATTCAGCAATTCCAGGTCTTAAAAATGAAAATGGAATTTAATCTATAAATAGGAGATTCAAATTACTTGCAACAAAGCATAATGAATTTCCAAGTCATCTATCTCAGTAAAACTGTCAAAAAAGGTATTTTGCAGTGTCCACTTTCACTAAATTAAGTTGTATTGTAAAATTTTATATGGCTTTCACAAGTGTGAAATTTTACTTTTAAATACTTACTAAGCCAAATCAAACCAAACCAAATGAAGTACATCTATTTTTAAGAGGTTTGTCATATCTTAGAGTTCATCTGAATTCTACCCAGGATTATGACAGAAGTGGGATGGGGCAGAGTGGTGATTTAGAAATTTGAATGATGAGATTAAATAGAAGATACTAGATTATATGTTAGTCTTGAAATTTAGATATAAACTTAAGCAGAGAAAAGGTCACATGTAAACATTTTTCATTTAAAAAAATTTCAAGTGCTCCACAATTCTGTGTTACAGGCATTTTTTACAACTACAACAGAAAATATAATAATAAAACAAATGAAAAAGGCAAGTCTGGATCAATATCCAAAACTGATGGAAGTCATAAAATTTTAGAGGAAGCATTTATGACTGTCACAATTATTTGAACAGTATATGTCTTGGCTCCCAGAGAACTATCCTTATAGTTTCTTCCAGCATCAAGTTTCCTAGTTTTCTAGCTCCAAAATCAGAGTTCTCACTTGACAATTTTGCATTTATCAAGAGGAATGAAATCTAAAGTGACTATGAAAGAATAGTTTGCATGTTCTCCTTAACTAAACATTGTAAATTGATCTCCACTCTTTGTAAATTACCAAGCTGGTGGGGGGGGTAATAGGTCGGACAACTTTTTATGCCAATTTATAAATTCCTACTGCCTTTTGGCTCTGGCTATTGCTGTGACAACCAGACATCTTCAGATACACCTTACTTCTTACTTTTCCCCTCGCACTTCTTTTATGTCTCCATATAAGATGCTGTAGGAGCTGACACAGCTCTTCTGGAATAGTTAGAGACATAGTATCTTGCTTGAAACTGTGGTAGACAGGAGTCAAGGGATGAAAATCCCTCTCTCAAGTGTCCTTAGGCTAATATTTCTGAGATATTCTTATTCTTCTTCAGGAACTCTGAAGGGAATTTTAGTTCAGGTTCATCATTGTAGAACCAAATTAATAATACACCCTTAGATTAGTCTTCCTGTCTTTCCTATTTCACTCTTGCAACTCCAGCACTCCAATTCCCTGGGATCACTTTATACATATAAGACTTTGTCTCAAGTTCTGCTTTTTGGGAGAATCAAACCTAAAATTATTCAAAGATGTGGATGTTACATTTCCTATCACAAGAAATTCATGTGCTACATATATTTGTAGTTAGTCAAGTAAGTGATAGTATTAGACTTATATCACGTAAGATAATTTTGTGCAAAATAATCACTACTTGTATCCTAAAACTTGTCCTTATAACAAGTGTCAGAGTTGGAATCCAAGGTCATATTCATTGATGCCATCATTTGTGCCTCAGTAAGGGTAAGAGAGCATGCTCAAATAAAGATGTTGAGGACAGCTGAATAAATGACATATTTATCAAGGTGTAGGTAGTGTTAAGGAAATCCAAAGAGGGATGGTAAAGTGACCCTGGGGTCAGGAATAGCGAAGAGCCATTACCACTCCTGAACTTAAGAGGAGAGGAGAGGGAGTGATCAACAGAATGTGGAGATAGTAGCTCTGTGGAGAGGACCATCTTTCAAGATCTGTGGTTTTGAGGGCAGGAAAGCAGCCAAACCACCGCAACCCAGAAAGGGGGGATCCAGGGGAGTGAATACCTTCCAACCCACCACACACTGGAGGGAGAAGTCCACTGGGAAAGTAAGTAAGATCTGTCCTGTCCATTATCTGGAGCTCCAGTGGGATGAGAGATTGTGGTCAATGCAGACTGGTTAGTGGGGAACAAATTCAGACACTTGGCTTACTAACCTGAAACAGCAATGGGCTACAAAGGGCAGGGGAGGTTTATGGAGGTCAGCAGAGCTGCACAAAGTCAAAGAGGACTTTGCTACTTCCTCCTTGCTGATGCAGATGAAATAGGAAAGTGGGACTAACAACAAATAAAGGAGTAATTTAACAGTGATTGGAGTATGAGGTCCCAGAGAATTGTGGACAGAAGAGGGCTCCACTACAGAAGAGAATCAAAGAATTCTGAGAATGCAAAGAACTCTCACCTCCAAAATAGAGGCAGGGGTTGGGGGGGGGTACTGTCTACATTACTGCTCGGGAGGATTTTTGAATGAACACAGAGTAATGACTGTTATTTGTCTCATATACTTCCCCTTTCTGAATCAGACTTGTGTAGTGGTTTTTCTGTTTCTGGTTTAATGTTGTACAATGTGTGTGGAGGGGAAGAGTTAATTAGTTTTATTACTTATTAGATTGATGGAGCAGGAATCATGTTTGGATCTGATGATGGGGATAGAACATCACTCGAAAATCCCAGAATTTAAGCAGTGGACAATAATGGGGTATGTCCTTGGGATATTTCTCAGGGGATTGTCAGCATAAAGAGAAGAAAGTGTCTATTTGGTGAAGGCAAGTACAGACTCTGACACTACTGAGTCAATGCTAAGCATTTTGCTTGTTCCACAGCTAGACTACACAGAGAATGGTAGCAAAACAATAGGTCTCCTCAGTAAGCGTGAATGGCTATGATAACTGTAATCCTTGTGGAATTAAGACCTTTTTCCACACATACTCACTTTTCTTTTGCCAGAGGTCTGGATACAAAGATTCTGTGGATGAATCTAAAACCCTGACTTCTACATAATCAGAGTGGCTAGAGTTTGAAAAATCAGTTTGCAGAATGTGAGTTAGTTGGATATAAGGTGAAAGAGAAGGACGCTTCTATTTTGTGAATTTACTGACTGAGATTCTTTTTCTTGGTGGCAGTCAATAGAGTAATGCAAAGAGAAAAGCATTCAATTTAATGCTAAATAAATTAAAATGTAAGTTAGAAGAAAATAATAAAATAAAAAACAAGTATTCACAGAAATTGTATGATGTTTCTTTGAGATAAAAAAAAGTAAAATGAAATATTTATGACAGGAAGAGAAACGCACTAAAATAATATCAGGAATAAAAGGAATATAGCTCCAGATTGAATGGAGACTAACTACTGAAAACAAAATGACCAACCATATGTGCCAATTTTAAAATTTTAAATAAATGAACAATTTCCTAGAGAAATAAAAGTTACAAAAAAAAAAACAGGTCAAATAGAAAGGAGAAAATTGACATATTACTATTAAATAAATACACATACACATCCACACACATGCCCTCACACAATCCAGCTACTTTTAGAATTGAAATATACCAGTGATTCAAGGGATAGAATTATAAGCTCTGCCAGAAATAAAAAAAATGAGAGATTGTTCCACAACTTTAAGAGACCAGAATACTGTTAATGCCCAAGCATGATTTGGATAGAATGAGAAAGGGAAAATAACAAGCTAATCTCATTCATAAATGTACATTTCAAAAACAAAAGAGCAAAACATATAAAGCAAAACAATATATTTAAAAATACACTATGGCAAAATTGTTTTTATCCAGCAGTGTATATAGATTCAATTTGGAAAATAAAATCATTACAAAATATATTACAGGTGAAAAACCATGTGATATTTTCAGTATATTTGTAAATGTTTTTTTTAAATTTAATATTCATTAATGATGAAAATCATATGTTAGGAAAAATTTTAGGTTGAAAACAGGAAACTAAAAAATAGTTTCTGCAAAAGTCTAAGACAGTCTTTTCAAAAGTAAGACTAAGACAAAGATACATGCTGCAATATTTCTATTTAATATTGTAGAGGTAGAACAAAAAAGAATAAAGCTGTATAGACTAAAAAGAGGAAAAGAGGAGATGGATCATGATGGTGGAGGAGTAAGATGTTCCGCTCACCTTCTCCCACAAACACATAAAACAAAACACATCTACAAGTAAAACGACTCCCACAGAACATCTACTGAATGCTGGCAGAAGATTTTAAACTTCCAAAAAGGGCAAGAAACTGTTGACATAAGAGTCTCTTTTGGGTAGAACAAAAAGAAAAAAGAGAGAGAAAAGGAATCAGGATGGCACTAGCGTTCCTGAGAGGGAGCTGTGAAAGAGAAAATTAACCCACATCCTGGGAAGCCACCTAACTGATGGGGAGATCAGCTGAGACGGAGGGATATCAAAGTCACCAATAAAAGTGCAGCAGCTGGACTGAGGAGGGCAAAATAGAGTGAGAGCTGCACAGATAATCTGCACCACTGCCCTGGACACCACAGCCTGAGATGCTCAGGCTGGGGCTGCATGCTGAGACTGAAGCTCTGGAGGTCAGTTTTGGAAAACAGACTAGGTTTGGCTGTGTGGGGACAGCCTGAGAGGCTAAGGAGCGGTGTGACATAGGCGTGGGTGGGGAGGTGGGGGGCAGTGTGCTATGGGCTGGGGAGTGGAACGCCATAGCAGAGGGAACCAGTGAGAAAGTCTGGGCCTGCAGGAGAAGCAAGGTGCCACTGTTGGGGAGGGCAAGAGGAGGAAGGATGGACTGCCATAGGAATCTCCCTGTGCACACAGGCTCTCAGAGGGCGGGGCGCCTCTGGTGCAGGCTATGGGTGGCAAGAAGCCACTTGCTTGGGCTAGGGGAGACTGGGCACTTCTTGTGCAGGCTACAGGTGACCAGGCATCACTTGTGTGGACTAAGGACAGTGGGGGACTTAGTGTGACATGTGCCTCTCGTGTGATCTACAGGTGGCAGGAGTGGACTGTGGCGGTCATCTTGGAGGCCAGAGGGAGGCATGGACTGCCATTTCTGAGGGCCTGTGAATGGGCTCCACCTGCAGCCCCAGTCACCTCAGGAGTCGGGAAAAAAAAAAAAGGGCACTGCAACTAAGCACCACACTTTGTTGCTCTCACTCCCCTGGGAACACACCCACCCTGCAGCTGCCACTGCCAAATGCTCTTGGCAGTGCCCAGATGTTGATCATTGTCCCTTCCCAAGAACTTATAACTAGGAGAAGCTGGTGCAGTGCCTCCTGCGTGGGCTAAGTGGGATGGGGTGATTCTTACATGGTTTGCAGGTGGCGGGGGCAAACCACCACAGTTATCTCTGACTCCAGAGTGGGAGTGGCCCACCATCACTAGGGATCCCTGAACAAGAAACACTTGCAGGACACTGTGAACAGACACCACCTGTTGCTGCTCTCACACCCCTGGGAGCACACCGGCCGTGCTGCTGCCACTGGCAAATGCTCCAGGAAGTGCCCACATGCTTGACCTCTGTCACTTCCCAGGATCCTGCAACTAGGAGTAGCCTGTGCAGCACCTCCTGTGGGGGATAAGTGAGACGGGGTGTTTCTTGCATGGTCCGCAGGTGGCAGGAACAAACCACTGCAGTTATCACTGACTCCAGAAGTGGGCTTGGCCTGCTACCACTAGGGGTCCCTGGACAGGCACCACCTGCACCTCCAGTCACCTCAGAGGAAGGCATTACAATTGAACACTACCTGTTGTTGCTCCCCCTCCTCTGGGAAATCACACATCCTGCGCTTGCCACTGCCAAATGCTCTGGGTTCCTTATAAATCTGCCTAAGGCTCATTAACACTTCCCAGGGCCCTGCAACTAGGAGTAGCCTGCGCCATCTTCCTGCAGGTCCTTGCTGCTGTTAATAGCCCAGCAACCAGGCACTGAGTACCAGCCCTAGCCATTTCTTCATTTTTCATGGGAGCACACTCAGCACCCTGGTATAATAGCCTGCTCACACTGAAGAAAGAGACAGCTAATGTTCAAACTCCCATGCCAAAAATAAATAGTAACCCTCCCACAAAATACAAAGGGGTGCTTGCATAGAAGTAGCTCTGCAAGACTACAGGTTGGTTTCCCTAGACTCACAGAAAAGGAAAAACATAGGCAAGATGAGGAAGTTCAGAAACAATTTGCAGTTAAAGGAACAGGAGAATTCACATGAAGCAGCAAACAATGAAACAGATCTCTGTAGTCTGATATACATCGAGCTCAAAAGGGAGGTAGTGAAAATACTGAAGGAATTAAGTCTGAATATCAAGGAATTAAGAGCGGATATGAACAGTAATGAAGATTCCTTTAGAAAGGAACTAGAAAATATAAGGAGGAACATAGAAAAAATAGAAAATACATTTGCAGAGACACAAACTGAGCTAAAGGCAGTAAAGAGCAGAATGAATAATGCAAAGGAACGAATTAGTGACTTGGAAGACAGAATAATGTAAATCACCCAATCAGGACAACAGACAGAAAACCAAATGAAAAAACACAAAAGCAATATAAGAGATCTATGGGATAATATAAAGCAGGCCCATCTACACATAATGGGAATTCCAGAAGGAGTAGAAAAAGAAAAGGGCATTAAGTATGAGGGATCCCCCATAAGGAACAGCAAAAGGACAAACATGAAGATGTGAAAAAAGGATTTCAAAATCATAGAATGTAGTGAAGGAAAGTAGGAAAACATAGACTTTTTTTTTTTAATAATGTGTTTGAGCCTATATGACTATCAGGCTAAAGTGAGCAGATATAGGAAGCAGTTAACATACTTAAAAAACAGGGCAACCACAAATCAAAACCAAACATTACATTCACCAAAACTGTAAAGAAAAGTACTCAAGCATAAAATAAATGGAAATCATCCAACCAAAAAAGAAAGCAAGAAAGGAGAAATATAGAATCAACTGGAAAACAAGGTTTAAAATGACAATAAATATAAATCTATCAATGATTACATTAAATGTCAATAGACTAAATGCTCCAATCGAAAGACACAGAGTGGCAGATTGAATAAAAAACAAAATCCTTCAATCTGCTGTTTACAAGAGACTCACCTTAGGGCAAAGGACACATATAGATTGAACGTGAGGGGATGGGAGAAGATATTTCATGCCAATGGACAAGACAGGAAAGCAGGAGTTGCAATCCTCATATCAGCCAAAACAGACTTTAAAATGAAGGCCATAAAGAAAGACAAAGAAGGATACTATTTAATGGTAAAAGGATCCATTCAAGAAGAGGATATTACAATTGTCAATATATAGGCCCCCAATATAGGAGCACCCAGATACCTACAACAAATACCCCCAGACATAAAAGGAGAAATTGATGGGAATAAAATCATAGTAGGAGATTTTAACACTCCACTAGCATCAATGGACAGATCCTCTAGACAGAAAATCAATAAGGCAACAGAGACCCTATATGACACAACAGAAAAGTTAGACTTAATTGACATTTTCAGGACATTGCATCCAAAAAAAAAAAAAAAAGAATCAGAATATACATTCTACTCAAGTGCATAAGGAACATTTTCAAGAATCAATCACATACTGGGGCACAAAGCCAACTGCAACAAATTTAAGAGTATAGAAATTATTGCAAGTATCTCCTCTGACCACAATGGTATGAAAATAGAAGTCAACCATGGGAAAAGAAATGAGAACAAAGCAACTACATGGAAACTAAACAACATGCTACTAAAAACCCAATGAGAAAATCAAGAAGGAAATTAAAAAATACCTCAAGACAAATGATAATGAAGACACAACCACTCCACATCTGTGGGATGCTGGAAAAGCCGTGCTCAGAGGGAAGTTCAGAGCAATACAAACCTTTCTCAAAAAAGAAGAAAAATCTCAAATTGACAACTTAAGCCATCACCTCAATGAATTAGAAAAAGAAGAACCAACAAAACCTAAAGTCAGCAGAAGGAAGGAAATCATAAAGATCAGAGAGGAAATCAGTAAAGCAGAGATTCAAAAAACAATAGAAAAAAATCAATAAAACCAAGAGCTGGTTTTTTGAAAAGGTAAGTAAAATTGACAAACCTCTGGCCAGACTCACCAAGAAGAGGAGAGAAAAAATCCAAATAAACAAAACAAGAAATGAAAAAGGAGAAGTCACAATGGATACTACAGAAATACAAAAAACCATGAGAGAATACTATGAGCAATTGTATGCCAACAAACTGGACAACCTAGGAGAAACGGACAACTTTCTAGAGACTTACACCCTGCCAAAACTGAATCAAGAAGAAATAGATCAACTGAACAGACTGATCACTAGAAATGAAATTGAATATGTCATAAGAAAACACCCCCTGCAAATAAAAGTCCACAATTTCAAATGATGCAACTGACGAGGGCTTAATCTCTAGAATATACATACAATTTATACACCTCAACAGCAAAAAAAGCTAACAACACAACTGAAAAATGGGCAAAAAACCTGAACAGACATTTCTCCAAAGAAGATATACAGTTGGCCAACAAGCACGTGAAAAAATGCTCAATATCACTGATTACTAGAGAAATGCAAATCAAAACTACTATGAAGTGCCACCTCACACCTGTCAGAATGGTCATCATTAGTAAGTTCACAAATAACAAATGCTGGAGACGGTATGGAGAAAAGGGAACCCTCCTACACTATTTGTGGGAATGTAAATTGGTACAACCACTATGGAAAACATATAGAGGTACCTCAGGAAACTCAATATAGAACTACCGTATGACCCAACAATCCCACTCTTGGGCATATTTCCCGACAAAACTCCTTGAAAAAGACACATGCACCCAAATGTTCATTGAAGCACTATCCACAAAAACCAAAGACATGGAAACAACCTAAATGTCCATCAAAGGATGAATGGATTAAGAAGATGTGGTATGTATACCCAATGGAATACTACTCAGCCATGAAATAGAACAAAATAATGCCATTTGCAACAACGTGGATAAGTGAAATACATCAGAAAGATAAAGACAAATACCATATGATATCACTCATATTTGGAATCTAATATATGGCACAAATGAATTTTTCCACAGAAAAGAAACTCATGGACATGGAGAATAGACTTGTGGTTGCCATGGGGGAGGGGGAGGGAGTGGAAGGGACTGGGAATTTGGGGTTAATAGTTGAAAACTATTGCCTTTGGGATGGATAAACAATGGGATTGTGCTGTATAGCACTGGGAACTTCGGTCACTTGTGATGGAGCATGATAATGTGAGAAAAAAGAATGTATGCACGTATGTGTGACTGGGTCACCTTGCTGTGCAGCAGAAAATTGACAGAACACTGTAAACCATTATAATGGAAAAATAAAAATCATTATTAAAAATAAAAAGAGGAAAGTAATCTCTTTAAGCAAAAATGAAATATTATTTACATGGATATCAAGAAAAAACTACATTTTTTGGTAAATTGTTCAAATGAGTAATAGAATGAAGCAAGATATTTGGATAGACAATCAAAATTCTACTTCTGGGTATGTACCCCAAAGAAATTCTCAGAATATAATATTAGGAATTATTGAAGCAGTATTAATGTTGGGTGATGGGAGTTCTGGAGACAACATGCATTTTCCATCCTTGAAAGTTGTAGAAAGTAATGTAAGTGGAAAAGCATGTGGGATATTATGAAGCAATTGGAAGTGAGGCATAGATGCAATGTAGTAAAATCCGTGGAATGCAACTAATGCAGCACTTAAAGAGAAATTTATAATCTTTAAATACCTGTATTAACAATGAATTCAGTTTAAAAATGAATACTCTAAGCCTTTACCTTCAGAATCTAGAAACCCAAATATAAGTAAAGAAGAACATTATAAAGAGTAGAAAGCAATGAAACAGAAAATATACTAACAAAAAAGAAAACAGCCACAAGTTAATGATTTGAAAAGATCATCATTTTGGATAAAACTGTAGCACTGTACATCAAGACAAAAGAGAAAAATATTAGAAATGAAGGAGGGGACATCCCTACTCATCTACAAACATTAGACCATAACAAGGCAATTGTGGATTAGTCTATGCCAATACATTTGATAACTTAGATGGCAAATTTCCTGAAAGACATTAACGGTCAAAACTTACCCACAAAGAAATAGAAAATCTTGATAACCATATATCTATTAAACAATGGAAATTTATTTACTGAAAACCTACCCACCATCAAAACTCTAGGTGCAAATTGTTTCGGAAAGCGGTAACACCATTATTGCATAAACTCTTCAGAAAACAGAAGAAAGGATTTTTCAACTTATTTTTGAAGCCAGAATAACCAAAAGAAGATGTGCACATTAAAAGAAATCTTAATAACAGATCAATAAGTTTCATGGCATAGATCCAAATACCCTTAAAAACATTTAGCAGAGAGAATCCAGAAATACATAAAGAAAAATCAGAAGAGTTGCTTTTGGGGGTATTACTAAGAAGAGGTTGCTAGCAAATGTTCTGGAGGGATGAAAATGTTTTATATATGGGTTATCCAGATATATGCATTTGCCGGAACTCATTGAACTCTGTACTTAAAATCAGTATATTTATTATAAAGGAAAACAATAGTAATTTTACAATTGAGAAACCTCGCAGACACCTCTTGAACCAAGTTATCAATGTTAACATCACCAGTGGGAAGATATATTGATCTGATGCACAGAGAACAAAACATTACTTCCATGTATTATTTTTTTAATGTACAGCCTCAACCTAATGATGAGTAAACATAATACCAACTTAAATTGAGAAACATTTTGCAAAATAACAGATTAGCACTCATCTAAAACACCAATGTCATAAAACACAAGGAAAGGAGAAAAGGAGGAACTGCCACAGCCTGGAAGAGAATAAGGAGACACAGCACTAAGTTCAGTGTAAGATCCTAAAATCCATTCTGGAAAAGAAAAAGGACATTAAGGCAAATGATTGGTTACATTTGAAAAAAGACCCGGGTTTTAGTTAATAGCGTCATAACAATGTTACTTCCCAGTTTTGATAATTATGCTGTGCTTATTGAAGATGTTATAATAGGAAGCTGGTTGAAACATATACATGAACTCTGAACTACTATTGCAACTTTTCTGCAAGTCTAAAATTATTTCAAAACAAAAAGTTAAGAACAATCAGCATTTATTGAAAAAGTGTTACAATTCGGACTGTGTGAATATGATTCAAGAAGGCCCATGGGAAAGAATAATTCCCACAGACTAAAAAATAGGACTAAGAATAAAGTAGAAACTGATATATGAAAATAATATTATTTTAGATCAGTGAGGAAGTGATAAACAATTTAATAGTTTTCCCACATGCCTTTTAAATGCAATCCAGAGCACACATCCCAACTAACCTGTCTACTGGATTCTTATATCCTGGGCCACCATTCACCTGCCCTAATCACCCCAGGATCAGGTACCAGACAACTAGAGACATCCCCTATGCCCTAGACCCCATAGAAATTATTCAAACTAGTCAATCTTAAACAGCTTTAACCTGCCTTGCCCTGTTCCTTCCCATGGAAACCACAATGAAGACTCTTCTTCACAATTTCTCTTCTCTCCACCCCCTGACTGTCTCATGGTTTGGTGTGCCCTTTCTCTTGGGATCTGTGAGTATAGCAAACTATGTTTTCAATAGCAGTTGTTTCTGTGAGACTTACTATATTTTAATAATAATAAAACTTATTTTGAAACAACATGTTGTTATGCATACATGCTTTCTATGGCTTAATTCTTACAACATGGTTCTGAGGAAAGTATTGGAATTCTCTCCATATTCCATAAATGAATAGGAGCTTACAGAGATAAATAACTGCTTTTATAGAGCAGATAAGTGACAAGAATCCAAGAACAAAACCCAAATCTCTATAGCATTTAATTTCACATTCATTATTTAGGGGATATAAGTGGGGTTTGCCACTGCTATAAAAAAACTATTATTTTAGATCAGTGGGGAAGGAATAAACAATTTAATAATTTGCCCACATGCCTCTTTAATGCAGTCCAGAGCATGCATCCCAGCTAACTTGTCTACTGGATTCTGATATCCTGGGCCACTATTCACTTGCCTTAATCACTCAAGGATCGCACTGTTTTTGTTTAGAGTTTAAAGGATACATAGGCTGTCAATGACATTTGTGTAATATCAACATTTAAAGATAGTCCCCCAGAATTTTGCTATTTACACCCTTTTTAATGCTTAAATTCTGGAATTATTGTTCCCTTTTCCTTCTTATCTGTATCCTTTAAAGTATATTTTTTGTGGAGAGTTGGGGGAGGAGGGGAGGGTTGTCAGATTCTTTTACTGTTTATAACCCCTGTGAGTCAGTTCTTTACTGTTAAAATTTGGTGAATATATCTCAGAGTACACATTCACATCTAAATTAATTTTCCAGATCTTTAGTCACCTAGCTGAGAACCCAAGAAAGGGATTTCTCAGTCATTTAATCCATACCTTGATGTCACTAGCTGGAAGGATTTAGACTATTTGTGGCCAAAAATCAGAGAGCTGTGTTAAGTCAAAAGTCTGATGTGCAGGCTATGATGACCTGAGTTAACTGCACAATCAATCATCACAGCACTAAGAAGGGACACTCAGACATCACAGGTCTCCAAATATGACGCAGGATAAAATAAATAGCACCACTTAAGAAACAGTCTTTCAAAAACCAACCAACCACATAATCCCCAAATTTACCATCTCTTTAGGGCCAATCATTAGCGTATAAAGAATACTAGAGCTACAGAAACAAACTAACCAACATCGAAAAATAAACAGCAGAGTAAATTTATAGTGTCAGAAATATTAAAGGGTAAGTGATCTGTTTTCTTCAGCAGATCAATAGTATGTAACAAATAAAGGGGATGGATGGCTGTTCTAGATACAAAGGGATATAAACAACATAACCAACTGGGAGGTGTGGACTTTACTTGGTTCCTATTTGAAAGAATCAATTGTAAAAACATATTTTGAGCCAACTGGAGACATTTGGCTTTATAGGAAAATATCCAGATTATTTTTTAAGGATATATATATATATATATATATATATATATATATACTGATTAATACAGAAGTGAACTAACAAAGTCAGGGATTTGCTTTAAAATAATTAAGACAATAGATGACGTGGGAAAAAAGAATGTGTACATGTATGTGTGACTGGGTCACCTTGCTGTGAAGTAGAAAATTGATAGAACACTGTAAATCAGCTATAATGGAAAAAATAAAATCATCATTAAAAAATATGATCATAAACTCAAAAAAATAAAATAAGACAGAAAGTATAGAAGGGGAAAAATGTGGTAAATACTTAAACAATCATACATATTATAGTATCACATCCTTAACAGACTTTTAATATCTCTTCTACAAAGACTGGGATAGAAAGTGATGTAACCAGGATTCGCACTTGATGAACTAGAATCCACTGCCTTTGCCCAATATAAAGGGAGATTTAGTTTTAAAATTGTGTCCATTTTCAAGTTTTCTTACCTTGAGAAAATCTGGTGTATGATTCCTGAGGTTAGGTTTTCTATCCTTCTTGGGAAAATGTAAACTTTGGAGAGAAAAATGATAATGTAAACAACTCCATATATTTTTTGTTTTTATAAAGAATGTTTGGCAAGTACTGGGAGCATGTAACAGATAAGGTCCCTATTGTGTAATAGCATAACTTTATAATGTATGCCAATAAAATGACACTCAAATATTCAAATGTCAATAAAATGACATTTAAATATTAGCTGAAATCAATAATCAGGGTGAAATAGAGTGAATAAAAATATAGAGTGCTTTCTACCTTAAACATTTCTTTTTCAGAGCATCTCGCCAACTTTAGGGAATATTAGATCTCCAAATTCCCTGTGTCTTATATTCTGTATTTATTTAATTCCAGTATCCTGAGAAGATTTCCGAAGTTTTTCACAAACAATATTTTGGGGAGCATTTGGTGAGCAACTGTAAAGAATGACGCACAGAAAATAATCCTTAGATCTGCCCCTTTTGGCATTTGTAGCTAAGGACCTTAAAATCCTATTGTCCTGACCTCATTGTGGAGATCAAATAAGTGGAAGGAAGAAGTGATAAGCTTCAGGCCACAGGGATTGGCAAAGTGTGGTCTTCTGTTTAGCATGGTTGTCCTAGAAGGTAAGGCATATATGAAATATTGACATGTGTGTACTTAATGGAGAATGATTTATAATAGAATAAGGCTTTCCAGTAAGAAGGAATATAAAAAAAAATCTAGGTGTGTAGATTTTTCATATGTTCTTGGAAGAACTGTTTCATTTGCACATCAGGTTCATATAAGGAAGCAGGAAACAGTAATTTTGAACAACATGGCATGTCCACATGGGGCAGACTTCGATTTTTTTTTCCTTAACAAACATGTGTAACCCCAATATGGGAACACCATAGACTACCTATAAAGGAAATGGGGGTGGTGCTTGCAGGAATATGCAATCGAAATTGTACTTGATAATTAACCTCATGCAACAAGGGAGAAGGGGAGTTGAAAGGATTCCAAGATTTTGAGTTATTAGCAACAGCAACAAAAATCACAGCTTGTACCTAAGAAATAATAGCTTCTCTCTATTTACTCATCTAGTATTATTACGTTAAACAACCTCTTATTTTAAAATGTAGATAATTATGACATTTTGTACTTTTCCTATACATTGACTTGTGAAGTTCTGAGAAGAAATTTGATTATTTTAGGGGCTTCAAAAAATCAATTTTAACTTCCATAGAGATATAATTTATTCTCTGTGACCATCCAGAGCGCTCGAAATTCTGTGGTACGCTGCACCTGATTCATTAGTTCATTTGTTTATTCATGCATGCAAGCAATGATTTAACTGAATGAGGGTATGGTTGGGCTTTAGAGATAACAGAAGTAACATGCATTTTAGTGTGCTAATATAACTCTCCTGCATAATTGGTTTTAGGTAATAAGGTTGTTAGTGATCTATTCCCTTTTCAGTACTCTTGGGTATATAAAGTGTAAGCTATGAGCGTAATAGGACATTTTTTTTTTCCTGACTAGTGTTTTTTTTCTCATAACTGCAATTAGATTTTGCCTTTGTAAAAAAACTGTTTCCTCAAAGATCTGAGTCTGGTAAGAATATTAGTCAAAGCACCCCATTCTTATCCAATCAGGATATAGGCACGTGGCCTAGGCTTGGTTCATTACTTTCTCTGGAACTTCTCTCTTGAGCAAAGTGCTCAAGAGTCAGAAAATTTTGGAATTGAATTACTGGTCTATGTTCCTGCTTCCTAGACCACTGAGCTGCCCTGGTTTTGTGCTTTTGAGTCTAATTTTTAGGTTTTCTCTTTAGGTTAGCTCTACATAAATTTCCCTCCTACTTCAGAGGACCAGAGTCAGTTTCTATCTCACAATTCGAAAGTCTAATAAATACAAAGTATGGTAACGTTTCCACCAAACTACCCTAAGGGAAATTCAGTTTATATTGAAAAATGCCATTTAATAAATAATTTTTAAAACTGCCCATTCCATCAATGAATAATTTCTTCTGTTGTCTTTCTCTTCTTCAGCCACAGAACTTAAATGTCAAAATATTTTACTCTCTCCAAGAATCTCATTTGTGAACATTTGCTTAGTCTTTCTTTAACCCATACATATTGCTATTTTCTGTTGTAGGTGCTCGGTTTTATGTTTGACTCCGTGACTGGTATGAAATCTAACAGATGATAGATTCATAGGGAAAGGGAAAGAGGAAAAAAATGGTAATGTCTGCTTGCTGTCTTATTTCTTGTTTTTTTTTTCTTTTTTTTTTGCCAGATTTTATTCCAAATCATTTTTGAAGGAATATGTAAAAATCCTGAAATATCACCTACCCAGATCTGAGTGTAGACATAAGAAAAGATAGTTTTATTTCTTCCAATACGACAAAAACAACCCTAAAATAAAGCCCATTTCTGTCTTCCATCCAGAATTATGTCTTTAACAAAAATGCTTAAAAGTCTGTGAGATTCATTTACTTCATTTATAAACTAGGGCTAATAATGGCTTAAGTTTATTTAAGGGATAAGTGAGACTTTATATATGCATTGGCACCAGTCTAAGTAACACAGAGTCCAAATCAGAGTAGGCACAGCTTTCCAAACCGCAGGAGATTCTGTGCTAATGATAGAAGTGAAGAACCGATTAACAGGGAGGTCAATGTGAGAGAAAAATGAAGTCAAAGATAAGCTAGCCTACTGCAGACTTAAACCCTTCAGAAAACAAGCAGAAGAGCAAGATGGTTTTTGTACTAATAATTAAGAAAGCTTTGTTGGACACTGCTTTTCCAGGAATGGAAATAAAGTCATTTTTAAGGGCTTGAGCAACAGAAATGTAATTCATTAAGTGAAAGTAGAATCAATATAATGAATGGGAAAAGAGAAAGAAAGTGAAAAGGAGAAAGACAATGGAGCATCAGCAAGGAGACTAGGATAACTAGAATTGTTTCACACAGTTCTCTAGGAAGGCCAGTAATTCCACATTCAATTCATCTGTCTGTAAACTTTATTCCCTCTCCCTACAAGAGCAAACTTGGATGAGAAGGGAAAAAAGAAAAGAAAACAAAACAAAACTGAAACCTGTGAAACTCTTAACGTGAGTTTTCCATTACAGATTTCCTGAAATTTCACCTGCTTGTCCACATGGACATCAGGGCTCTTCCATAAAAAGAAAGTCCAGAGACTAAACTTTTTTGCAAGGTATTCTGGCTTTTCCATTGACTGAGAACTATCACTGAAGAAAACAAACCTGACATTCAATGAAGCCCATGATTGTTCTTCAGTATGTGCTTCAGGAGACATGATCTCAGCTAACCTGAGCTCTTTCTTCTGAACCTCCTTTCCAATGGAAAAGGCAGTTCACTTATACTGGCAAATCTGAATAATCTATTTATTTAAAAACACCTGGGGCATCAAGCACCAGAGCTAAGCAATTTATAATGGCAAGCCAGATTTACTTCAAATTAAAATATGAGGATAGGAGTTCCCTTGTTGCACAGCAGGTTAAAGATCTGGCATTCTCACTGAAGCAGCTCGGGTTGCTGCCGTGGCACAGGTTCAGACCCTCACCTGGGAACTTCCACATTCTGCAAGTACAGCCAAAAATATATATATATATATATGAGGGTACAAATGCATTTGGTGTAACAATTTGGAGGCATTTTGGCCATGCATTTATATGAGCATTTAAACAATGATGACTTCATTATCACAAATTTTTAGTGATGGCCAAGAAGTAATTATATAATACAGATGAACTGTACTCACACTTAGTAGCTATACCATGATAGCTATATCTAACCTCTCAGAGCTTTAACTGAATTACCTTTAAGAGGAAGACAAATAGTAATTTTCATGGCTGAACTGATTGCATGTGTTCCAAACTAAATCCCCTCTATATCTATCTGTTGTATTTAGATTTAGATACTACTCTTCACCTAATTCAGAAGAGGAAACTAGAGAAGAGAAATAAAATAATAACCTGCCTGCATTAATAGTATTAGGGCACATAAATTGTTTGGAGTGGGATCTGGGTGCTATCATGTCAAAAAGCTAAAAATGTTGTTTAAAAGTTATTTTGCTTACTCTTTTCATCTTTTTGAGAGGGTTAATAACAGACATTAGCTTCCTCCAGGTCAGGCAACTGATATGAGAGGTAGAGGATTCAAATTTAGAATCCTGTAGTCTTCCCGCTTCTGAACTGACTCACATCCTTTCATTTCAAATTGGTCTTTAATTCAATGAGTGAAGATGGGGTCTTTGATCTGTAGCCTCTCCAGCAGGGGCTACTGTTCCTGTCCTCAATTATTAACAGAACTTCTGGGCCTACTGTTTAAGTATCATCCTTGGCTTCGCCTAATTTTATCTCTGATACCTGTGAAAAATTAATAATACTACCTAAAATTTATTTAGAGTTTTTTTTTATGTTCATAAATCCCTTTTATTCTTATTACGTTAAATGCCCCCACATAATTGCACTATTAGAAAGGCAAGGAAGATATTATCACTCCTGTTTCACTGAAGTTAAATGATTTTCCCCATGTTGCAGAGAAACCAAGTTTCCTGTCTCTAATTCTAGAGTGCTTTTCAATGCCCCAAATAGTGGCAGAGACACCAAGATGGATTGATGACTTGCTACCACCAACTTGACACATGGCCTATCTACCCCCACCAACTGGCACAGATTACAGGAAAGTTGGCAGCCTGAAATATAGAATCCCTACTTTAAGGAATATAAACATAATTATATTTATATAACACACGTCTTTAAAATCTCATTAAGGTATTTTGAAATAATTCTGCTATTTCCAAATAATGTCAGTTATAGCAGAAGAGGGAAGGGAGGTGATAAGCTTTTGGGTTCTCAGACATATTCATCATAGAGGAATCAAATATATCTCTTCCCCCTTTGGGAGCTCCTTGTCCATCAAATGATGCTAACCAAACTTGACAAATAACTCTATTTGCAAAGTGCATTGGTGAAGAATGGTAGTCCTCGTGAAAGAGCATCAGAGAGGACACGGCTGCTTCTTTATACGCCCTAAGCACGGTGCTTAACTATGGAAAGAGTATTCAAGTTAATTCGTATCTCAAAATTCTAATTTTATTTTCTAAATGCATTCAGATTCATTATAGATCAGGAGTTTTGTTTGTGGCTCAGTCATTGCAAACCTGACTAGGATCCATGAAGACGTGGGTTCAAGTCCTGGCCTTGCTCAGTGAGCTAAGGATCAAGCATTGCCACGAGCTACAGTGTAGGTCTTGGATGCAGCTCAGATCTGGTGTTGCTCTGGCTATGGCTTAGGCCTGCAGATGTGGCTCCTATTTGACCCCTAGCCTGGGAACCTCTATATGCCGTAGATGTAGAGTTAAAAAAAGAAAAAATAAATCATGAAAGATCTTGCTTTTTTTAAATGTTAAAAGTACATTCCTAACAAATCATTTCAAAACTTAAAATATATATTATCTTATAAAAATAACTTTTCTATTATTATTATTATTATTATTATTATTATTATTATTATTATT
>PVHT021183693.1:46283887-46294409 GCA_004024745.2 Catagonus wagneri | reverse complement strand
TGGAACCATAATTGTCAGGGCTTCTCTTTCATGTATTTTAGTCTCCTCTGCTCATTTCCTTGTGAGCGATATGGCTACTTCTACGCAAATATTAAAGTGGGGTGAAAAGGTAATTTGGATAAAGGAAAAGAATTAGCCTCAGCACACAATCTGCCAGATTACCTTGATTTTTAATATGAAAGTTATTATGGGCCAGGTTTTCCTAAAGCAGTGCCCTCCTAATAGTTCATTGGTGGCAGAAGTTATAAAATGAAATACATTTCATTGAAGATGCAATTTATTATGAATATGAGACTTCTTGAGATTGGGTTAACCTTTCTTAATCTCTGAGTACTTTTTATTTTTATTGCATTAATTTGGAAATATCATGATATTAGAGTGTTTCAATAGATTCCTGACTCTTCCTTTTTTTTTTTTTTGTCTTTTCGTCTTTTTAGTGCCGCACCCACACCACACAAAGGTGCCCAGGGTAGGGGTCTAATCGGAGCTGTAGCCTCTGGCCTAGGTCACATCCACTGCAACATGGGATCTGAGCCACGTCTGCGAACTACACCACAGCTCAGGGCAACTCTTGATCCTTGACCTACTGAGTGAGGCCAAGAATCGAACCTGCAACCACATGGTTCCTAGTTGAATTTGTTTCCTCTGTGCCACAGTGGGAACTCCCTGATTCCTGACTCTTCTTGGTGAGCATTTCTTTCTTTGAAGAAAGAAGTAACTTCATATATTGTTTATTGTTCTGTTTTTCTTGTTACTAGTTTTGCTTTTTCAAATAAATAGGAATACATGTTATAGGTCCTGATGTCTGAATTTATTCTAGGAAAGGACTTTAAATTTTTAGTTTTTCTGTTTTCTATTTTTCTAGTTAGTAAAACTTATAATCTACTGCTTGTAGTCAATCAGATACATTTTAGTAGTGTCAAAGAACATTCAGAACAAAGGCTCCCAAGGCACGTAGAACTAACTGTCTCAGGTCTATAGGATCATCACAACATAGAAAAATGTGGCTGAAAACAGTGCCACATTTAACAGTGTTCTCAGATATGAATCAACATGAGTTTGAAGATATGACTTTTTTCCTTATGCTTTGTTTTTTTTTCCTCCAATATTTCTTCTTTTTAAAGATACGGCATTTTAAAAAAGAACCTGGTTTACTTCACATCTCTGGTGATTCAGAGGCAGATCTCTGAAAGCAGATGTTGGCTCTTTGCATTGTCTTTTTCTTTTTAAGTATAATTGATTTATAGTGTTGTATAAATTCCTGTTGTACAGCATAGTGACCCAGTCTCATATATATATATATATACACACACACACATATATATACACATTTTTTTCTCATACTATCTTCCATCATGTTCTATCATAAGAGATTAGATATAATGTGCTGTGCACACATTACTCATTGTTTATCCATTCTAAATATAATAGTCTGCATCTACCAACCCCAAACTCCCCATCCATCCCTCTCTCTCCCCTTCCCCCTTGGTAACCACAAGTCTGTTCTCTGTGAGTCTTTATATTCTGTAGATAAGTTCATTTATACCATACTTTAGATTCCACATATAAGTGATATCATATGGTATTTGTCTTTCTCTTTCTGACTTACTTTACTTACTTAATATGATCATCTCTACTTGTATCCGTGTTGTTTCCAATGCCATTATTTCATTCTTTTTTATGGCTGAGTAGTATTCCATTGTATATAGGTACCACATCTTCTAATCCATTCATCTGTTGTTAGACATTTAGCTTATTTCCATGTCTTGGCTATCGTGAATAGTACTGTGATGAACAAACAGGTACATGTATTTTTTGAATTGTTTTTTTCTGGACACATGTCCAAGACTGGAATTGCTGGATCATATGGTAGTTCTATATCTAGGTTCTTTAGTAAAATAAATATAGCACTACTCTATGATTCAGCCCTGCCATTATAATCCTTTAACTCCTTTAGCCCCAGTGCAGGGCATACATTACACCACCAGTAAATTCAGGTAACTCAAAATCACATATTGAGATCAGAGACTGAAAAAAAACCACAAAAAGGAGCCACACAGCATCTAACACCCTGATTCTAATGCTGATCAATTGTGTTCTTTTCAATAAATACTTTAAACCTTCTGGCCTTTCTTGCACCTGCAAAACAAGGCAGTCACACATTCTCTTGAAGAAATTTTCCTGACCAACCAAAGCCCTGGGTTAAAGTCAAAGCTGTGACTAAACTGAGAGCTCCTGGACAGATGATTTTTCAGTGTAGAGATATACAGTCCTAAATTATAAAATTCCAGGGTTGGATGAGGTCCTTTTCAGGTCTCAGATTCTATGCATTGTTGAGTTAGAAATTAAATATTTTGAAGATCTCCTGAAAAACACATATAATGGAACCATAGTTTAAAACTTGAAAAGAAAATTACTGGGCTCACTAAGATCTTGGACAGTCTTAAAATTACTATAGAATCTGTGGAATAAGATTTGACATTTGCCTTCTGTGATTATTTTATATATAAAATATATCATCTTTCCAACATGGAATGATCTTTTTATGAGGAAAGGCAGGAATCTCATATTTTCAACAACTTTTCTAACAAAACTGGGTTTGTGATGTACTCTTAACCAAGCACAGTAGTTGGTAAATACTCCTTTTTTAACAATAACAAAAACTTGAAATCTTTTTGTATGGAAGAATTTCCTCAAATTTTGCTAAAGGGCAGAATTTCTCC
This sequence comes from Catagonus wagneri, assembly GCA_004024745.2. Lineage (NCBI taxonomy): Eukaryota > Metazoa > Chordata > Mammalia > Artiodactyla > Tayassuidae > Catagonus > Catagonus wagneri. The sequence goes on along the minus strand of PVHT021183693.1, from coordinate 46,291,686 downwards.
AGGTTACAGAATTGCTGAAGTACCCAAGGAACTCATGTTTCTTACTCTGCTTGGGAACTGGAAATTTACACTAATGTCCTCATGTCTACAGCCAGACTTAAACCATCAGGTAAAGATGACTTTGGGTCCTGATTTTTGGTAAAGGAAACTTGATAAAAAAGTCTCTTCTTTTGTTATGAATTTTATTAAGAGCTGAATTTGCATGCTTATGTTTTAAGAAATGGTTGCATTTCACTTCATAAATCTTTATTTCTATGAAGGACATTTGTAGTGTGCCTAAATCACTACATGTTTCTTCCTGTTTGTCTTCTGAAAGTTATTAAACTGGTTGTGGAACTTTTAGAAGAGATTATAGATACACAGCTATTCAAGTAAATATCCTTGGATAGCCTGTCTTAAATTAAAAGAATCGATTCAAGTTTGACTAGTTATCTTCTGTAACACATTTTATTTATTGATATTTAAAAATAATTATATAATATCCATTGTATTAAGTACAATGAATATTTCATGGTCCTGCCTCTCAAGAGGCTCACAGAGCATAGGAAAGGAAGAAAAATTTTTACAAGAGTGAAATAAACAGAAGGGCATAAAAATCCATGGGATGGATGAATACATTCTACTACTGTTTATAAATCACAATACAGTGGACTATTACACAGAAAGATGTCTTCCATATTATCTGTTACATTTCGTGACTACAATAATATCAGGATCAGTCAGTCTAAATCTGAGTAGAGGGTTTATCCTTTGAATGGCAAGGTCATATTCTGACCACTAACTCTTCTAACAAATAGTGGTGCATGAGCTTTGCACTTGGCCATTCTATAAAAGAGAAATGCCTAGTTCAGAGACAAGAGCCCTGGGCCAGATGTCAGGAAACTTGGATTCTGCTCAAAATATGGCAATTAAAAAAAATCTTCCATAACTCTAGGAAGCCAGTAGTAGTTTATAATCTATAAAAATAAGTCCTAGTAAGATTGTCTTAAGCATATATTGAACTCTAATATCTATGAAATATTTTGTCATTATAATCATGTAAATATGCCCATGCCCTAAATATTATAAATATTAATAACACATATTTATATGTACATATAATTATATTAATATAATCAATATAGTATAATGTTTGTTGCATTGAGCAAATACATTCATCATGGTAAGTACTGTGAGAGTTTTACATAATGACAATATCTTTTACAATAACTTTTACATCTATAAGAGAACTTTACAAAAAGCGATACTTACAAGATAAGCATCGTTATCCAGTGTGAACTGGGGGATATTTTTTTTTTTTTTTGGCCATGCCTACAAGATGTGGAAGTTCATGAGCCAGGGTTTGAACCTGTGCCATATCAGCCACCTAAGCTGCTACAGTGACACTGCTGGATATTTAACCCACTGGACCAAAGGAGAACTCTGGGATCAAGAAGAATTAGGAGGAATTTCTCCCCCACACAAACTCAACTGCATTGCCATCTGTTTAGAAAAAAAGCATCTCCTAAGAAGGAAAAAAGACAGTCTGAACCATCTCTGTGCTCTACCTGCCACCATTGAGTTTCAAGAATATTCACACATGACTGATGTGCCTGCAGGGGCAGATCTAAGAAGTATAAAGGTGAGACAGGGAACTCTTTGTAAAGGAAAAAGGCCACAGCTAGTCAGTACTAGACAGAAAGATCAAGGAGGAGGGTTGCTTTTACATTTACGAGAGTGCTTATAGAGAAACAGTCTTGCCTCAGATACACCTGAAGCATGTGTGTTTCCTGAGGAATAGTAGCTGTGTATGTAATTTGAAAGACCTACACCGCTGAGAGTTGTAACACATCAGTGTTCAAGCACTTGCCTAAGCTTGGATGGGAGGCATTCAGACTGACAAATGTGAAATGTTCCCCTCTGGTCACAAGAGTAACATTGGCTTCTCAAACTGGTAAGTATTTGCTCTGAGAAAGCATGAAGCAGCACAAGAGGCATTGCAAAACCAAGACTGCTAGAATCACCTATAGGCAATTGATCTGTGCTTGAGGCCTAGCTGTTGAGCTCAGCGTCATCAGAGGAGGCGAGTTCATTGGCAAGTAGTATTTAACAGTGAGAGAGGTTAGGTAGGATAGGATAGGGACTTGGACCTGGGTGATTCAAAACAGGCCACTTATTATTATCAAAAACAAGAGGGCTGTGATCAATGGAGACACATGCAGGTTCTAGAGGAATGCTCTTCAGAGCACTTCCCTATAACATTTTCCCCTGCAAATAGGTGTCCCAGCCCCAGCCTGGAATGAATCAGAGGATCAGAGCAACACACTGTGAAGAGGGGTTGGGACAGGAAATTAGTGTGCTTGGGTCAAGGGAATAGGGGGCCCACAAACTTGTCCTCAGTATAAGGATGTAAAAACAGACCCAGTTGCAGCCAGGGCCAGTCCCTATCCCAAGGCAGTCTGCTCTCTCTTAGGGCATAAATAAAACTTTTTGTACACTGCTACCTGACTCTCGACTGCCATCAAGATTGCAGCCCCTGAAACAACCAGCAGGAGTGTTTTTCCACTTAGGCTGAGAGATGTGAACAACTCATTAAGAGAGCTAAGGTCACAGCTGTCACACGGTGGTGTTGGTGTTGGTGTGAGGGGAAATCCCTTTTGGGGATCACTCCCATCCTGAGCTGATTGCTCCTGCCTGAGACCGCCTGCCTGCCTTCCTGAGCCACAAGACCACTGGCTCTATCCCAGGGCTGCTGCAGCACCTCCCAGCAGGAACAACCTTCCACCCCCATCCTTGCCCACAAATCCCACTGGCTCTGTCCCAGTGCCACTACAGTGCTTCTTGGCCTCTATCTCCAAATCCTTACTGTGCGTAGGCAAGGACTGGGAGAGATAGCACAGAGCATAGGAACCTGTCAAAATGACCAAGATTTATATGGAACATTCACTAAGGAGATGCCTGTGGAGTACTGGATTTCCTGTAAGTAAAACATAAAAAATTTTAAGAGTCAGAGTTCCTGTTGTGGCTCAGTGGTAATGAATCTGACTAGTATCCATGAGAATGAAAGTTCAATCCCAGGCTTCACTCAGTGGGTTAAGGATCCAGTGTTGCCATGAGTTGTGGTATAAGTCACAAAAGCGGCTCGGATCCCATGTTGCTGTGTCTGTAGCATGGCTCTCCTGTGTTCCTGTGTCTGTGGCATAGGCAGGCAGCTGCAACTCCAGTTTAACTGTTAGCCCAGGAACTTCTATATGCTGTAGGTGTGGCCCTAAAAAAGAAAAACTCAGAGTCACGAAGTGGATATTAATATATATGGGTCAGAAAAAGGATATGCTTAATTGGATTAAGATGGTGGAATAGAAGGTCTGGAGCTCAACTTCTCTCATAAAAACAACAAAATTATAACCAAACACCGAGCAACCTTCAACCAAATGAACTGGAAACTTTCAAAAAGATATTCTACTCCAAAAAACAAAGAGGAGACCACATCAAGAGGTAGGAGGGGTGATTATGTGATATAAGCAACCCCATTCCTTCTGGGCGGGAAGCCCTACAGTCTGAAAAGTAACTGTATCACAGAGACTCACTTACAGGACTGAGAGTTCTGAGTCCCATGTCAAATCCCCATGCCTGGGGATCTGGCACTGGGAGAAATAGTCCCAAGAGCATCTGGTTATTGAAGGCCAGTGGGGCTTGTACTCAGGAGCTCCACGGGATTGGGGGAAACAGAGACCCCATTCTTGAAATGCACACACAGACTTTCACCTGCACTGGGTCCCAGGGCAAAGCAAAGGCTCCATAGGAATCTGGGTCACACCTGACGACAATTCTAAGAGGATCTCCTGGGAAAACAGGGGTGACTGTGGCTTGCTGTGGGGAAAAGGCATTGGAAGCAAAGTTCTTGGGAACATTCTTCCACCTGCATTTCTCTGGAGGTGACTATTTTGGGAAAAGCTGGCCTCTCCCATCAGTGCTGAGAAGCCCCAGGCCAAACAATAATCCAGGTGGGATCACAGCCCCACCCATCAGTAAACAGGCTGCCTAAAGACCCCTCAGGCACACAGCCAGCCTCTAATCTCACCCAGAGACAAAGCCCCACCCACCAGAGGGACAGGAATCAGCCCCACCTACCAGTGGGCAGGCACCAGTCCCTCTTATTAGGAAGCCTACAGCAACCCCCACCCCATATCAACTTCAGCCACAGGGGAGGCATACACCAGAACTAAAAGAGGATACAATTCTATTGTCTGCAAAAAGAGCACCACACCAAAAACTTATCAAAATGAAAAGAGAACTATAACTCAGATAAGGGAGAAAGAAAAAACCCAGAAAAACAGCTCAGTGATCAGGAAATTATCAGCCTCTCAGAAAAAGACTTACAGACTGTTGATGCTGAAGATGGTATAAGACAATGGAAATAAACAGGAGGCAAAGATCGATAATTTACAGGAAACACTGAGCAGAGAAATACAAGACAAAAATTAAGCAAGAAGAGATGCAAAATATAATCACTGAAATAAAAATTCATTAGAAGCAGCCAACAGTAGGATACAGAAGGCAGAAGAACAAATAAGTGAGGTGGAGGACAGATTTGTGGAAATCACTAATGCGGAAGAGAAAAGAGGTAAAAGATTGAAAGGAAATGAGCAGAGTCTCAGAGAACTCTGGGATAGTGTTAAATGCACCAACATCTGTATTATAGGGTTGCCAGAGGGAGAAGAGAGAGAGAAGGGGACAGAAAAAATATTTGAAGAGATAATAGCTGAAAACTCCCTTAACATGGAAAAGGAACCATTCACTCAAGTTCAGGAAGTGCAACGAGTACCATATAAAATAAACCCAAGGAGGAACACCCCGAGACACATATTAATCAAAATGACCAAAATTAAAGACAAAGAGAAAATTTTGAAAGCAGCTAGGGAAAAGAAACAAATAACATACAAGGGAACCCCAATAAGGTTATCGGCAGATTTTTCAGCTGAAACTCTGCAGGCCAGAAGGGAGTGGCATGATATACTTAATGTGATGAAAGGAAAAAAACTCCAACCAAGATCACTTTACCCAGTAAGGTCCTCATTCAGATTTGTAGGAGAAATCAAAAGCTTTACAGATAAGCAAAAGCTAAGAGATTTCTGCAACACTAAACCAACTTTACAGCAAATACTAAAGGAACTTCTCTAGGCAGAAAAGAAAAGGCCACAACCAGAAACAAAACCACTACAAATGACAAGGCTCACCAGTAAAGGTATATATACAGTAAAGATACAAAATCATCCATGCACAATTATGCTACCAAAATCAGAAATTGTGAGAAGAGAGCACAAATGCAGGACACTGGAGACACACTTGCAATTAAGAAACCAATAACTTACAACAATCTCATTTATATATAGACTCATATCAAAACTTCAGGGGAACTGCAAACCAAAAATCTACAACTGATACACAAATAAATAAGAAAAATCAATTCAAATACAACATTAAAGACAGTCATCAAACCACAAGTGGAGACAAAAAGAGAATAAGGGAAGAAAAAAGAGCAACAAAAATCCAAAACAATTAATAAAATGGCAATAAGAACATACATATCAATAATTACCTTAAATGTTAATGGACTAAATGGCCCAACCAAAAAACATAGACTAGCTGAATGGATAAAAAAACAAGACCCATATATATGCTGTCTTCAAGAGACCCACTTCATTTCTAGGGACACATTCAAATTGAAAGTGAGAGGATGGAAGAAAATATTCCATGCAAACGGGAATCAAAAGAAAACCAGAGTAGCAATACACATATCAGATAAAATAGACTTTAAAATGAAGAACATTTTAAGAGACAAGAAAGGGCACTATAATGATCAAAGGATCAATCCAAGAAGAAGATATAACAATTGCAAATATCTATGCATCCAACATAGGATCATCACAATATAGAAGGCAACTGCTAACAACCTTAAAAGGAGAAATCAACAATAACACGATCATAGTGGGGAACTTTAACACCCCACTTATAGCTATGGACAGGTCATCCAGACAGAAAATCAATAGGGAAACACAGGCCCTGAATGAAGCATTAGAACCAGATGGACTTAATAGATATTTATAGGACATTCCATCCCAAAGCAACAGAACACACATTCTTCTCAAGTGCACATGGAACATTCTCTAAGACTGATCACATCCTGGGCTAAAAATCAAGCCTCAGTAATGTTAAGAAAATTGAAATCCTATCAAGCATCTTTTCTAACCACAATGCTATATGACTGGAAATCAACAACAAGAAAAAAATGGCAAAAACATGTGGAGACTAAACAACATGCTACTAAACAACCAATGGATCACTGAAGTAATCAAAGAGGAAATGAAAAAATACCTAGAAGCAAATGACAACAAAAATATGTCACTCCAAAACCGCTGGCATGCAGCAAAAGAAGTTCTAAGAGGAAAGTTTACAGCAATACAAGCCTACCTCAGGAAACAAGAAAAAGCTCAAATAAACAACCTAACTTTACATCTAAAGCAGCTAGAGAGGGAAGAACTGACAAGACCTAAAGTTAGTAGAAGAAAATAAATCATCAAGATCAGAGCAGAAATCAATGAAATAGAAATGAAGAAAACCATAGAAAAGATCAATGAAACTAAAAGCTGGTTCTTTGAAAAGATCAACAAAATTGATAAACCCTTAGCCAGTCTTATCAAGAAAAAAAGAGAGAGGACACAAATCAATAAAATTAGAAATGAAAAAGGAGAAATAACAACAGACATCACAGAAATACAAAGGATCATAAGAGACTACTATATGCAACTCTATGGCAATAAAATGGAAAACCTAGAAGAAATGGACACATTCTTAGAAAAGTACAATCTCCCAAGACTAAACCAAGATGAAATAGAAAATATGAATAGACCAATCACAAGTTCTGAAATTGAAACTGTGATTAAAAAACTTCTAACAAACAAAAGTCCAGGACCAGATGGCTTCACAGGAGAATTCTATCAAACATTTAGAGAAGACCTAACACCTATCCTTCTGAAACTCTTCCAAAAAATTGCAGAGGAAGGGACACTCCCAAACTCATTCTATGAGGCAACCATCACCCTGATACCAAAACCAGACAAAGATATCACAAAAAAGAAAATTACAGGCCAATCTCCCTGATGAACATAGATGCAAAAATCCTCAACAAAATACTAGCCAACTGAATCCAACAATACATTAAAAGGATTGTACACCATGATCAAATGGGATTTATCCCAGGGATGCAAGGATTCTTCAATATCCACAAATCAATCAGTGTGATACACCACGTTAACAAACTGAAGAATAAAAACCATCTGATCCTCTTCATAGATGCAGAAAAAGCCTTTGACAAAATCCAACACCCATTTCTGATAAAAACCCTTCAGAAAGTGGGCATGGGGGAATCTACCTCAACATAATAAAGGCCATCTATGACAAACCCAGAGCTCATATCATTCTCAATGGTGAAAAGCTGAAAGAATTCCCACTGAAATCAGGAACAAGATATGGATGTCCACTCTCACCACTACTATTCAACATAGTTTTGGAAGTCCTAGCCACAGAAATCAGAGAAGTAAAAGAAATAAAAGGAATCCAAATTGGAAAGGAAGAGGTAAAACTATCATTTGCAGATGACATGATACTATACCTAGAGAAACCTAAAGACTCTACCAGAACACTATTAGAGCTCATCAATGAATTTGGCAAAGTTGCAGGATACAAAATTAACACACAGAAATCAACTGCATTTCTATATATTAACAATGAAAGATCAGAAAGAGAAATTAGGGAAACAA
>PVHT021183693.1:46262673-46282887 GCA_004024745.2 Catagonus wagneri | reverse complement strand
CAGGATAGAAAGCCCAGAATTAAACCCACGCATCTATAGTCAACTAATCTATGACAAAGGAGGCAAGAATATACACTGGACAAAAGACAGCCTCTTCAATAAATGGTGCTGGGAAAACTGGACAGCTACATGTAAAAAATGAAACTAGAACACTTCCTAACACTATGCACAAAAATAAACTCAAAGTGGATTAAAGATCTAGATATAAGACCAGATATTATAAAACTCTTAAGAGGAAAACATACGCCAAACACTCTCTGACATAACTGATATCAACATCTTCTCAGATCCATCCGTCAGAGTAAGGACAATAAAAAGAGAAATAAACAAATGGGACTTAATTAAACTTCAAAGTTTCTGCACAGCAAAGGAAACCATAAACAAAACAAAAAGACAAGCCACAGAATGGAAGAAAATATTTGCCAATGAATCGACTGAAAGGGATTAGTCTCCAAAATTTACAAACACCTCCTACAGCTCAATACCAAAAAAACAAACAACCCTATCCAAAAAAGGGCAGAGGATCTAGGCAGACAGTTCTCCAAAGAAGACATGCAGATGGCAAATAAGCACATGAAAAGATGTTCAACATCGCTTGTTATTAGAGAAATGCAAATCAAAACCACTATGAGGTATCACCTTATACTGGCCAGAATGGCCATCATCAAAAAGTCAACAAATAATAAGTGCTGGAGAGGGTGTGGAAAAAAAGGATCCCTATTACACTATTGGTGGGAATGCAAACTGGTGTAACCACTGTGGAAAACAGTATGGAGATTCCTCAGAAAACTCAAAATAGAATTACCATTTGATCCAGCAATCCTACTCCTGGGCATCTATCCAGAGGGAACCATGACTCGAAAAGGCACATGTACTCCAGTGTTCATTTCAGCACTCTATGCAATAGCCAGGTCATGGAAACCAACTAAATGCCCATCAACAGAGGAGTCGATAGGGAAGATATGGTACATACACACAGTGGAATATTACTCGGCCATTAAAAGGAATGAAATAACAATATTTATAGCAACACAGGTGGACTTAGAAATTATCATGCGAAGTGAAACCAGTCACACAATTAGACAGCAACATCCAATGCTACCGCTTCCATGTGGAAACTAAAAAGACACAATGAACCTCTTTGCAGAACAGATAATGACTCACAGACTTTGGAAAACCTTGGTTTTTCAAATAAGACAATCTAGAGGGGTGGGGGGATGCACTGAGGGTTTGGGACTGAAATGCTATCAAATTGAGTTGTGATGATTTTTATACACCTATAATTGTAATAAAATTCATTAAGCAATGAAAAAAATAAATAAAAATTAAAAAAAAATGGAACATGAAAAAAAGAGATATCTGCACCCTCTTGTCATGGCAGCATTATTTAATATCCAAGATATGGAAACAATCCAAGTGTCCACTGATAGATGAATGAATAAATAAGTTCTGATATACCACACACAATTCAACTATAGAAAACAAGGAAATCCTACTCTACAACACCTGTTGTATGCATATGTTCAAAAGGGACCATATTCTTATCCAGTCATGTTTTTTAGTTTAGGACAATAAAATGAATGTAACAATGTTAGAGAATCTTTGAGTAATTTTATCACTTACCATCCTATTCTCAATTTTGTAAACTGATTCCCTTCTAGAAAGAAATGCATAGCAGTTTAATGTGTATTTCAGATTCCTCTCTATTCTAGTAATTGCCAGGTATCTAACATGAAGGCTGGAAATGTGTACTTTACAAAATGGCTGAAAATATTAACAGTGAAATAAGAGGTAGAGAACTTTCCATGTAGAGAGAAAGCTGTATGGTTGGTATTTCATCATATTCTCTCCCTTCCATCTTGACTATTTTTCTTCAGTTCAGCTCTGTGATTTCCTGAGACAATCATGTGGTTTACATTGAATCTCCTGTTCCCTTCCATAGTTAATTCTGTATGATATGGTAATATGATTTTTTTTCCCCAAAAGCATCAAAAAGTAGCTTAGAAGTTTCCCTCTTTACTTCTTCAGCTTATTTTCTCAGGACCTGAAATGTATTTTGCATGCAAGAAAGATTAAACTGTGTCAAAGCTGGCCGCTCTTGCTCTTTTCTTAAAAACAAAAGAACACTTGAATGTTCCATATCCTTTCAGCTTTCCAGCTGTTTAACTAATGTCTTCATTTCTCTCTTCTTTTATGTTACTTCTTATGAACTTATCAAAATAGTGAACAGGAACTCTACCCAAAATGATCTTCTTTATATACTTTTAGACCGCTAATAATTTTGCTGTTATTTTTAAACTATGTGCCTCAAAGTGTGCAGTGGGAACTATCTAGACGGATTAGTAGTTCCTAAATCTTGCTGCATTAATCTAGAGTGAAGCCTGAAATGTTTTAAGCTCCCAAAGTCGTTCTGACATGGGGAAAGTCATAGGACCAACAGACCAGAAGACTTTTAGATTCCTTTCCAATTCTGAGATTTTATGATCCTAAACTCAGCTGAGGCAGGGTTCATTTTAAAATATAAAATTATTCTTTACTGTGATATACCAGCTTATGAGTTTCCTTTCAAGGGGAGATTGCACAGTTTCCTGGGCATTACAATATTTTGAAACAGATACCTCAAAGTATATTATAAAATAGTAACGGGAACACAGTTTTGAGTTTAATAGTCACTATGTCCTATTCAGGCTGTGATGGTTTATTTTAGCCAATACTTTCAAGGTTCAATTTCCTTGTATTTAAGGGGTTACAAGGGAAAGAGATAGGGATAACTTAAAAGAGAAAAAAATCATAATTTTCACAATGTGGAGTAATTACTTTATGTTTCTAAGTATACTCAGACATCTTGGAGTTGCAGTCATGGCTCAATGGATAACAAACCTGACTAATGTCCACAAGGAGGCGGGTTCAATCCCTGACCTCACTCGGTGGGTTAAGGATCTGGCATTACTGTGAGCTGTAGTGAAGTTTGCAGACGAACTCAGATCACGCATTGCTGTGGTGTAGGTTGGCAGCTACAGCTAAGATTCCACTCCTAGCCTAGTAACATCCATATGTGCAGGTGAAGCCCTTAGGAAAAAAAAAAAAGGTATATTCAGGCACCTTAATCCAACCACTGTCAGTCAGGCTTTGCTTAAATTTAGTTTATCTCCTTATAATTGTTTTTTTTTTTCTACTAAAATTTGTGCAATTTGAAAAGCTGTTCAAAATAAAATTTAGTTCCGAATGGAAACTACCCCTAATTCCTCTGGGACGTGATTTCTTACTCAAAACTTCAGCATGAACGTGTTTTTGCTTTTGACATGGTCACCTCACTACCTTGCTCTATTGATACTAGTGTGCATGACTTACCTTCCTTCTACAGAATCAATTCTTTATTTTTTTAAAGGCACAATCTCAACATTTAATCTCCGGGTTCAATTAAACTAAAGTAGGAGCCAGGTTCTCTTCCAAGTATCTGAGTTCTGTGAGTAATTTCCTATGAGGCTTTCAGAAGTTCATTGGATACATCCATCGAAGCTCACTCTTTTTTTTTTGTAAGCAGCAGAAATTAAATATGATGAATTTAAGCTGCAAAAAGGTAATGACAAATGATATTTCATAGCTCTAGGAAAACTGGAGATCTAGTGTTAGAGACTATGAAACCAAAACAAGCCTGAAGTCATGTCACAGAATGATTCCCATGAATATACTGTGAGAACAGATTCTAACATTAACCAACAATTTACCGGATTTACTGCCACCAGAACACCTCCCTTGTAAGAATGGATTTCTCATCTTTTTTAGAGAATTGGTTTCAGAGTCCAAACTTGGATCAACACACAAGGTCCTGTGCTCAATCTCTTTAATAAGGAAGCCTGAGGAAATGTGTATTGGGGATATTTTTTTGGCTCCCACAGCAGGAGAAGTTCGGTGCTTTATTTATTTATTTATTATTTTTTTTCTGTTTTTGGCTGTACCCACAACATATGGAAGTTCCCAGGCTAGGGACTGAGTGGGAGCTGTAGCTGCTGACTGTAGCCACGGTCAGGCCAGATCTGAGCTGCAGTCTGCGACCTACACCACAGCCCATGGCAATGCCAGATCCTTAACCCACTGGGGAAGGCCAAGGATTGAACCCTTGTCCTCCTGGATACTAGTCCAGTTTTTTAGTACAGAGCCATAACAGGAGCTTCCAGTTCACTGCTTTATAAGAGGAGGGTTCCCAAGATATAGGGAAGGAATATGATTTGGGGTGGCAAAAATCCCAGAAATATCTAACTTAGACATATTTAATTATCCAAAGTTAACATATATCTTTTTTTTTCAAAGCAATAAAAAATACCCCATCAACCCTAATGCACCTATACCTTATGCAACAATCACTTCTGCTTTATCAGCTAAATTACAATTTCAGTTAGGATTCTTTTGGCTGTGAGTAACAAAGAACTCAAATGGCATAAACCATAGGAAGCTATATACTTATAGAACAATAATTCTAGAGAATAAGTTGTTTGTTTATTCAGTAATGCAATGATGTCAGGTAGAGGAGAGAAGAACAGAGGGAGGGAGGGAGGAGGAAGGAGGAAAGAGAAGTTTCACTTCCCTTATTGCCTCATCTCTTATTGGGAGAAACTTATGTGGCAGAACATTCCAACAGACTTTCTCTTACAAATCATTGACAAAGACTTTGTTTTCTGTATATGTCTAAATTATTCATTGGGAAAGGAAGTGGGATTACGATGATTGGTTTATACCCTTGGGGCAGTAGAGGGTTCATCTTTCCTGAGCATATTGCTATTTGATAAATGTAAAAAAATAAATAAATAAATCAGAGTTCTGAAGGTAGAACTGCTTTTTTACAGGCAGTTTCTGCCACATTTGACATTTCATTTTTAAGGTTTCTTAAATTATAAAGAAATATCTGGCTTAAATTATCTCTAAACTTCCTTAAATGCTAATTTAAGCAGACTAATTTGAGCAAAAATACATTAATACTTTCTTTAAAGGTCATTACTATATAATGAGGGAGGTAGACATAACTCAAATTCAAGGCAGAATGAATTACATAGTTTATAGCAACACTAGTTGTAGCAGATCATACTGAGGTGATATATTAATTGCATATCTATAGTAATTACTCAACGCATACATACTAAAGTGAATATTTATGGACATAATATATTTCCATTAAGGATATATGATGAGAATCTAATAAGACACTAAAAATCATTGACTTGATTGAGATTAAAAAGTTATTTTTATGTCTTCTATATTTTGAATTTAAAAATAAAAGATGACAAAATGGAATTTTTTTTTTTTTAGGGCTGCACCCATGGCATATGGAAGTTCCCAGGCTAGATGTTGAATCAGAGCTATAGCTGCCAGCCTATGCCACAGCCACAGCAACATCAGATCTGAGCCAAGTCTATGACGTATAGCTCATGGCAACATCAGATCCTTAACCCACTGAGTGAGGCCAAGGATTGAACCTGCAACCTCATGTTTCCCGATCAGATTCATTTCCGCTGCTCCACTGTGGGAACTCCAGGATTTTTTTTACCGCAAGTACTAAAAAGTTTGTATTCACACACCCCAGAAAATCTAACCTATGCTGCAAACTGTTCACATTAAATTTACATTTATGGAGATGTATCATATTTTGCATTTAAGAATCAAAAGTTCTATGAGTTCAGTTTAATTTCAAAAGAATAACTTTATTCCTAAGAAATTTGTAAAAGACTTGAGTTTACAAACTGCTCTCCCATTTACTATCTCATGTACTCTTAAAACCACACTGTAAAGTTGATAAGCTAATCTTTTTATTAGAGAAGACACAAATAAAGAATCCTAACGTCAAATAACTAGTAACACACAGAGTTCAGTGATTAGAACCCAGGTTGATTGATTCCAAGCCCAGCGCTCACCATGACACCTAATATGTATCTTTCTAAAAGAAAACAGTAGTCAATACCAAAGGCTTAGATTTGATTAAAAATTCATAAATAACTGCATTTGGATGGGACTTTTTCTTACTCAGTACAGTGTTCAAAATGTCAATTATCTATGTTTCACTTTAAAAATAAATTAACCTAGTAGAATAATTTTTCTTAAGTGGAACATTAAATCACTTTAAGTTGTAGTTAAAATATTTTCTCTAAAACTCACCAGGGTGGTTACTGGGTTGCTGCTGTGGTACGTGGGAAGATGTTTTGGATTAACTGGTAAAAGAATGGGGTTCACACCAAAGCTCTTCCACTGACCATGTGATGCACAACGAAGTCATTCTCTTTGCTAGTGTTAGACAAGGAGTGCAGTGTTTGACAGAGATCATTGTTGTATTAGACAAGCACATCTTTAAGGTCCCTTTTAGCTCTCGTAGCTATTTCCACAGATATAAACTGAATATAAGAAATCAAAGATTTATAGAATATTGAAACCAAAAGAAATCTTCTAGGTAACTTATTCCAACAGTTTATATTACAGAAAAAGATAGCTTCGTCTGGTGAGGGGAAGTGATTGATACAAAGCGCAATTAGCATGCTTTATTCATCTATTTATACCTGGCAGAAGTAGCTCAGGTCTTACTTGCTCTCTCTAAGCTAGGCATTAAAGACACCAAAACTTATCTTAGCTAAACAAAAGTTATTTGCCTAGTAGTAAGTGTTTATGATTGGGAAATAGGGCCATAGATTCTACTTCAAAGCAACTCACCAACCGTATGGCCTTGGAGAAATCGTTTATTTGTCTTGACTTCAACTTCCTCATTTGTAAGAGAAAAGACGGGAATAGATGAGGCAAATGTGATAAGAATGTTTAGGAGAATTCCACTTATATACCTGTTTAATCAAGAAGTACTTACTGAGTGCCCCTTATATACCTGGATTGTTCTCAGCTCTTTGGTCTCGGGTTTGCAAAGGTAAGCAAAATACACACCTTCTCTGTCCTGAGAAGACACAACTGCTCTGAAAGTATTATTTACTCAAAAAGATAAGGAAATAGATAAATTCAGAGCCTAGTGTCAGACATTTTTAAGGGCATCAAACATCAAAATGCGTGCATCAAACATCAATGATTCATGAAGATTCAACATCTACTGGAGAGAAGAAGCTCAAAGCAGGTTCTCCATGATTTTTATGGAATATTTTATTGCAGGAGCTTAGCATGTGCCTGCAAATAGTAAACACCAAACAAAAAATTAACAAATGAATAAATGAAAGGGAGAGACAGTATTATAAATGTTTATAATCACAGTTGTTTTTATATTTATGATTCCATTTATAAGGTAGTAAAGTGTTGAATTTGTGGCTTAAAGGCATTAATAAACTTTAAAAAGAATAACTTTAGTGCTTGAGGAGTTGATCTGGAGAAGTCGAAATAAAGGATAATTTTTTATATTCTTATTTTAGATCCACATCTGTCTACATTTTATTCATATCTTTCATTAGAAATATTTATGTTTTAGGAAATGTTATTTGTTTTGAATCTGTTCCATGCCATTCTATGTTTTTCTTGGCAGAGAGATGAGTACCTTCTGTTGACAAAAACATTGTCTCAAAGCAAGAATGATTCTTTCACTCAAAGACCATGTTATTAACACTTTAGGAAATTTATCATGTGCGTTTCCAAAAAAAACATATTTTGTTTCCTTTGTGATAGCTGAGGCTGCTCTAAATAAAGGAAATACTCTTCACTGTGATATTATAAAAGTTTTGAATATTTAAAAAGCTTAAAATAGAGGATTAAAAAATAATAAAAGTGAAAAAAACTAAATATACTCACTTTTGTGCAAATTACAAAGCACAAAAGAAAAGAGCAAGTAGCTCATAAATAGGGGAAATCTCAGAGACTGGCCATTTGTGTTTACTGTTTATTATTTACTTAGTACTTCAAAACACATAAACTGAGATATATATGTATGTGTATATCAATCTATCTACATTCTTAAAGTACTACACCACTTATGCTTTTGTTAAGATTCAAGTTTTCCTTCAGCTATGCATTTAAAGGAATTTAAGCTTTATAATTAGAATTTGTCAAAACCCACACTTTTAATTTAACAACTCAGGAGTTCTTAGGCAAAATCTGAAATGACTCCCCTCCTCCAGATGTGGAGGGCAAGGAGAGAGAAAGAAGCAGACTGCTCCAAATTGGTAGGTAACAGGTTTAATAAGCAAGGGAACTTCCATATGAGACTTTTCTTGGGTGATGCAAGGTAAGCAGATCTCTGCATCAGCCCACTAGAATCTTCAAGGTTTTTATATAGAGGTCTTCACTGGGTTCAGCCACATACACAGTCCACAAGGCCTCGACAACTCGTTGCTCTCTCAAGGCTGTGTCCTTGAAGACTGCTCCCATTGTGGGAACAGTCGGGGCGAATGTACATCTTAAGGCAGGAGGAGGGGTGCGGAACTTGGGATGGCCTAGGTCTAGCTCTCAGGTCAATCTGAGGTCATGTGCTCTTGATGACTTCCTCCAACACATACTTCAGAGCAAACGTAGGCAAAGCATTTCAAAGCATATTGTAACTGTGATTGTAACTCAAGCCTATTTCACTTCTAATACTATACTATTATCATCTTCAAATTTCAAAGCATTTATTAAAACCAAAGGCACACGGAGTTAGTGTCCCAAATATTACTTTTTCCATATTTTCAACTCAACCAAGTGCTATAAACAAGGCATGTGGTAGGCAATGCAAAGGATACAAAAATTAGTGTTCTTTCTTTCATGAGATCAGGATATATTTCTTTTTACCTGCATCTTTGTCTCCTAAACTATATCTTCTTTTTCCTTTTCACCAGTTAAATTTATTATATATTTCCACCCTTCAAATTGGCCAGACTAGGACTGAGTGTTAAATGCAGGTGATCTGGAGCAAAAAGTTCTCTGGACTTCATGTACTATATTGTGTTGTTCCATGTGTACAGGAAAAAAAAAAAAGAAAGAAACGAAATGAAACCAATACCTCCTAAGATTTAATACAGCAAATGATAGCACACCCTTATAAAATTAGGAAAAATATAAGTAGAATGTGAAGCAAACTATGTGCATTAACATACTATATGGGAAAAATCCATAAATACAATAATAACAAGAAGTTTTTTTTAAGCCCACAAAATATTAATGTAAACTTCCACTTGCCCTAAGATGGAGTAACAATGAGGAGATTTATCTTCATATTTAAATAACTTGACAACAGGACAAAATATACAGTAGAACTGGGATCCCTGGGAAAGGAGAAACAAGGTAAGCTGTAAAACTTCACCAGTTTAATGTCCAGAGGATGTATCTACACTATACTCAGGGAAAAGAAGCCAAACAGAACTTGATGTTTACCAAATTAAGGACAGAATTTAGTCATTTAAACATATACCAAAGGTCAGAAAGATCTTGGCGGCAGAATATTAGACAAGAGGGAACTGCACAGATGGAAGTCACAGGAGATCTTCAGAGACGTATCCTTTGGTCTAGAGTGTTATCTGTACACACATCAGAGGACACAACCAGAGGCTAGGAGAAAACCTACCTGAAGGGGAAGGCAAAACAATAGCAAGATCCCATAATGGGCTGGAAATAATTCTTGTTTCCACCAAACTGACTGAAATGACCTTACACATGGAAATGGATGCCATTTCAGTAGTATGGCTAAATTACTCTTAAATAATAACCCTTGGATCTTCCCTAGAAAAGTTCATACCCGAGAAAATGGCTCTCTTTAAATCTCCAAACAACAAATGCTTGGAGATGTGTAGAAAATGTAACCCTTGTACACTCTTGATGAGATTGTAAATTGGTGTAGGAACTATAGAAAAGAGGATGGAGATTCCTCAAAAATCTAAAAATTGAACTACAATATTCCCATTAATTCTGTTCCAGGAGATATATATATATATATGAATGAAGAAAATGAAAACACTAACTCAAAAAGGTACATGCACCCCAATGTTCACAGCACCATTTTTTTTTTTTTTTACAATAACCAAGATGTTGGAGCAATCTAAATATTTAACAACAGGTTAATGAATAAAGGAAAAGTGATACACACACACACACACACACACACACACACAATGGAATATTAGTCAGGCAGAAAAAGCAAAAAAATTGCCATTTGCAACAACATAGATGGATCTGGAATATATTATGCTTAGTGAAATGTCAGAAAGAGAAATACAAATACTGCATTATCACTTACAGGTAAAATCTAAAAAAAAACAAAACGGGATGTAACAAAACCAAACAGACTCACAAATATAGAGAAGAAACTAGTGTTTGCCAGTGGGGAGAAAGAGATGGGAAGGGGCAAGATAGGATCAAACTATTATGTATATAATAAATAATCTACAAGGCATATTGTATAGCAGAGAGAATACAGCCACTATTTTACAGTAACTTTAAAAGGAATGTATAATCTATAAAAACATCACTATGTTGTGTACCTGAGGTTAACATAATATTGTAAATAAACTATACTTCAATAAAAAAGTGAGGAAAGTCTGACAGTTTGCACAGCAAATTGAAGCCTAAGGAGATGTGACTACTTCATGTAATTTGGAATCCGCCCGGGGTCTTAGAACATAAAAAGGACAAAAGTAAAAATTAAGGAAATATGAATAACAGATTGTCTTTAGTTAATAAAAATATATCAGTATTGGTTTATTAATTATAACAAGTGTACATACTATTATAAGATATTAATAACCTTGAAGTATAGTATATGTGGGAACTCTGTGCAATTTTTGCCATCTTAGTAAATCTAAAACAATCCTACAATATAGTTAAAAAAATGCTAATAACAAACCCAAACACAAAATATTATGTACTATATGATTCCATTTATATGAAATTTCAGAACACTCAAAACAATAGTGGCAGAAAATAGATCAGTGGTTGCCATAAACCTGATTGAAGGCGGGCTATTTTTTTAAAAAGGCAAGGGAAATTTTGGGGTGTTGACTCTGTATGATGGTTTTGGTGGTTTTTATATAACTGCAGATATTTATTAAAGTTCATTGTAAGTGAGTTATATCCCAATAAAGTTATTTAAAATGACAAACAATCAATCCTGGAAAAATTAGTAGTCTGTGAACCGGTTTCAGATTCCTTCCACAAGGCAAGAACTACTTAAATAAATATGCAAGAGCATCTTCTCCTTCGGTGAAAGTCTTCTACAGTTCTGAGAACTGAAAATTATATTCATCATCTTTGTTTTTCAATGAGTTGGCATTGGTGTTGTGGACTGCTGCTCCTAGGGCAAAGGGGAAATTTTCAGCTTGGCTTAATTTGCTCCAAGATTCACCATCGGAAGTCTGCATCCTAGAGTATAGGTGAAGATGCTTCCTGGTAGTGAACTTTGTAGTTTACTTTCATGATCTAAATATACAACCCAATTTTTTTAGCTTAATTGAATTTCCTTGGAAGTGTGTGTAAGATCTCTTTATGTATAATACGTTGTTATGTACTAGACCCAGAGGATTTATTCAGGTTAAATTAAAATTTCAAAATAAAGATATACTTATTCAGTATTACTTATTAACACTTAGCTGCATTTCTTTATTTAAATACTATAAGGGCAATCTGTGTATCTTAAATATAAAAGAGAAGCATAAGGAGGAATTATACAACCTGGAAAAAACTGGAAAAGTTCTCCTGGAAGAGATGGCAGTGTTCAACTGTAGAAAGACTATAGTCTTTGAAATTGGAATATATGTTCTCAGGAGAGCTGATTTCAAATTTCAGCTCCACTGCTTTACCACCCAAAAGATAACTAACAGATCAGTGAACGTTGCTGAGCTTCAGTTCCATCTCTTTCACAGGTCATTGTGAAGTACAAACGAAATAATATTTGTGAAAATACCTGTATACTACAAACTCTTATACTGAACCCTCATAAATTGCCAGTGTTTGAATTTTTATTTCTAATGTAGCGATTTCACACAGTTCAGCTTGAGACTCAGATATTACTCTTTTTTTCATTATTAAAGCTACTCCATCCGCACATGAAAAACTAGGTTAATAGAGAGCCACCAGTACATTTCATATAAGAGAGCTGGCATGAATGAAGGCCTAAGAGTGGAGGAGAAAAATGTGGAGGTGTGATCAGAGAGAGTGAAATAAAAGCTGGCCAGGATGTACAGGACTGAGAGGGAAGGTGGGGGAAACGCCACTGGGAAAGAGTGACTGGTCTTACTGAGAAAATCCTTAAATGCTACGCTGAATAATTTTAGCCTAATTCAAAGGCAATGGGATTTTTGAGGAGAAGTGTAACATGATCAAAGTGTACATGAGAAAGTTGAGTCTGGCATTGTAGGAAGGAAAGTGGAGGGAAAGGAGGATGTAAAACCACCTGGATGGATGCTGCTTTCATCCAGATTGACATACCGGCAATTATCCCCAGATGTTTTCCTAAGACACCTGCAGATGCGCGCAGAGTCAGGTAAGACCCAACATTTTGAAAAGTCAGGAGAGAAAAAAAAGAAATCACACAATGAAATCCTGTCTTTATTTATTTAAAGATCTACCCTCCATAGAAAAGATTTTCACCTCACACCTTCCTGTCTCAGCTGCTCTGCCATGTTCCAGCCCTATTTAAGGAAAAAAAGACATTTACAGTATGCTATTTTCATGGGGTGATTTTAAAACCATTCATCAACCAACTGCAGTTCTGTTTGTTATCTCTTATTGAATTTGGGAAGGACTTTGTAAGCTTTGAAAATCAACTTTTGGTCTTCTTAGGAAATAGTCCCTTAAAAAAGAATAAACGATACAGTTGTCCAATTGGACAGACCACGAGCAGGATATAAAATTATCTGAAGAAATCACAAATTTAGAAGAACCAAGTCAGCTTAACTCTGTCTCCCAAGTCTGACTACATCTGAATTGAGAAGATTTCCTTTTGAAGACAGAACTTTTTTTCTCAGCTGTTTTCATGTTCCTGCCCAAGAAACATCCACAGATCCTTTCATTAATAGTCAACATGGGCCTATGGTGATATGCCTGATATTTGAATGACATGGTCAAAAGTACCTTTCCTGTGTAGGCAGTACATTTGAGAGTATATTGTGATAACACAGCAAAGAAAATAAGAATTTAGTCTTTGTTTCAGAAGTTCATAATTTAAGTGCCATAGTAAATCATGTATGTGAAAATTGTCACTGTGACTTACTTTATAAATAGTTTCAAGCAGTTTTAGAGAGAAGAAAGAGAAAGAAAAGGGAAGAAGGAAGGAAGGATGGAGGAAGGGAGAAAGGGACAGTCTCTAAATCACATAGGTAGCAAATTATAGAGCCAGAATTAGAACTCAAGTCATATTCTGAAGCCCACATGCTTACTTGCCATGGTATTCTGCTTTGCATCAAGCATAGCTCTAATTTCTGTTGTAAACCTTACTGCTTTGTGCAATGAATTATGGTTAGATGTGTCTATGTTTCTCTTTCCTACATGCTGAGAGATAATGGCATTTAAAGAGCTTATTTAGAAAAGTATCTGACACTTAATGTGAGTTGAATAAATAATAGCTCATATTATTAAAAATTAAAATAGAGACGGAAAAACACATTTCTGTCTTATGTTAGCTAGAAGAACCTGAACTAAAACTTAAAATGTGACAGGGATTTTCAGGGATAAAATTGAGGAGAAACACTATCCAAGGTGAGATACAAATGCATGAATGTAGAAAGAGTGGAGGTTGGATTTGGAAGAACTATAGCTGAATCGAAGGTATGTTTGGAGGGCTGATAGAGAGGAACAATTTGAAATATGGCCAGAGTCCCAATTAAAGAGAATTTGTTTGTTCTATATAGAATGGAAAACTAGTTATTATGTTTATCAGGAGGGAAAGCAAGAGAATATTGGTACTTTACAAAAACACTTTTGGAAGAAGCATGGAAGATGAGTTAAGAAAGGGAAACGGTAGGAAAACCAGGAGAGTGATGTAGCTAGTTGCTCATGATTTCTGATTAGGGAGTTCATATTAATATGTGGCTTACAATGTGCCAACCACTATTCTGAGCTAATTTAAAGCATTAGTTAATTTAACTTTTATAATAAACTTATGAGATGACTATTTATCGATGTGAGATTTCTCTCATTTCACTCTGAAATGTCCTTTTTTAGACAATACATTATGTGCTCACCTCACTCATGCAAAACTTTATCCCTGGGGTAGGAAACGGTAAAAAGGTGAAACAGTGCTGTAAAGCAGCAACCCTGGCATTCAGTGGATGTATTGGGAGGGCTTGGAAGATAGGAGCCTTGGATAAAAATTCCAGCTTTAACCTGGGATTTGGTTCTTTTATCAATTATTTATGATCACAAGAACCAAATATTGTTATAGCTAGAAGAAAAACTGGAAATCACCTAATCCAACAGGCCTTAACTTTATGTGTAGGGGGAATTATAGAGACCAGAGATAATATTCAGGGAAGCTATAAATCCTCCAGCCTTTCACACAAATTTTGGAATATGTTAGCATATGATTTTTTTTTTCCCCTTGGAAAAACAACCTCATTGTTTTATTATGTTATCATTTTTAGGAGAGATTTATCCAGGACAATCTATAAAAAGCTGAGTACCATAGAGAAAAAGTGAATATTTTTACACTGATAGTCAATGACAAAGCCAGAACTAAAATTTTTTTGTCTTTTTCTTATATCAATAAAATTAATTGAAAAGGTGTGCTTTTGTATTTTTTCATATTTGATACAGTTTGTTTAACCAAAAAACGTGTGAACAGTGCATGTGAGATTTAAGGAGTCAGAGATTACATTTGTTTTATTTACATTGTTCCCAGTACAAATAACATAGTCCATCACAAGGTAGGCTTTCAGAAAATATTTGCTGAGTGAATGAATGAAGGACATTAACTGGTTTGAGTCACTGTATAGTTGCAGTGTTGGATTTTTAAGAACAATGCACATTTCAACCACATGATGGTGCCATTTT
Source organism: Catagonus wagneri (assembly GCA_004024745.2). NCBI lineage: Eukaryota > Metazoa > Chordata > Mammalia > Artiodactyla > Tayassuidae > Catagonus > Catagonus wagneri. Next base: position 46,267,962 of record PVHT021183693.1, on the reverse strand, counting down.
ACAGTTTTTTTGAAAAATGGAGCTTAAGGAGAAAACCAAATAATGCAACATACCTCCTTTGATAAAGCCATTTAAATCCAGAGTATGAATTATTTAGATAATTTTTCTGGCAAATCTACTCACTTAGAAGCCCATAAAAGGTAAAATGGCCACAAGACTTGAATTACCGCTGGAGGATGTTAATGTTGCCTATGAGCAGTTTTTGCTGATACTGGTTTAGTGTAAAGAGTGTCAATAAAAATGATATCTACTTGGCAGCTGGTAGGCACCACATTAAGCACTCTTTTGGTCACTAAGCACCATGAGACTGGCAAAAGCATCCAAAAGACAGCTGAATGAAGATACAGATCCCACCTGAAGTCTAAAGGTGCTGACATGTGGGCCACACAGTTCTCAGGAGGAGAAACAGAACTAGTGCTTCTCTAGATGTCTCTATTTTGTCTCAGATTAAGGTAAATCAAGGAACTGGGATTAAGAGAGGCAGAAACTAGAACTTTGTAAGTGTGTTTGGGTGGTGGAGCCATAAGGAAGGGCAGATATGAAGTCTACTTGCATTGTTCTAAGGAGCAGATGATTCTCATTTAGTCTAGTTTTCACATTCATTAACATGGGGGGGGGGTGGTCAGGAAATAGATGAGCATTCCAGCAGCTCTACTCAACACCATTTCAGAATTGACTTTACAGTTGCTTTCAGGTTGTCTCTGCACATTCACTGTACCTCCATTATATACATACCTTCTTCTCCTACACAAAAACACACACACACACACACACACACACACACACACACACACACACACACACACGGTTGACGTCTACAGCTATGGCCACCAGCCTCCTCCTCTGCGTAGTGCCCTAGTTCCTGATTGATATGGGATCAACTATGTAAATTCTGCTTCCCATATGCTATGTGACATTTATCTACTCTTCTTTTTCTCATTAAGTGGCCTAATGGACAGCCCGTCATTCTGAATTTTCCCAAGATAGATATACTTTGAATTAATACTAGGATTACATTCTTCCTATACATTTTCCATGATGGACTGGTAAAAAGAACCTAAAATCTGTCCTGGGACAAGGAATACAGCATAGCTGACACAGACTCCATTTTGTAGATTTTCTTTGGTTCTCTTCAATAGCCTGCTCTAAACCCCTAGACATATTTCCTTATATTCTCTTTTCATATTTTTATTTCCCAAAATCTAAAGGTCTTAACACCACCTCAGTTTTATTCAAATCTCTAAGATACACATACCAAAATCTTGCCGTATCAACCTAGTAAATAATCTCTCAAAATTTAAAATCTTCCCTTCACCCAACTATATCCAACCATATGTAAATCATGTTTTCTCAGTGACTCACAGTATTATGTTAGACTATCCATCCCATTACTGAAATCTGCTTAATCTTCTCGGGATTTTGCAACTCAACAAATTTCATTTAAAGGAGAATTGGAGGGTGATGAGAAAGTGTGTGTGCGTGTGAGCTGACATTGAAATACATCCACCATCTAAAAGTTTTACAAGAGTATAGAGAAGGTCATCTGTAGCTGAGACCTACACTTTTTTTTTTTTTTTAATGGATAGCAGACAGGAACATACAAACAGAAGTGGTAGTTGAGAAGCCTGTTGCCAAATATGTTCACATTAAGAGTTAATACATATGAAGTTTCAGGCTTAAAGTCAGAGGTTTGGCAGCCAAGGTGAAAGAAAAAGGAGGAGGGGGAGGGGAATGGGAAAGGCAAGGGGGGTGGGGAGGAAAAAAAGGAGAAAAGGAAAATAAATGTTGATTATTTTTGAGTTTTTGGTGGTAAGCAATTATGAAGAGGTTGGTAGCTTTATGACAGATTAAAAGCTACACTGCAAGCCAACTTGATGACCAGAGAGAACCACAGAAGGAGATGGCCAAAAAGAGCCTACTTGGGTTAAGAACAAACCTCAAAGACTAGTCTCAAAAACTGCTTCTGCTTGGATTTATTTGTATCAGACTGAAATCTCATTTATGCCCCAGGGCATTACTGAAAACAACAGAGCAATCAGCCAGCAATTAGAGAACCCTAAAAGCAGAGTGGGACATTAGAGTTAGCAGACAATTTACCAGAGAGATCAGAGAAAATGACTGTGAAAGAAAACCCTGCTAAAATCACTGCCCTCCCAGGGTGACTGCGTGCCTGCCCAAAGCTGCACCCTTTGAAGAGCAATATCAGAGGGTTCTTGCTGATAGGAAAACAGACTTCACTAAAATAATTGAGCCAATTCACTGAACAAAATAACAAGCAAATGACAACAAAACAAGGCCCAGAAAGGGGTAAAGAGAATCAGCATCCAGAATTGCTACAATATATTTTCCAAAATATCAAATTTTCAAAAAAATATTATGAGACGTGCAACAAAACAAGAAGGTGTGATGCACACAAAAAGTAGGCAGCAGAAAATGTCTGTGAAAGGGCCCAGATGTAAAATTTGATGAACAAAGACTACAAAACAAGCATAACTACATTCAAATAACTAAAGGAAGTTATTTAACAAAGTAATCTAAGATGACAATATCTCATCAAAGTAATCTAAGATGACAGTATCTCTTTATTGGGTACCAATAAAGATATAGAAACTATTAAAAAGAATCAGGTGGAAATTATTGAAATTATCAGAATAATTTCAAATATAGTTCAATAACCAAAGTGACATATTAACTAAAGTTGGTTTGAGTAGAATAGGTTTGAACTGGAAAAAGAATCAACCAACTATAAAGTAGAATGAGATTATGCAATCTAAAAGACAGCGAAAATAAAGAATGCAGAAAATGAACAGAGCTAAAAAAATTAGAGAAAATATTCACTAAAAATTCATATATTTGATGGAAAGTATTGATCTACACATTCAAAGAGCTCCATGAATTCCAAGTAGGATACATACAAAGAGATCCACACACCGACACATCCTAGTAAAAATGTCAAAAGTCACAGAAAAAATTTTGAAAGCAGCAAGAAAAAAAATGGCTTGGAGTTCCCATTATGGCACAGGGGAAACGAATCTGACTAGGAACCATGAGGTTTCAGATTCCATCCCTGGCCTCGCTCAGTTGGTTAAGGATCTGGTGTTGCTCTGGCTGTGGTGCAGGCCAGCAGCTGTAGCTCTGATTCAACCCCTAGCCTGGGAAATTCTATGTGCCACGGGTGTGGTGCAAAAAAAAGCAAAAAAACAAAAAAGCAAAAAACCCCCCAAACAACAACAACAAAACAATGGCTCGTCATATACTAGAAAACCCAGTGAAAGAATTAGCTGACTTTTCATTGGAAACAATGGAGACCAGAAAGCAACAGGGTAATAGATTCAAGTTGCTGAAAGAAAAATACTGTCCATCAAGAATTTCATATCTAGGAGTTCCCGTCATGGCTTAGTGGTTAACGAATCCGACTAAGAACCATGAGGTTGGGGTTCGATCCCTGCCATCTCTCAGTGGGTTAAGGATCCCGTGTTGCCGTGAGGTGTGATGTAAGTCACAGACATAGCCTGGATCTGTAGGCCGGCAGCTTGTAGGCCGGCAGCTGCAGCTCCAGTTGGACCCCTAGCCCGGGACCCTCCATAAGCCGCGGGTGTGGCCCTAGATAAGGTAAAAAGACAAAAAATAAAATAAAATAAAGAATTTCATATCTAGGAAAACTATGTGTCCTAAGTAAAGGTGAAATTAAAACATTTCCAAATAAATGCTAAGAGAATTCTTCTCTAAAAGAATCACTTAATGTTAATTCTAATCCACATGAAAAAAAAGAGCGCTATTAAATGTTACCGCGTATTGACAAAAGGCTATATACATATATATTTCTTCTCCTTTCTATCTAAACTGATTTTAAAAGTAATTGTATAAAATAATATATATATAACATGATGCTGGAAATATTACATATAAAAATGTAATATAATTGACGATAACAGCACAAAGGAGGTGTTTAGGAGACAAAACAGTTTGGAGAAGGAAATATCAAGAGATGGTAAATTAAATCTAGAGTAATAAATGAAAAGACTAGAAATGGCAAGTAAGGTGAGTATTACAAATCCTATAAATACATACTTTTTCTTTTGTCAGCTTCTTTAATACACATAAAATTATATAACTTAATAATTATAGCAGTGTGAAGTCAGGGAGCCTGATTCCTCCAGCTCCATATTTCTTTTTCAGGATGTCTTTTGCTATTCTGGGTTTTTTGTGTTTCCAGACAAACTTTAAACTATTTTGTTCTAGTTCTTTGAAAAATGTCATTGGTAATTTGATAGGGATTGCATTGAATGTGTAGATTGCCTTGGGTAGTATAGTCATTTTGGTAATATTGACTCTTCCAATCCAAGAGCATGGTATGTCTTTCCACCTGTTTAAGCCATCCTTGATTTCTTTCATCAGTGCCTTATAATTTTCAGAGTACAGGTCTTTTGTCTCTTTAGGCAGGTTTATTCCTAAGTATTTGATTCTTTTTGATGCTATGGTAAATGGGATTGCTTCTCTAATTTCTCTTTCTGATCTTTCATTGTTGGTATATAGAAATGCAGTTGATTTCTGTGTGTTAATTTTGTATCCTGCAACTTTGCCAAATGCATTGATAAGCTCTAATAGTTTTCTGGTAGAGTCTTTAGGATTCTCTAGGTATAGTATCATGTCGTCTGCAAAAAGTGGTACTGGCACAAAGACAGAAATATAGATCAGTGGAACAGGATAGAAAGCCCAGAATTACATCCACGCATCTATAGTCAACTAATCTATGATGAAGGAGCCCAGAATATACATTGGACAAAAGACAGCCTCTTCAATAAGTGGTGCTGGGAAAACTGGACAGCTACATGTAAAAAAATGAAACTAGAACACTTCTTAACACCATGCACACAAATAAACTCAAAATGGATTAAAGATCTAGATATAAGACCAGATACTAGAAAACTCTTAGAGGAAAACATAGGCCAAACACTCTCTGACATAAATGATAGCAACATCTTCTCAGATCCATGTGTCAGAGTAAGGACAATAAAAAGAGAAATAAACAAATGGGACTTAATTAAACTTCAAAGTTTCTACACAGCTAAGGAAACCCTAAACAAAACGAAAAGACAACCCACAGAATGGGAGAAAATATTTGCAAATGATTCAACTGACAAGGGATTAACCTCCAAAATTTACAAACAGCTCCTACAGCTCAACACCAAAGAAACAAACAACCCCATCCAAAAATGGGCAGAGGATCTAGGCAGACAGTTCTCCAAAGAAGACATGCAGATGGCAAATAAACACATGAAAAGATGT
>PVHT021183693.1:46202247-46261673 GCA_004024745.2 Catagonus wagneri | reverse complement strand
AAAAGACAACCCACAGAATGGGAGAAAATATTTGCAAATGATTCAACTGACAAGGGATTAACCTCCAAAATTTACAAACAGCTCCTACAGCTCAACACCAAAGAAACAAACAACCCCATCCAAAAATGGGCAGAGGATCTAGGCAGACAGTTCTCCAAAGAAGACATGCAGATGGCAAATAAACACATGAAAAGATGTTCAACATCTCTTGTTATTAGAGAAATGCAAATCAAAACCACTATGAGGTATCACTTTACACCTGCCAGAATGGCCATCATCAAAAAGTCTACAAACAGTAAGTTCTGGAGAGGGTGTGGAGAAAAATTTGCACTGTTGGGAATGCAAACTGGTGCAACCACTGTGGAAAACAGTATGGAGATTCCTCAGAAAACTCAAAATAGAATTACCATTTGATCCAGCAATCCCACTCCTGGGCATCTATCCAGCAGAAACCATGACTCGAAAAGACATATGTACTCCAGTGTTCATTGCAGCACTCTATGCAATAGCCAGGTCATGGAAACAACCTAAATGCCCATCCACAGAAGAGTGGATAGGGAAGATATGGTACATACACACAATGGAATGTTAATCAGCCATTAAAAGAAACGAATTACGAACATTTATAGCAACATGGATGGACCTAGAAATTATCATGCGAAGTGAAATCAGTCAGACAATTAGACAGCAACACCCAATGCTACCGCTTACATGTGGAAACTAAAAAGACACAATGAACCTTTTTACAGAACAGACAATGACTCACAGACTTTGGAAAACCTTGGTTTTTCAAATAAGACAATCTGGGGGGTGGGGGGATGCACTGTGGGTTTGGGATACAAAATCTGTAAAATTGACTTGTGATGATTTTTGTACAGCTATAATTGAAATAAACTCCATTAAGAAAAAAAAAAAACAGTGAATTATTCCCTTACAATTCTGGAGGCCAAAAGTCTGAAATCTTTATTTAAAATCAAGGTGTTATCAGGACCATTCTCCCTCCAGAGGCTGTTATGGAGAATACACTCCTTGACTCTCCCAGCTTCTGGTGAATCCTGGCACTACCTGTCATGTGGCTTCATTATTTCAGGTTCTACCTGTGTGGTCACACTGCTTTCTCTTCTTCTCTGGGTATAATCTTCCTTTTCTGTGTATTTAAGGATACTTATAATGGCATTTAGTGTCTTCCTGGATAATCCTGAATAACTTCCTCATCCCAATATCCTTAATTTAATCACATCTTGGAAAAGCATTTCAATGTAATTTAACATTCATAGGTTCCAAGCTCTAGGGTCAAATACCTTGAGAGACTGTTTATCAATCTTCCCTAATAGTTTCACTTTAAATTTGTGATCTCATAATTTAAGCAGGTTCTCAGCATAGGCTAGCAATCTTACAACTATCGAAGAAGACTCTACATCCACTCTCTGTCAAATATTTCATATTACCTCTTCCAAAGTTCTCTCTTAGCTAAAGATTGACTGTGAGTCTTCCTCTCTCTCTAACCTCATTCCGTGCCACTGTTCAATTTCTCACCATGCACCAGCCACGGTTTATTTAATATATATAGCTTCCTCTTATTTCGGAATATTTCATACATACCATCCCCTCTATCTGATACACTGCATTCCATTACTATTTCTTCTCTCATCCTTTCTCCAAATCAAAACCAAGATTCTTCTTGCTTAATCCTCTGGTGTCACAAAATATCACTTTACATTCATCTTTCCAGACAATGTTTCCTGTTTCCAGGAAACATTCTTCTTCTACCACCTGTACATTCATCTATGTAATGTAACTAAAGACTATGATTGTTTATTTACTCTTAGATACCTAATATTTTATCCAATGTCTAGAACATTAAAGGCACCCAGTTATTTCCTAAATGGACTAATCGCTGAGACTCAAATGGTAAAACTTCACAGTTCTAGGTTGGAAGAGGCTGGAAATGTGAACTTGGAAATCAAAGAGATTTACATTTGAATTCTTGCTTCCTCATGCTTTAATTGGAAGAACTTGGGCAAATTAAATAATATCTTGATATTCTACCTACCATTAATTAAAAAACTGAACACGTCAAGGCACGACTCAAACTCTTAGTGGTTCTATGACTATGAACACTGTCAGATTTCAGTTTTCTCAACTTTTAAATGATGGACTTAGATTCTATGATCTCTAATATTCAAATCATGTCTAATTATAGACATGTCTATAGGATTATAATTCCCTTTTTTGTGTGTGAGATTCTAAATCAGAAATTCAATAGGACAGAAAATATTCTTAAAATCTGAGAAAAATGCCATAACTGAATATTTGCTGAATATATAAAACTGTGTAAACTAGCCAATGTTTGTTTATAAGTGAAATACAGTACATGAAAATGTTGGTCACCACAATAGCTATCTTTCCAAATTTTACTGTACTTCATTGAAAAGTTGACAGGCCACACTATTTGCCAATCATCTTTCATCCTCAACATCTGACACATTTGAAAGCTGTGGCAAAGAACCAGTTTCAGTTCAGCTTGGGTTATTCTTTGAAACTTTCATGAAACTAGATGGATGTGCTCTATGTGAAATAGATGATAGTTTTGGACAACACATCTATTAGATCAATAGCTAAGAAACAGTATGAATTCACTCAAGAATTTTTATTTTATGTGATGTCAGGAAATGGAGGAAAAAACTAACTTTGGTGCAATAAGACAATGTCATATCTAGAAACCACTAGATACTAATCAGAAAGATATTTTAAAAGTGACTTCAGGTTATCTTGCAGGTAAGAACTGAAGGCCAGCACTATGGATAGGAGACCCTTGATACAAAACAATGAAGGATATACATGAACTGAGTAATACAGAAGAAAGAACAATGAACTTAAAATCAGGATTAACTGGATCCTAGCTCTGGCCCTTCCACAGCTTGCTTCATAGCATTTCAAACTAAGGTATAAGATGCTAAAATGTTTTCTCTTGCATTAAAATGTATTGATTCATATATTTCCTGTCAACTCTAGACAACATGTATATCAGTTAAAATGATCTAATGCAAGTAACAAGACTCAATTCAAAGCAGTTTACACAATGAGAATATTTGTAACTTCATGTAATACGAAGTCTAGTGATTGGTCATTTGATAGTTGTTTGAGTCATTTAATCAACCATGTCATCAAGGGTCCAGGTTCTTTGCATGTGTGAAGTCTCATCCTCTCTTGGTTGCATGATGGCTGTAACCATTTCAAATACAACATTTAAATACACAATCCTCAAGCACCAAAAGAGACTTCTTTATGTCCTTGAAAAAGATAAAACTGAAAACATTTATTTTAATTGAAGATATATATATATATGTATATACACACACACACATATATGTATATATACATACATATATAAGGACAGAAAGAGGGAAATGTGAATGTGTACATGGTGCACTGACTACCTTAGAACATTTTTGTCAAACTAATGAGTGTAATGAGAACTGTTGGTTACTTCTAATTGTGCTGTACAAAGTGGGGGGAAAAAAGGATAAGTTCAAGATTCAAACTGTTAGCTTAAGCACCTCATAAATGACCTGAAAGTTCCTATGTCTGCCCTGAAAGAAACCCTTATCTCTTTTAGCTGCCTAGCTGAAATTGTTGAAAACCAAACCCAGAGCCTCATCCTGCTAGTGGCTGAATTATAATGCAAATTGAATTCTCAACCTCACAGAGCTCTGCTCTTAAAACAATGTCATTTATTGGAATGGAATGGGATCCTCAAAATGGGAGTGGGGACCTGTGGGATGTTCATATGCAGCTGAAAACATTAAATCCATAAATTTTGATGAGTCTCCCTTGCCAGCAGAAGTTTCCTTTGCATTCTTGTCTGAGAAGATTAACCCTGCTTTGCGTAGACAAACTATATTGGCCTTCTCTGAAATAACTGCAAAGCACTGTCGATTTGCTTCAAGACCCCCATTCCCATCCCTCTTTGTTTCTAGAGTATGGACTCAAGTCCCTGTAGGCCCCCCCGTAGGTGTGCAGTATGCCAATGTGAGGTGTGCTATATTCCAAAAGAACTACACACTTTTTCTGATTTATACAGACAGAAATCCAGAGAATATGTGTGGGAATGGAAATTGAGGGTACTGAATAATAGTGGAAAGAACATGAAGTTAAATCAGGCTGAATATATCCATATGGGCCCATTAAGTAGAGATTCTGAATTAAACATTACAGCTTAGAGGGTTAGAAAGTGTTCTAACTATTTTTCTGTTGGCTGAAACATAGACCAATATTCTGGCCTCAATTCAATTAAATTGAAATGCCAGAATTGCTGTGGCATATGGTAAAATGATCCAAAGGCTTGGGAAAAGGAAGGTTAGGGTGTATTTATCATATAAGACCAGTCCACTCACCCTTGCAGGATCCAGAGTTCACATCTTAAAACATGACTAAAAAGAAATAGGTTTGTGAGGGGAACCCCAGCATCCTTGAAGAGCTTCTTGGTCACTTTTTTTCTGCAGGTCAGAAATTATTGTGGGAAATGCTGTTACTAAATTAGAAAACTAAATTTGATAGGGATAATTGGATTTCAGGGTGGCGTGGGCCAAGTAGCAGCACTTAATTACCGAAGGCAAGGAAAGTGTGGTTGCCACATGGACAACAGAATCAAAACAGCAAACTGAATCATCTGGCTGAGACCTAAAGTAGACTAGTTGATCGTGGTGTTCTTGAAATAAAATAGTGGAGAGTCTACTAAATTATTTGATCTGTTCTAGGTCATAAGATAGTTCTAGAACAAGTGAACTAAAGTCTAACTGGAATCATAAAAAGAGTCATGAACAATCAAACAATTTCTAGATTTGAGCCAGTCTATTGACCCAGAGCTTCTTGAATGAAGGGGAGGTTGGGTCCTCTTGAGGAAGAACCCTGCTACACTGTCAAAAATTTATACTGTTAATCTTTCTCCCAACCTTCCCTGAAGGTATCTACGGCCTTTTGCCATGGTGACAATATATTAGGTAAAAAGGAAAAGGAAATAATTAGGTATTATTGTACACTGGCCCTGAACTGTCGCTAATTCAAGGAGACCCAAAATGTTACCATGGTCCACCATTTGGAGTATGACTTATGAAAGTCTTATGATTAATGGCATTTTAGTTCAGGTTTTTCATACAGTAGATTCCCAAAGTGATCCTGTGGTTATTTTCTCAGTACCAGAACTTATAAATGAACAAGAAATACTTAGCAACTAGAAGAATGCAAGCACTAATTCCTTGAGCTATTGAGTGAAGGCTATTATGATGAGAATGATCAAGTGGAAGCTACTAGAACTACATCTACCTATAAAAATAGTGAACTCAAAACAATACTGGATTCCGGCAGGGATAAAGATAAATGCCATCATCAAGAATTGGAAGGTGATTTTCATTATATCTCCATTCAACTTGCCTGTTTGCTTTGTGCAGAAAATGGGTGGGTCTTGGGTAATGACAGTGGATTATCATAAGCTTAACCAGGTGCTGACTCCAATTGCAACTGTTGTAGCAGAAGTGGTTTTATTGCTTGTTCAAACTAACACATCCTCTCTCATGCAGCTGCTAGTATGGAAAATATGTTTTTGTCTATACCTATTATTAAGTACCACCCAAAACTACTTTATTTCAGATGGGAAGGCCAACAGTACACCTTTACCATTGTACTTCAGCGGTATATTAACTCTCCAGTCCTATTTCATAACTCAGTTCTCAGGGATTTTGGTCACCTTTTCCTTCCACTAAGACATCAATCACACTGGTCCATCATATTGATGACATTAGGCTGATTGGACTTAGCAAGAAGTAGTGAGCACTCTAGATTTATTCATAAGAAATTTTCATGTCAAAAGTTGGGAAATAAATCTGACAAAATTCAGGGACCTCTACCTTAGCAAGGTTTCTGGGGGTCAAATGTGTGTGGTGTGGAGATATCTCTGAGTTTCCTTCTACAATGAAAAAGAGGCAAAAAAGTGGACCTATTTGGATTATGGAGGCAACATATTCCTCCTTTACATATGTTACTCCAGTTCACTTACTGAGTGATTCAGAAAGCTACCGGTTTTGAATAGGGCCCAGAATAAAAGAAGGCTCTGAAACAGGTATTAGTTGCTATACAAGCTATCTGCCACTTGTGTCATACAGTCTAGTAGATCTAATGGTGCTTAAAGGGGCACAGTCAAGTAGGGATGCTCTTTGAGTGTAAGGTAGGCCACTAGAAGTCAATTACAGTGCAGATCCTGAGGATTTTGGAACAAAGCCCTGCTATTCTCTCTGGATAACTACTTTTTTTAGCCTGCTACAGGGCCTTAGTGGAGATTTAATGTTTAATCACAGACCAGAGATACCATGAGACATGAGTTGCCACTTTTACTGGATGTTGCCTCACCAACCAAGCCGTAAAGTTGGGCACATGCACAGCAGCCCTCCATTACAAATGGAAGTGGTATCTGTATCTATATCTATATCTATCTATGTATCTCAGGTTGACCTTGGCGTGTAAGTCAATTTCATGAAGAAGTAGCCCAAATGGTCATCATTCCTACTCTTCTTTATTGCCTTTTTTCTCCCAGCCTGCACTGATGGCTTCATGGGAAGTTCCCTATGAGCATTTGATAAAAGAAGAGAAAAATCTCAGGCCTGATTTACAGATGGTCCTGTGTGACGTACAGGCTGCATTACAGTCTTTTTCTGAGAATTTTCTAAAGTACAATGGTGAAGGGAAGTTCTCTTAGTAGGCAGAATTTGTGTAATACATTTGACTCTTCATTTCGTTTGGAAGGAGAAATGGTTAGGCATGATATCGTACACTAACTCATGGGCTCTGGCAAACGGTTTGGCTGGTTGGTCAAGAACGTGGAAGGAACATGATTGTAAAATTAGTGACAAAGAGGTCTGGGGAAGAGGCATGTGAATGCGTGAAAAAAATTGGACTATCTCTCTCCCATGTGAATGTTCAGCAATGGGTAGCCTCAGCAGAGGAAGATTTTAATAATTCAGTGAATATCAGTTCTGTGGATACCAGTCAGATTCCTCAGCCACTTCTGTCATTGCTCAATGGGCTCAGGAATAAAGCATCCATAATTGCAGAAATGAAGGTTGTTCATGGGATCAGCAACATTGACTTCCACTCACCAAGGCTGACCTATGTATACTCACCGCTAACAGCAGAGAACAACACTGAGTCCCTGACAGAGCACCATTCCCTGGAGTGACCATGCAGCTACCTACTGACAGGTTGATTACACTGAACAACTTCTGTCATGGAAGTGGTAGTGTTTTGCTCTTACTGGAATATCCACTTACTCTGGATATGGATTTGCCTCCCCTGTATGTACTGCTTCTGTTAAAACTACCATCTATGAACATACAGAAAGTCTTATCCACTGTCATGGTATTCCACACAACATTGCTTCTCATGAAGGAATTCATTTCACAGCCAATGAACTGTGGCAACAGGTCCAAGTTCATGGAATTCAACAGTCTTCCATGTCCCCCATCTTACATCCGGAAACATTTGATAGAATGGTGAAATGGCTTTTTGAAGACTCAGTTACAGTGCTAGCTTGGTGGCAATACCTTGAAGGACTGAGGCAGATTTCTTTAGGAGGTATGTATATGTGCTAAATCAGCACCCAGTACATGCTGCTGTTTCTCTTGTAGCCAGAATTCATGGAGCAAGGAATCAAGAGGTGGAAATGGGAGTGACACTACCCTGTGATGGAGGTCTACACCATTTTTATCACTCTGGTGACCCACCATCTCATGGAGTTCCCGTGACCCTTAAACCATGTGAAGACACAGCAAGAAGACAACCATCTATGAACTAGGAAGTAGGCTCACACAGGCACCAATCTGCCAGCACCTTGCTTGATCTGGATTTCTCAGCCTCCAGAACAGGGAGAATATTCTGTTATAACAACCCAAACAGACTAATGTCTTTGAGATGATTCTTCATAGGGGATACTCTTAAGTTTATGTGATTTGAACCTTTTGCCAAGCTCCAGAATATATTAAGTTGCTTATCTGATTTCTTTACTTGAACGACTAATAAACACCTTAAATTTAACATAGGAACAAGAAGATGCTGATTGTTTCTAAAAATCCATCCTCTGGCAGTCTTTCTCATCTTAAAGATTCTTCTACCTGAGTTCAGCTCAAAAACCTTGCAATTAATGTTGCTGTACGTTTTAGTCACCTTCACAGAATAGTTCCAACCCGTGGTGAGAGAACTTTGGCATTTCCTTCAAATATTGTGTGGACCCATGTGAAATGTCCAACTTTGGACCATTTTTTAATCTCAAAAACATTAATTTCAAATGGTTCAACTTAGTATATGTCCAAAATCAAACCACTTTTCTCCATCTCTACCACTATTGACCTGGGGTTCAAATCACCATTATCTCCCAACTGTAATATCTATTTTAGTAGCCACTCAATAGACTTCCAACTTGCCCTCTAGGCTATTTCTAGCCAATAGCCCTAGTGATATACGAAAGGCAGAAATCACATCATGTCTTTCTTTTGTTCAGAATCATCCGGTGGTTCCCCATTTCATTCAGAGTAAAAAACATAGCCCTTCCAATGTCCTATGAGGCCTTTATGATCTTTCTTTCTACACATGATCCCTTCCACCTCTTCCCTACTTTTGCTCTGCCTCTAACTACCCTCTCTAGTCATACTAGCCTCCTCTTGTTTCTTAAAAAACAAACAAATAAAAAAAAAACAAATAACCAGAAAATACGTTCTACTTCTTGATATGCACTTGCTGTCCCACCTATCTGGAATTTTCTCGTCTCAGTATCTGCATGGCTCTTTCCCTCACTTCCACTGAATCTCTGCTCAAATGTTACCTCAGCAGAGGGGACTTTCCTGTCTACATTAACATGGCATCATTCTAACACTCCCTATTCCTTTCTATTAATTTATCTCCATGACATTTGTCACTAATACACAAATTTATTGCCTTATAGTGTAAGTAAGTTTATACATTCTGTTAGGGAGGAATTTTGTTGTGTTCATTGCTATAGCTCTAGTCTGGCCCATATTATGTAAGTTCAAAATAAATATTTGTGAATGAAAGGAAAGGAGCTAGAGAGGGAGGGAGATTAAACCAGCAGCATCAATTGGAAATAAAGGATATAAAAGAGTGAGTGTAGTTCCCTGATGTCTCTCTTTTTCCTTCTTGGGTAGCATCCACAATTAAGCTGCTGACATAGTCTTCTAAGAGTGAGGTATCTGTGGGGTTGGAGCCATCTCTATGTATTAAAAAGATGAGACAAAAGTAAGACAATCTAAGGTTGACCACCTACTCAGTAGGTTGTTTTCAGATCAAAGGGCCTAGGAAGAAACGTCGTATCCAACAGTGTTCTCTTCAACAATTAGTACATGTTCTTCCTACTCCATAGAATTCTGTGATAATCAATGAAGATATTGCATGTGAAAGTAGGTCGTATTGTTCTAGGTAAATTTATATGGCTAATAATAGTTCAAATTCATAATTGGAATATAAAAAATATTATACAAGGAAATAAAGAATATATTGCTCCTCCCATGTGTCTATCATATGAAATGTGCCTGATATAATCCATATAGTATGATGTCCCCAGACAACCTCAGTTCGAAGTATGGGTTAATATGCCTATATTTAAACATAAGAAAGGTAACTATAAAAACAATTATAATACAAAATATTTACACAGCTGCATTTCCTGGGTTCAGAGACCTTGTATTAAAAATAGTGATTTCTCAAGAGTAAGTGTTCAGTAAACATTTGTTAAAATGGTAAAGGTTGGGAGTTCCCCTTGTGGCTTGGCAGTAACAAACCTGACACACATTCGATCCCTGGCCTTGCTCAGTGGGTTAAGGATCTGGTGTTGCTACGAGTTGAGGCATAGGTCTCAGACACAGATCAGACCCCATGTTACTAGCTTGGGAACTTCTATATGCCATGGGTGTGGCCCTAAAAAAAATGGTAAAGTTGTTTTTGTTTGTTCCTATCAAAAGCCAAGAGGCATCAAGAATTCACAACAGTTATTATTTTATACATGTATATTTTATATGTATATGTACTTTATTTTATATATCATTGTACTATTTGGCATTCACTTTATTGTATGTATTATTGTATGTATAAAATAAAGTGAATACTAAATTCAGTGTCCTTTTTCTAAAGTTTCTCAGGAAACTATGAAGGTATTTGGAAAAGCTCTATTGGGGTGGGAAGTCTGACACTGCATAACTGTGATTTAAAAGCTTTTCTGAACGCAATTCACTTTTAGGGGAGTACCTTTAGAAGTACCTTTTCTTAAAGACCAGTGGAGTTGGTTTGGACCTTCTACTTGTTCTAGAAGGTAATATTTAACACTTCTATTGGTCTTACCCTCAATGTGGCTTCAGCTTTTCAGTGTGTCTTTGGAAAGCTTTTTATTTACTTTTTATTTTTTTTTAAACTCTTTGCATTTTATTTTAACATGGAATTCTTTGGCATAGTGAATACCAAGAATATAAACCATGGCTTTACCCTAGAGGCAAAACTTTCCCTTGAACCACTCTCACTTAGTTCCATTCACCCTCCCTTGAATAGAAATTTCTTACCCCCTACATAGGCACTGGCAATGACTGCTTATGCCTACCTCAGCTTTTGAAAAAAAAAAAATTAAATAAAACTTCTGGGATAGCTGAAGGGATGTGAGATACTGATTTAAATACTGTCTATCAGAATATATTTTTAGGCTTGTATTCTAGAGAAATATATGCACACCTGCTGAGTGAACCAAGGTAGTGAAAGAAAAGTAGTAAGGGTGGTTTACCCTCTTTGAAGATGGAGTGATGGCTGGGGCTTTTCTGGCCTCAGAACTGGACTTAACAGGCAGAGGCATCAACATGCTGCAGGCACAAGGCTCTGAAATTGCCTTCCCCCTGCCCAGCCTTTCTAATTCTACTTTCTTAAGTATTAATTAGCAAATGAACCAATCCAAAACCACTTAAATGTTGGCCATTTACACACTCATTCCCATTTTGTGAAGAAAAAGGGTAGGTTAAATTACTTAGGGAAAAAAAAGGTGCCATGGTGCCAACATACTTAGTTGTTTATGTTTAATAAGAAAAAAAAAAAAAAAACCATCACACCGTCATCCTTATAGTCTTCTTTCTTCCTTACACTCTATGCTTCATATTTTTCCTGACTTTGTATGGGATTATTAAAAGAGAAAGAATTTTCACGGAAAAGCTATTGCTATAAGGTGCTGATGGTTACATTAATTTTTCCCCAGCTCTATTGCTTGGCAGGAATTTTGGACTTAACTCAGGGACTGCTTAGTGAGCTTGTCCGTGGATGGGATTAGTTTAATCTCCTCTCACAAGCCTCTAAGCACCAGGGAAGGTTGGGGTAGAGAAGCAACAGTGGTAGAGCAGAAAGGGCAGGGAAAGAAAGATTACTGGTGACCAATGCCAAGGCTTATTTTGTCCTAGAACTAAATTTGAATAGTGAGGAGAAAGGAGGAAGGGGAGCGGAGATAGGGAAGGGGAAGGGAGGGATGGCAGTGGTGGTGAATAAGAGTGTTACACTGGGATGGTGGTGGTGATCTCTTCATGATTTCACTGTGCTTGGAGTGCCTCCAAGTCCTGGGGGAAGTGCGCAAATGAGAGGGAAAGAAAAGGGGGGAGAGAAGAGTGATGATGAGAGTCCACAAATAAAGGACACTGAGAGAAGAGGGGGAAAGGAGAAATTTCTGATTATAAAGGGAGTAGTGTGGGAGAAGAGATTTGATTCACTTATTTTGGTGGAGCTTATCCATCAGTAGGATGGCCTAGGTGGGGACCAAAGTAAGATATTAACAGAGAGAATTCCTAACTTCTTCCCCTGGGATCAAGATTAAATAAATTGAACTAGACAAGTTTTATGACAGAAAGCTTATAAAATGCTTTAAGAACTCTATGGTGCAAGAGACAGATAAGGAGTTGCCATTGCTGTATCTGGAGAGAAATGCATGGGAAAGATTTGTCTGATAAATTCACTGTTTATTTAATTTAAAATTTTAGTATATACTGCTTCCTGTCCCAAATAATAATAATGAAATTTCCTCTGGTGAAGGAAGTATACTTCTGCTTATGCATAATGGGTCTTGGTAATTAAAAAAAAATACATATTCTTCAATTTTGAACCTAAACAAGAATAAATGTGTTAAATAAGACTAAAATTTCATTCTTGGTCTAAAAAAAGCAGTTAGATGTTCTCCCAAGATTATCTAAAATTGAAGATGTTAAAGCATGCAGAATTTTTCCCCTCTAAATTTTTCTATTGGTTATAGTTTATACATTTACACTTTGTATATGAATTCGATGGCTGAAGATTTAGATTTAAATTTGAAAACTGAGAGGTACTTTGCATATTTTTCATGAATATTTCTGATCACTTTGTTAATAATAAATCAGTCCATTAGAAAAAATTTAATTTGTATGTTTAAAATATCCAGTTACTGTCCATAAAAGGGATGAAAAATCAGAATACTGAGAATGTTGTTATGTGCGTACAGTGCTCTTAAAGCTAAATATTTTTGCCTGTTGAAGACTTACTCCTTGATCAGAAATAATGCAACAGACTGCTTGCCAAATCTGATTTTTTTTCTTTACATGTATTTTCAGGGATTTGTCAAATGTATTAGTTTTTCCCAAGAGATCACTTTTGACTTGTTTACCTTCTTAAATGTAGATTAGTTCTCTAATTCATTACATTTTGGAGTTTATTCTATTATTAGTTTTTCAGTCTATTTATCTCCAAAATATAGCTCATTAAAATTTAGCTTTTTTCCCCAAAGCTAATTATTTAAAACACATTTATCCTTTATATGTCTCCTTCTACATTACTGCTTTCTCATTTCTCTATATAGCCTTTTAACTACCATTCAGTTTTAAGCACGCTTTAATCTTACTGATGTATTAGTTACTTAACATTTTTTTTAAAGTTCCAACTGTAGATTTTTGGTTAATGAATTTATCTTCAATGTTTTATATTTCTAACTTAATTCCATAGAATGCGATATTTGTGATAGTCTTACGATAAGGCCGGTTTGCTTTATGGTCTATTAGGTCATCATCTTTTATGAATGTTCTGTATTTGCCTTAAAAAATAATGTGCATTCACTGGTTGTTCAGTATAAGAGAATATATGTGAATAATAGATGAATTTATTGTTTTTCAAATCTTTAATATCCTTAATAATTTTTAAGATCTGTATAACCTGTCAATTTCTGTGAGATGTGTGATAAAATCTTCAGTCTTCAATATCACTCTCACCGTGTTTACTCAGCAAAACTGGACCCTTTGCATTTCTTACATATTCAAAAGTCAAGGCCTTTGTTGTTGAGGTACCTCAGGGTGCTTTTGTCCCCAAATTCTGCATAGCTTGCTTCGGTTTCCTTGATCCCTTTAGTAAGAACCACTATGATAGAAAGGGACGAGTGAAAGTTTCTAAAACTGCCCCCCCAACTTTGGTTTCTAGCCAAGATAGTAAAACGGAAGCAATATATCCTGGAAATAATTGAAGAGATTAGTCTGACAAATACTTAAAGGACACAAGTTTTGGAGTCCTCATTATTCCCTCTTCAATTTACCTGTTTGACTCCTACAAAAACAGATGAATTGTGGCAGATCATTGTGAACTACCATAAATGCAAATGAGTTCAGTCTCAAGTGTGGCTTCTCCAGCAGATGTGCTATCTTTCTGAAATGGGCCTACAAAATATTTAGCATTTGGCCTGTGACTACTGATCTGGGTAAAGCATTATTCTCAGTCTCCATCAGTAGAGAAGCTCAAAAACAGTTCATGATAATGTGGAAAGAAATACACATTTACTGTCTTGTCTAATGGCTATTTTAATTCTCACTTTTGGTCACACTATAGTCTGCAGAGATTTTGTCATGTTGACTTTCTATGATATATTAAACTGTACAACAACATTAATGCTACCTTAACCAGACTTCACATAAAACACTCTGGAAACCTTTCTAGTACACATATGGGTAGGAGATAATCTTCATGAAGATTTAAATGTCTACCATATTAGGAAGTACATAAGAGTCCTCCTATGGCCTGGAGTCAGGAAGACATTTTCATGTACTCATTGGGCATTTGTGTATCCTGTTTTCTAAATTGACTATTTAGTATTTTGCTTACTTCTGAAATGAGTTTTATGTCCTTTTGTTATTCACTTGCAGGAAATTTCTGTGACTTTTTTTTTTTTTGCCAAACCCATGGCATACAGAGGTACCCAGATCAGAGGCTGAACCCAAGACACAGCGCACGATGGTTACAATGCTGTATTCTTAACTGCTAAGCCACCAAGGAATTCTGGGTTTTCTATATTTCATTACATGTAGGATGCATGTATTGCTAATGTTTCCTGATTTTTCTCACCCTTAATTATATCTTTTGATAAACAACAATTTTTAATTTGAACAAAGCCTAATTTATTCTTATTTTATGATTAGTATTTAAGAAATCTGTTTAAGAAAACTGACTATTCCAAGGCCCTGAACTTTTCCTCTATGCTATCTTTCAGAAGCTTTGCTTTTTTTCTTATTACTGTTTTACTATTTGCTTTTATATCTATGATTCTTCTGGAGATGAACTTTGGGCATGGTGTAAGGTAGTAGTCAATATTCATGTATTTTATTTTCATTTATTTTATTCATGTATTTTTGGATATTCAACTAAACCAGCAACATGTGTGGGGAAATGCTGTATCTATCTGCACACCCTCCCCCGCATTCTTGTTTTGTAGTATTATTTTATTCTTGTGTGCGTGTTATTTTTAGTAAAGAAAAGGTTTGTGTTATATTAAGTTGAAAGTAAGCTTTTTATATTTTGGCATTATATCAAAAATTTTTTTTGGTTATTTTGATACTTTGCATTTTCAAACATATTTTAGAATCACTTTTCAATTTCTAGAAAAAACACCAGAAGAAAAGGTATTTTCCTGGCATTCTGATTGGGATTTTATTGAGTCTATAGATGAATTTAGATATAAATTTTATCTTTGTGATATCCAATCTTTCAGTCTACAAATATAGCACATCTCTTCTGCCATTTAGATCCTCCTGATTTCTCTCAAAAATTAATCCTAGTAGAGAATCTTTTTTTCTTTTTAGGGCTGCATCTATGGCATATGAAATTTCCCAGGGTCAGGTGCAAATTGGAGCTGCAGCTCTCAGTCTATGCCACAGCCATAGCAACACAGGATCTGAGTCACATCTGGAACCTACACCACAGCTCACCATGAAACCAGATCCTTAACCCACTGAGCGAGGCCAAGGATCGAACCTGCATCCTCATGGACACTAGTTGGGTTCTTAACCTGCTGAGCCAGAATAGGAACTCCAAGAATCTTAAATATTTTCTTATCTTAAATATATTTTATTTCACCTTCACTGCAGCCCCCTTTCGTTTTGCTCCTCCATTCTAATAGCCCCCTTCAAGTTGCTACTAAAAATGTGAAAGGGTCAGAAGCACACAGAGATAGATAAGTATATCACTAGGGAAGCTCCTTTCCAGAGGATGTGAAGATTCAGTGGCCACTTCCTGGATGTGTTCACTTAGTTCATTATGGATTCATCTCTGTAAATTTTTATGCAGCCCTTACTTCTCCATCTTGTCTCAAGTATACCATGAAACACTTATTAAATTTTGAATAGATTATGACTATACCATTTCTTTGCCAGCAGCCATGGTCAGAGCTTTTAAATTACTTGCACATTGAACTTTCAGGAATAAGCAGAAGCGATGCCAGGCTTTCTGGAAGAATTCTCTCATCAGCCTTGTACTTGGCCAGCATCACTTCTTTACTTCCCCACTGTTCCCACTAGCTTTAACCCCTACTTTTTTGATTTTTTGATTTTTTTCCCTCTAGAAATACATTTATTCATTTCAATCTGACATGATTTTATAGCTTGGCTAGAATATTTTGATCATTTGATATTGTTTGGCCCTAAAGACTGGCCTAAGATTTTGCTTCCAGACATAACACATGTCTGGTCAACAGCCCCAAGGCTAATACACCCAGATTCCTACTTAGACCTACTATTCTTTTCGTGTTTCCATTTTGTCTTTGGTAATTGTTTGTAAAGCCCCATACCTACAAAGTTAATTCTGTGGGGAAAAAATTGGATATTTAGCTGGCACAATGAATTCATCTCACATCGGCTCTACATTATTAGCATTTCTTACTTATGAGAATTATCACAGTGTACTGTTACTAACTTCCCCTCTGTAATCTTACCAAAATCAATTTCAAGTTCACGTCGGTAGTTTATGGGATCTATATATTGTGTCTATGCTCAATCATACAGTACTCTGTCTTCTGTAACCTGCTCTTTTTCACTTAAAATTATATCAGGAAAATCATTCTTAGGTTATATATCTGATGACTACCAATCTTTCTTTCCTATTATTTCTCCTGAGATAAATCTTCTCATGGTTCTGAATTGAGATGATTTGATGGAACATAGAACAAAGAGAGCCACTACTTTCTACAGAGATTCAATGCATTTGGAGACATCCAATACAGGTAAAAGGTCATGTCAAAAACAGCAGGTAGAATGGTGGTTACCAGGAACTGAGGGCATGTGGGAAGTGGGAAGATGTTGGCGAAAGGGTACAAAATCAAATAAGTTCTGGAGATCTAGTATACAGCATGGCAATCATATTTAATAATCCTGCGATATAAAATTGAAAATTGCTAAGAGAGTAAGCCTTAAGTATTCTCTCCACAAGAAAAAGAAATGATAGTCATGACACATGGTGGAAGTTTTAGTTAACTCTATGGTGTAATCATTTTGTGATATGTAAGTATATCAAACCGACACATTGTATACCTTAAAACTCACACAATGTTATATGTCAGTTATTTAAAGCCAGGCGGTAAAGGAGTTGTTTAGGTGACCTTTGAAGTTACCAGAGCAGTTCTTGGTTGTGAAGCCCGGTGTTCTTACCAAGCCTGATTCCCTGGCCCAGAACCAAAGCATCAGCTGAAAAATCATTTCCCAGGTATCTTCCAGGTACACAAATTTACAATTATAACTTATTCCTCACAGCAATTTAGAATTTCGGATCTGTTCTAGGAAATCCTAACATGCCCTAGTTTTTGTGACAAAGGGCAGAGAACAAGTCCTCTCCTTCGTTGGGGCAGTCACTTGTTCTCCTATCTCCATTACCAACAAGATTTTTTTTTTCTTTTTAGGGCTGGTGCCTTCTGCATATGGAAGTTCCCAGGTGAGAGGCTGAAGTGGAGCTGCAATTTGCTGACCTATGCCACAGCCACAGCAACGCAAGATCTGAGCCCCATCTGCGACATACGCCAGAGCTCACGTCAATGCCAGATACTTAATCCACTGAGCAAGGCCGGGGATCTGACCCACAACCTCATGGGTACTAGTTGGGTTTATAATCTGCTGAACCACGACTGGAACTCCTGAACTTTTTAATTATATAGCTGTTACTACCAGATAGATAAAATTTCTGAAAGCTTAATCTCATAAAATTCTACTTCCACCTGTTCTATTTTCTCTAGCATTCTATTTACCCTTCAATATACTGCTTGAGTTCTTCCTCCATAAAGATTTTTGTAGCCATGCCAGCCCATATCAGCTTCTTACTTGGAATGTCTGGAACTTAAAATCTTCAGAACTTACAGATTCACTTCAAAGCTATGAGGAAACTTTAAAGGCTTTTAGCTTGCCAATCCAATTTTACAGAAGGGAGTCTGAGACACTGAAATGAGATAAATGGGGATGATATGTAATTTTACATTGCATAAATAGCTTGAATATGCATATTAACATGCATATCCTTTATTTCTTACATACACATATGCATGTTTGTATGCACATTACATATATGCCTGTATTACATTCTCTTAATTTGTCATCTTCCTGAGTGTTTCTCCGTTATCTCCCTCGGCCATATATTACATGTACCTAATATACTGAATTGATTTGGAGAAGACTTTAACAAAATAATTATGTAAAGACCCCCCACCCCCAAAGTATAAATAGATACTATCTGCCAATCATTCTTGGATAATAGAACATTCTTTAAATGTACTCCTTCAAACTCTTAATTCTCTTTCTCTTTTTAATCAGGCCAGAAAGAAATGCCAATAGAACAAGCTGAGGTTTAATAGTATTGCTTCTGTTCAGAGTTGTGCAGGATAGCGTGAGGATACAAGAAAAAGAAAAGACACATTCCATCTCTAAGCACAACAAAATGCAAAATGTCTAGGTGGTTTGTCAATGCGCATTTAAGTCCCTCTCTGAATGGAAACATTAAAAATTCTTCCCACTGTGGCTTTAAAAAGCTTCTTGTGTGTGAGTTTGGATTCTGCTGCCAGGCTTAGCTGGGACATTCCTCATCTCTCACCACCGAGATTCTTTAAATGTCTGTCAGCCAGTTGCAGCACTTGCTGAATAGGACAGCATTACGTCATGCTCTCAGAAAAGGTGGCAATACAAACTGGTTGTCTGTTCCCTCTGCTACTATTTATTGTAGGCAAATGTAAGTCCTTAGGTTTGAGACACAATCCCAGTGGTAACAAGTAACCTAAGGAAGGTGAAGGGGCCCGGTGGGAAGCCAGTTCTCATTTGGGAAAGCTACAGGAGGTGGGGTGTCCGGTGAACAGGGAAGAAATATGACTTAAAAGTCCAAGTGCGCTTCTGAATTTGTTTAACGGAGGCAGAATACTGACTAGTTGAGCAAATTAAGTCCTTTCAGGAACGTCCAGATAAATGATTGGTTTGCATTCAAGCAGAAAACACTATTATTTCTGGCTTCGTGTAGTGGAAATTAGAGAAAAGAGATGACAATTCCTCCTCTGTAATCTGAATATATGAAAGAGGTTAAGAAACGTGCAGGAAGGACAGTGAGGGAGAAGTACTGTTTTTTCTTTCCCCTCAAAGAAAGTTAACTTGCTGAGAAGATGTTTTAAAAATATAAAATTAATGAAAAGTGTAAAGAAATATAAATACATTCACTCATTCCCCTTGCTCTGCAAAACCTCAATCCTAAATTGTGTGGGAGGTGTGGTGAAGAGCAATGTGGTCCTGAAGGGATGGATCAGCCATGTCACTTGCTCAGCTGCGGTCCCAGCTGCACAAGAGCAACTGGTGGAGGTTGCTTGTACTTAGGACCAGTTAGTTTCAGAGTTTTGATATTTTATGTAAACTAGAACCTTCTTCAATAATCTGCATCAGAGCAATCTGAATAAAAACCCCCTTCAATGATCTGAATCTTTGAAGAACAAAATGTGACATTTATGTATTTGTGAAGGACCTCATTTATCATTAAGCTAGAACAGGGTGATGACAGAAATGCAAACAGAGTCACTGACCCCTGAAAATCAAAGAAAAAGCTAAGGCTACACAATAATATATAGAAACTAAGTATGGTTAAATTTTCAGTTTTGGTTTTAAAATACAATGCTCATATGTGTAATGGCTGTTAGATTCTAAATTAAGAAAAATTACTCTTTAATTTTGATTACACTTTGGATAATGTTATGAAAACCATTGTAAGAACAATGTTTTTCTTTATATCCTTACAACCTATGAGATACAGTATTCTATGAAATTTAGAGACGGACTTAATCACACTGAAGTTGAAGAGTATTTGTATGAATAAAAAGAGGTTTAAAAACATGTAATGTATAGCGTTGTGATTGTAATTAATAATTCTGTACTACATATTTAAAAGTTGCTAAGAGAATAAATCTTAAAAAATTCCTTACCACAGGAAAACATTTTTTTGCAACCATGTATGGTGATGGATGTTCACTAGTGTAGTTGTGTTGATCATTTTAAAATGTATACAAGTATTTAATCTTTTGTACACTTGAAACTAATATAATTTTATATATTAATTATAACACAATAAAAACATTTTGGTAGGAAAGATGAGATTAAAAAAAAAAAAGCAGAGAGAAGGGGTTATTGCCATGGCACAGTAGGTTAAGAATCTGGCTTCAGTGGCTTGGGTCACTGCAGAGGCACAGGTTTGATCCTCAGCCTGTGCAGTGCGTTAAAGGATCTGGTGTTATTGTTGTAGCTGCAGTTTGGATTCAATCCCTGGCTTGGTAACTTCCATATGCTGTGGGTGCAGCCATAAAATTTAAAAAAAAAAGAGGAGAAAAATATACAAACACACATGCAAATACATTTACTAGATGGAAGATATACAATTCACACACACATTTATATATACAGAAACATATCAGTATACTATGGATCTGGATTTAAATCTTAGTTTTGTTGCTTTTAGTTGTGTGAGGTTAGGCTATCCAATTAGTGTCTCTAAACTACAACATTCTATGGAAAATAAGTGTAATTCTGATCTTTAGAGTTGTTTAGATAGTTAGATTAAGTGATAACACATACATAAAGGGTTTAGCATTGCAACACCTGCATGGTAAATTCCCAACTGTTCTTGACACTTTGTATTTTCTTTTTATCCCCAAGTAGCTTAGTTCATGGTTTTTTCGGTTGTCTGTGTTAAGAACTTCTCTATTAAGAATGAAAGGAGTCAGTGAAAAAATATAAAAGGTCTTCACCAGAACAGACAGTTGGGGAAAAAAACTAGAGATTTCTCATATTCTGAATGTTTTATCAATATTAATACATGAACAAATAAGTGAAGGTAGGGATGGGAGGGTCTATAGAATGTGTGTTTTGATGAGTACAAGGAGACTGGATTGGTTAAGAGTTTTCATTTCCCCCTTGTTTATTTATTCCAGTACAATTTTGGATCAGGCTAATGTTTTAGTTGTCAGAGCATACTCTACCCATCATATACACTCGAAAACCTAGGTATTACCATGGCAATGAGAAAGGCTGGCCTGGATTCCTTACAGCATGAATGCTTCAAAACAAACAAACTTGTACTGTGGGCCCACACAGCCTATTTTAATCAGCATTAATGGCTCTGACAATCAGAGGCTCTTTTATCTGCTCTGTTTTCAACAAATTGCTAATGATAATGAAAAATGCCTTATGTTTGCCAACAATTCCAGAACCTCCTTCTTAAACTTAAAAGAAAAGTGGGGAGAAGTCTAAGAACAGTATCCACATATGCAATTTTTGACTGGAAAGTTCAAAGTAGTTTAAAAAAAAAAGCACAGAGGGTTAAAATGGGTTCAATTTTGAGAAAGGAGATTGTGTTACATTAACTTCAAAGCCCAGTCTTTTGCTGGGATAGAAAGGATGCTTACAAATAAAATAAGAATTGGCAAAAATTTTTCTTAAAAATCAGCATATTCAATCATTGGATGAAATAACAGATGTGGATACATTATATCGTTTAAAACTCCATTATCAGGAATTCTTTTATCAGGAGTTCCATTATCAGGAGTTCTTAAAATTCACAGACAAGGAATTAGCTCCAGGAGATGGTTGTGTCCCTGAAATTTTAGACAATATTGTGAGTTCAGTCCCATCTGTGATATGTTTTTCTGGATAGCTCAACAGTTTTTAACATGGTTTGTTATCTACAAAATTTATTATGGTTAATATTTTTCCTAGTCTTTGCATTTTCCTAGGTTGTTGACTTTTAAAGTTATACATTGGAAAGTAATTTTTAAATATATTTCAAGGGAAATCAAGAGTAATAACACTACTCTTGTGAATTCACCCTAAGTAGGAAATCCTATAGAAAAATAAGTCAACAAACAAGTTTATACCAATTGGGAAGATTTTAGCTGTCTCAATTAAAAAAATAGCTTTGAGAATATTTGACATTTCACATTGCAAGTGTTAAGACAAGAATTACATGATTAGTTACCTCAGTAATTAACTAACCTTCTCCTTTCTCCCATCTTTATGCCGTTTTCCACACGTTCACTTGCCACTCAAGGCTGAGGTCCCCAGGCATCAGGATGACAGCAGCAGCTCCAGGAATCACACGTAGAGAGCAAAGCTCAGAAGCAGTAAAAAGAACTTACTTCATGTGTCTCTATTTAAAATCTAGGAAACTTTCCCAGAATTCCCTCTGGCCCAAATTGCACTGGCTCTTCACTCTCATTGGCCCAAATTGCATCACACCCCTTTGCCTAAAACGATCATTAACAAGATGATCAGATTCATTTTATACAGATGGGGAGAGGCTTAGACCACCTGAAGGATGAGGTTGCTCAAAATAATTAAGAGATCTGTTAGGTAGAAAGAAGATGATTTTCTTGCCGTTGCATAGACCAAGTTTCAGTACTGCCTACAATGGACCCCTAGGGGATTTCTTTAATTGAAAACTTTATTTTTTATGGTTAAATAGTTCAGAAACAAGACTTGATAGTAGTATGCCAATCAGCAGGGCTTAATAAGTACTAACATTTTCGCAGATCTTCATTGAAGGAAGAAAATTCCAAATATATTTTTCATTACCTCTGCACTCAACAACTTTGAGTATATTTTCTTTTCTTCTTCCTCAGCTGTGACGATTAACCTGAATTCCTTATTTCCTTTCTCATGCAGAATTTTCTATTTATGCTATAGATTTATGTTTTGTAGGAAAATTCAAAAAATCCATTGGTGATTTTCTATTCTTGGGTAAAGAAAATAGAAAAAAATAACAAATTAGTGGGAGGAAAACAAATAATAATATTCTATTCCTAAGAACTTCTGACCGCAAGTAGGTTTTTAATTCCTTTGGTCCTAAATTTTGCTTAACCAAGCTCAAGCAAATAAGTCAATAAAAATTAGGACTATATTTCATAAGAAATGCTATTTCAATCAAAAAGTCAGTGATAATTCATCCCTCACCTGTGACCTAAAAAATCTGAAGAAATATGTCAATGAAATCATATTCTTTATAGCATACAAGAGTAGCAGGAATAAGAAGGAAATGAATTCTCATTTCATTGTATAGAAATGAAAGGATGATGATGGTTTTAGATCCATATGAATTCCTAAGTTCCACATTTTAAATATACAACTGAAAATGGGAGCCCAGTAGCACTTAGTCTACAATAAAGCATTGCTATTGTATCCATCACCAGCTGCATTCATTCTGCAGGGGAGTTTCCAGACTTTAAGAGTCTTGCCTGAAGGGGCAGGGAATTGATGCCCCTATTTGCTGTGCTATCTGCAGCATCCAAAAAATATAGGTCACTTTCTTTGTTTAAGACCTTGGAGTAATCAGTTCTCAGTTCAACTGACTCATATGGCTAGGTTAGGGAATTTGGGACTAAGCATAATTCCCACTGCCCGTAATTGATTTAACTTGCTCAGGTGCCTGTTGAGAATGTCTTATTAGTCTACTACGTGCGAAGTATATAGTAGTCAGCATAAATAAGAAACAGCTCACAAAATAGAAAAGTCCTTCTCTCTGATCATAAGCAATGGTAATGTGATAATGAGATGGGATAAATGCTCTTTTAAGTCAATATTCATATTAGTCAGAAATTAGAGTTCACTGTGGGGCTCTGGGAATGTTTCATGGAGGAACATTTGATCTGGTTCTTGAAGGATAAGAATTCACCAGGTAAAGAAAGGAAGAGAATGTCAGACAAGTAAGATACACTGTTTCAAATAGGAAAGGCAACTTCACTTGGCTCCTGACCTCTTGAAAGTCATTACTTGCTGTGTTCTTTTTATTAGATCCACTTACTTGGTTCTTAATGGACTTCAAACCTCCTCCCATTTTGAGTAAATTTTCCTGGCTCAGCTCCTGAGCTTCTGAGGCTACCCTTTAGTAATGCTTTTCATTTATTTCTTCAGTCCAACTTCGGACATCCTTTTGCCTTCTGACTTCCCTCAGAGGATCTCTTTTCAAACCAACACTCCTGTTACTCTTTCACAGTGGAACTTGGTAATTCACTGGGACCAGAGCATAAATTTATAGCAACTGGAAACCTCGTTTCCCTGTCTTCAAGCACAAGGTGAGCTTAATCCTCAGCCCTTCATCAAAACTGAGGAAAAAACATTGTGTCCTAAAGAATGAAAAAAATAACAAAATAAATATCCATAATCCACCATCTTAATGTGTATGTCACATCTTGCCTCCATCTCTCTTTCTCTCTGTTTCTTAACCTTTTTAAAAATTACTTCCTCCCAAGGAGATTTTTAGATATCTTTTCCTAATCATCCTTAGAAAAAACTTTAAGTGCCATAGATATACTGTATATCTGTCCGTATACTACTGTATGTTTATCTGAATTGATAATTATTTTTTAAAGTAAGATTATTTTTGTCTCCTCCAGAATCAAATTCTGCCTGCTGAGGGCAATATTGCCCTGTTGAGAATGCATGACTGACCCATCTATCTATTCACCTATCTATAAATCTTCCACTTTTTCTCCCAAAAGAAAAACAATTGCTAAACCTCAGTGAACGTAAATTTATGAAAAGGGAAACTCTGACCAATTCACAGGGGCATTATGAGATATGATTTATACAAGTGTTCTGATATCAAAGTCACTGTACAAATTGAATTTTGAAGAAAATTTTGAATGAACAGAGGTTTTTGAGCACCATCTTGGCTGTTTTATATCCCTAACATCTGCTCTATGACCTCTGAATAATCTATTTAATTTCCCTACCAATATTTTATGAGAGAGACTCTGTGTACATTTGTGTATGGGTGAGTGCATTTTGCTCACATTTTGTACAAATATTTCAACTATTAACTAAAATGTAGTCATCTTAATGGATATTAGAGGACAGACTTGTGGTTGCCAAGGGGGTGGGGGGAGGAGGCAGTGGGAGACACTGGGAGTTTGGGTTTAGTAGGGCAAAGTATTATATTTGGAATGGATAAGCAATGAAGTCTTACTGTATAGCACAGGGAACTATATCCAATCCCTTGGGATAGACCGAGGTGGAAGATAATATAAGAAAAAAATATATATATGAATGACTGGGCCATTGTTGTACAGCAGAAATTGTCACAGCATTGTAAATCAACTATACTTTAATTAAAAAAAAAAGAATTCACTGACTATTTGTATAATCCCAATTCAATCACTGAGAAGCAGAATCTCTTTGGGTAAAAGCTCTAGGATTCATGAGAAAAGAACTTAGTCAATGCTATATAAGTGAGGGTATTTCTTAGGAGTGTCCTTATACTATATGATCTTTCAGGAACCTCTGATTTGATTATTTCTGGAATGTTAAAAAAAATAAATGGTCTTTTTTACTGACCACATGCAAAGTAATCAGGTGCCCCCAGATAATGTTATTTTTTTGTTGAGCAAATGTTAAAAAAGATTTGCTCCATAAAAAAGTAAGGGAGATTTTATTCAGTTAACCTCTAGGCAATTAAATGTGTAAAATTTGCCTTCCACTCTAATGCAATTTAGGCATTCACACTAAAAAAAAATGTTCTACTGATATGGAACTACTTCAGGGAAGATTTTAAGTCAGTATAAATACATTTCCGTATAATTTTCTCTTAAAATGGACTAATTTTGAGGCTTTTATTTGTCAATGACTGTACAAATTTTTCCACCTCTACATTATGTTTGGTGGATAGACATGCTTTAAAGTCAAGTATCTAGGCTTGAATCCCGTATCTAGCATAAGGTGGTTTTGTCCTTCTGAACTTCAGTTCCCTCATTTAAAATAATGGAAGTACTATTATATATTTACAAGATTTGGAAGAAGATTAAATGAGATAATGAACCTGGCACAAAGGAGATGCTAAAAAATGTCAATGCTTCCCCTAGTTTCTGGCCACATTTCACTCCAAGTGCAGAGATGGCGCTAGCTTATAGATTTGTTAGTGGACATTAGCTATGAACCACCTTCTCTACTCTAAGCACCAGGGCAATTGTAGGTAATTGATAAATAGGAGGAAAAGGAAAACTGCCATTTTTCATTCAATATGAAATATTTCTAGAGCATAAACTAAGTAAAGCCCCATGGCAGGCTCTGTGAGGGTTTTAGGGATTTCATAAAACCAAGAGTTCACTGAAAAGTGGATGCGAGAGATTTTAAAAAAGTAATCAACCTTATAAGGCAGGGCTTTGATAATCCGCCGTTACAACAGTTCAAGAAAAATGCTGTGAGGGCACAAAGGAGGATGTGTACAGTTGTATTTGAAGGAAATCATCTTTATCACTAAAAAAAAAGTAAAGAGCTTAAAAAAATGACCTTTTTAGGAATAGACCTGTGACATAAAGACGAGTTTTCCCTGAGTCCTGACCCAGAAAGAATTTCCATTTGAAAATATTTCCTTTTGACATTTCATGTGCTAGTGTTATAGACCAACTGCTTCCTTTTGCTTTCATCCTATACTGTATGGGCACCCAGGAACGATAAAATAAACTGGCCAAATGTCCAGGGGGGCAGATCAGCTATGGTTGTTACAAGGAGCAACTGACACAGCATTCCTCAAAAATGTCTTGCATTTGGGTTTAGGGAACATGGTTTGCCAAAAGGGAAATTTGTGGGGTGCTAAATTTAGAAGAGAATAGAAAAGTTTTGGGCTTCGAAATCCCATTTGGCTCCTAACCCAGACACAACTTCAGGGCTGTGTGGGGCTTTTTCTCTCTCTTCTTTTTTTTCTTTTTCTATTTTATTCCCATGGCAGTCTTAGAAGAAGGAGCAAGAATTCTTTTCAAGCAAGAATGTTTATTGCCTGCACGATGCAGGCTTCCATTTAGTTAGAAAAACATGTTTTTCAATTAACTTTCCCTTGATAAACAATGATTTAATTTAAAGGGATGGTTGTTTTGCAAATTGCAATAAAATGCATTTTATGTAGGAGCAAACCGTACTTTTCAGAAGAAGGAATGCTTAGTTGCCAAAGTTTATAGAAGCAGAGTCTAATTTTTGAATTCTTACTTCTTATGCCTCAATATTTTTAGTAGTGTACCTGAAATGCAAAAGCATGAAGTAGTGTTCGAGTGAACATGGCATTCATCCAGCCTAATCCATTTGGCTTTCATTAGTTTGGCTTTGGGTGAACAAATTCTCCTTGCTGATAGCAATTCAATTTAAAACTGATGAGACTGGGCACATCCAGGGTGGGATGGCCATCGATATGGCTGGACCTAAAGATTATCATACTAAGGAAAGTAAGTCATAAAGAGAAAGACACATATCACTTGGTATCACTTATATATGGAATCTAAAATATGATAAAAACATATCTATGAAATAAAAACAGACTCAGAGACACAGAGAACGGACTTGTAATTGCCAAAGGGAAAGTGGATAGGGAGGGGTTTAGGGTGGATAGGGATTGGGAGTTTGGGGTTAGCAGAGGCAAACTATTATATATAGGAAGAATAAACAACAAGGTCCTACTGTGTAGCACAGGGACTATATTTAATATCCTGTGATAAATCGTAATGGAAATTAATATGAAAAAGAATATATATGTACATATATACAATGAATTACTTTGATGTACAGCAAAATTAACAACCCTATAAACCAACTATATTTCAATAAAATAAAAAAATAGATTGACCCCTCAAAAAAACTGATACAAGTCTTGATTTGATTGAGCATGAATGCCTCCTCATGTCCTATCAAATATCCACACTTGATTCTCTCTTTTTGTCTTATTCTCTCCCTCATGCCCATATTTGATGCTTAAGGGCTTGGGGGTTATCAGAATATTTATTCCATCGTTGACGTTCTAAGACAAGTAATTAGAATGTAAATTTCTTGAATCCCACTCAGTTAACACCATAAAATCATTTCTAGACATATTCACATTTATGAAATATATAAAGAGGAAAATATACAAGAATAAAGTGTTAACCTGAACATAAATTATTGCATAAAAATATGTAGTAAATCTCCCATAAAGCTAAATTGAAAGTGTACTGATTTTATAATCAATCATGGTGACAATGATAATGAAAAAAACCCAATATTAGCTATAACAGCAATTAACTAAAGAATGTACCTTTCCCTCCCTACATTCCTTTCTTCACCACCAGTAGAAGCTATGAGAATAAGTCTTATTTAACAACTTAAGCTCTTATCAGTGGCATTTAAAAATGCTTAGCTTGGTGTATTTACAGTAAAGTAGAAATCACCAGGTAGTATTTGGTCCAGGAAAAGGTTTATTTCTTAATTTTGGCAAGAGCGTCCAGTTTGAAAATGGGGATAGAAGTGAGAGAAAAGCACAATGCTAGTAATCTAAATAATTATACGAAATACCATACTGAGATGATCCTACATATTTTGTAAGCTTTTAGGAAAATGTTTTCTACAAAAACAGGTTTGTATGCTATTCTTATACATGTCTTTGAGAAACGATGTGCACGTGTGTGTATAACTTTGTAAGAAATCTTCATTACTCATTGGACATGAAGAAAAACAAAGTTGCGTGCAGCTCATACTCCCCAAAAGAGTAGACGTGGCATGTCCATACCTGTTCTGGAATGCTCTACACGTCGTGGGGGTATCTAAGCAACCTCATTAACCCTGGACCATTTTGTGGGTCTAGGGATGCCAAAGGCCACCATACACTGTCATCAAGACACCACACCATGGAGTGTGTTCTTTAATGAATAACTAAACCTTTCAAGAAAGGAGAAGAGGTACTGGGGGGAAAACAAATTCTAATGGGTTCATAATAAGCTTTCTTAAAAAGATAAACTAGATTCAGAGATGGGAAGTTAGCAGTTGTATGTGTATGGTTTCTTTCCAAATGATGTCTGAAGACAGAAGATCCAGATAGGAACTGGAGACATCTGTGAGATTCCCCCAGAGAAAATTATAACCCTCATTCTGACTATGGGAAAGTCAAATGTAGTACAGGTATAAGCATGTATGACTCTCTTATCTTATTTAGTTATCCCAACCATTCAGCAAGTTCTGATATACGTGTAAGCATCATGTGATATTTTTAGATTTTAAATATAAATTTAAATTAAAATATATTAATATGCTGTATATATTAATATATAAAGTTTTAGCATTATGTAATATATACAGCATTATACATTAAACATTAGCATTATACAGCATTATAATTCAATATCTATACATGTTACAAAGTGCTCATTATTACAAAGTACCCATTCCCCAAATCCTTTCCCTCTGGTAACCATTAATCTCATCCCTGTATCTATGAGTTCATATCTTATTTTCTTTGCTGATTTGTTGTGTTTTTGTCTTTTTTTTGTATTTAGATTCCACAAGAGTGAAATCCTAAACTGTTTGTCTTTCTCAATCTGATTTATTTTACTTAGCATGATACCTTGATACCAGCCCATTCATGTTGTTACAAATGGCAGGATTTTTTTTAAGTCTAGATAGTACTCTATTGTGTATGTATAACACATTTTCTCAATCCGTTCACCCATCAAGGAACACAAGTTCTTTCCCTATCTTAGACATTGTAAATAATGTGTAATCTTTTCAAATTACTGTATTTGTCTTCTTTGGATAAATACCCAGAAGTAGATTAGTTTGGCCTCACTGCTAAGACTGATATACTGATGTCAGTGAAGTTACTGCCTAGGTTCACTGCTAGGAATTTTCTAGTTTCAGGTCTTAAATTTAAGTCTTTAATTCATTTTGAATTAATGTTCATTTTGTGGGGTAAGGAAGTTGTCTAGTTTTATTCTTTTGCATGTGGCCTCCCATTTTTCCCAATACCACTTACTGATGAATCTTTTCTCCATCGTATATTATTTGCTCTTCTATCATAAATTAATTGTCCATATACATGTTCCATTGATCTGTGTGACTGTTTTTGTGACCAAACCACACACTTTTGATTACTATCGCTTTAGAGTATAGTTTGAAACCAGGAAATGTTATGCTTCCAACTTTGGACTTCATTCTCAATACTGTTTTAGTTATTTGGGATACTTTGTGGTTACAAAAAAATTTACAAATTATTCATTATAGTTCTGTGAAGTATGCCATTAGAAGTTTGATAGGGATTATATTGAATCTATAGGTTACTTTGGACATATTAACAATATTTATTATCCTAGTCCATGAACATGGAATATCTTTCCTTTTTTTGTGTGTGTATCTTCTTCAATTTCTTCTATCAGTATCTTACAATTTTCAGTGTGTAGGTATTTCATGTCCTTGGTCAAATTTATTCCTAGGTATTTTATACTTTTTGATACAATTAGAAGTGAGATTGACTTCATAATTTCTTTTTTCCTGGTATTAGTGTATAGAAATACTGCAGATTTCTTTGTATATTGATTTCGTATCCTGCAACTTTAGGAAATTAATTAATTAGTTCTAATAGATTTTTAGTGTGTTTTTAGGGTTCTCTATGTATTTATTATCATGCCATCTGACAGTATTCTTCCTTTTCAATGTGAATGCTTTTAATTTACTTTTCTTGGCTAATTGCCATGACAAGGACTTCTGATACTATGTTGAATGAAAATGGCAAAAGTGAGCATCCTTGTCTTTTTCTTGATCTTAAAGGAAAAGCTTTCAGCTTTTCACTAGCGGGTATGTTTTCTGTGGATTTGTCATATATGGCCTTTATTATGTTGATGTATATTCCCTCTATACCCATTTTTTTGAGAGTTATATAATATGTGGATGTTGACTTTTGTCAAATGGTTTTTCTTAATCTACTGAAATAATCACTTAGTTTTTATTATTTATTTTGTTAACATGATGTATCACATTGATTGATTTGCAGATATTGTACTATCCTGGCATCCCTGGAATAAATTCCAACTAATCATGTATATGATTCATTTAATGTATTACTGAATTTGGTTTGTTAATATTTTTTGAAGATTTTTGCGTCTATGTTCATTGACAACATTGGCCTGCAATTCTGTGTGTGTGTGTGTGTGTGTGTGTATGGTTTGTCCATGTCTGATTTTGGTATTAGATTAATATTGATTTCATAAAATGTTTTTGGAAGGTTCCTTCTTCAATTTGGGGGAAGATTTTAGAAGGATAGGCATCAAATCTTCTTTGATTTCCTTTAAATTCACTAGTAAAGCCACCTGTTTCTGGGTTTTTGTTTACCTGGAGATTTTTAATTACTCTTTTTTTTTCTTTTTAGGACTGCACCCGTGGCATATGGGGGTTCACAGAATAGGAGTCTAATCAGAGCAACAGCTGCCAGCCTACACCACAGCCATAGCAATGCCAGATCTGAACTACATTTGTGACCTACACCACAGCTCATGGCAATGCTGGATCCTTAATCCACTGAGTGAGGCCAGGGATGGAACCCACAACCTCCTGGTTCCTAGTTGGATTCGTTTCCACTGTGCCACAATGGGAACTCCTTTAATTTTTCTTTCAGTCTCCTTACTAGTAATCAGTCCTTCAGATTTTATACTTCTTTATAATTCAGCCTTGGAAGATTGTATTTCTTAAGAACTTAGTAATTTACTCTAGGTTGTCCACCTTTTGGTGTATAATTGATCATAGAAGTCTCATGATCCTTTGTATTTCTGTGGTATCAACTGTAACTTCTCCTCTTTCATTATTTATTTTATCTGTTTGACTCCAACTCTCTCTCTTTTTTTTGTTGGTTAGTGTACCTAAGATTGTTAACTTTATCTTTTCTTTGAAAGATGTCTTTACTTTCAAAGAATCAGTTCTTAGTTTTGTTGATCTTCTCTACTTATTTTTTTGGTCTCTATTTTATTTATTTCTGCTCTGATTTTTAAATTTCCTTTTTCTGTCTAATTTTGTGCTTTGCTTGCTCTTCATTTTCTAGTCTCTTTAGATGTAAAGTTAGGTTGTTTATTTGACATGTTCTTGTTTCTTGAGGTAGGCCCATATTTCCATGAATTTCCCACTTCGAAATGCTTTTGCTATATCCCATAGGACTTTCATATGTTGTATTCTGCTTTCACTTTTCTCAAGGTATTTTTTGATCATCTTTTGATTTCTTAATAACCTATTGGTTGCTCAATTGCCTGTTATTTATTCCCCATATTTTTATGAATGTTTCCCCATCGTGATTGATATTCTAGTTTTATATTGTTATGACTGGAGAAGATGTTTAATATAATCTTCTTGAATTTATTGACTTGTCTTGTGATCTACAATGTGATCAATCCCAGAGAACATTCCATGTGTACATGAGAAATGTATATATAATTTTCTTCTTTTGGATGGAATGTTCTCTCTCTCTCTCCCTCTATATATATATGTATATATATATATATATATATATATATATATATATATATATATATGGTTTATCTGACCTAAGCTATCATTTAAATACAGTGTTTCCTTATTGATATACTGACTAGATGATAGATGATTTAGCCATTGGTGTAAACAAAACGTTAAAGTCTTATACTATTATTGTATTGCTTTCAATTTCTCCCTTTAGGTATGTTAATATTGCTTTATATATCTTGGTGCTCCTTTGTTGGATGCATATAAATTTATATGTTATATCTTCTTACTTAATAAACCTCTTCACTATTATATAATGATGCCCTTCTTTGTCTTTTATTACAGTCTCTGTTTTAAAGTCTATTCTTTTTAATTAAGTCCCATTTGTTTATTTTTCTTTTTATTGTCATTACTCTGACAGGTGGATCTGAGAAGATGTTGTTGTCATCTATGTCAGAGAGTGTTTGGCCTATGTTTTCCTCTAAGAGTTTTATAGTATCTGGTCTTATATCTAGATCTTTAATCCGTTTTGAGTTTATTTTTGTGCATGGTGTTAGGAAGTGTTCTAATTTCATTTTTTTTTTTACATGTAGCTGTCCAGTTTTCCCAGCACCACTTATTGAAGAGGCTGTCTTTTCACCAATGTATATCCTTGAAAAGTTTCTGCACAGCAAAGGAAACCCTAAAAAAACAAAAAGACAACCCACAGAATGGGAGAAAATATTTGCAAATGAATCAATTTACAAGGGATTAATCTCCAAAATTTACAAACACCCCCCTACAGCTCAATACCAAAGAAACTAACAACCCCATCAAAAAATGGGCAGAAGATCTAAACAGACAGTTCTCCAAAGAAGACATACAGGTGGCCAAAAAACACATGAAAAGATGTTCAACATCACTCATTATTAGAGAAATGCAAATCAAAACCACTATGAGGTACCACCTTATGCCAGCCACAATGGCCATCATCAGAAAGTCTACAAACAATAAAGTGCTGGAGAGGGTGTGGAAAAAAAAGGATCCCTATTACACTGTTGGTGGAAATGCAAATTCGTGCAACCACTGTGGAAAACAGTATGGAGATTCCTCAGGAAACTCAAAATAGAATTACCATTTGATCCAGCAATCCCACTCCTGGGCATCTATCCAGAGGAAACCATGACTCAAAAAGACACATGTACTCCAGTGTTCATTGCAGCACTCTATACAATAGCCAAGGCATGGAAACAACCTAAATGCCCATCGACAGAGGAGTGGATAGGGAAGGTATGGTACATATACACAATGGAATATTACTCAGCCATTAAAAGGAATGAAATAACATTTATAGTAACATGGTTGGACCTATAAATTATCGTGCGAAGTGAAACCAGTCAGTTAGACACCAATATCAAATGCTACTGCTTACATGTGGAAACTAAAAGAGGACACAATGAACTTCTTTGCAGAACAGATAATGACTCACAGACTTTGGAAAACCTATGGTTTTCAAAATGAGACAAGCTGGGGGGTGGGGAGATGCACTGAGGGTTTGGGATGGAAATGCTATAAAATTGAGTTGTGATGATTTTTTACACCTATAATTGCAATAAAATTAATTAAGTAAAAAAAATAAAGTCTTTTCTGTCTGGTTTGAGTACAGCTACTTCAGCTTCCCCCATCCCCATTTCCACTTGTATGTAATATCTTTTCCCATGACCTCACTTTCAGAAAACCCGCCTGGCCGCCAGAACCAGGCATGCTATGGGTATCCCTTTGTGGGCTGCATGAACCCTTATGTCATGGAAGAAACTTATAACAACCTATTCAGGCAAATGTTAATACATTTTATAAAGGTGAAAAATAAATTCAAATGACTGAAAAGAAAAGATTAGATATTTGAACTTAAATTTTTCTGTTTTCAAAATCAAAACTTTTCTTATTACTTCCATGAGATGATTACTTCATTTTGCTTGAACACTTGCATTCAGCAATACTTCTATTAATGAGAGAGATCCAATCTGTGGTCACATTTCTCTATTAACATAGCCAGATGAAGTAAGAAAAAAGTCACAAAGAAACAGAGAAGTATGAAAAACCTAAGTGAGAAAAAAGCATAACATTTGTATAGCACTTTGTAGATTAGAGTGTTAGATTAGATTGCATGTTTATTTTACTTGATGTGCTTTTGCCAACTCTTTATAGACTGGTACTCCATTTCACAAGTGAGGAAATGAGAAAACAGAGACAGTGCAGTGGAGTAACTTGACCAGATCATGATGCTGCTAAGTGGAAGAGCTTCCGTAAGAATCTAAGTCTGTTAACTCCAGATACTGTCCTCTTTTCACTGTTTTTCACTGTATCTCACAATGTGGTTTTCTTCTCTGCTATAATTTGACTGGCTTTCCCTATCTTCCCTCTTAAGTTGGGAAATCACAATGATATCTCAGAATACTGAGTAAAATTTCAAAGAATATTTAAAATGTTAGGCATCTATGATGTAATCACAGCATATACCTGAAATGTATTTATATATATAATAATTCAGTATTGAGCTGCTAGAGAGATGTGAGAAATAGAGACAAAGAACAATTTTTTTGAAGCTGCTGTGTAGAACTTATCCTTGGTAAAGTTATTGGGTTACAAAAGTTTTTGAGTTTGTTTTTAAGTACACAGCTTCCACTTTTAAAGTTTCTTCCCTTTAATAGCTTCCATCCTTTCTCTATGAATCAAATGCCTAGAATCTTTATCCTTGTCCTCAGACCTTCTTCTAAGCCTTTCAGTGTTTAAAACCCTCCTTCCCCCTACACAGAGATTCTCAGAATAAGGAGGTACCCTCAAAATAACAAGAGGGGTCCTATTTTAGAGTGGCCTACCTTAGTGAATGAGAATCTTCTAGTCACTGGAGATGTTTAAACAAAAGGGGAAAATAATTCTTTCTACTTCTACCCCATGCATTTAACATTTTTTATTAAAGACCAGGGTGCAGAAAGAAAGCATATTGCCCCCACCTGCCATTGACCTAGAATGGGTACCAGGTTGACCATATCACACATGTGACCTTGCTGGACTCCATTTCCTAGAGCTTTTGGTGCTCTTATACCTACACCCTAGGTGTTTTAGCATTTGTCTAAGTCCCACCAACAAAAGACTGATTTATCTTCATTCAGTCATTCTGAGCTTCTAGACAGAACAGAAAATAGGTTTCTGCTTTTGAGAAGGGTCATGATGACCCATATGTAAATTTCTGCATTCCTGGAGGGGGCTCCCTAAATTGAATGCTGCTAGTGTTTTAAATCTCTGGACCTATTTTATTTTCTTAAAATGAAGCCTCTATTAGATGACTAGGAAGTCGAAGGGGAGCATAACTGACTTTGGGTTTATGAAGGTGTCCTTGCTCTGTTTAATTAAAACTGCCTTAAGGCGTTTTAATCCAATTTTTTCTTGTATTCACAATATATTACTAAAATCTGCTGACTGTTTATATTTCAGTAAAGAGCTTCTCTTACCCTAAGGAAATAACTTAAGCACTAAGGCATTTGGACAAGTAGAGGTTTTCCCTGTTATTTGAACTGAGAATAACTGTTTCATATATATATAATTGCCTAATAATGTAAAGATAAATTTTACTTCAAGAAAATTCAATTTATTACCCAGAAAATCTGTAAAATTAGTAAATTGCTATTCCATTTTGAGGATAAAATTAAATTTTATATTTTGCACAAATAGTAGAAGCTTTCATCCTGATGTGAATGTTGAAATGCAGAAAAAATTATTAATAAGACTTGATCTAGTTTACATGACTTATAAGTGGGATGGTCATTATTTAAATCCAAGTTTAATGCTATGAAGATTCGGGTTTTGTTCACAGCTCCAGTGTACCTTACTTACTGAGATGCTGTCAAGAAAGTGCATTCCTTTTACTCTCAGGCAGAAAACTAACAATTTTTTCCCAATATAATATATTAAATGTATTACAAATGCTTTGGAAACTAGAAGTGATATTATAAAATGAGGCATGGCATAATTAGTATGGGGCAGCTTTCTCCATTCCCTTCTCCAGGTATGTATTTATTGAGCAGAGGATCCTAGGCCAAACCTGAAGGTAAGTCTTTCATTTAGTTGTGTTTTCCCAGAGCTCTAGATGGATTTAACATTAGTTCCATTTGTCCTGCACCCAACAAAGGATCACCGAGTAAGACATTTCCTTCCTCCCTATTTTTTGTCAGTAGGTCCTATCAAATATCCAAAGGATACCTACTCTTTTAACTTAGAAGCTAAGGTACCCTGGGTGTTTTTGGTCCCCCTGAACAGAGTGCAATCGCTTTTAACCTGAAACATCAAACTTTAAACTTCAAAGAGGAGTCTCTTGTAATCATCCCAGGAAGGTCCCCAGCTGTTTCTCTTCTTTGATTGTTCCAGAAAGCAATCCTTCCACAATGAGTCCAGCACCTACTCACCCAGACTCTGCTTAGGAGCAACTCTGAGCTGGCCAGGCACTCTTCCTCCTCAGGAAGGTCTCCACAAAAACCAAGCTTTACCTTATCATAAAGCCCTTGTCTTTCTTCTGCACCAATTCTGATATGGCCCAGATCACCACTTCTTGGTACAAATATTCTCACTTGAACACCGGTGCTTTACAAAGAATCCTTTCCTTTCCTGGGCCACCATTCTTTGCAAATTGATTTAAGGAGAATTGAATAAGAGTGATAGAAAAATAGGGCACCAGGTCTCCCTCCAATATGCATTTTTTTCTCATCTCTCAGGAGCCTCATTTGTCCCTTTACTACTCTGGCCACACAGTGTTCTAGGCTTGATAAAGTTTGTTAGGTATTGAATGAACCGATTCATTAATCTAGCTACTTTCCCGCCCTACGAGCCTATAAATCTATCATCACACTGAGAAGGATTAAAAACAAAACAAAACCTCAGAATGGGAAAAAAAAAATCCAACACTACAGGAATGTCTGAACCAGGAAGGGACTCAACAAAAAATGTTTCCTGCGAATTTACATCAGTAAGAGGATTACCTCTGGAGGGGTATTGGTGCCTTTTTTTTTCCAGAGTAAGCAGTTGTGGGGCAGTTTGGACTCACCTTTTAGCCTCTGGTTTCATTAAGACCTCAGTTCCTGGGTGGAGAACTGACTAGGACGGCTGGCACCTGAATGAGAAGAGCTTTATTACACTATGGAAAGGGAGAAGCCATATACAACCTTGACCATGCAGCTTTGGATACTGGGAATCCTCTAAAACTCTCTACTTGTTGCTATTCTTGAAAATCAACTTTACTAAGATAAAACTTGTTTAAAACAAACCAAAACCATTTTAAGTGGAATTTGATGGATCTTGGCAAATATAAACTTATTTGGTGTAAATGCCATCACAATCAAGATATGTAATATTTCCAGCATCCTAAAGAATTTCTTCAGAAATTCTTCTTTCTTCTTTGTAGACAATCCACCCCCACTTCAAACCAAAAACAATCATTGATCTGGTTTTGATGACAATAGATTAGTTTTGCCTCTCCTAGAATTACATACAAATAGAATTGTCCACTATATACTCTGTGTCTAGCTATTTTTCTCAGCATAATGTTTTGAAATTTATCCATATGGTTTCATGTGTTTAGTAGCTCATTTATCTTTACTACTATGTGCTATTCTTTTATGTATATGTTACAATTTAGCTGTTTGCTTGGTTTTGAACATCTAGTTGCTTCCATTTTTTGGTTTTTATGAATAAAGTTGCTATGCACATTTTGTATAGGTCTTTGAAGGGACATATTTTTCCCTTTGTCTTGGATAAAAATCTAAGAATGGAGTTGCTGAATCATATAGTACATGTATTTTCAAGTTTATAAATAATTGCCAAGCTATTGTCCAAAGTGGTTGTATAATTTTACATTCCCACCAGAAATGTGTGAGTACACTCACTTGTGTTGAGATAATCATAATGAATTTTCCCCTTTATTTTGTCACTATTACAAATTCTGGTAAATAACATTTATTTGTTTGTTTGTTTGTTTATTTATTTATTTATTTTTTATGGCCACACTTGTGGCAGATGGAAGTTCCTGGGCCAGGGATTGAATCTGAGCAGTAGCTGCCAATCTACACCACAGCTGCAGCAACCCCATATCTTTAAATCCACTGCATCAGGCTGAGGATTGAACCTGCACCTCTGAAGTGAACAGAGACACTGCATTCGGATCCTTAACCCCCTGTACCATGGCAGGAACTCCCTGATTTATTTTTGAATATTAAACCAATCACATTTTTGGGCCGAACCCAACTTATTTATTGATTCCAGGATATTAGCTCATAGCTTTTTTTTTTTTTCTAGTAATGTCTTTATCTTATTTTGATATCATCAGAAGGCTTGGGAAATTTCCATTACTTCATTTTCTGAAAGAATTTGTGAAGAAGTTGTATTATTTCCATACTAAAAGGTTAATAAAGAGTTCCTGTTATGGCTCAGTGGGTAATGACCAGTATTCATTAAGATGTGGGTTCAATCCCTGGTCTTGCTTAGTGGGTTAAGGTTCTGGCATTGCAGTGAGCTGTGGCGTAGGTCACAGATGAGGCTTGAATCTGGCATTGCTGTGGCCGTGTCATAGGCCAGGGGCTCCAACTTGACCCCTAGCCTGGGAACTTCCATATGCCATAGATTGAGTCTTAAAAAGACAAAAAAAAAAAAAAAGATTCACCAATACTGCCATTTGAGGCTGACATTTTTCTTTATCATAGCACTTTTAAGTTTTATTCATACTTTTCATAGACAATACACCACTGTGAAA
Organism: Catagonus wagneri; assembly: GCA_004024745.2. Classification (NCBI taxonomy): domain Eukaryota; kingdom Metazoa; phylum Chordata; class Mammalia; order Artiodactyla; family Tayassuidae; genus Catagonus; species Catagonus wagneri. Next base: position 46,222,805 of record PVHT021183693.1, on the reverse strand, counting down.
AATCCCTAGAGATGAGGCTGAGCACTCCCCTGGACCACAGAGACTGGGAAGGACTACATCAGAAGGTAGGAGAAGCAGCTATACTTTGATGGCATCATTCCTCCCCACTCTGGCACAGTGCTGCACCAAAAAGGCTCCCAAAGCCCATAGTTTCTCCAGAGGCTAAAAGAGAATCCAAGGTGGACTTCCAGCTTCCCTGGCACTGTGGGATGCTTCTTAGGAAACCCACTCAGGTCTCACGGCAATTACTCGGGCAAGCTGTGGAGTTTGAACACTGGGGATCAGATAAGAGACAGTGAAGGAAGCCAGGTCTTAGAGCAACCAGGGCTCAGATCTTGGCTCACTGATTTCCTGTTTGCAGCCACTTTTCCTTGGCTCCCAAGGAGAGATCCTACCCAATGACTCTGCCCTTCAGCAGAGCCCAGCTACTGACCCCATCTAGCCAGGGAACTAATGGCAGTTCTGCATGATTTTGATTCCCAGTCAATAAGTTCTTCCAGACATGGAGTCTGTCCTAATGATTCGTCTGGACAGAGAAACAAATTCACAGTCCTACCCAGCTGCTGAGTGTAGCCTTCAGTCCCACCCGACTTATAAGCCTGGCTAGAGAACACAGGCAACTTGAGTCCATCCTAAAGCTCCACTTGGACCAGGAGCCAAGCCAGCTGCCCTGCACAACTATTAAATGCAGCCTCTGGCCCTGCATAAACAGGGAGCTTGAACAGGAACCCTAGGTAGCCTCACAGCCCAGCCTGGGGTACTACCCTGCAGCAGAACCCAGGCTATGAACTTGACTAGTTGCTGAACACAGCCTATGGCCTCTCCTAGACAAGAAGCCCAGCCAGTGATTCCACCCAATCATGAAGCATAACCTGAGGCTCTGTCTCCAGGGAGAGAATCTGGGTAGTGCTCTGTGAGAACACAGAGCATAGTCCCAAGCCCCATCCAACTATGGAATACAGAGGGAGAGCCCAGTCAGTGACCTTGCCCAATAGTGCAGCATAGTCACAGGTCTACCGTAATTAAGAGTACTAGCCTGTGACCCTACCCAACTTCAGGGAGTAGCCTGCCGAGCACAGCCTGAGGCTCCATGATGCCTACCTTCAATCCCACCTGCACTATCTTGGTTAAGGAGCAGGGCCTGAGACCCCACTCCTGAGACCAGGAGCAGTTGTGGAGCCCATCTGACAGCCCAGTCCAGTAGCAGAGTCCAGCCAGTAGCACCACCCTACAAGGAAACACATTCTGAGATCTGGACAGATCAGAAGTGACTGCAAAACCCAGCTCATGGCCCCATCTGACCACAGAGCACCGTCAGAAACTCCACTTGATCAGGAGCCCATCCAGTAGCCTTGCTTGAATTTGGGTCCTAATCAGTAGTACCCCTCAAGCCTTGGGAGCATAGGGAGTGGCCTTGCCTAGCTAGAGATCTGGATAGAAAGCTGCACCTGCCCATGGACACTACCAGTTGATCTGCGGGTACCTCAAGCTGAGCTAACTAGTAAGTCTTTCTCTGAAGTTTTTTTTTGGCTCTTGACAGTATATGAATATATTTTATAATGCAAGTTTTTAACAGGTGATGGGAGACTTATACCTCACAAAATTTTGCTGTATTTTAATTATTGTTAATCTGAGCACTTTTCTTAAAAATGTTATAGGATTTCAATATCTTAACACCATGGTATTTTTTTGTTGTTGTTGTTGTTTCTTTTAGCTTTTTAGGGCCGCATCTGCAGCATTTGGAGGTTCCCAAGCTAGGAGTCTAATTGGAGCTACAGCTGCCAGCCTATGCTACAGCCACAGCCATGCGGGATCCGAGCTGCATCTGAGACCTACACCACAGCTCATGGCAATGCTGGATCCTTAACCCACTGAGTGAGGCCAGGGATCGAACCCGCAACTTCACGGTTCCTAGTCAGATTCATTTCTGCTGACTGGAAAACCCACACCATTTTACTTAACTCATAATGTCATGTATTACAGCTTTAATGTGGTCCATCTTCCCTCCTTACATCTATAGCTTCTTATATAAATGTGTGAAGCTCAAATTAACACTGTATTTAGTTGAGTTCTTTTATCACAGCAAAGTTGGACTGAAAGAGATAACTGTATTTTACCAAATTAAATACTTTATTCACATACTACTGTTGAATCTTTTTGCAAAAACTCAAATACTCTATTTTTGTTATCTGGCTTTTCCCTTTGGCACACAAGAATGGAGTCTGGTGTTGGGGTACCACAAAGAACTTGTGACCTAATTTCGTGAAGATCCATGCACAGAACAGGCACAGAAGGCCCAGGTGAGACAGTTTAAGGAACTAACAATAGCGTGCTCCAGGGGGTGGTCGCCCTTTAGTGAGCTGTTTCCAAGCGTGAGGTGCTGAAGACTGCCTTAGGGGAAATCCGCTGGAAAGTGACAAAAAGTTTCCAGAGTGAAAGTGAGTTGGACTTCTCATTTAAATCAGGAAATCTAATAGTTTTGTTTTTTCGACTTAAAGAATTAGTCAATAAACCAAAGTAAAAATGCCTTGCGGGGAGTTCCCTGGTGATTTAGCAGATTAAGAATCTGGTATTATCACTGCAGTGGCTTGAGTTCGATTCCTGGCCTGGGCACTTCCGCATGCAGTGGGCACGGCCAAAAGAATAATGATAAAATGCCTTGAGAGCCAATAGACAACTGACCAAGTTTAAGTGGTAAGTTGATGCTAATTTTTAGACATGTAACAAAAACTGAATTCCTAATAAGTTCTTAGAATTAACATGAGATTGTTTCATTCCAACTTCTCTCTCTCTATATATATATTATAGATATAGAATACAGATATACTATAGATATATTCTATACATATATAGTACAGGTATCTATTACATAGATATAGATCTATATTATACAATTATATATTTATAATAAATATTTATATATATTATATATCTATGTAATAGATATTTATATCTATTATATATATGTATATATAGAGAGATTTATTATAGCAATTGGTGCATGTGGTTATGGATGACAAGAAGTCCTATGGTCAGCTATCAAGGAAAGCTACTGGTAGGTAGTTTGATTCAGAAGGGCTGAGAATGAGTCAAGTGTTGTGGAGAGACGGTTGTTGGTGTCTGGGTCTGAGTCCAAAAGGCAGGATCTGAAGGCAGGAGAAAATGGGTGTCTAGGTTCAAGCAGAGCATGAATTTGACCTTTCTCTGGCTTTTTGCCTTTTTGTTTTATTCAGGCCCTCAGTGGGTGATGCCCACTCACATTGATGAGAGGGTTATTTACTCAGTGTCCTGATTCAAATCCTAATCTCTTCGGAAGACACCTTCACAGAAAAACCTAGAAATAATGTTTTACAAACTATTTGGGCCTCTTTTAAGACTAGTCAAGTTGACACATAAAATTAACTATGACAAAACCTAAACAGTAAGAGACAGTGATAACCATGTTTGAAAAAAAAAAGAAAAGAAAATAGTGCTTATTTAGGAGGCAGCAGTAAGTATGTGAACACTAGAATCCAACAGTTAAAATCTATGATTCTTTGATTTAATAGCGGTGTAGACATTGGCAAGTAAATTCCCAGTGCTCTTACTTTTTGGCTATAAAAAGGGGATAAATACAACTGTCCTGTGAGAGTACTGGTTGAATTAAGTAAACTGATTCATGAAAATTATTTGATTTTGTGTATGATTTGTGGGCAATAGTGTTAAATATTTTATTCGTTCTACGAATGTACGGTATCTAACTTCTGAGAGAAGATGGCAGACAGGGGTGAAAGCACAGCTGTGAGCTGGATTTCCTAGGTCCAAATCCCAATTTGACCAGTTTTAGCTGGATATTCCTCCTCTCTATGTGACAGTGGGGTGGGTGTATCTCTTTGTACAGTTTTTGTATTGTTGCTCTGGGCCTAACAGTGTACATATGTGACTTTACAATCTGCTGGCATCAACAGTTGACCACTTCTTTTTACCTTGCTTACTTTCAAATATAATTGTCTTGAGGATCATATACTTACAATTTTTGTTTGTTATCAAATATGATTTATACAATTCATGAGGAAAATGACAACCTCCTGCATATACCACTAGTTCTGTTCTTTCTCTTCTTTTTTCCTTCTTGGTGCTTCAAGATTTTTTCCTTGATCATTTCTTTTTTCTTAAGCTCTTGAGCCAATCTTTAAAGATAGATCTCTTATTAAAATTTTTTCTTATTCTGAGAATATATTAATTTACTTACATTTCTGAAGGATAGTTTAATAGGCTTGAGAGCTTTGTTTTTCCTCCCAACATTGTGTTTTTGTATTTAGGTTTTGGAGGGTTCAGTTTAGAGGTTTAATATGATTTGTCTTAGCATGGATTTCTTTGGGATTATCTTGTCTAGAATTCACTCAGCTTCTTAAATCTGAAGATTTATGTCTTTTGCTAAATTTGGGAAGTTGGTAGTTTTTATTTATTCGAATACTCTTTCAGCCCAACTCCACTTCTGAGACCCTGATGATACAAAGTGTTGAATTTTCTTGTTGTTGTCTATAAGTCTCTGAGGCTCTTAAAAATATTTTAAATTTTTTCAGTTTACTTTCTCTCTCTTTTGTTCAAACTGGATAGATCCTATTAATCTCACTAATTTTATCCTCTGTCATCTCTACTAGGCTATCGAGCCCATCAGGTGAATGTTATAATACAATTATTATATTTTTTAGGTTTATTGTTTCCATCTGGGGCTTTTTTATAAATTCTATTTCTTTGCTGAATTTTTTATGTTTTTTTCATTTGTTTCAAGAGAACGCATAATGATTGCTGAAGTATTCTTATGAAAAATGCTTGAAAATCCTTGTCTCATAATTTCGATGCCTGATTTATGTTGGTGTTGGTGCCAGTTGATTGCCTTTTCTCAGTCAAGTTGTGATTTTCTTGGTTCTTGATATGAATGGATGCTTTTCAATGTATCGTTTATATTTTGTCTCTTACATTTGAAGACTCTGGGTCTTCTAAAATCTTTTATTCTAGTACATAGTCACCCTGTTTAGATTTAGCACCCAGATTCTGGCCTACTTTTGTGGCTGCTGCTTCTCTGGCAGTTTAAAATGGAGAGCTTTTGCAGTGTTCATTTGATCTTCTAGGTTTATGTAGTACTGCTAGGACACCCACTGCTTACTGGGGCTGTTGCCTGAGAAAGGCAGAAGTTCTTTCCCTCCCATGGCTTCTAAATATCTCTCAGTGTGGGAGGGAGGTCTCAAGACTTCTTAGGGTGAAGAGGTTTTTATGGTCAGAGGTCTGTGTGTGTGTGTGTGTGTGTGTGTGTGTGTGGTGGGGGGCAAAAGGCACTGTTGTGGTAGAATTTTCTCCTACCAGTATTCCTCCTCTCCTACCTCAGTGTCTCTGAGCAAGGGAGTGACAATCAGGAACAAGAAATTTTCTGGGTTTAGCTGCTTCTTCTGGCAGGGTTCCATTTACTGGTGCCGCCCAACTGACTATATCAATCTTATTTTAGAAAGGAGTCTCAGTCCCATAGGAATCAAATCTTCCTTGGTTTCATCACTTATCATAGCAGCATCCCTTTTGCTGTTGCTTCTCAGCTATCCAGTGTCTCCTGGTGGAGGAGAGCCTCAGACTTGTCAAGGAATAACAATCCCCCTGGCTGTTTATTTTCACTAAGGATCCCCCTTGTTTCTGGTGCCATGCTAATGTGATGTCATTGCACTTCTTCTTGGTCAGGAAATAAATGCGTGTGCCAACTTTAGCTGCCTTATGTTGCATGACCGAGGGTTGAGAAACTTCTGGGTCCATTTCCGTCGAATGTGTTGGAAGGGGTCATCAGCCTTACTGTCATTAAGTTTTTCCCCAGTACTAGGGTATCAAATTATTTGGCTTTCCTCTTACCACGTTTCAGTATCCTCCTCTGGTTGTATCTTATGTTATTTCCAGGGGTTATAGTTGTATTTTTAGGAAAGAGCAAAGAAAATTGGGTGCATTCAGTCTTGTCCAATGAGAACTTGAGGCTATTTTCAAACATTGATTGCTTAAATATAATATTTAGTCAATGGCCAATTTTAAATTTTAACTAAAATCTTTCAATTTAGTAGAAATATTATATATAGTTTAAAATAAATACCGGACCCATTAAATTTTAGCTGTGGTTACTGGTCATAATATTAGCCATGCTCTGTCCTTAAGCATTTACAATTCATTTATTCTCTTCCTAATTTATTTACTTGTTTTAACTGGTAATGTATCAGGCAAGTGTAATAACTCCTCCCATTATAATAGGAAAAGAATGCGAAATTCTTCTTTATTCTAGGTTGCTCCCATTCAATATTTTAACAATTAAAAATGTATATTGTAATTAATAATAGGACATTCTGATAACAGTGGTATACAAGGTCAGTTAAGAAGTGCTCCCCATCTTTATTAAATATTTAAAAATAGTGGGAAGAATAGTGAAATACATTATTATGAGAAAGAATGCATCTTTTTGAGAACATGCAAGTTTTTAAAATACCGTGCACCTTACCAAAGATACATTGTTAGACACACATGTACATGTGTATGCACACATGTATACAATCAAATAAATATCACACAGCAGTAATATAGAAAAAAATTGTATATAACAAGTAAAGGGAAAATGTTTTGATATCAATATTGGTTTTACCTATGGTAACGAATATCAAATTAACACCAATGTTACTTCCACAAAGCCTTGATAACCAGCAAATTCAAATAAAAATTAAACATGAGAAAAATAATTTAAACATGGTTTTATATATTATATTTCCATGCAGCAATATTCAAGTTGATAGATTGTTTTAGTAACAGAACAGAAATTTTATTCATTTTTTTAAAAAGTTCTTCCAGGGGATTCTAAGCCTAAGAAATCAGAGATGTAATGGAGGAAAATAACCATTAGAAATGATTTAATTATTTATATCATTCCAAATTATCTCCTTCACAAAAATGACTAAATATTAAATGCCTTGCTTTGTAGGGTATTGCATTACCAAAAGTTTGAGACAGTCATGCCTCTAGAGTGGAAAAGACTTTTCATAAAATAAAACACTTTTCATTGATTATTAATTCTAAAGTCAATTATTTGATTTCCAATATTCTATCTGTAAAATCAGTAAAAGGCTTTTTAGGACCAAGATGAGGTGAAAAATGATGTAATGAGAAATTCTTGGACTTGGTGACATTATGATCATTATTGATCTCTTGCTAATGCAAATTACTTAATACTTTTGATATTTAGAATAGACTTTCCTTGAATAGCCTTTGCTTTAGAATTCCAAAAACCCAGTATTTAACAATGGTATCTTATGATTAAGCAAAGCTATTTTATAATTACATTTTGGCACAGTTTACAACATACTTTCACAAATTTAGATATTTCAGAGGGAATTAAAGCACAGAAAGGGAAATAAGTCACAATAAACCCAAGCCAGAAAATGTATAACCTATGATCTGTCAGCGTCACTATGTTATCTGTTAGGTCATTTATTCACTACATATAAAAATGAGCATAGGTTTCGGAATACACTTGTCAAAATAGATCAGAATAATTTATATATATTTTTACCTATAGAAACATTTGAGACCCTCTTTAATAATGGATGCATTGAGCAGTCATTGTAAATAATATAAATATGAATTAGGTGTTTAATCATTTGACTTTCTAATTGAGGCACATGGCAGTGGCTGACACACAGGAGTAGCAGCAAAGGCAGTAATCCATCCCCCTCACACAAATAGCTACCGAAAGGCAGATGGAGGTGCCAGTTGTGTCGGGTGCAGGTGATTAGTGCCCAGCCTGCACACCACCAGGTTGTTTTTCTCTTCACCAGAAAACTATCCATTAACTTTCCTAAGAGCCAAAAGCAAAAGGAGAGGAATTTATGAAGTCGCTAGCCCATATGGCTGGTAGTGAGTTAATCTGTGTCTGACCAGCAGGTAGCACGAGCCAGTCTGTCTGTTGGGGTTGTTAGTAACCCAGGGGCAGATCAGAGAACAGCAGGGAAGGGGATCAACTCAGGCTGCAAATACAGTCAGGAATGTGGCAGGAAATTATTTCTGAAAACACACTTTGCAGCAGAAGGGCACCCATCAGATCCTACATGACAATCTATCTGCACTTTGTACCCTTTGGTGGTTGTATAGTGCCCTACATGAAGGAGTAAATGTACTGTACAGTTATAGACATACAGTTATCATGAGACTTTCCTTTCTATAGTTTCATGTATTAAAACCAGGATTGCAAGTGTCGCTTAAAATATGTAGGTGGTGAGATTTTAAAATTATGAAAAAAATAAATTTCTCTAGATTAGTTGTGTTAGAAAAGGATATAGATCTGTGAAAAGGCAGGACTGCCAAATCAGTGTTCTGATACGTAATCAGGAGAAAATTGGCTCTAGATAACATTCCTGTGATTAAAATGGCAAAATAGAGGGGGTAATGGGAAATAATTTAAGAATTGCTTGAAAACACTAAGCAATGACTGAGACATGGGGACAATTATGTACTAAAACTTAAGTAAGAAACCATAGAAATGGTTGATGATAGAACGATGATTATTAGAATCTTCTGCCCTCCTTCCCTTCCTTTCTCTCTTTGCCCCTCCTTCCCAGCCTTCTTTCATCCCTCCTTCCTTCCTCCCATCCTTCTTTCCTCCTTCAGACTTTTTTTCCTTCTGATGTCTGTCTATCATCTGTCTAATCTATCTGTCTAATCTCTCTACGGCAATATGAATATTTAGCATATTTTTGCATTTACAGGCTTAAAATTAAGGTATTTACAAAGATGAACTAGACCAAGGAATCTGCTTAGATATAGTCTTCTGTTTCTTAATCATTAAAATAAAGCAAATAATTTATTCATACTCACTTAAGAGTGAGAACATTGTTCTTTAAATGTTGCAGAGAAAGATCAAACATAAAGAGTTCAGAGAAAAGAGAGGAGAAAAGGGGAAATGGATGAAGGCAGTCAAAAGGTACAAATGTCTAGTTACAAGACAAGTAGTAAGGATGCAATATACACCATGATAAATATAATTTATACTGCTGTATGTTATAGATGAAAATTATTGAGGGTAAACCTAATCACAAGGACTTTTTTTTCTATTTCTTTGATTTTGTATCTATATGAGATGACAGATGTCCACTATTGTGGTAATCGTTTCATGACATATGTAAGTTAAGTCATTATGCTATACACCTTAACCTTACACAGTGCTATCAATTATATTTCATAAAACTGGAAGAAAAACAGAAAAAGAGGAAAGTTAGAGTTGAATTAAAATGGCTGTGCCCCCCAAATCCCATATCTCTTAATAAGATTATTTAAGATTATTTATAGTAACTTTGAATCCTCACAGTATCCCTGTTTCAATGGATGATTATAGGAATCAGAGTCTGGTTTGGAGTATGGACCTCAAGACACAAAAGAGGAATATTTTATTTCTCTTTTCTCCTTCCATGAGGGAAAGAATTAATTGAGATCTATCAGGTACAGTGTAATGTTGCAAGCAAATATTGCAGGAGATACAGAGATAACCAAGATAGACTAGCCATTGTATAATTATTCATAGATGAAAAAAAAAACGTATTTCCGAATGATGTTCATTGATGATATTAAATGTGATTACTTAAAAGTTATATATCCAGAAAGCTAAAAATGTTATCTGTCTTTAATACTTAACTTCTTTGATGCTATAAACTTGTGCTTGCACTCAAAGACCTTCAAAAACACAAACGTGTTCAGGTATAATTTTTCAGCTATGCGAGGTGATTATATTTTAGAGATCTGCTGTACAAAATTGTACCTATAGTTAACAATACTGTATTGAACAATTAGAAGTTTGTTAAGAGGATAATTTTAGTGTCAACTATTTTTGCCCACAATGAAAAAATAAATCTTTAAAGAGGGAAAGAATAGATCAGACAGGTCAAGTCTATGCACTATGGTCAAAATGCAGCATCATCTTCTTTTTTCTGAGACATGTCTTTAGTTTCAATACCTCGCATCTCAACTTATGTTAAATCATAGCTGAAGTTCTAAAACTAAAATATTACTGTTTTTTACGCCTCTATGATCTGACTCTTGTAATAGACTTGGCTGTTCTTACAGTGAGGCATATTCTACTTTCTTCGTAGATACTTGGAAAGTGAAGTATCACTACTCCGGGCACATAGTAGTTCCTCTGAGATATTTGATGGTTGATTGACTGAATGAATGGGTGAGCCAATAAATGATGCCACATACCTGTCCTCTAACACCTATCCTTGGGCACAGACCTCGGAGACAAGTCCGGTTTTCTTCTCTCTGTTTAAAATGGAAACAAACTTTCAAACAAAGTTTTTAGAATGATCAAGAAAGGCATTTTAGCTGGACCCTGGAGTTTTGGAATAAGAAGATATGGAGGGAAATAGAGATACTCCAGATCAATGACAAATCGAGCTCTGAGGAGGCAGCAAGTTATGGCAGTGATGATTTGGAAGAAGCTTGATGATTGTTGATTAAGGAAAAGGATAGCAACAACGACAACAATCAGAAGTATGTATCCACCACCAAAAGGCTCTATGATAGCATTTGTATGTATTTTTGGTAATATGTTGTGTTAACTTAGATTATAATTTCAGAGTATTTTTACATTGAAGGAGCTTATGTTTTATCAAGTGGAAAGAATTTATATTTTATTTGCTCATACACTATTTTCTATCATATATATTATATACATATATATAATACACACACACATATAATGGTTTACATATTGCACAGTAATTTCACATTCACTGCTTCATTTTATTCTCAAAACAGGGCTCTGATGCTGCAGACCTAAATCAAAATAAGTCCAAGGACTTCAGCAGGCTTGTTGATCCATCAGAGTGATGGGGCTACTCTCCTTCTCTGCTGAACTGAACTTTACACATTCTGGACACATGTCATGCACATACAGGTTACACATTATGGTTACATGAAATTGCATGCAATTCACACAGAAAATAATTTCGAAGGCACTGTATTGTGCAGCAGGACCTGCTACTTTCTGGCAAGTCCTTCCTAAGTTGTCTTGCAAATGGTCCTCTTTTTTAATTTATTCATATTTGAAGCAAAACCCAGGTGCCATCTAACTCCATCTACCCTGACAGCTATTTTGTTTTCATTTCTTTCCCTCTCTTCCACTTCCCCTTCTTAAAAGCAGATGCCAAACTTGGAAGGTAATATCTCCTGACAATAAGATCACCTTTTATTGGATTTATAGATGATTTGAATCAAGTAGGCATTTACAATTTTTTTTTTTTTTGCCAAGCCCATGGTGTGTGAACCTTATTGTTGAAATCAGATCCATTTCTCCCTCTCTACTTTCTTTCATACTTTGCAACTGTGCTGGTTTTAACTGCTTCTCTCTTCTGCTTCTTGGTATCCTTTCTTGTTTTGAAATAAAAGCTGAAATACTTAAAAGAATAATAATTTTTCTTAAATCACAACAGCTCTCCAATAGACTCCATTTTATTATAAAAGAGCAGAAACTGTGTTTTATAAAAACAATACAAACTGATATTAATCACCCATATAATCTCTTTAAAATGCATCAGTGCCCACTGATTTTTATAGTTGCCATCAAAGTAATATATGGACATGTTTAAAAGCAACAATACTCTACCCCAATCCCACTCCAAATTCCGAAAGGCAATGACTCCTAGCATCTTTTGGTTATCATATTAGTTACTTCCATATCTCTAAATAATAGGTACAACTGTTCTTTGACTTAGGAGAACAGATTCATGGTCTGTGGTTAGCCCATTTAAACTACTTTCTCACCTCCTCTTTTAGCACACATCCAATTTAGCTGTATCACTATTGTAATTTCTCTTTTGGCTACTTTTATTTATCATGAACTATAAAGATATGGAAAAGAGACTATGAATTAGTACAAAAAATACATATATGACCCCTTCCGAGCTTAATAAATAAAATATTGACAATATATTGAGGTCCTCTGTATAAATCTTCCAATCACATTCTCTCCCCACCAGAAGTAACCACCACTTAAATTTAGCATTTGTTATTCTTATGTACATTTTCATTTTTTATATCTGTACATCCCTTCATTCAAAACTCTGGAACTCATGTGTGTTTTGGAATTCATATCTTTTCATATATAAGAAAATTGTTAGTTTTATGACACTCCTGCAGAGTCTGGAGCAGACCCTACAATTAAAATCTTTTGTTATTTCTATAGCAAAATGTATAGCTACACAAACAAATGCGATAAACAAAAGCTATCTATACCTTCATGTTATTTTGATCATATCTGAATACCAAGAGAGTGAAGATCAGATAAAATTTTACAGCCAATTGATTTAGAGGAAAACACAATTCTGATTTTCAGAGCTCTTACAATTTTGGAATTAATGTAATACTATGAGATTGTGTTAAAGAATGTATTTCTCAGTAAATTCTTTCCACTTCTGAACTCCTCTCCTCTCCGGTTTGGGAATGCTTGCATTCTATATAATCTTAAGTATGTTTTTACTTCTATGTCTATAGGTTAATTCTAAAAGTTATATGTCAATAGAAGGCTTACATTACTTTGATTCTATGAATATGGGTCATATAGTGAAGTGATCACATTCATGATTCTATCATTTTAAATTCTATTTTGTTTTGTTCATTACAATATATACAAGAAATGTATATTCTTATCTTTATCCAAACTTTCCATCCAAATAAATATATTTTCCATAAGTTCTCTATGATTCCTGAAACTCCATCAGATTTTGCATTAAAAAGTTAGTAGACACAAGCAATTATATTTAGAATGGATAAACAACAAGGTCTTACTGTATAGCACTGGGAACTATATCCAGTCTCCTGGGATAGACATGATGGGAAAGAATATTTAAAAGAATATATGCATATATGTATAACTGAGTCACTTTGCTGCACAGTGGAAATTAGCACAGCATTATAAATCAACTATAATTTAAAGTGATCTTGGTAGTTTCTGTTGTGACACAATGGAAATGAACCTAACTAGCATCCATGAGGGTGCGTGTTTGATCCCTAGCCTCGCTGAGTGGGTCAGGTATCCTGTGCTGCTGTGGCGGTGGCATAGGCCTGCAGATGCATCTTTGACTTGACCCCTAGCCTGGAAACGTCTATATATCATGGGTGCAGCCCTAAAAAAAAAGCGATCTCCTTCTCGATGCCATTGCCTTCTGTGTGTAAAGCAAATTTCACCATTTGTTTCCAGTTTCTCGTGACATCCCTAACTACTCCTCTTCTGTTTTTTATCATTCAGAACTTGTTGAAATATCTCACTTGCTAATTACGCTGACTTTTCTATTTATGTTGGATATGTGTATATATGTGTTATATATATTAGTGTGCATGAGTGTGTATGGTGTTTTCTATATTTAGAAATCATTATTATTTTAGGTGGTCTCGGGAAGAAGAGTTAAATCAATTTATATTGCTAACTTACCATTTTTTCCCGTGAATTTTAAAAAGAGAAATTTCCAAACAACCATAACTACAAGGGATCATATTACCCAGCCAGAAGATTCTGAGGTACAAGGCTCAAAACAGTAGTTTTGACTTTAAGGTGTTGGGAAATTCAATACAGAAAACTATAAAAGTGCAATAAAAATTAAGATGTTCTTTGAAAATATGGGTAAATAAAAACAATTTCCTAATTTCTCATAAAGAAATCAAAACTTGAAATTTATTCTTGATTCTAGGGCACATGGCTATCTCATTTTGACACAACAAAAAGAAAGCACAAGTAATTAAGAAAAATAAAATTGACAGGTCTCTTTGTGGCTCAGCGGTTAATGAACCCGACTAGGATCCATGAGGATGCGGGTTTGATCCCTGACTTAGCTCAGTGGGATGGGGATCTGGCATTGTCTTGAGCTGTGGTGTGGGTTACAGACACGGCTCAGATCCTGTGTTGCTGTGGCTGTGTTGTAGACCAGCAGCTGTAGCTCTGATTCCAGCCCTAGCCTGGGAAATTCCACATGCCATAGGTGCAGCCCTAAAAAGCCAAAAAAAAAAAAAAAATTGTAAAATAAATAATTGGGTAAAAATTGATCCCTATTAAACATATTCACTGGTGATTAGAAGAAAAGAAGAATTTCTGAATTCTCAACTATATAGCTAAGTTAGCTTAAATGGGTAACTTCTAAAAGGCTATTCAGAATATATTAAAGTAGTTACTGTTGACATCTCACTCACATTCCTTTATCTTTACCACTTCAGTGTATACCTGCTCCACTTCTAGAACTTCTACATCTTTATTAGAGTGCTAAAGCCCCTTTGTTACCCATGTAGTAGTCCAAAAGTGCCAGAAGTGATAGGAATTGGTGTATAAATGCTCCAGATCCTGTTACGGACCTTGTGCTTGTGTCCTTTCAAAATTCATATGTTGAAGCCTTAACTTGACTGTAACAGATGGGGCCTGTGAGGAGGTGATGGAAGATAAATGACACTACAAGTGTGGGTACCTAATCTGATAAAATGGTGCTCTTAGATAAAGAGGAAGAGACATCAAAGATCTCTCTCAGCTTGTGCTCAGAAAAAAGGCTATATGAGGACAGAGGGAGCCAGTAAGAGAGCTGTCCCCAGAAACTGAACCTTGCTTGAACCTTTACCTTGGACATCCCAGCCTCCAGAACCAAAAAAAGTAAATGTGTGGTATTTAAGCCACCAGTCTTGTTATTAAGTTCTCTCAGTGTGAGCCAGTCCCTTGGGAGGGATAACACAGAGGTGTGTGTTCCCTGGTGATGCTCAGAATTTCCCCACAAAATAGCCTACATTGGACTTGGAGATTTATGCTTTGTTGGCTGCTGTTTCTTTCCCCTTCACTTCCTAATCCATATCACTGTTTCCTTCACCTCCCCTTTTCACTCTGATCTTTATCTGGTTCTGCTTTTGGAGTAATGCAAACTACTCTCAGACCGGGACTTTTGAATTTGTTGATTTGTTGTGCAGGAGTGATGAATTTGGGGGCTGGGCAAGGACAGAGGAAGTGGGAAAGAAGACTTTGGGTTTTGCTTACTTTTTGCATATGCCTTGTTTCCAAAGACCTCATATGTAAATGGAATTTTTTTAACATACCCATTTATTCCTCAAAATACAATTCCTAAAGAGTAAATTATTATTTTTTTCAGTGCTTTGGGATTGGAAAATCAGCAAGAAATTGAACATAAAGATAACATAAATTGTTATTGGACAGCAAGGATGGGAAATAACCATTTAATTCAAAAAGATATTATCTACCTGAATAACAATATATCTGCTACATTTGTTATTTGTTACTCACAAAGAAGGTCAGTTTGGGGGGGGTATAGAAAATATGATTCTTTTTAATGCCAGAAATAATGAAAATGCTGGTGCTTTTATAAAGACAGGTCAATGATTGAATTTATGTCAATGAATTGCTTAGACAAATTGTGTCAAAAAAGAAGACACTGAGTAGAACCCTCAGTGCATCAACCAATCCATCTGTATATTGATGAGAAATGACCTAGGTATAGAGGGAGCCAATTCATCATGCTTACCTTTCGAAATGAAATCCAGTCCTCATGTTTTGTCCTCTGAACATCTATCTCAATATCTTCTTAGCCTTTCTGGAGAAAAGTATCTTCTTTTCTTAATTACTCTCTTTTGCCTTTTCCACTATCCTTTCTTTCAGATTGCCTACTTTAAGGATAAGTCCTTGCATTATTCATATTTGAAGGTTAAATGGAAACTTTAATCTGTGGGATTCCAAGTGCTTTTTCCCTTTATTTTCCATTAAAATTATCCAAGTCCTTCATAATTACATTGGTTACAGGGTTTTATTTGATAAAATACCACTATTCAAAAGCAGCAAATAGAAAACAGGCTGCTAGTTATTGACAGCTAGAGCCTGAGGGTTGTGTTCAGGATTGAGTAATAATCTATTGTTACAGAGTTTATTAATTCCACTAAAGCCTTTAATATAAGCTCATATTAATTGTATCTTTAAGCTTCATTCCTCAGCTTAGCAGTGCTGAAATTTCCTAATTGGAATCTGGACTGTAATTATAATTTACTTAGATGGAATTTACAAAGTATGTCGCCTCTTGTAACTCTTAAACTTGAATCCCAAGTCAAAACTTTTGAAAGAGAGGCATGAGGGGGGCTTACCTATACTTGGAGAATGTTGTCATTTTATATATAGTAACCCTTCAGAAAGTATAGGCATTTGGGTTATTTATATTCTTGTGACACCGTCTGTGTGGGTAAGTGTTTCTTTCAGTTTTTTTTCTAAAGGAAAGAAGCTTATGAATTAAATAACTAAAAGTTTGAAAGATTCTTTGAAATGTTCAAAATGTAAACTTTCTGGAGGAGCGCTCTTTTAGCTTATATTACACTTCTTCACAACCACATTCTATATTAAAGCCTTTCGGATGAGGAAAATACCAACAAGGACTTAGATTAAAATATTTTAAGCCAAGCTAACACTCACGCTTTAACATCAGCTTGTCAAGAAGTTTAAGTCAGTAGCACAAAGTACAATTCTAGAAAGTACACTTATCACTGACAGAATGGCTTTAGACACATCATTATACTAAAAATTCTTTGTCACAGAGAACAGACTTGTGCTTGTCAAGGGGGTGGGTGGAGGACTGGGAGTTTGGGGTCAGTAGATGCAAACTATTACATTTAGAATGGATTAGCAAAGAGGTCCTACTTTACAGCACAGGGAGATTGATCCATTTTCCTGGGATAGACCAGGATGGAAAAGAATATTAGAAAAGAATGTATCTGTATGCATGACTGGGCCACTTTGCTGTACAGTGGAAACCGGCAAGACATCGTAAATCAACTATACTTATTTTATTTTATTTTATGTTTTTTGCTTTTTAGGGCTGCAAATGTGGCATATAGAAGTTCCCAGGCTAGGGGTTGAATCAGAGGTGCTGGTCTACACCACAGTCACAGCAAAGTGGGATCAAAGCAGCACCTGAGACCTACAGCAGAGCAATGACAGATCTTTCACTCCCTGAGCAAGGCAAGGGGTCAAACCCACATCCTCATAGATACTTTTGGGTTTGTAACCTGATGAGCAACAACAAGAACTTTCACAACTATACTTTAATTAAAAAAATATATTGCCTTCATCAAAGGACTGTAGCTTTAATTAATTTTATTATTATTAATGATGGTTATTTCATATTCCAGTGTGTTAAACAATAAACACATGTAGATGGTACCACTGGTACATTCGGAGCTGTACTTTTAAAGACAAATAGTAAAGTTGAATAGAATTGAGATATTGTTTCATATGGTTCACTTTCTCTTGCTTTAGAATCATGGGATGGGGAAAGAGGAGTAATTGCTAGGTGCTGCATTAAAATGTATGGACAGAGGAGATTGGATTAAGATGGCAGAATAGAAGGACTGGAGCTCAACTTCTCTCCCAAAAAACAGCAAAACTACAACCAAATGCTGAGCAGCCTTCAACCAAATTGACTGTAAACTTCCAAAAAAGATACTCTGCTCCAGAAGACAAAGCAGAGACCACATCAAGAGGTAGGAGGGGCGATTACACAATAGAAGCAACCCCATACCTCCTGGGTTGGAAGCCCCACAGATTGGAAAGTAACTGCATCACAGAGACTTAGCTACAGGACTGAGAGTTCTGAGCCTCACAACAAATCCCCATGCCTGCAGATCGGGCACAGGGAGAAAGAGCCCTTGGAGCATCTGGCATTGAAGGCCAGCAGGGCTTGTGTGCAGGCACTCCACAGGGCTGGGGGAAACAGAGACCCCATTCTTGAAAGGCACACACAGACTTTCACGTGCACTGGCTTCCAGGGCAAAGCAGTCTCCATAGGAATCCGGGTGGAACCTGACTGCAATTCTTGGAGGATTTCCTGGGAAAATAGGGGTGACTGTGCCTTGTTGTGGGGGAAAGGCATTGGAGGTGAAGCTCTCAGGGACATTCAGCAGCCTGCATTTCTCTGGAGGTGGCCATTTCTGGGAAAATCTGGTCCCTCCCATCAGAACTGAGAAGCCCCAGGCCAAACAACAATTCAGGTGGGATCTCAGCCCCACCCATCACTAAACAGGCTGCCTAAAGACCCCTCAGACACACAGCCAGCCTCTAATCTCATCCAGAGACAAAGCCCCACCCATCAGAGGGAGAGGAATCAACCCCACCTACCAGTGAGCAGGTATCACTCCCTCCCATCAGGAAACCTACAGCAAGCCCCCTCCATACCAACTTTAGCCATAGGGGAGGCAAACACCTGAACTAAGAGAGGCTACAACTTTATTGTGGACACAAAGGTCACCACACCAAAAACCTACAAAAATGAAAAGACAGAAAATTCTAACTCAGATAAGGGAGAAAGAGAAAAGCCCAGAAAAACAGCTCAGTGATGAGGAGATTATCAGCCCCCCAGAAAGAGACTTTAGACTATTGATGCTGAAGATGATGCAAGGCATTGGAAATAGACTGGAGGCAAAGATTGATCATTTACAGGAAACACTGAGCAAAGAAATACAAGCTGTAAAAATTAAACAAGAAGAGATGCAAAATACAATAACTGAAATAAAAAATTCGTTAGAAGCAGCCAACAGTAGAATACAGGAGGCAGAAGAATGAATCAGTGAGGTGGAGGACAGATTAGTGGAACTCACTAATGCAGACGAGAAAAGAGATAAAAGATTGAAAGGAAATGAGCAGAGTCTCAGAGAACTCTGGGATAATGTAAAACGCACCAAAATCCGTATTATAGGGGTGCCAGAGGGAGAAGAGAGAGAGAAGGGGACAGAAAAAATATTCGAGGAGATTATAGCCAAAAACTTCCCTAATATGGGAAAGGAACCACTCACTCAAATCCAGGAAGCGCAATGAGTACAATATAAAATAAACCCAAGGAGGAACACCCCGAAACACATATTAATCAAAATGACCAAAATTAAAGACAAAGAGAAAATATTGAAAGCAGCTAGGGAAAAGAAACAAATGACATACAAGGGAACTCTAATAAGGTCATCAGCAGACTTTTCAGCTGAAACTCTGCAGGCCGGAAGGAAGTGGCATGATATACTAAATGTGATGAAAGAGAAAAACTTCCAACCAAGATTACTTTATCCAGCAAGGCTCTCTTTCAGATTTGAAGGACAGATCAAAACCTTTACAGATAAGGAAAAGCTAAGAGATTTCTGCAACACTATACCAGCTTTACAACAAATCCTAAAGGAACTTCTGTAGGCAGAAAAGAAAAGGCCGCAACCGGAAACAAAAACACCACAGATGACAAGGCTCACCAGTAAAGGTATATATACAGTAAAGATACAAAATCATCCATGCACAATTATGCTACCAAAATCAGAAATCATGAGAAGAGAGCACACATGCAGGTCACTGGAGAAGCACATGCAATTAAGAAACTAACAACTTAATACGATCTCAGTTATATATAGACTCCTATATCAAAACTTCAGGGTAACTGCAAACCAAAAATCTGCAATTGATATACAAACAAATAAGAAAAATCAACTCAAATACAACATTAAAGATAGCCATCTTGCGAGAGGAGACAACAAGAGAATAAGGGAAGAAAAAAAGAGCAACAAAAACCCCAAACAGTTAATACAATGGCAATAAGGACATATATATCAATAATTAACTTAAATGTTAATGGACTGAATGCCCCAACCAAAAGACATAGACTAGCCGAATGGATACAAAAACAAGACCCATATATATGCTGTCTTCAAGAGACCCGCTTCACTTCTAGAGACACATACAAATTGAAAGTGAGAGGATGGAAGAAAATATTCCATGCAAACGGGCATCAAAAGAAAGCCGGAGTAGCAATACTCCTATCAGACAAAATAGACTTTAAGATGAAGAACATTTTAAGAGACAAGGGCACTACATAATAATCAAAGGATCAATCCAAGGAGAAGATATAACCATTTTAAATATCTATGCACCCAACATAGGATCACCACAATATACAAGGCAACTGCTAACAACCTTAAAAGGAGAAATCAACAATAACACCATCACAGTGGGGGACTTTAACACCCCACTTACAGCTATGGACAGGTCACCCAGGCAGAAAATCAATAAGGAAACACAGGCCCTGAATGAAGCATTAGATCAGATGGACTTAATAGATATTTATAGGACACTCCATCCAAAAGCAACAGAATACACATTCTTCTCAAGTGCACATGGAACATTCTCTAAGATTGATCACATCCTGGGTTACAAATCAAGCCTCAGTAACTTTAAGAAAATTGAAATCATATCAAGCATCTTCTCTGACCACAATGCTATATGACTGGAAGTCAATAACAAGAAAAAAATATGTGGACACTGAACAACATGCTACTAAATAACCAATGGATCACAGAAGAAATCAAAGAGGAAATTAAAAAATACCTAGAAGCAAATGACAACAAAGACACGACACCCCAAAACCTCTGGGATGCAGCAAAAGCAGTTCTAAGAGGAAAGTTTATAGCAATACAAGCCTACCTCAGGAAACAAGAAAAAGCTCAAATAAACAACCTAACTT
>PVHT021183693.1:46146590-46197849 GCA_004024745.2 Catagonus wagneri | reverse complement strand
CAACCCACAGAATGGGAGAAAATATTTGCAAATGATTCAACTGACAAGGGATTAACCTCCAAAATTTACAAACAGCTCCTACAGCTCAACACCAAAGAAACAAACAACCCCATCAAAAAATGGGTAGAGGATCTAGGCAGACAATTCTCCAAAGAAGACATGCAGATGGCGAATAAACACATGAAAAGATGTTCAACATCGCTTGTTATTAGAGAAATGCAAATCAAAACCACTATGAGGTACCACCTTACACCAGCCAGAATGGCCATCATCAAAAAGTCTACAAACAGTAAGTTCTGGAGAGGGTGTGGAGAAAAAGAAACCCTATTACACTGTTGGTGGGAATGCAAATTCGTGTAGCCACTGTGGAAAACAGTATGGAGATTCCTCAGAAAACTCAAAATAGAATTACCATTTGATCCAGCAATCCCACTCCTGGGCATCTATCCAGCAGAAACCATGACTCGAAAAGACATATGTACTCCAGTGTTCATTGCAGCACTCTATGCAATAGCCAGGTCATGGAAACAACCTAAATGCCCATCCACAGAGGAGTGGTTAGGGAAGATATGGTACATACACACAATGGAATGTTACTCAGCCATTAAAAGGAACGAAATACCAACATTTATAGCAACGTGGATGGACTTAGAAATTATCATGCGAAGTGAAACCAGTTGGACAATTAGACAGCAACACCCAGTGCTACCGCTTACATATGGAAACTAAAAAGACACAATGAACCTCTTTGCAGAACAGACAATGACTCAGACTTTGGTCAACCTTGGTTTTTCAAATAAGACAATCTGGGGGGTGGGGGGATGCACTGTGGGTTTGGGATACAAAATCTGTAAAATTGACTTGTGATGATTTATGTACACCTATAATTGAAATAAAATCCATTAAAAATAAAATAAAATATAACAGAATGCACTGAGAGTTTGGGATGCAAATGCTATCAAATTGACTTGTGATGATTTTTGTACACCTATAATTGAAATAAAGTTAATTAAATAATGTAAAAAAATAAAATAAAATGTATGGACAATCCAAGCTTTATATACTTACCTGCTGTTGCTGCCATTAATTGTAATAACTATAGTTTACTAAGTACAACTATAGACCAAGCATTAAGCAAAACTTATTACATCATTTCATTCTTATGTTCTTGAGCAGCAGTTGAAGAAGTAAGGTTCATGAAGACTAGGTAACAGTTCTGTGTGTAAACTTTAGTAGGTAATGGTGTATATGGGTTTGGAAACAGCCTTTTTCAATGATAAAGAATTATTTTATTTTATTTTTATTTTTGTGCTTTTTACAACTGCACCCAAGGCATATGGACGTTCCCAGGCTAGGGTTTGAATCCGAGCTACAGCTGCTGGCCTACGACACAACCACACCATAGGTCACAGAAATGCTAGATCCTTGACCCACCGAGTGAGGCCAGGGATCGAACCTACATCCTCATGGATACTAGCTGGTTTTGTTAACCACTGAGCCACAGCAGGAACTCCTGACAAAGAATTCTGAAAAGGATTTTTGGAGGCAGATAACAAAATTGCTATACCTGTCTTATAAGAATCAAATAAAATAATTGTCTGAATAAGCTTTGTAAATTAGAAAGGGAGTGGGAAAAGGCTATTATTACTGTCCTGCTGAAAGAAGTCTGAACATACAGACTGGTAGATAGACCTGTGCACCAATACAGGGTAAAGTGCAAAGACCAGCAGAGAGAACAGAGAATGTGACCCCCTGTCCTGAGGAGGAACTAGTCCTGTCTAGATAAGGCAGAGGGAAGTTTTTTAAGGTGCTATTATTTAAGCCAAATATGAGTATATGAAAATTGAATATAGAAGTCTGTGCCGATCAAGGAAGAACACTGAGGAAAGTTTTTCATTTGGTGCATGCTCTGGCTATGTTTGTCAAAGTTTAAAGTAAGAACCAATTTCCCAGTAGCTTAACTGGATCCTCAAAAAAGCTCATGAACATTTACAGAAATGAAATATTTTGTTTGTTTTTTGTTTGTTTCATTTCATGGCTGCACCCACAGCATATTCCTGGGCCAGGGATTCAATACAGGCAGCTGTGAACTACACAGCAGCTGTGGCAATGCCAGATCCTTTAACTCACTGTGCCCAGTCAGAGATCAAACCTGCACCTCTGCAGCAACCTGAGCTTGGCAGTTGGATTTTTTTTTTTTGGGGGGGGGCTCACCCAAGGCATGTGGAAGTTCCCAGGGTAGTGGTCCAATCAGAGATGCAGCTGCCATCCTACACCACAGCCACAGCAACGTGGGATCTGAGCCACATATGTGACCTACACCACAGCTCATGGCAACACCGGATCCTTAACCTACTGAGCAAGGCCAGGGACAGCGAACCCATGTCCTCATGGATACTAGCTGGGTTTGTTACTGCTAAACCATGACGGTAACTCCCTGCAGCTGGACTCTTAACCCACTGTAGCACAGTGGGAACTCCAAAATAAAACATTTTAAATGCAGTCTTCAACAGGGAAAATTCATAATCTCTGATATCTAATCAAAGATTCTCAGGCAGGCAAAAAAGCAGGAAGCATAATCCATATGAAGGAGAAAAATCAATCAAGTGAAAGAGACCCAGAAGTGACACAGATGTAGAATTGGTAGGCAAGGCATAAAAATTGCAATTTTAAGTGTATTCCATATGCACAAAAATCTAAAGAAAAATGAGCATGTTAAACAGAAATATGGAATATATAAAAATAAGTTAAACTTATAAAAATAGAAATTATAATGCCTAAAAAATATACACTGGATTAGATAAATGACAGATACAGCAAAAGAGTATATTAGTGAGGAGTTCCCACTGTGGATCAGGAGAAATGAACCCAGCTAGTATCCATCAGGATGTGGGGTAGATCCCTGGCCTCTACCAGTGGGTTAAGGATCTGGTGTTGTCATGGGCTGTGGTGTAGGTCGCACATGTGGCTTGGATTTTGAGTTGCTGTGGCTGTGGGACAGGCCAGCAGTGGCAGCTCCGATTCGACACCTAGCCTGGGAACTTCCATGTGCCATGGGTGTGGCCCTACAAAGAAAAAAAAGTATATTAGTGAATTTGCAAATATGGCAACTGAAATTAACTAAAATGAAATAAAGAGAGGAAAAAATGGAAGAATAAGCAGAATTGGAGTCCCTGAAGGGTGGGACAGAAAAAAAGATGAAAAATTAACAGTAGATAATTTGCTAATTTGGTGAAAACTATAAACCCATAGATCCAAGATGCTTAATGAACCCTAATCACGAGAAACATGAAAAACAAAAACAAAAACAAAAGTAAGAAGTACACCAAAACGCTTCATAACCAAGTTACTTAAAACTAGTAATAAAGTCATGTTACAAGCAGGCAAATGACGGGAAAGCACATTATGAATGGTGGAAGCAGGGTAACATGAGATGAAAAAGAAAGATGAGATGACAGCAAACATAGTGTTGGAAACAATTCAAGCCAAAAGATAGTGGAGCAACATCTTTAAGGAGCTTAAAGAAAAATATTATCAATTAGAATTCTGTACCAAAGCAAAAATGTGTTTTAAAAATGAAAGTGAGAAAAAGACATTTTAGACATAGGAAAGCTGAAAGAATATATCACCAGCAGACATACAAGACAGAAATGTAAGGGGAGTTCTCCACACCAAAAAGAAAAGTGCCCCAGGTGGGATTCTAGGTCTACGTATAGAATGACGCGCCCCCAATAGTAACTACTTAGCTAATTATATTTTAATTAAAATCTCTTTCAAAGATAATTAGCAAAAATAATTGAAAGATAGTATGAAATTCTCAACAGGAGAAAAGGAAATATACTGGTGGAAGGTTCTCATAATATATAAGCTGTGTGCACTCATATCGAAGTCATACAATCATAGATAAAGAATAGTAACTCAAATTGCCAGACACATAGATAACTGCAGACATATCACTCAAGAACACAGATACAAAAAATTCGCAATAGAATTTTAGCAAATGAAGCATAACAATATATTAAAAAAGAAGTGGTATGGATGACCAAGTAGGATTTATCCCAGTGATGCCAGTGCCATTTAATGTTTGAAAATCAATCAACACTATTCTTCATCTTAATAGGCACACACACAAAACTACACAATCATATTAATACATGAAGAAAAGGCATTTGATAAAAATCCAATGTCCATTCTTGTTAAAACTCTCAGAACTCTAGGAACAGAGGGGACATCCCTCAATACAGCCAAAGGGAGTCTACAAAAAACCTGTAGCTAATGTTTCTCTTAATGATAAAATGCTGAACTTTTTCACCCATAAAAGAAAAAATAAAAGGATACTTCTCTTAATCTCTGTAATTCAACACTGTACTGGGGATTCTAGCCAGTATAGTTGAATAAGTAAAAGAAATAAAACTCATCCAGATTGAAGAAGAATTAAAACTCTCTTTATTCACAGATGGTGTGATTGTCTGTGTAAGAATTCTGTGGAATCTGCAAAAAACTAATAACCTAATAATTGACTTTTCAAGACTGCAGAATAAGATCAGTATAAAAATCTATTATAGTTTATATATAAAGAATAAAAAAATAATGCCATTTCCAAAAGCATCCAAAATGTAAAATACTTAAGGAAGAATCCGACAAAATGTGTGCAAGACATGTTCACTGAAACTGTAAAACATGGCTGAGACTAATTAATAGAGCCTAAATAAATGGAGAGATATATTGAGTTCATAGATTGGAAGACCAAAATCCCATAAGGTCTTTGAGGTTGGGGACAGTGGGAGAAAGTGATAAATCTGATCTTAAAATTCATATAGAAATGCAAGAGACTTAACCAAAAATCAATTTAAAAAATAACAATCAGGAGTTCCCACTGTGACACAGAGGGTTAAGGATCTAGTGTTGCCACAGCTGTGGCATAGTTGACAGCTGCAGCTCAGATTCAGTTCCTGGCTTGGGAACTTTCATATGCTATGAATGTGGAAATAAAATAAAATAAAATAAAATAAAATGGAAGACTTACACTATTAGAATTTAAGACATAATAAATGTACAGAAATCAAGGTAATGTTGACATCAAGATAGACAGATCAATGTTAAAGAATAGAGTACCGGAGTTCCCTTCATGGCTCAGGGGTTAATGAACATGACTGATATCCATGAGGATGTGGGTTCAATCCCTGGCCTCTCTCAGTGGGTTAAGGATCTGGTGTTGCCATGAGCTGTGGTGTAGGTCACAGACACGGCTCTGATTCCGCATTGCTGTGACTGTGGTGTAGGCCAGCAGCTGTAGCTCCTATTCAACTTCTAGCCTGGGAACATCCAAATGCCATGGGTGCAGCCCTAAAAAAAAAAGGGAATAGAATCCCAAGATAGACCCACATAAATATAGATGACTGATAATTCACAAAATTGCAAAGACTGTTCACTGGGGACATAATTATCTTAGCAATGGCTTTGGTACATTTACATAACCATAAACAAAACAATAAAATTCAATTCATATCTAACAACGTATGCAAAATTTATTGCAAATTTTTACTTTAGGCTCTAAAACTAAAACAAAATTATAAATATTTTGGAAGAAAAATTATGAGAAAATCTTTGTGATCCTGGTATTTTCTTAGTTACAGCTCTAAGGGCATAATCCATGAAAGGAAAAAAAATTAATGAGTTGAATTCCTTATAATTGTGTACTTACATTCTTTAAAAGATACTGTTAAGAAAATGAAATGAAAAGCCAATCCACTAACAGTGAGAAAATGTTTAGAAGTCATATATTTGATAAAGTATTTGCATGATGAATATATAAAGAATTTGCTTAACCCCCAAATGAGGAAACAAACACTCAGTTTAAAAATGCATGATACATTTGAATAAGCAATTCTTCATAGGATACATGACTAGCAAAGACGTGCATGAAAAGATGTTCATCCTTATTAGCCGTTACGGAAAAATTAAAACGAGGTATATCACACACCTATTAAAATATCTACTGTAGTGTTTGATAGCAAAGGTATATAATAACCACAACTCTAATGCATTCTGGTGGGGAGATAAAATACTGTAATAACTTTGTAAAACAGTGTAGCAGTTTCTTGAAACATTAAACATAACACCTAACATATGACCTAGCCATCCCACTTGTACCATATTTTCATGCAAAATCTAGTGCACAAGACAACTGTAATGTCCATAAACAGATGTACTTACAAACAAATTGCACTATATAGATTTGGACTATTACTTACTGGAATATGACTTAATAATAAAAAACAACATGTAATAACATGGAGAAAGAAGCCAGATCAAAAAGTAATATAAACTCCATTTTTCCATTAATACAAAAATTTTAGGAAATGCACATTAATCTACAGAGAAAGGTGAGTAATTGCTTAGGGAATGCATGGGCAGGAGTGATAAGCGATTACAGAGGGAATTATAAATGAAGAAATTTCTGAGGGGGATGTGTATGTTCATTATCTTGGTTGTGGTGATGGTTTCGTGGGTTTATACATATGTCAAAACATTGAAGCGTGTACTTTATGTGCAGTTATTGCATGTCAGTTATACTGCAATAAACCTCAATACAGCTATCTTTTTAAAAGATGGACAATGTAGAGATAGGTGGAATTTCTTCTTCAAATATTAATTGAATGCTGCTGTACTTGCAAGGCAGTCTAGGCAATGAAAATGCAGACCTGAAAAACTCTCTGCCTTCGAAGAAAAAAAAATTGTTTGGTGAAGAAACAAATGCTTTGTTATAATACAATAAGGTTTTCACAAGAACTATAGAGCAGAACTGGGGTACCTTAGTTCAATTGGCGGGTTATGGGAAATGTAAAAGGAAGTCAGAAAAAGTAGGTGAATGTAATGCACCGAGAGAAAAACCTTTTAAAAGGCAGTTGGCAAAACAAAAATTATAAAAGGACATCTAAGACAGTAAAAGTTAATAAGGGTAATTACATGGTTATTTTATGCTTATTTGAAGACAAAAAGGAAATAATTGATGGAGAGAGGTATGAAGCACTGAAGAGTGTGTAGAAAGGTTTCCTATTTGTTGATCTATTCTGGTAGATAGATCACTAGTTTTTTATTGCTGAAAAAAACCTCAACCCTGGAGTACCCGTCATGGCTCAGGGGTTAATGAACCCGACTAGTATCCAGGAGGAAACAGGTTCAATCCCTGGCCTTGTTCAATTGGTTAAGGATCCAGAGTTGCCTTGAGCTGTGGTGTAGGCTTCTGGCTACAGCTCCCATTCAGCCCCTTGCCTGGGAACCTTCATATGCTGCAGGTGTGGCCCTAAAAGAAAAAAAAAAAAATGGCAAGCTCAAATAAAAGCAATTTATATAAAACAAAACCCCCCCAAACAAAATTATTTTATCATACTTATGGATTCTGGAGATAAGAAAGGAAGGTAGGACTCAGAAAACATGATTTATCTTTATTTACCAGTGTCTGGTGCCTCAGCTGGGAAGATTTGAACAGCTGAGATGTGGAATCTTAGGGATGGATGCCTTCTCACTTGCATGTCCAGTGCTTGGGCAGTAACGACTCAAGGGGCTTCCTCCCTCCATATGGCCCTGGCGTCTTTCCATGTGGTCCTTCTCTAAGGACCTGTCCAGGATGGTGGCCTCAGTATAGTCAGATTTCTTACATTGCAGCTCAGGTCCAGGAACGAGTGTTCACTGAACAAGATGGAAGCTTCTGGGCTTTTTCAAATTCAGCATCTATATAGCACCACTTCCACCTAGTTGTCAAAGCAGTCACAAGCCATCCAGACTTAAGGGGGAGGGAATACAGACCCTATCTATCTGTAGCAGGAGAGTCAGAGCTTCGGAAGCCATGTTTTAAAACCACAACAATAGGTTAATTTTAGAGAGAAGACAATCTCAGATTTATGGGAGTGATGGATAGTTAATCTCCCAAATTTTCTAGGCAAAACGCATGACCTGTCTAACAGAGGAAACATCTATAGTGTCAGGGGTAGAATGAGGATGAAAGAAAGAAAATCTGGTGATTTGATATGAGGGGAAAAGGTCTAGAAAAGCCACCTAGGCTGAGAAATCAATTAGTAGAGTGGAGATTTTGAGATTCTTCTGGAAATGAGAACAACAGTGAAATGATAAAAAAGTTGAAAATACAATATATTACTCAAACTCATGGTAAAAATACTATGATTAAACTGAAAATACAAACAACAAGTTGGGGAAGATATATAATGATAGACTAACATTTTTAGTACTAAAAGATCTCGCAGATCAATAAGACGAACGGCCCAAGGTAAACATAGTATTCAGATAATGAACTAATATCAGGTATAAGCTTGTAGCATTATACGAAAATCTGGTATATCCTTTCATGTGAATATTGGGATTAATTAGAAAATAAAGAATCAGAAAAGAGTTTTAAGTTTTAAGAACATGTTTTTGTTAAATAGTGTTAAAATAGCCGATGACTATAAAATACACAGAATACATTTGATATTTTTATGTAACATTTGCTGTTGGCATCAGGAACATATCTGAGTTAATACAAGCATTCAGCATGTGCTTTGTTATAGAAGATTTTGTGTAGGAAAGTAGAAAAATATATTTTGAGCAGAATGAAAGGAAAACTTTATAAACATTATACACAAATATGTTTTGAATAATTTCAATTTATTTTACTCACAATAAACATGAATATACACACTGGTAATTGCTGCATTTATAAGTTCATAAACTCAGGTTTCCCTTTGAAAAGGAGAATATAGATAAACCATCCGTTCCCAAATGCTGCTCTCTCTTTATCCCAACAGGTGGGCTCCAAGTTTTCTATACATGCAGTTACTGCTGCGCAAATCTTTCTCCCTTTCTCTAAGCCATTTGCCCCTCCCTTGAGCTCAAGTTCTTTATGATGAGATGACTCATTAAGCTTTCTTCCTGGCAGGGAGCTGACACCCAATTAATGAGCTGACACTGTTTTGTGTCTGCTCTCCCTAGTGCAATAAGGCTCTGTTTACAAACACAGGCTGTTGTGCCTGTTAAGAAGGGTGGGTTAGAATCTCCCTGCTGGGCCAGTTTGTTCAAAATCATAAGGCTTCTTTAAACAATGTCTTTGTGCCTTAAACATCAGACATTCTGCTTTCAGCAGGATGCAAGTCACCCTAATGGCAACATCCTCTTTGGCGGGAAAGGGACAAATAGGAGAGTTTTGGATTATAAATCATAGAAATGACAATATTTTATTGTAAAGTTATTCTCAATACTAAGGGTAGATGATTGTTTACTTTTAAGGTAAAATGTCAGGTTTACAGACTTTCTCTTAACTGACTGTATTGTTAAATCTAGACTCCATCTGTGTTTTTCTTCCTCCACCAGAATTCCATCTGCCCTTCTCCATTTGGCAAACTCCTTTCTAACCTCAGTCCCCAGATAATGTATCATCTTTTCTGTGAAATCTTCCTTGAATTTTTCAGGAAGTGGTAGCTCTTTATGTAGTCTCCTGCAGGAAATTTTAAATGCTACTATAATAGCATTCATCACATTAGTTCCCTTTTAATTCTTATCCTTAACTAAAGAAATGACCGGGCTACAGCATAGTGCATGGCACATAGTACATGCTTGTTTAGGCTTCCAGTTCTATGAATATGGGTTTCCTACTGTTGTGCTCCAAACCTATTGGTACCACTGTTTTTTCATCTTATATCCGAGGAACTCATTCGTTTCCAAAAGCATATCTCTTTCTGTTCTGGAAGTACTCTTTGTTTTTCTCCTACCTGGCTAATCAGCTATCCAGATCAGCCGTGTCAGTACCTATATAAAACTGGTAGACGGGTATGGTGCCAGCCATGTGGCTCTCCTTCCAACTAGGTTTGGCATAAATAACAGAACATGCTTCAAGAAATTCTAGACTAAGAATGGCATTTGGAACTTACCTCTAGCTCATGATGGTCAGGTCTTAATCTCTGAGGTTAGTATTAACTGAAATTGGAATTAAAAGAGAGAGAGAGAGAGAGAGAGAGAGAGAGAGAGAGAGAGAGAGAGAGAGGCAAAGGTGGAGAGAGTCAGAGAGAGCAGGTGCAATATTCCAAAAGAGCTAGAGAGGAGATAAGACACAGGCCATGCTGAGCCCAATAAATTATCTTAAGGGCTATGTTTTTCATTATCAGAACAATGTGAAAACATTAGATGGTTTCTAAAAGGATGGACAATAAGATAAACTTTATATTCCTAAAATACTTTTTGCTCACATTGTGGAGTTTGGTTTGGGGGAATGTGTGAAAGGATACTGGGAAGACCAATTTTGAACCTACCAGCATGTAAGAGATTACTGTAATTTGGGAAAGCTTGGTGGTGGTAGTAAGTGTGACTATTGTGATAGAAGTGGGATGATATTATAGATAGAGCTTTAGGTGACCAAAGTACAAGGAGTTGGTGCTTGATGACATATGAGAAACAAGATTGGGATGGGTCGAGATTTTTGCCTTCATATCTTGCTGGATGATGGACTCATTGACTGAGACCACCAGTGCTCTGTGGACTCCTGAGTTCATATTTTTACATGTTGGGTTTGAAGTGTCTTGAGGATACCTAATTGAAGACGCAAGGAGGCAGTAGACTTTTGTGCCTACAACTAAGGAAAACATATATATGTAACTTATATAAATATAGTCACCTAGACACAGCTAGTAGCTGAAGCCATGGGCATTGATGAGAAAACAGGGAAAGAGTACAAAGTAAAGACAAGAAGATCTGGGATTGAGTTTTGAGAAACCTTGACATATAATGATCAGATACAGGGGAAAAAAAAGAGTTGGTAAGGGAAGGAAGGAGTGGTTGAAATGCAGAAGAATAACTCCATCAGTATGGAGTCTAGAAACTGAGGGATGGAGTTCTCTTGTGGCACAGTGGGTTAAAGATCTGGCATTGCCACTGCAGTGGCTTGGGTTGCTGCTGTGGTGTGGGTTTGATCCCTGGCCCAGGAACTTCCATATGCTATGAGTGTGGCCAAAAAAATATATTTTTTTAAATTATAAACCAAGGGATGAGGAAGTTGCAACAAGAAGAAAAGAGTTAACAAATGCTGCTGAGGGGTCAATTAAGATAAAAATTGAAAATAGTTCACCAAATTTAGTGACATGGAAACTGTCCTTACCTTAGCAAGGAGCTGTTTCAGTAGAGTGATAGAAATAAAAGCCAGATTGGAATGGGCTTAAGGGTTAGTTCAAGATGAAGAGACAGAGACACTGAACATAAGGGACTTTTTTTTTAGTTGTGGTAAAATCTATATACCATAAAATTTACCATTGTGATAATTTTTAAATGTACATTTCAGTTTCATTAAGTACACTTACATTTCTATACAACTATCATCATCCATCTGCAGAACTTTTTTCATTTTCCAAAACCAAAGTTGTGTACACATTAAGTACTAACTCCTCATTGCCCTTTCCACCCAACAATTTAAAGCAGTGGGAGGAAACTGAGAAGAGGGAGAAAATAATATGAACTTAAGAGCCCTCCACAATATCTTTTCTTTCTGAATGAAAGAGGCAGTTTAAAAAAAAATCCTAAGAGGAATCAGTTTGAGACAATTAACAGTGCAAGAATAAACAGAGACCTAATAGTGGAAGTAAGAGCCCTAAATCGGAAAAGGGACAGTTTCTTTATGGAAGAAAGAAAAGGGAAATAGGGAAGCTATAAGCATGAGTAAATTAATACTTGGCATTAGGAAAATAGCAAATTAAGATTTTGCATTAAGAAAGAGTAAATTAATATTTGATATTAAGAAAAGAATGAATTAATGTTTGGTATTAAGAAAACTGGGGGAGGGGGTGGTTTCCTGCTATGGTGCAGTGGGTAAAGAATCTGACTGAAGTGGCTTGGGTCACTGCAAAGGTTCAGGTTTGATATCCTGCCCAGCAGCATCTGACATTGGCATAGCTGCAGCATAGGTCATACTGAGGCACTCAGATTTAATCCCTGGCTTGGGAACTTCCATATGCCGCAGGTGTGGGTATTGAGAGAGAGAGAGAACTGGGAATTTCCTCTGTGATTACTTATACTGTTTTATGAATTTCAAAGTGGAGCACCTTAATCAGTTCTGTAGAGGTGGGGATGGTTGGAGGTATGAAGAATGTGTAGATGGTTTGGGAACATTGCTAAAGACAGTAGCAGAATGGTTTGATTAGAATAGGGAAGATGCTGAGTTGACACAGATAGTCCAGAATATAAAGACATTCTTACATGTTAGATACATGTTCAAACATAAATATAAGCAAGTTCTTTTACACAACATGTATTAATTGAGACAAATAATACCAGACAATGCACTAATCATAAGCAGTCACACGGTGAACAAGAAAAACTATATTCCCTCAAGGGTCCCATAATATCACATAAAAATAAGTGTTTTTTACCTGCTCTGTACTGTCTCTGAATACTAGAGCCTAGGTCCCTAGGATACTTTTTTGGAGATGGAGATAAATAAGATAGGAAGAGAAACAACTAGTCATGATGCTTCTACTGGCTATAAAGTGAAAACCTAAAGAGGATTTAGGTGCTAAAATGATATTACTGCATCCAAAGTAAAGACAAAGCAATCTATTTCCTTTTCAGAAGTTCTGATATTAACTGAGGTCTAAACAGGGGTTCCCAGGTATCCAACAGTATCCCAATGAATGCTGACTCAATGCCCACATTCCCATTAAGAAGCTGATCTTTATTCAACAAAGCGTGAATATAAAGAAGGTATAGGAATAGTAAAAAAAAAATTCAAATTATAAAAGTAGAAAGTTGAACTTATTTTTTAATCACTGGCTAAATAAGTGTGTACAGAGCTCCTAAAGCATAAGATAGCATACTATTTTGGAACTGTATGTGGAAATATTGGAAATCAATATTTAGCAAATACATATACACATATGTGTGTATAAATTCATGTGCATGTATATATATATGTACATATGTATATACAGTTTTCTTTGGGAAAAAAATGGCACATAAATGACAATAAATGAAATATGGTCCTGTATGCTATGGTCTGCAAAAGTCACTGAAAGTATATGAGTTACATTAATTCAGATGCAGGAGCAAGCACTTTGAATGCTATAGGTCATGGAAATATGCACAGTGGTGAACAGCATGGACACAAGAGCAAGACCTAAATTCTAACCCCAGTAAGTTCAAAATTTGTGTGACTTTGAAGAAATTACTTCCGTCTCAGATTCTCCGTATGTAAATTGGCAACCAGAATGAATATAGTGCTTAAAATGTAATAAATGATCAATAAGTATTGGTAAGAAAAATTTCTGAGACATAGAAAATTGTTGATAGTCACCGAGAAAGGTGGAAGGAAGAATAGGAGCCAAGACACAGGAGACAGGTATGTCCAAGGCTATCAGTACCTGGGGAAAGTAGAGAAACTGAGAAAACCTTATAGAGCTGTATATGCCAGGATCACGCTGGAGACATCATGGAAAGAAAACTGGATTTGCCCACTGGATCGCTTGGATGGTTTTCTACCTTGAACACTCAACCACCCTTTTGAAACTTTGTTGATCTGTAAAACAAGATTTATTATTTAGAAACATTTAGAAGCACGTATAGTACAGAAAAAATACTCATGTGCTATTAAATCACCAATCTTATACTGAGCAGCTATATGACAGCCACATTTTTACCTATCACTCGCACATAGACTTTTTGAAATTCTGCAGGAAACAAGCCTTCCTAACCCTGTTTAGCCTAACTGCCCCACACTTATTTGACCTCTAAGGCATTTTTGTCATTAAGTACTTACTAATATTCAATAGAGCTCTGGTATCTAGGGCTCTACTTTGGTCAAAATGGTGGGACAGGGCTGCAGTCATCCTAAGACCTGATTGAGGCTGGTAGATCTGCTTCCACATGGCTGCTGACACGGAACTCAGTCCTTCATCACAGGGGCCTCTCTCCAGGGTTACCTGAGTGTCCTCACAACATAGCAGCTAACTTTCTCCATGAGGTGATCTCAGAGAGATGGCAAGGCAGAAAGCACATTGTTTTTAATGACAAAGTTTTAAAGTGGCCCACATGGCCACTTTCAGCATGATCTGTTTGTTCCGAGAGAGTCACTAAGTCCAGCCCCCACTCAAGAGGAGAGGCACTGAGCTGAAACCCTTGAAGAAGGGAGTGTCAGAAAAGTTGTGGACATTATTTTTAAATTACCACACAATCCTTTGGAGGGTGGTGGAGCAGTTCAAAACACTGCCACCTTGATCACCTCCTTGTTCCTCATTATACCTTTAAGGTTTAGTTATGGAAACCTCCCTCAAAAATGAGTTTAAAACCATTGCTAGCCTAAATAATTCTTAATGTGTAGAAAGTTGCAGTTTCAAATAAATCTGATGTTCATCATCAGCTATTAAGACAGGTAATAGTTCTTGTGAATTCTGCTAAAATTTTACTGAGAAAGTCTTTATTCATTTAAATATCCTATGAAATATAATTTGAAGGTCCTAGTTCGGTTTATTCTTAAATGTAATTAAAAAAATTCTTGTAATTCTGAAACAATTGATAAATGTAGGAAGTTTGAGAACATCTCCTTATGCTAAGCATTAAAACAATAAAACATTCCCTAAGCAAAGTTAGGCTTATAGTAATATTTGTAGATGCAATATTAACAACTTCATTTTTTTCATTTTAACACGACTATTGAATATTTCTATGTCTGTGACTCTATTTCTGTTTTGTAAATAAGTTTATCTGTATCATTTTTAGATTCCACATATAAATAATGTCACATATTTATTTTTAGCAGGGTGGAGAGATAAATTAGGAGTTTGGGATTAACATATACACTACTATATAAAAAATAGGTAAATAACAAGGAGCTGCTGTATAGCACAGGGAACTATACTCTATATTTGTAATATCCTATGGTAGAAAAATATCTGAAAAAGAATACTTGTATGTATGTGTGTACGTATATATACATACACAACTAAATATACAATTGAATCATTCTGCTATGTGCTTAAAACCAACACAATATGGTAAATTAACTATACTTAAATAAAAATTTTAAAGAATATTGCATATTTCTATGCAATTCTTCTAAAAATGTAAGTGTCCAAAAATACTTTTCAAATAAGAATTATGTGGCAGACAGACATTCTGGGTTTTGGTGTCAACTGTATGAACTTGAGAAAGGCACACAGTTCTTATCAGAAGACACTTTTATCTTCTTCTGTAATCATGAAACAATTAAAATACGTTGTGAATTAGATAGTCTAAATGCCCTCTAGTACAAATAGTCTTTGGCCCTAAAATCCACACTTCTAAAGTACATTCTGGTAAAATCTTAAAGCTACAAGCAGTTCCTATCTCCAAAGTGCTGAATAAAATTTAGATGATTAAGTGAACAGAAAAGTACATGAGGTAACACTCGGGAAAGGGTATTTTTAACATGGTTATATGCAAATGTGCAATCCAAGTGTTACACATGATTCCATGGAAAACATATAAGTATTCCTTCTTTTTTTCCTTTTTTATGGCTGCTCCCTTGGAATATGGAGGTTCCCAGGCTAGGGGTCAAACAGGAGCTGCAGCTGCCGGCTTACACCACAGCCACAGCAACGCAGGATCCAAGCTGCATCTGGGACCTACACTACAGGTCACGGCAATGCTGGATCCTTAACCCCCAAGCAAGGCAAAGGGATCAAACATGTGTGCTTATGGATGCTGGTCAGATTCATTTCCTCTGAACCACGATGGGAACTCTGGTATTCTTAATATTGATATTAAGAATATTAAAACAAACTTCTATTGTTTATAGAAGGTTCAAATAGATATTTTCCCCTTTAAAATAAGCTTTCTTAATGATTGACATGGCTTAATCTAAAAGATCAAACGATAAAGCAAACTACCAGGATGTAGGTGAGTGATGGATGTTTATGTAAATAAGATAAAGTGAACCAAACTATGTATCTAGGACTCAAAATAATACATTTCAGGCATTCATAGCTCACAATTTGTAACATAATAAAATGAAGAAATGAACAAAATATGTGGATTTAGTGGTAGTTCAATACCAATTTGACCCTTTTGGGTCTGACCTTATTATTTATCTGCTTGATAAACTTCCATCAGCTATAACGAAGTGCCCAGAAAATGGGATTATTTTCATGACCAAATTCATAATATATGCAATGAGTGAGTGGCACCAGTCCACTAGTCAGACCTGGAACACAGGCAGCCACTGATGAAAAGACATTCTGTTTTGGCCACATTGCTGAAGTTTTGTACAAAAGTAGAAACTTGGGAACTCTCTGTGACACAGTAGATTAAGGATCCAGTGTTGTCCCTGCAGTGACTCAGGGTGCTGCTCTGGCGCATGTTCGATTCCTGTCCTGGGAACTTTCACATGCCGTGGGTGCAGCCAAAAAAAATAAATAAATTAATTAAATGAAAAAAAAATTAAGAACTAGAAGCTCTAAGGAGAGAATGCACTGACATGTAAACTCCTGATGTCACCTCTCAGTGTGGGGAAGGCAGGTTTTGTGGTTGAAGCACCTGTCCTTTCACAGAACAGATTTTATGGAACTCTTTTGCTGTGTGTGGTTTTTCTAAATAATGACCTAAATAAATTCTATTTTTGTATTTGATAGCTCCCCATCTTCTGGACTGGATTCACTGTTTCTGTAAGGTTGATCCTGAAATGTCAGGCCATCTAAAGACAATTACAACTACAGGAAAATAATATAGTTCTCTCTGTCTCATTTTAGCAAACATATATTTAGCATATAAATCTTGCCAGGGCTGACGTTAAAAGCCTTAATGATGTTAGCTCTTGTATCCTTGCACTAACCCCTGTGGTAGATCTGGTATGTTTGGTTATGGATAAGGAAACTGTAAATTAAAGAAGTTAGATTTTCCAAAGTCACACTGCTGCCAAGTATCAGAGACTTGCTCCAAACTAATTACAGATTCTATAATCTACGCTGTCCCACTTCTTATCTTTCTTATTCCAAGATTCCTCCGGGTATATTTTCAGAAATTTGTAGTTTCGGGTGTCTAAGAGTAAGTTGTAGCTAATTTAAAAAGGAAAATCTGTGTAAGCCATTATCAGAAAAATGAAACAAAAATAACACATGTTCATTCACACAAACATTGTGCATGTGTATTCTTTGTAGTGGTAGAACACAGAGGTGAGTCTACTTTGTCATATCTATAATATTTCTTCCCTCTGAGTTCACTAATAAATACTATGAAATTTTTAATGACGATCTAGTAAGAGAGGCTACATAAACATGTATATATAATTACCAATGCTAATTTCAGTGATATATAAAATATCTATAGTGTCTATACCACCCTAAGTAACTACAAAAGAAAATCAGGAAATAAAGGACAGGATTTGAAACTGTTTAGCAAATCTTTCATGAGGAAATAATTTCCTGGTTACTAAACTTAATTTCCATAGACATCACAGAGTATTTTTTTTTTTTTTGGTATTCAGAAGATTTAGAGTTTTATATTAAGCTGATAAAACTTAGACAACAGATTTTAGATCAATGAACAAACTCATTGATAACTCTATTGATGTTATGTCTTATTTTCAGTGAAAACATTTATAGTGCACAGACTACAATCCCCTTAAAATTTGGGTACAAGGGATGGGTACCAAGTATAAGCCCTATATACAGATTTATGGATGATGGAAAAAATATTTACTTGTCACATCTATGAAGGAATGTGTGTAATTTCCCAATTTATTTGACAGAAATAAAATTCAAAGAATACTTCAAGTTATCCACTGTTAATTTCCTAAGACACCTTCCTTTCTATAAAACAGAATATCGCTTTATTCTTCATCAGACCTACTGACAACCTAGTCTAATATTTCTCCTCCCTTTTATACATCTGCCTTTTTCTCTAGATTATTCAAGTATAAATAGTGTACTTGTATGGCTTACTAAAGGCTTTCCTGCAGTCCTTTTCTCCAGTCTTCTCTTATTTCTCTGGTGGCAATCACATCAATAAAAGATGACATCTGTGCCTCAGATCATTGTGAACCACTTCAGGTAGACCATGTGTTGTACCTTGACCTAACATCTCATTTCTGTTCCCAGCATTGTGGCCAATTAAATGGGGGCCTTGTAAGGAGCCAGTTGACTGGTCGTGTGCTGGCTATCACCACAAGAGCTTAAGGGCCACAAATCTCTGTTATTACCAAGCTGTTGCTGCCAGAAGCATGCTGATTCCTGACAAAAAGAATAGATTAGGATCAATCAAATCTCCCCCAGGCTTGTCAGTGGGACTTTTAACCACACCTCTACCTCAAACTTTCCCCCTCACCTCCTTCCAAACACCTACGCAGCAGCAAGCTAACAAGGTGGCTGCCAAACCATATGTTCGTAATTAGTTAACTTGCCTGTCGCTAGAGGCACCACTGATTCAGTAACAGCCCTCAAGGGTGTTGGACATCCAATAAGACACCACCAACCAGCCCGGCCCCTCCCCTCAGCAGTAGGAGAAGAGGCATACTTAATTCCAGCTGTGGCATTGTTGAGTGAATTAACTTTATCCTCAATTTAAAAAGCCAGCATGAAATCAAAGGAGACCCCAGAAAAGAAAAATAGAGAAAATGAAAAAAAAAATGCTTGTAGGTTAACTCAACAAGTCTGATGAATGAAACTCAACTGGTTGGCTTCATTTAGCCAATCACTGCAAAGCAGGTTTCTGGCACCGTTGTTACTTCTGGCATAATTCTTTTAATTCCCAGTTCTGTGGTTAAGGTCTCTTGTTACACAGAGGGCATTGATGATATAATTGCTTATGAGCTAGTGGAACACATTTTTAGGTAGTGGTGAGGCTACTGAGCAATGAGAAATTAATGTTAGAGCAGTGTACGATGCTGGCTAAGAAATCTCATCTCAAGGTAAGAGCACCGCATATACAGTTAAATTTGCAATCTCCTCTTTGAGCCTATGCATGTTTGTGTGCGTGTTTTTTTTTTAATAGGAAAAAGTTGGCAAACATTTGTCAAAAATTTCTGGGGCAGTGAGAATTCTGAAACCTTTTAGTTCTCATTGAAGAAATGTCTAGTACTCTGGAAAAAATGTACTTTTTCATTTTTTATCTACATGAGAATCACTGGTGGTCTACACAATCTTCAATGAAATAATTGACGCAGATGTTCCAATAAGTTTACCAGTATTACTTTGCTTAAAGGATTAAAAATTAACACTAAAGGCATATATGATCCTGAATTTTCGTAGGCAAAATTGGGTAATGTCATTTCTTGGTTTGAGGCTTTCCAGACTATGGTGAATTAATTCTTAAACTTGGAACATCTTAAGGCTACTTTTTCTATGGCATACATATTATAAACTTCATTGTAAATTTATATAAATTAATGAAATTATCTAAATTATAATATAAAATATTAAACAAAATATGTATTCTTAACATGTATACTTAAAATAAAAAATGCTACAAAAATTGAGTGACTAAATGCAGTTGTAAAAAGCAACTATATTTTTATACATGATGCTCATGGGATCCAAAAATGTGGATATAAACACATAAAAAATAGAAAATTTAAATTTAAAATAAAATTAAATACTTTGTGTTAAAAATAGCAATAAATTATAAACTAGTTTATTGTTTTAAACACTACTAGTCTTAAGATATTGTGATGTTGATGTTAACAGGAAATCCTCTTATGACAACATCTAAGAATTTTGGACACTGTAAAGAACAGGAGCAGAACAAATCCAAGATCTAGACATCTACTGAGAATAGGTCACACTTTTAGGTATCAGCTTGAGATCAAATTTCATTGTCAATTGCATAATCTCTGCCATTATATTAAAAACCCATTGAGGTTGGCAAGGGACTTGGGGATTTTCAGTAACAGCCATTGTCATGATGATACGTGGCTTAAAATGAATTAAGAAACAATTGATGTGGTTTGAGACCAGGGAATTAGAAAACATAAGCCAAAGGCAAAATGCAGAAACCACAGACTAATACAAGTTACAGGCAATTTTCTTAATAAACCCTTTTATGACAATGAGAGACAAGACACATCAAGCATCCTCTCTACTCTCTACAGAACAAACTGATTAACATCAGAGACATATGTTTGCTTTTAAAGAAAACTTATCTTTCAAAAAAATTCTTAAAAAGTAGTTTTTACAATTTGATTGATGGCCACTAAATAACACCTCTTTTCTTTAAAAAAAAATCAAGAACAGTAAAATAAGCTGCTAAAAAATGCCCATCAATTAATAAACACTCTTTTCAGTTTAGTCTGTCCACAATTTAAACTTTGATATATTTTAAATAAAATAAAGTATGATTCGACTAAAAACATACTAGTGTTTCCATAGCCAAGTATATTATTTACAATCCTATATTAGGATGTCTTTATTTTAACTTTCGTGTGATTATCTTATAAGGAGATTTACTTTATAATGAGTGTTATACTACAGAACATAAAGATATGCATACTAGGAATAAGAAATAATGTTGACTAGATTTTAAGAATTGATTTTTGAGGAATCTTAAAAGTCTTGCAGCTAGTTCTGTTGCAATAAGAAAGAGCGGGCCATTTAGAACAGTAAATAGTGATTTAGCATGATGAACAGGATGTTTTAATAAACACAACAAAACTGGCAGTGGGGAGCAGTGCAGATTGGAGGAAAACAAGAAGCTTATTGATGATGGTGTGTTCCTTATTCATAATAAGCATTTGGCCAAGGACAGTGAAAATGGGACTGTATAGAAAGAGGCAAATGTGAGATATATTAAAGACTGAATCAGTTGGCTATAGCTAATGAACAAAGGAGAGTCAAGATGATAATGCCATATTGGCAGGCCTGTGTAGCAAAAAATATGGCAATGGCAAAAGTGACGTGAAGGAAAACAAGGAGATTGTAAGTCAGTTTTTTGGCAGAGAAAATACTGAGTTTAGTTTTAGTCAAATTAAATCTGGGGAGTGATATGCATAATAGGAGTAAATATCTGACAGACCTAGGGTTCTGATGAACAGACTGGGAACATTTCAGTTTGGGAGTTACCAAGATGGTGAGGATTGCTAGACACATGTGAACGAGTGTTCTCTTCAAGGGAGTGGCTATCAATCAAGAGGAGTCTAAATGTTAACTGCCAGAATAAAAGGCGGAAGGGAAAGCAAGTTAGGTATGAGAACAGAAGAAGAGCGTTAAGAAGAGTCAGTGATAGAATATTTCTAGACTTAGTGAAATTCTGTAAAAGAAGGAAAAGTAAAAACATCTTGTGGCACATAGAGGTCAAGTACAAAGAAAATGGCTAAAAAGCCAGTTAAATCTAGTTAAACATCCCTGACATTTTTCAAATTCCATTAGTAAAGTATGGGAGCCAACGTGGCCAAACAATATGGAAGCAGTGATAAACAGATGGAGACAATATTTATGATGAATTATTTAGTAGTTTATATTATAACTATGCTTACAAGGTTGAGTCTGAGCTGTAGTCACTGGCCTACACCACAGTCACAGCAACCCCAGATCCGATCACATATGTGACTTACACCATAGCTCATGGCAAAGCCATATCCTTAGCCCACTGAGCAAGGCCAGGGATTGAACCTGTGTCCTGGATACCCATTGGGTTCGTTAACCACTGAGCCACGACGGGAACTCCCCTTCTACTTTCTAAAATCCTGTTTTATGCTGGTTTAGATTAATCTTAGTTTAAAAAATTAGTTAATATTTGATTTTTCTTGTTTCCCAGTTTTTTTATTTGAGCTTGTGAGTCATCTTCTAAATCTTTATTTCTAACAAATGTTTACACAAAATTGTTTTATTTTATGTAGTTCTAAAAATTTTTATAATATTTATTGTGATTATTTAGCTTATTTATTATTTAGACATGTAGAATGGGGTTTTAATTTTTTTCATTTGTATTGGCTTTGGTTTATATTATTGATGTGTAATTTCATTTAAGGGCTAATAAGTTACTAGAAATTATTCACTAAGCTCTGAGCTCAGCAGCAAGACTAAAGAGTGACTTCACTCTCATAATAGCCCAAGACAAAAGTGACAGAAACGTGGACCATGATGGTAGGCTGGGAATGGAAATAATTGAAATATTAGAAAAGGTATTGAGATTTCATGACTGAGGGATTGCAGAAGGTAAGGGTGAGGGAGGGGCAAATATGACTTCCATGATCATGGCCTGAGCAGTAAGATAGGTGGTGTCATCATTCAATGAAAAGGAGAAGGTTGATAACGATAGCAAAGAATGCATTCAGTTTTGGGCAAGTTATGTCTGTGTTGCTTCTGAGATACCCAGGAGGAGATAACAAGAATGTAATAAATATGCCAACATTGAAATCACAAGAAAATGTGAGACTAAATATATAAATTTTGCAGTCATCAAGGTGTAGAAAGTTATTGAAAGCCTGGAAATAGTTTGCTCAGGAAAAATTCATAGAATAAGAAAAAGAACAGAACCGGACGCTTAAGCAATTCCCATAGTGACAGAGGCAGAGGAATTAGCTATGGAGACTCTGAAGTCACAGTTAGAGAGGGAAGAGGAAGAGGACTGGTAGGTAGCATGGTGCACAAGAGGTTAGATAAAATGGAATCAC
Organism: Catagonus wagneri; assembly: GCA_004024745.2. NCBI lineage: Eukaryota > Metazoa > Chordata > Mammalia > Artiodactyla > Tayassuidae > Catagonus > Catagonus wagneri. Next base: position 46,175,240 of record PVHT021183693.1, on the reverse strand, counting down.
AACAAAGAGTCAGGAACAGTAAAGTTAAGAAGAATGATTTTAAACTTTATTGTTACTTAGTATATATTACAGGAATTGGATTATAAACCTATGATTTCCAGCTGAAGTCCTCATAACTATTGTGGTTAATAAGGATTTCAATAGGACAGGAAGTCCTAAGAATTGTACAAATTTTTTTGATACGATTGAATGGAGCTGTTAGATCACTAAGTGTAGCAAAAATTCTCATAACAAACTACTGCAGTAAGAGCTCGCCTGTTCCAACAAGAGTGAAAAGCACCTTATCCAAAGAGACTTTGAAGAATTGTATAATTTCCACCTGGAGCACAAAATGGTTTAAACAGATAAACTCTCCCTACACCATTCCCTGTCATATATCTGGAGAAAACCATAACTCAAAAAGATACATGTACCCCAATGTTCACTGCAGCACTGCTTATAATAGCCAAGACTTGGAAACAACATAAATGTCCACTAGCAGATGAATGGATAAAAAAGATGTTGTATACATATATAATGGATATTACTCAGCCATAAAAAATGAAATAATGTTATTTGTAGTAACATGGATGGATCTAGAGATATTATGCTAAGTGAAGTAAATCAGAGGAGACAAATATCATATGATATCACTTATATGTGGAATCTAATAAAAATGATACGAAATAACTTATTTACAAAAAAGAAATAGACTCAAAGATTTCAAAACCAAACTTATGGTTGCCAAAGGGGAAACACTGGGGGGAACGGATAAATTAGGAGTTTGGGATTAACATATACACACTATTGTATATAAAATAGATAAATAACAAGGACCTACTCTCTAGCACAGGGAAAACTACTCAGTACTCTGTAATAACCTACAGGGGAAAAGAATCTGAAAAATAATTGATATATGTACACATATAATGGATTCATTTTGCTATACACCTGAAACTAACACAAATTTTAAAGAACTATACTATAGTAAATTAAAACAGAAAGAAAACAAAAAAACCCCAAATACATACCTTCTTTAGTTAAAGACAGTAAAGATTTCAGTCTTGTTTTGTGATTTATAGTTTTCCAAGCACCTTTCTTATTGTTCATTTAATTGTCACTGTTGTGGAAAGGGAAAAAAAAAAAACCCTCTTCTCTTCACATATCTACTTTATCCATAGAAAAGAACACTGCCTACAGTTCTAACTTTCTTACCACCTTTCTGGTTTCTGCCCATTGGAAGAAGAGTTGGTCATTGACTCTTCTGAACATTAGTAAGTAGCTTATATTTTGCTTATATATTGCTGGTTAGGCAAGGCTTCTTTTCCCTAAGAAGTAGCTGAGTGCCCTGCTTTCCCTTTTACTTCTTGAACTTCTGTACTCTCTACTCCCTGTGTAAAGCACACCTAGTCACACATCTGTCAGACTCAGCCTTGCAATGCAGGTCCTACATTCACTCTCTCTGTTCTGTCTGTGCTATAAGGTGAGGTGGAACAGCTATAAACATTTATGTAACTAGCTGAGTGAATGCAACTTGTACTACAAAATTAGCCTTTCTAGACTGAAAACCACCTCACTTAGTTTCCAAGCCTAAGTGCTTTCCTCCATCACATTTTATCAGATCAACCCTGCAATGGGGCTTATCAGGTGAACACCAGAATTAGTGCAGACACCACACACACACACACACCCGCACATTTTCCTCACTGTGTGTTTTTTGCATGTGTTATGCCATTTTTACAAATAAACTCAGAAAAGAAGAAATGAATTATTATTCATATATTATACATTTAAAAACTGAAGTTTATAAGTCTTGAAACTTGAACCAAGTTCAAGTTAATTTTGACTAAAAAAAATGTATGTATCACTCTTTCTCCTATGAAACTCTTGTCATGTTTGCATTCATCAGCAACTCCATTAGATGTATTTTACCTATTTGACTAACACCCAATAGTACATGGGCTTTATGGACTTCAGAAAAATAAAAACAGTGCTCCAAATGAGAAGAACAGCATTGTGAGAGTGGGACCAAGTATGAGGGAGAGGGAGAGAGAAAATTAAGTGATAACATAATTTCCATACCTGAATAACAAATGAAAGACTATGAAATAAGTCAGTTGATTTGTCATCTTTATGTAAGCATCATTAAAATATGGGGTTCTGGCTTGTGTTCAAAACTTTCATATATCAGAAAAGAAAAAGAAAACAAATGCAATAACACAATGAATGGAACACAGCTATAGTTATATCAATCGTGAAATGTCATAGTTACAAAAAGCAGCTGATAGTCTTATGTGAATGATAATAAGTTCAAAGTAAAATTCCTTGTACTTTCTGAGGAGTGTAAACATTCTGGGAGATAGCAAATGTTATATCTGATACTAGAGAATATAGAGCTGATGTAACAGAGAAAACAAACATTTAAAACACGGCTATAAATATTCTTAGAAATATAAGGGAGGATGTCGGAAAACAGAAAGCAAGAATCAGTTGGAGATAATGGTTATCAAAAATATACTATCTGGGAGTTCCTATCGTGATGCAGGGTTAAGAATCCAATGGCAGTGGCTTGGGTCACTGCTGAGGTATGGGTTTAATCCCAAGCCTGGAGCAGTGTTTTAAAGGATACAGCATCACTGCAGCTGTGGTGTAGGTTGCAGCTGGGGCTCAGATTCAGTCTCTAACCCAGGAACTTCCATATGCTATGAGTGAGGCCATTAAAAAAATATACTAGCTGAAATTAAAAAAATTTTTTTTTGTTTGGGTTGGGTGAGTAAGATAATGGATAGAGCCTAATAAAAAATGGAAGTTAGAAACTTGGTGATATTTCCGTGGTAAGAACACCAGAAGTGAAGGGAAAGAACATAGAGGAAGCAATAAATGAAAAGAATAACTGAGAATTCTTCATAATAAAGCCATAAGATCTCAGACTGAAATGCTTTGTAAAGTTTCAAGCCTTAAGAAGAAGGAAAAAAAACAGCACCTAAAGACATACTGTTGTATGAGAACTTCAAAGATAAAACCTAACATATCCCAAGAGAATAAGAAAAAAAATCCACAAAAGAAGAAAAGAATCAGATTAATGTCAGCTCTTCTTGATCTAAAGATATGTTGGACTGTTCCTTAATTAAAAAAATAATGATATAAATGCCAATTAACATCTCATCTCAACTTATCCTTAAGATGATGGATAGACCTTTATTTGTTCATGAAAGTCACAAACCTACTTTCTTTGAAATTTAAGAAATGAGCTCACAGTATTTTTATTTTTAAGTGAATATTTATTAAATTTCATGTCTTTGTTTTCTACAGTATGCGTCTACTCATGATTGCCCTACTCTTCCATTGGTTTAAATATTTTCGTAAACGTAATGACGGAGGATAGAAAAGTTTAGACCTGGTTGATATTTAAAGCAAGTTTAATTAGCCTCATGCTAGAAAGTCATACTAATACAAAATACTATAGTTGCTGCAATATATATTTCTCTTACATTTACGTTAAATTAAAAGTGAAGTTTTTATTTTATTTGATTTTTATTAGAGTATAGCTGATTTATAGTGTCAAATTCTGCTGTACAGCATAGAGATCTCTCTCTCTAAATATATATGTATATGTATATATACACATTACTTTTCTTATCTTCATCATGGTCTATCCCAAGAGACTGGATATAGTTCCCTGTGCTAAATTTCTTAATCATAAGGTGGATTGACATTAAGAGGCACTCATTCCTTAAAGGTGGATGAAGCAGAAAAGTCTTCAGGAAGCACCCTCTAGTGTCTGAAGGATGCAACAGCTCACTGGCAAAGGATTTGAGAAACTAAGATGTGAAAATTTTAGTGTTTCATCTAAAGTGGCTCAAGAGGACCATGGAAATTGCCAATTTCGATATCCACTCTGTTTACAAATAGGAAAACTAAATATTCAGGGAAAAAAGGTTTTGTCTAGGGTCACATTGAAAGTCAATGGAATATCAAGTCTATATCTCCGGACTCCCAGTTCAAAAACAATGTAGTCTACCCTATGGACTTGGATTTAGGCCAAGCTTGCTGAATACAGAATAAAAGCAAGGAGTTTGGGGAGTTTAGGAATTTTTAAGTGAAAGGTATAGAGATTAGGGAAGGGCCTTTGGGATAAAGGAGAAAACAAGAAAGTAAGTTTAGCATAAAGGGTTAGGGAACTGTAGTTAAAAAAAAAAAGTCACTTAGTAATTATTCTTATTCTTGTCACCTGTCTCAATAGAATTTATTGACAATGTAGAACATGAAAATGTCGTAACAAGGCAATAAATTTTGATTTTCTGCCACATTCCAGTTCATGATAATGGACTGGCAGTGGGGTTGTTAGTTAAAAAGTTATGATGTGGAATTCCTGCTGTGATGCAGTGGGTGAAGAATCAGACTGCAGCAGCTCAGGTTGCTGCAGAGGAACCAGTCTGATCCTGGCCCAGTGCAGTGAGTTAAAGGATCTGGTGTTGCCACAGCTATAGCTTGGATTCAGTCCCTGGCCCAGGAACTTCCATTTGCTGCAGAGTCAGCCATACGATTAAAAACAAAAACAAAAAATCAGTCATGATATATTATCCTTAAATGAGCTGTTCAACTTTTGGCCTCCCCATCCTTCTCTCAGAATGTACAAAGGTCCAGGCCTCTTTGGAGAAATACTCCAGGAACCACCTCTGAAGAGATCAATTTGAAACACACTAGTTATTTTGTCCCTAAGTGTATGACTTTTGTCTGCATACTATTGATAAGAATTAGTTTGTAAAAAATACTCAACTGTTTCTTTTCAGGGAGGATTGCATGTGAGAGTGTGTTGTGGATGTAGGGATATGCATCAAGTTACTCATAGTCAAAAGTATAGAAGAGGAGATGTGAACATATTGTGTCTAGTGCCTTTCAATTCTCAGCCTTTTCTATGTCTTAGCAAGTTGGAACATGATGCTAAAGCACTCTGCAGATGGATTCTCTGAAGACATATTCCCAAGGTCTAAGGTTACTTGAATCAAGAGTTCCTTCTCAGCCTTATTACCAGCGTACAAAGAGAGTGAGCGAAGAGAATATGGCTTAAGTGGGAAACTTATAGGTAGATAAAACGGTTTAGAGAAGTTCCACATGGAACAAACAGTGTGAGCACTGAGTTAAGAAGGTGTTATATATGCTTAGGGAAGAGCATATAAATGGGTGAAAATTCCCAATGGGATGGAAATTGCAAAACTCCTTAGGACTGGCTTGTCTATTCACTAATTGAGCTGTTCTAAGCCAGGCAAGAATGACAGAGACCTGGAGATAAGTAAAATGTGGTTGCTTCTACTGAATCTATCTTTAGCCATTCGCATCATTTGTATCAAATAGTTGTGAAGTCCCTTTTACAAATAAAAAGACTTCATAGGAGGAGTTCCCATTGTGGCTCAGTGATAACAAACCTGACTAGTATGCATGAGGATGTTGTTTTGATCCCTGGCCTTGCTCAGTGGGTTAGCGATCCAGTGTTGCCAGGAGCTGTGGGTTGCAGACGCGGTTCACATCCTGCGTTGCTGTGACTGTGGTGTAGACCACCCCTCAAAAAAAAACATAATTCACAGGAATCTTTTCATCTTCAATTTTCATCATCGTTATCATAAATAAAGGTAAGATACCAAATAAACTAAAACATATTGACAACCAAACTTGTGCCATTACACTGTTCTTAGTACTTTTATAAGCATTGTATCATTTTATCTTTACAAAAAAAATTCATTAATGGGGCAGTCCTTTTGGACTACCAATACAGTTGCGAGTCAAATCATCAGAGCATTCCCAGCAAAGCTTCTCTATCATAACTTTCAGCAAATCATTGTATTTAAGATAGTATGTGCAACATTACATGCTTTCTTTTTTTTTAATGTGAAACATTCAAGTGAATCTCATATGGATATACTTAAGACAGTTTTATAAATCTAATAGAACTAAAACTAAACCCAAAATGTTGTAAACACTTCCAACCAGTGAACAATTCTACCTTGTTTCAAGACATAGGATACCTACTAGCATAGTACATGCAAAACATGTCGGGTGCACCCTGAGAGAAGACACAGAAGGAGATCTAAGTTCTAACTTCAAATCTAACCCTATGGCAAATCATATTTTTTCAAGATTCCATTTTTCTCTTCTTTAAACACATTGCTGTAACCAGCTGATCTCTAAGACACTTTATTAAAGCTCTAACTAGATCAAATATAGTTGACAGTTTTCCCCTCTTGCCTAACTTCTCTGGGTAGGATGGTGAATGTTGAAAAGAAAGAAAAGAATTAGATTGTTCGAGAGAGAGACCCAAGCCCGCGATTATTCTAGAAACGAGTACCCCAAAAAGACAGTTAAAGTAAATCCTACGCTGTACTCAGGATGAAGAGATCAAAACACTTTTAAGTAGTTTGGGGACATCGTACCTAAATCCACCTTGTCCCATTATCTGGCAGTAACCCACTATATTGACAGTACTTTGCTCACTTGTTCTTACAATGTGTGCTGACTTCAGTAAAGTACCTAGTTTCTTGACTGTTCTGTTCTAATTATTTCAATCTTCTTGAGACATTTTACTTTATGATCTAATACTTCTTTCACTACTTTACTAAAACCTTCCAATCTGTCACCACATTGAAGTTCCTATAAAACTTTTCAACAAACCCTCAAATACAGATCAGTTCAAACATCTTTTTTTTTTTAAATTTGTTTCTACCCATATGCTACTGATCACATAATTTAGGTACTTATTACACTACAATTGTTGTCCTCGTTATTTGACCTTTTTTCTGATGATCAGTTCCCTCTTCTCTCCCTTGTGGCAGTTTTGAGCCTTCATAGCTTTCCACAAGCCTGTATCTCTATCTATTAATGGACTTGTCTTCTTTACAGGGAAAATAGTAATTATTGAGTAGATACTTCTCGGCTTTCTATAAAAAGGTATGTCACATCAATATTCTTCCACACCTGTTTTTAAAATCATCATTAAATCATCAGTCTCTTTTTCTAATGAAGCTCTAGTTTCCATCCTTTCTCTGGATGTTGAATCCCATATCCTTTCTGTCTCCAAGGATAATTATTTTATTAATAATTTTTCATTTGGATATGTTATGGCCATATTTGTAGGATGCAATGTTATTAGGATAAGAATTCTCCACAGAATGATACACAGATACAATGTAATCCCAACCAAAACCCAGCTTTGGTAAAAACTGATGAACTGACATTGAAGATGCAAATGGTCAAGGATATAGTCCAGACAGTCTTTTGAAAAGAACAAAGCTGTAAGATTTCAAGAACTCAACTAAATTTAAAGTGACTAAGGCAGTGTGGTGTTAGAGCAAAAAAAAAAAAAAAAGGTGAATAGAAAGAAAGTACAAAGCAGACTCAACTATATAATTGCTTGATTTATAATTTATAGCACTAGTAACACAGCAGTGCAGTGGAGGAAAAGAATAATTGTTTTAATAAATATACTGGATCAATTGAATATGTGGACAAAGATTACTCAAACTTTTCCTCACACAATACAAACATTAATTTGGTATACTGCAGATAGAAATGTACAATAAAAACCACAAACCCTTTAGAAGACAAGATAGGAAACTACCTTTGTGACATTGGGGTGGCCAAAGAATTAAAAAAAATAAAACACGAAAGAATTACCATAAAGGAAATATTGATCAATTGAATTATTTTAAAATTCAGAATTTCTTGGCACCAAAAGATGCAAAGGAGTATCTTTGTATCTCTTGATACAAAGGCAATGCACAGGCCTTCTTCATGCAAAGGCAACATGCAGAATAGGGAAAGATATTTTGTTTATTATGAATAATCAACATTGATAGAATAAATGTATGATGAATTTTGGATTATCATTACATATTTGATTATTTTGGAAACACGTATAAATGCCTACTAAATGCCTGAGATTGTGCATTGGGATCTTTAAAAACATTATTTCATTTATTCTTCACCACAATCAAGCAAAGTACATGGTAACCTATTTATAAAGTAATTGAGGCTCAAAGGGATTTAGTAATTTGCTTACGATCTTATTTCTAGTAGGAGACAGAGATGTGATTAACTGTCCAAAGTCCAAATTCTCTGTCTTGGTTGACTTAATTGACTATCTAGATACATGCATATTTTATGTGATCTACTCCACAGATATTGTATATCTCAAATTTTGAATAGAGATTTGAGTATCATTTTTATTCCATGGAACCTCTCAGTGGGTTCTTGAATTTGGATATTTTAACAGATAAGCAAGTCTGAGCAATGATGAATGAAAAGCAGAAGAGGAAAGGAAATCAGTGAAAAAGATGAAAAGAAAATCCAGAAAAAGTCCAATGTGAGGAGACATAGAAACAAATAGGCAGACATTTTATAGCCCAGAAAAAGAAGAGGTATTTCTGTTGGAAAGACTGCACTGGCCTAAAAATATGGAGAAATGTGTCCAAGAAAGAGCTCTGCTAGGGTCTCCAGTGTAAGCCTAGAAAAGTCCCACCATCTCTCTGCTACTAAATTTCTCTGTAAAAGGAAAGAAATGCACCCAAGTGTATCAAATGTTCCCTCCATCTCCGGTGCCAATGAATCTCCGTTTATCTACTAAATGGTCAAAGAACTCACACAGTCTTTACAAAGTGAATACCAAATTGTTTACAACTTATACTTTTCCATTTATTTTCCAAAATTACTGATTAATCACATTTAAATCAATGCTTATTGAATTTGTTTAAATCACAATGTTTTTTTGCTTTCTGCAAACCCTGGTTTCACTTCTACTAGGCATGAACTCTATATTAAATTGTAGTGAGCTCAATATCAGGCCAATGGCACTGATTTCGTTTCACATATGACTTTCTTGGTCATTTTAACATGTATTCCTTTTGCACATAGTCTTCCACCTAGGTTTCTTTTACGTAAATAAGTACTATTGTGCAAATCTCTGGGCCACAATCAATAAATTTAAAATAAATAAATAAATAAATAAATAAATAAATAAATAAATAGCTACAGTTGTTGTGGACAGCCAAAATCCCATAGAGGGCAGCATGGCTTTGGCTGATTCAGTATTAAATACTATTTCATTGTAAGGATGTAATAACTTTTTAAAGAATAAAAATGTAAAGAGCAGAGAACTTTGGATTTTAAAGTTATGTATAATAATTGTAAAACCTTTGGCATATATTTAAGTGAAAATAATTTTAAAATAATAATTATCCCTAGGTTCAGACACAACTCAATGTTTATATGTACTGCATAATTACTATGAGATTATGTAGTTTTGTTTTCATATTATCTATTTGTTTATTTATTTAATTATATTTATTGATATATTTATTGGCTGTGCCCACGATGTATGGAAACTCCCAGGCCAGGGATCAAACTCACACCACAGCAGGGATCAGGCTGCTGCAGTGACAATGCCGGATCCTTAACCTGCTGAGCCACATGGGAACTCCTGTATTCATTTTTGATGTCATATTTTAAAATTTTCTAGTGTGATTGGATTCTTTGTATGTTATTTTCAGTGGATGTAAAAAATCCCTTTATAAGGATATATATTAATTTAAACCAACTTTTGATTTAATTTTAGGTAAATTTCATATTTTCACAATTAATGTTGTGATAAATATATTTTCATGTAAATGTATTTATTTCTGAATATTTCTTTACAATATATTCTTAAAGTGAAATTAATGAGTAAATACATAATAATATATGAATATTCTTTATACCTATCACCAAATTGATTTATAGAAATGTTATGTCAATTTACCCTTGTGTGAGCATAGCTTCGAGAACACTCAAAATGAGGAAAAAAAATCTCATTTTATTCATGATGGAAAAAAGCATTAGTATGAATATTAATTCAGAGCTAAACATTCTAAATTATATTAGAGGAATCTAGGAATGGATGGTAAGGCAAGTAGAAAGTAAAAGTATTTTAAAGGTCTCCTAAGAAGGGCATAAGAGAATAAAGTTGAAGGAAGTGAAAATATCTTAAGAATATTATCTTATTGAAATGGAAAGAAGGAATGCAGAAATAAAATGCTTTCCTGAGGTAAATCACTGAGCCAGTGAGAGTCAGTATATCATCTAGAGTTTCACAGTTTGCCTAGACTCAGTCTACCTGGTTTAAAGAAAACTTGTCTTATTGTGTGACATCAGGTAAGTAGCTAAATTCCTCAATAGTTAGATACAATAATTTATGTCTATACTCTAGTGTTGCTATGAGGACTGAATTAGATAACGTAGATTATTATAGATAAACTATAATCTGTAGATAATATAGACTATTAACATGTAGAACTAGCACATAGTATATACTCAGTAAATGTCATTATTTTCTTTTATCCAAATGGCAGTAGAGAACTGTGTCTCAAAATGAGCACACAGAAAGGAAAGGCAACATTAAATAATTGTAAAAAATAGTTCCATTTCCAAATTATCAGGATGCCTAATGGAATGAATACTGACTTTGTCAAACAAAATGAAGAGTTGAAAGAAAAAACAGAAAGTTAAAAGTATTGTGTATTTGAAAGTTGCTAAGAGAGTAGATCTTAAAAGTTCTCATCACAAGAAAACATTTTTTCTAAATATGTATGATGATGGATGTTTACTAGAGTTATTGTGGTGATCATATAGACCAATATCAAATCATTAATTTATACACTTGAAACTATTATACCTTAACATTAACATAAACATAAACCTTAAAATTAGTTATACATTAATACAAAAGTTAAAAATATAAGCTTTTTGAAAATAGTAATAAAAATGTAAAATAAAAAAAAACAAGATACAAAAAATGTGGATCAAGGTGATTTTTAGAACATTGAAATTATTCTGTATGATACTGTAAAGGTGGATATATGTCATTATATATCTGTAAATACACACAGAATACACAACACAGAGAGTGAGCCTTAATATAAACTATGGAACTCAGTTAATAATGATGTATCAATGCATTATCCAAATGTATCACCCTAATGGAATATGTTAATAAAAGGGGTAATTTGGGTAAGAAGAAAGGTGGGGGGAGTATGTAGGAACTCTACACTTTCCATTCAACTTTTTTGAAAAGTTAAAATTGCTTGAAAAATAAAGCCTATTATTTTAAAAACTAGTGTGGGAGTCTCTGCTGGATTATATACATTATTTAATAACCACAGTTTTTTTTGTCAACTGTACAACAGAATCAATTTATGCAAGATTTTAACATCAATATTTCCATAAGGTATTACTGACACCTTAAAATTTATATTTTTCAAATGTAGGGAGATAGATAGATGGATAATTTCATCATTCCAGTAATCCCAAGACGTAAGCAAAGGTAGGTACTATTTGTGCCTTATGGAATAAAGAAAAGAATATTTTATTTCATAGAACAAGCAAAAATAAAAATAGTAAGTCATATAAATAAAAACAAAGCACAATGAAAGATATAAAATGCCTTATCAGTCATTAGTTAATTTGGGAATGGACTATAATTCTCCCATATAAAGACATGGTTTTGAACTAGATTTAAAAAAATACAGCTCTATGCTATTTACAAGATCAGAGTGAAAACAAAGTATCGAAAATCTGAAAGTCAATGCAATTGAGAGTGAGAGAGAGGGAAGAAATACTAATGTCAGAAAGTGGACTTTATGATTTAAAGCACTAAACAATGTATAATGCAGGCTGATATGTAAGAAAAGACACATTTTGTGAAGAAGATATGCAATCATAGATCTTTGTAGTACAAACAACAGCAGCTGTAATATATAAAGAACTACATATTAGAATATTGGCAACCTGATGAAAATATAATTACAATAAGAACTTTTAATATGTTTCTTTTGATATTTGAGTAAATCTAAGCACTTCCTGAACATTCACTGATTTAATCCTCACCATAATAACCCTGTGAAGTAGACATGATTTAATCTCTATTGAAATTGAGGAAAAGTACAAAAGAGAAATAAATCAAAAGTTACTTTTTTCTAGAAGTCCACTAAAAAATAATAAATCTTTCAGAACCTGATTAAAGAGAAAAGAATGGGAGTAAAAGATACAAGATTAGAGATGATAAGAATTAACTGCAGAGGATATTAAAAGAATAATAAAATATTATGACATGCAATTATGTGGCAACACATTTAAAAACCCCAAAAATGGATGTTGTGGGCAAAAATATATAATTACCACAATTGAATGAAAAGTAAGTGGAAATGTTTAATTACTTATAATTGAAAATTATTGAAGGGGCTAATAGATTCACAGGTGATTGCCATCAAATATTTTAAGCATAGGTACTTCAAGTACATTAAAGTAATATGGAAAACATTGAAAATCTATAAATAAAGATATTAAACTGAAATTTAGTGGTCATCCTGATAATAACACCAAATAAAATTAGAATGAGAAGAAACTACTAAATTTAATACCTGACTATGTAAATAAAACAACCTATTGTTATAAAGAGCAAAGTTATAAAATTGTTTTAAGGACACATACTGGATTAAGAAGCCTGCTTTTGTCATTAGTTTTCCATACTGACTGGGGGTGAAAAGAAATCAAAAAGATAAGGAAAAAAATTAGTATTAATATTGGAAAAGAAAGAGTTTTGCTTCTTTCTGTTGTTAGTATAATTGTATCCATTCCAGGGGATTCTAGAAAAATCTATTAAGATAAATATGAAAGTTGTAGAGAAGTCTGGGTATAAGGTATACCTAAAGAAATAATTTTTTCTTTAGCTCTGAAACATATAGAGAACATATAGAAAAAAAAAACCTCATTGATAATGGCACATACACACAACTGAAAATACTTGGAAATTAACAGAGTAGAGGACATGTATTCTGTCTGTCTCTCTCGCTATATATATGAACCACATATGAAATTATATATGAAGTATATATATATAGATACATATAATCTTATTAGGAACATGAACTATTCTGAACAAGTAGAAGTAGTTTCATGCTGCAGGTTGAAATGTGAAGTACTAGAAACAATTTAAAAAAGAAGCATCTAGCAGCATGTATTAAAATTATATGAACTTTGACCCAGCAAATACTTTCCTGGAAATTTATCTGTAAGAAATAAATTGGCTCTATATCAGGATATATGCATGAGAAAAGTTTACTATGTAATGTTTATAGAAACAAACAATATGACTATAATAATCTAAATTTCCATTGCGAGAAAAATTATTAATTATATTATGTAATATTATAAGAGCCAAGGCATTATTTTATAGCCAATATATAAAATAAAACCTGTTAAAACTGTTACAGTTAACTTGGTTTCTACATATCAGTGAATGAGAAAAGAAATCTATATATTTTTCCATTCTTTTATTAAATGATATTAAAACGTAAAATAATGTTAAAATAGCCCTACATGGTATGTGTGCATGTATTATATACAGATGTTTATGTCCATTTAGTTACAAGTGTATGGATCAATTACCTAAGCGGAGATGTTGGTGAAGGACAATGTCCAGGACTGAGAGAGACGAGTAATCATTATGGCTGCATAACAATGGCAAAACTTTGTGATTTAAAGCAGTGATTCTCATCTGGGGGTGGTTTTGCCCTCAAAAAGGGGCATTTTTTTATCCTTATAACTTAAGAAGTGGTTGCTACTGGCAGGAGCCACTGAGTGAGAACAGCTTATCTGTGCTTTACCCAACGTCAGGCTAGAAGGCCAGGTTAAAATCCTGTGAAGTCTCTGTCATTCACATGATCTGGCTTCGATACTGACTGTGGGCTGAAACCCGAGACAGGAAAACCTATGTCCTGTACCCTCTCTGTTTGGCCTGATCTGTCTCCTAACAGTGTGACTATGTTCCAAGGAGATGGAGGGAGGGAGAGAGAGAGAGAGGAGCCATAACTTTGTGATGTTAATTTGGTTGAGTCACTCAGCACCTCTCCTGTAGTTTCAAGAGGAAGGGAAAAGAGACCCAGGCTCCATCTCTTGACAAGAGTGGAAAAGTTCTTTTATTTATTTATTTAGGTATTTGTAGGGTCAAACCTGTGGCACATGGAAGTTCCCAGACGAAGGCTGGAATTGGAGCTAGAGCTGCCAGCCTATGCCACAGCCACGCCAGATCTGAGCTGCGTCTACGACATACACCACAGATCATGGCAATGCCAGATCCTTAACCACTGAGCGAGGCCAGGGATCAAATCATGTCCTCATGGATACTAGTCGGGTTCGTTACCCCTGAGCCACAATGGGAACTCCAGTAACATCAAAGTTCTAAAAGCACAAAGCACATGGAATGGAAATACTGCTCTGTCCGGTTTTGAAAGATGTAATTTGCCAACTAGCAACAATGAAAGATACACTTAAAAAAATTACTTCTGTAAAGTTATCTATAAATGTGTGTGGACATTTTAGCACTCCTGGTAAGGCTGACAGCTTTACGCATCAGTAACAATTTGCTATTTTCTTCTCTGAATGATGTTCGTTGCACATTTTTTTCTATTCTTTAGTTTAGAGTTTCCTTATTTACTTGTATATGTTCTTTATTATTGACTATTCTCCCCATCTTTTCAGAAAACAATTAAACTTCTTAAAGGAATAGAAAAATACACAAAGTTGTCATAGGAAAAAACAGGAGACAGAAGAAATGCAAGGACATCAAACAAGACCATAATGAGGCTAAAAGTTAGTGCCATAAAAACCTTCACCTTCCTGTAGTTACTCTGTTTACAAAGACAAAATAAAGAGGGAAACCTGGACCATATTCTAAAAATACATATTTATTTTGACATAAAGAATAGATTTGGTCAGGGTATTTTTGTGTGTACCTGTGTGTTTTTAGGGCCACACGCATGGCATATGGAGGTTCCCAGGCTAGGGGGTGAATGGAAGCTGTAGCCTTTGTTCTACGGTCTACACCACAGCCACAGCAACTCGGGATCTGAGCCAGGTCTGCAACCTACACCACAGCTCATGGCAACGCCAGATCCTTAACCCACTGAACAAGGCCAGGGATCAAACCTGTGTCCTTATGGATCCCAGTCAGATTTGTTTCCACTGAGCCACGATGGGAACGGTCAGGGGATTGTCGGGGAAACATAAGGAAATACTACAACATTTAAGGAAACACAATAATTTCAGTGATATGATAAACTTCACAAGTACTCCTTATAGATTGTCCCCAACTTGCAATGGTTCAACTCACAATGGTGTAAAAGTGATATTCACTGGTAGAAATCACACTTTGAATTTTGAATTTCAGTCTTTTCAGGTTAGCAATATTCAGTACAGTACTCTCTTATGTTGCTGACAGCAGGAGTGACCTAGCTGCAAAGTCCAATCAGCCATGAAATCACAAGTGTGAACAATGATTCTGTACCCACACCATCATTTGGTTTTTCACTTTCAGTCCCAATATTCAATAAATTGCATGAGATATTCAACACTTTATTATTAAACATGTTTTATGTTAGATCTGTGCCCAACTGTAGGCTAATGTAAGTATGCTGAGCACATTTAAGGTAGGGAGGCTAAGCTATAATGCTTGGTAGGTTAGGTGTATTAAATACATTTTCAACTTAATATTTTCAACTTAGAGAGGATTTATCAGGATGTGACCCCACTGTAAGTTGAGGAACATCCACAAACAATAAGAAGATGAGCCTTTGAAATATTGCATGTCTTTTCCCTTGTATATAATTTTATGCACTTATGTATGTAATGGGATACTATTCAACCTTAAAAAGAAGGAAATTTTGACATTTGTGACAAGATGGATGGATCTTAAGGGCATTGTACTGAATAAAGTAAGTCAGATAGAGAAAGTCAAATTCTGTGTGATCTTACTTTATATGTAGAAGCTAAAAACGAACACACAAGGCCAAACTAATAATACAGGGAACAGACTATGGTGGCCAGAGGTGGGAGATGGGTGTGGGCAAAATGGGTGAAGGTACTCAAAAGATACAAATTTCCAGTCATAAAATAAATAAATCAAGGAGTTCCCTGGTGCCCTAGAGGGTGAGGATCCAGCATCGTCACTGCTGTGGCATGGGTTCCATCTCTGGCTGGAGAACTCCCACATGCCAGGGGCATAGCCAAAACAAAACAAAACAAAACAGAAATCAAAACATAACAAATAAATCAGGGGGATGTAATGTAAAGCATGAGGATGTAATGTAAAGTGTGGTGACTATAGTTCATAGCCCTCTATTGCATATATGAAAGCTGATAAGAGAATAGGTCTTAAAAAAGAAAAATACGCATCTATGCTTAGAAAGTCTTCTTGTAGCCAGAGTTCAGATTAACACTAAAAATATGGTAGCTTTTATGTTACAAATACATTAGACTGAATAATGATGCTTAAACAAATGGCATGATGCGGCTCATATAGTTGTAATTTAATTTCAGGGTATTATATAACTTTTTCTCATGGTATTTAGAATACCCAAAGAGGGCCATTAGAATAACTTTTTAACAATTGTAAATTATTGTAGAATAAAAATACAATAGCCTAGGACCCCCAATTTAAAATGTCACTGCCTAATAATCATTGCAGAATTATTATAGTTGCTAATCATTCATAAAAGAACAATGATGACTGATAGCAAGACTGGCTGGGAGTTTGGAGCTTCAATTTCTGTTATCAGCTTGGGCAACTCAATAAACTTCCTTACGTGTCTCAAGAGATGCGAGATCAGATGCGATGATGTCTAAGGCCTCTTTCTATTTTAAAAATTATGAATCTGCAGATTTCTTTGAGAATAATACAAGATCATTAAAAATGATAATTTTGTTTTGTTTTAAAATGAAAGGTAGTTCTGCACAGGGCATAAGGGGCCTGTGCCCAGGGGGTAACTGCTTGGAGAACGTGCCTCCATTCTGTAGAATCTTGAATTTGGAAGACCATTATTTTATCCGGTAATTGATGCTTTGGAAACCAATCTCACTTCACTCAACTAGTGAAAACCCCTCAATAGCTTCCCACTGCTCTTAGGATAGAGTTTGACACCTGTGTGACCTGGTGCTCTCCAACCCTGTTACTCACCACTCTATTTCTGAATATGTGATTCAGGGCCTTTTCATGTACTTTTTCCCTCCCTTTGTATATTTCCCTCTCCTCTACCTGTTTGACTCCTACTCCTCCTTCAAGTCCTTGCTGAAATGTCATTTCCTCAAGAAAATACGTCTTGACGCCTCAGTCTCTTAGCAGTTTTTTTCCTCCAGTAAATGAGTTAGGAACACAATTTCAGCACTCTCATACCCTGTAATTCCTCTTTTATTGCATTTATCACTGTTTGAATTTATGTAAATATGTGCACAATATTGTTTCCCTCCTAGAGCAGAAACATCATCGAGGCAAAGATTATGTCTCTTTTGTTCAGTGATGTATCCCCATTACACATAAAATACAGAATAAAATGGAAGAGAAGCTCACTTACTTTTTAAATGAATGCCTGCTTGCACTCACTAAATAACCTCTCTGCTTTCTGGTCTTTGATGGAATACTTCAGAGATAAACCACTGCTGCTTAAGGGAAAAAGAAAATTATTTCTTTTTTGACAACTCTATTAAAAAGTATCTTACACTATTAAACATAAATCTGTGTCCCTGTAATTTCTGCCTCGTTTTGGTCTCTGACTAGGTAGAATAAGTGATGCTTGAGGGTCATCAAATACGTAGGAATTTCTCTGTTCCAACATACATTTTCAGCTAGAATATAGTCACTTTTCCAATGCAAAATAGTAAAATCTGATATCTGCAAGGAAATGGCTAATTAAGGGAGGGCAAAAGTTGAGAGGTCAACCTTTGTTTCACAAAGAGCAAAAAGTAAAATACTTAACCTGTGGGTTATTTTTTTGCCTCAGTAAATCAAAGGATTCAGTAGACAAGTTTTCACTTTCTCCTCTTTTGATTGCCCATCTTTTAAATCATTTTCTCCTTATGGTCTTTTTATTTATTTATTAAATTTACAATTTATGCAAAATATTGTCATCTAATTTAAGTATGTATTTTTAAATTTTCTGGACATCCTAGTCTTCTCACAAATTGCAGTTCCTACAGGCATAATCAAAGCATCAATATAGGAGGAAGACTCACCTTGGTGCCCTTTAATTTCCCTTTGAATCCTGATAAGTTATGACTTTGTGCAACTGATCCATGAAGGTCATGCACTCTAAATCACTTTCCCCTAAAACTTTAAGCCTTACAACTTGGGATGCACTCAGTATATCCTCTTACTAAACGTGCTCCTTCTATTTACCATGACTAGTTCTAAGGATCTGTGACCCTGAGGGTGGAGGAAAAGATGCTAAAAGAATGGGAATTAATACTGATCCTATCCCACCACCAACGTTATCACCCACTGCTGTCTCTTCCTATCCTCCAAAATCACTCTTGGTCCCTAAGGAACTGCTACTAAATCTCAGCAAAGCTTTAAATCTCTAACCCCATATAAGAAAAGGCAAAGGGTTTTCTGTCCCTTTAAAGATATGCACTGTGGGAATTACCATCTTGCTGCAAAGGAATCCAACTAGTATCCATGAGGATGCAAATTTGATCCCTGGCCTTGCTCAGTGGGTTAGGGATCAAGATTGCCCTGCTCTGTGGTGTAGGTCGCAGATGCAACTTGGATCCCCTGTTGCTGTGGCTGTGGTGTAAGCTGGCAGCTCTAGCTCCAATTCCACCCTAGCCTGTGAACTTCCATATGCAGCAGGTGAGGCCCTAAAAAGCAAAAATAACTAAGTTAATTAATTAATTAAAAGATATGCATAGAAATTAATTACAAAGAGATCTCAAATTCCTGTTGAATTGTAAACTCTTATCATTGGAAATAATTTTAAGGAGTATATCTCTTGGCATTAGCATATGAGTATAAAACATCTGAGATTACTGGCAACCTGACCTTTCTGTGATTTTTCTCTAGTGACCAAGAGCTCAGTACTCACAGAGTAACAAGTTCTGTCTTTACAAAGTACTGAGTGTTAGAATGTCTTTCTTTTTTAAACTGAAGTCCGGCAACTTGTTTTCTACCTGTTGGCACTAGTTCTACTTAATCTCTTCAAAACTTTGTTTAATTTAAAGATTATAATCAAACCTATTTTATTCTCTGCTATGTATTTAAAAAAGACCCAAACTTTCCTGTATTTTATGATATTTTTACTTTAGTATCAAAGCATCACTAAGGCTTTGTAGTTTTTGGCACTTTGGAGAAATGCAGTATTTAAAGTAGAAATTTTATTGTATTTTTTTCTCCTCTCTGTAGATGTGTACAACTTTTAAAGCACTTTTGAGACTGTGAGGAGAAAAGAAATAAAGAATTTTTTCTGCCCCTACTTCATCCTTCACACTGCAAATTTGGATAAAATAGAACATGTGAAATAACTGTTTTAATCAATGTATACACAGACATTGTATATCACAACTGTTGCTTTAATTTTAGATATGATATTTCTTTAATTTTAGATGATATTGCTTTAATTTTGGATATGATACTATTTTAGAACAATATATCACTAATGACTTTCCCTTATTTTTTCAGTTGTATGAATATACTCGTAAGTATCTTAATAAAGTTAACATAATATTGTTTATCCATGTCTCTACATTTTTCCAAAAAAGATTTTCTATGAATACACAGTCCATGATTTAAATATTCTGCAATTTATTGGCAGAGTCTCTTATTTGCCATTTAGAAAACTTTTGTAAATGTTAAACTGATATGATAAAGTACATTATTTGTATTCAAATTTATTATTTTCAGAAATTCATTAGTTTGTGCTTGCTGACTTAAAGGATATGGACATTTTAAAGTTCTTGAAATATATTCACATATGGTTGGATTTCACACACTTTTTCTCCTGATTACTTATGTTTTATTATAATGCATACAACTCGTGTGTATATATGTGTGTGCATAACAATAAATGACACTCCCCTTTTTCTCTCCTGAGCTAAGAAACTAGCCATATACAAGAAAGGCACATTCATGGAAATAAAAATTACCTTTATCTGAAGTTCCTGTTGTGACTCAGAGGTAACGAGCCAGGCTAGTATCTATGAGGATGCAGGTTCGATCCCCGGTTTCTCTCAGTGGGTAAAGGATCTGGCACTGCCGTGAACTGTGGTGTAGGCTGCAGATGCTACACGTTGCTGTGGCTGAGGCATAAGCAGCTGTAGCTCTGATTCGACCCCTTAGCCTGGGAACTTCCATATGCCTCACCTGCGGCCCTAAAAAGCAAAAAAAAAAAAAAAAAAAATTACCCTTATTACCTGGGAAAAAAGCTTGATTGTCAAACATGATTTATATTTATAGTCTAATTTATTATTTTTTTTTCTTTTTTGGCTGCCCTGTGGCATTGTGGCATATGGAGTTCCCAGGCCAGGGATCAGATCCAAGCCACAGTTGAAACCGACATAGGAGCTGCAGTAACGCGGGATCCCTGTGTCCTGTAGCTGCAGACGCGCCATCATCCCATTGCACCACAGCGGGAACTCTTATGTTTGTAGTTTTAATAAGCTTCTTAATATTTTTTTCTGAATACTATAGATTTACTTGCCCAAGCACAGATGACAATGGCCAGCCACACACAACTCCAAGGATAGAGTCTTCCTTGCTTCCAGTCCTCAGGAGAAGCAGAGATGGTGTGTGTCATGTAGATGTTGACAGGAATGTGGGCAAATCACTTCCTTTCCTTCTTCCAGTCTCACCAATCATATAGATCCGTTCTCATGGAATGGTTGCCCTTTTTTTAGAAGTGAGGAGTAGAGAAAGTTTTTGTTTCCCAACATCTTTTCACTTCATTCTGTAAATATTTCAAGGCAATGGGCTTCACCAGTTCCTTTAGATACGTGCATACTTATATAAGCAAATATATAAAAATATACATTTATACACATCTAAATAGATGGAAACCAAAGTATACACAAAAATAATTGCTAATCATTTTTTAAAAGATAAAAGTTTCACAATATGCAATTTGATTTCTTAGCAGTTGTGCTCTAGGACAGTAAACCATTTTTTGAAAGAGCTTAGTCAATTTGCTTACTTTCTTTCGGTTCCTTTTCACTTATACATGAATCTATGGAAATTTCTTGGGTTTAATATTATTGGTTATAATTTAGTCACACAGGGCTAATACTGCTGTTTTAGAGGTGGCAGGCAGCAAGAAACTTCTTGTTGAATGAAGCAAAACCAGATTATTCGCACTGTCTTCCTCATGGCCTACTTTTTCTGTATTCACTGAAGATTTTGGAGTTTTACTTTGTTGCTGGCATGGTACTTTATTCAAGTGTTATTTAGCATTATTAATTTAATATCAATTATAATTATATCTGTCTCAGATTGTTTTGGAATGTATGAATGCTCCCACTAGCTAGAGGTTGGAATTAGGATTTCGTTTTGTTAAAAAAATTATGAAACACCAAGTCTGACTGGAGACACTCAAATTTGATTATTATAAATTCCAAGTAAGTTTCTTCGATTTGACAATAAATAAGGCAATTTTGCCACAAATTATAAGAATTCAGTTAACATTCTAGGTTTTTTATGCATTATAAAGACATGGAATTATAACCTCTCTTTAGCTTAACATTTTATATCTAAATATATTACTTTGTCTTCTTTTCACAGAAGATGTCACATTAAATCAGATTCTCTAGTTCTAGGACTAGAAGGAATCAAGCCCTGGTTGTGCCGTTTTGTTATGACACTCCGACCTAAACTTTTTGAAGAAACCAGGCAGTGAAGCATTTATTTCTGTTATCTTAGAATAAGAGAAATAATAATGGCAGATAATCTTAAGGATAAGATTAAATGCCATGGTCCATGCCAATGCACCCTTCATGTCTTTACTGCCTAGTCAGCAATCCATCTTGAGATCAAAAACCCTTAAGAGGGATTTCAGGAGCAATGAAGGCACTGAAGCCTAGTTTATGAAAATACTAGTGCTCCTGAAGCAGAAATTCATTTTATTTCAAATTAGAGTTGGGCTAGCATATCTCTGAAATATAGTAATCATAAATAACTCGCGATTTTATTTTCTCATGTTGTAGGAGTAAAGTAATGAGGAGTAGAGCTGTGTTTGTTTTGTGTCCTTTGGGATTGCAAATCTCTAATCTTTCTGTTAATGCAAATAACTTTCACTGTTTACGTAGTTTTAGAGCAATATTGAGATTATTTATTTCAGTTTTGTCAGAGAGGTTATCACAGAGCAGAGCTTCCCAGCCATTGCACCAAAGCCCAATAAGCTAAAGTCCTGGGAGACAGTGATGCCTGGTGTTATCATGGTGGCCTGAGAGGGCCTGGGAGAAATGGGAATGCCCATGCCTGTCAATAACCAGGATAAGCCTCAACTCTTTATTCCAGCTTGCCCACAACTACCATTTTATTAAGTGTCATATTATGAGAAAAGCCAGAAAAAGCAGTGTTACAGAGTATGGAAGAGTTTCACTTCACTTTACACAATTAATACAGATTTGCATCCACTTGCTAAGAATCCTTCTATATGAAATGAACAGTTGCTATTAGAATAAGTTATATCATTATAATACATAATGTTTGTTAATATAATCCAATCCAGTCCAACTGAAAAATTAAACCATCACTTATGAGTCAAAAAATAAAGGTCTGAAGATGGTTACAAAAGCTACTGAAATGAATTCTGGCTGAAACAGCCAATAAAATGGTATCATGAATCTCCCCACCCTCTACCCCCTCAGTTCTATAGAGCCCTAATCTGAGTCAGGCCCACATCAAACATTTCACTTTATAATTTATCCAAGGATTTTCTCTTGTCTGACTAAAAAGCTGCTACTAACAGTTGACTTTATTTTTTATACCCTTTGTTCATGTAGAAACAGTTTTTACTACAAATAACTTACTGCATATGAAATGGTTACTAGAAGCTATGCTGACAAGTAAGTGGTGGGTGGTAGGCAAGACTCTGTGTGTTAACGTGATTGATTTCTTCATATCATTCTGGAGGACTGATATTCAAAACTAAAACTAAGTATGTCATGGTTCTCCAGGTATGCTGAAATAAAACAGGCAAATGTTAAAATCTCCCATGGTCCATCGTCTATTACCTTGTATTTTCTCTAAGGGTTTTGCTTTTTCTTTACCTACGTGTAAAAGCAGGCATAGTATATTTTTATCCCCTGGAGACTTAGCTGTGGAAGAAATAGGGAAAGGCTATGCTAGTAAAGAGAATTTTTAATTGTTCTTTTATTATAGATGCTACTGAACTCACTAATGAGGTAATCAAATAAAGTGTCCTCCAGGGGTGAAATAAAAGAACATTCCATATGCCAATCTATTTATCTACTTGCCCACTTTTGATCACACTCTCCTCTTTTCTGTATGCAGACTTGGTTTGTGTGCAGGTCAAATTACCTCCTATTTTGTTATATCTTTGCCTTGGCAGGAGGCAGTGCCCTGATTCAACAATTGGGCTGTTAATAGCCACCTTCCTTTTAACACCATCACTTCAGCCATAATATAAAAGGCAGTTTTTAACCGATCTTGTTTTCCATAGAAGAAAAAACATCTACATGAATTGCAATCACTGTGGAAGGTACACCTTGTTCTTTCATACTCCTAAATAAAAATGGCCAAAGGACTTCACCTTATTGCTTGATTCATTTTTCAAAAAATAATCATCAAAACAAATAAACAAAAAATAAGCTTATATGTAAGCAGTAAATATTAAATAAAAATATGATCTTGAATCAGACCTTAAGAATTCAGAAATTTTTTTCCATTTGTTTGTCCTGAAATTTATCATTTCAGGAAAGTGTTATCTTCTGATTGATGTTAAATTGTCAATAGTTCTTCACTGTTTAAATATTCCCTGCCACCATGTAGACTCCCACTCCTACCAAGCTGAAGTAGTTAATGACTAGCTAAAGCAGTGGTAGTATGCAATATTTGCATGCTGAAAAATCCATCAAAAACTTTAAAAAATATTTCTAGTCCTCAAAAAAAAATCCCTGGACTATTACAAACACAGTTTGTATTTTCAGTTATTTCTAACAGGCAAGGCACAGCAACATACATGCCAAAGAAATCGTCATCTACACCTAACAATAACGGTAGCTACTAGTCATGACGTAAGAAGTGAATTGGGAATTTCCAGCATTATTGGTCAGCTTTTTAACAAACTTCTCAAGTAGGAATTTCTTTCTAAGTTTACTAGAGGAGCAAACTGAGGATTTAGAGATGATAATATAGCTTCAGGTGACTCAGTCTTGGAGGGTAGACCAGGGATTTGAATCCAGGTATATTTGGATCCACAGCCTATGCCCTTTATTGTCATACCATACTTGCTCAGTTGCCCATTTTGTGTCATTTTTAGAGTCAAGAAATCATACTTTTCAGAGGCTTATATGTCTCATTTATGACAATTAAAAAAAATGCAAAACAACTCCCTCCTTTTTCTTGCCACTGGTGCTCATTGTAAGACTCTTTAGAATTTTCCTTGCACTGAACAAGATCATTGATTCGTATCACTGGGTTTTAGTCTATTTCCCCCATCATCTCAGGGTGACATTGCCAGGGCATCCTTGTTGCTTGTGCAAAGAGAGCAGAGAGGGGACCAATTTCTTACATCACTGACTGAAATCAGTCTTGTTGAATGACCTAGTAAGTATAGTCCAGGGAGCGATCCTCAAACCTGGCAGTATTCACTTAAAAACACTTGTGAATAAATGGCATTAGAACAGGAGAAAAGGACTCTTACTAAGTCTGGCAACTTGTTTCTTCTTCCTCCTCCATTTCTTTCTTTTTTGGACCCAGAGCTTTTAATAAGTACCTGTTGTGTGTTAGTCACTGCTAAGTGCTGTGGATGACAAATACAAGGCAGAATGAACAAAGGTCAAAAAGGACTATGCAAACCAGAATCAGTTTTCTCAATTCCTTCACTATGCCTCTATTAGTTTGTTAGAGTTTCCATAACAGAAATCACAGACTGCATTGCTTACACAACAGAAATTTAGGTTCTCACAATACTAAGGGCTGGAAGTCCAAGATCAGAGTGTTATCAGGATTATTGGTTTCTCCTGAGACCTCTCTCCTTGACTTGCAGATGGCTGCTTTCTCTTCGTGTCTTCATGTGGCCATTTCTCTGTACCTGTCATCCCACCTGGTGTCTCTTCCTCTTATTATAAGGACACTAGTCTTACAAGATTAGAGCACCGCTCTTATGACCTCTTAACCTTCAGGATATTTTAGGAGGCCCTGTTTTCAAGAACAGTCTCATCGAGAGTTAGAGATTCAACATACACAAAATTTGGAGGAAAACAATCCATAAAAATGCCCATTACATAAATGGCTATAACGTGCCCTGGAAAGAAGTCAGAGTCAAAACTGTAATTACTGTTGCTAGCATGGATGCTGGAGCCAGACGTTCAAATCCAGAGTCTGCCACTTCCTAGTTGTATGAACATTAATCAAGTTTCTTTAACTACAGTGCTTCATTCATTACCCCTGAAACAGAGAAAATAAGGGCACTGATCTCCTGGGTTATTGACAGATGAAATAAGAGTTGGCTGTTAGTGGTAGATGAATAGTTTTAAATATTATTACTCCCTTTTCTCCTCTGGATATAACATCATAGGAACCCTGAGAATAAAATGCAAGAGGAAAACTGGCAGAAATAAAGCAGTTTAATTGAAGTATTACCACACTAAATTTTCTTCAGACACTTAGATTCTTACATGTGTAGCTTAATTCATTCTTTATTGAACATCTATTACACGTTAGAAATTGTTCCAGGCACTGTAGAGACAGCAGTGAACAAAACGGACAGAAACCTCTCTTCTTCTGAAGCTCACATTCCAGAATGGATATCGATCACCTCCACATTTCACACCCGCTTCAGAAGCTGGAGAAAAATGAGACACATTAAATAGAAGGAAAAAAGGCAATCAATCAGCAAGCTGATGTTTATCAAGTGGTCAGATAATACACAGGGTCAGTAATAAGACTGGGGTTGGAAGGGCTCGCCAAGGGCTGCTCTGATCTCTGAGATGCTGCTTTGGGCTTTTCCTGATCCTATGTCCTGGCTCCCAGTCTGAGCTGTGCGCCACGCGCTGCATGAGTCTTTCGGGCAAGACTGGGTTTGCTCCGTCGATCCGGCCGGGAGGCTCGATCACTGCGGGTCCAGACGCCCCAGCTCCGAGGACACTGGGCTGGGCGAGCCAGCACCCGCGCTGGGGTTTAAAGCAGCGCTGCGCACCCGGAGGCGGAGCGCCGCAGGCCGGTCCCAAACCCACTCCCTGGACCGAGACCCGCTGGTCCCAGGTCTCGGCGACGGTCGCCGTGAGCGCCAGTGACTTTGGCTTTGGCTGCAAGTTTTCTGACCCACGTCACCTGCTTGACAGCCTCGCACCAAATCAGAGGCCGGCGCTCGCCGGGAGCCCCAGGCGTCACTGGGAGCTCCCGCAGATTAGAACTCGCCTCTCCTAGCCCCTCCCCTCAGTCCCATTTAAAGCTCCCATCGGCTTTCCTGAAAAATTAAGAGTGGGCTGGTTCAGTTTCTGCAGCGCCTTCTTCCCCTGCAAGATGGTAAGTGAGGAGCTGGCGTTAGCTAGTACGCTGGCAAAACCAGGGGGCTTTGAGGGCTAGTAAGCTTGACTTTAGAATTTCTTCCACCTTAGAAACAAGATTTCTCTGCCACCTGCCAATTAAAACAGGTCTTCTTTGCTGTCACATCTCCCTTTTTATCTACCCTGACTTCTCCTGGCTTTCTCTTTTTCTGTCTCTAATTCTCAGTCTCTCTCTAGTCCTTTTACCCTCTCTGTTATTTCTGTTAGCTGTACTTTCCCCCAACTTTCCCTTTACACTTGCACTTGCACCCTCTTTTCATTCCACCTCTTCCTTTAGATTATGCACATATTTGCAAACACTTGAACTTGAGGCTAGGGGTATTTGGGCTTTGTTTTCTTCTCAGGTGTCAATTGCATAATAGCTCAGCTCTGATTCCAATAATAGCCTCAGGGAAAGAGCCTACAAACCTGCTTTTAGAATCAAAGAAAACAGCACTTGATAAACCTTTGGCTGAATTTCTTTGGTCTGCACTGCCCACGCTGGACTTGCTTCAAGACTGGACGTTTTCAAAACTTAACTTACCGGGAACATTTACAAAGTGTGGCTTAATTGACTTAACATTTTTCCCCCTCTTCTCTTCTTATTTGTTTTCTCTCTGTTTATGTTATGCCCAAGAAAGTTCTCAAGTCAACAAAAGACTTGTCGTGGTCAAAAAGGGTTTGTCCAAAGCTGGGCTCCGCTGAAATGAATGGCTTTTACCTGATTAAACATTGACAAATAATTAGGAATGAGCTGTTGTACAAATTAACCCAGGGAGGCTGCATACCTGCCCCTGACTGGACATTTGGAAAGACTGTGTGTTTGAGGAGTTAGGGGTAGGAGGGTGTTCACTGGCTCACAACACAGTAGAGAATACATGCCAGGCAGTTAGTAGTGGCAAGATAACTTTGGAAGGTCATTAAAACCTAGTGATGGAGAGACCAAGAGAGAGCTGCTAACTAACCTATTTCAACAGGATCCAGCAGCATTTCAAGCCAGAGGGAGATGGGAAAGAGGACAGGAGGAAGGAAACAAGTTTATGATTTGGAAACTAAGAAAGTGAAATAAGGACGTTAGATTCTAGGACATGTTTTGTCCATTTCATCCTTAGCATTCTGAGTTCTTTGCAATTAGAAGTTATTGGAAATACAAAGAAGATGTTTTGCCAGAAAGAGTCAAACAGTTCTTACATGTTTCATTCATTAAGTCAGATTCCTTCTTTCTTAGCCCTTGGGTATCCTGTTAGATGACTCAGACATGGCAACACAGAATACTACTGGGTAGTTACAACTTGGTCCATCTAATAGTAGCCTGTTCTTTGCTGAGAGGACCTAAGGAAAGTACTGGGAAAACCAAGGGTCTAATTGCTTTTTAGTAATTATATTTGGATGACTCAGAATTAATCTGGGATCTATACTTAACATCTTTACTGTCTTTTATTTACTGCATATATTTTTTTGCTTCTTTCTCTCCCTCTTCCCCCCGTCCATATCCCCATTACCCCATCTCTTGTGACCCCCCTCCCCAACCCACACACTGAATTTCACAGAACACCATTTTGCCTTGCCAAGACCAGTACTTTGTAGGAGGCCAGAGCTATAATTGCCCGTATTCCACTACAACCTCAGAATCTAGTGTTGACGTTTCCACGGAGACTTGGGTCTCTTTCTGGGCTGCTGGTCTCCTGGACAACAGAGAGACCCAACAAGCACCACAGGCACAGGGTAAGTTCTGCTCTTCTGCCTTCCTGGTAGATCTGAAGCCCTTTTCCAGTACTCATTGTTGCAAGGCATTATGGGCTGGAACTCTATAGAGGAAGAGATGATATGTAAAGTTTAAGACAGCCTGAAGGCTCTCCTGTATTTGGAACCTAACTACTGTCCGTTTTTGTACTTGCCAAATGGTGAAAATGGGATTCTGCCCCTTGGACACTGGGAAATATGTATTTCTCCCCGTACTTTACAGTTCTGGGTGATTTCCAAGTCACTGAGAAAATTTGGGTCTGAGTCAAAGTTACGTAAACAATTCTAGTGGAATGCTTTTGCAATTAAGATCCAAGTTGGAGCAATTTTTTTCGTTTTTTTGTTTTTTTTTTTTTT
>PVHT021183693.1:46132777-46145590 GCA_004024745.2 Catagonus wagneri | reverse complement strand
CTTTTTTTTTTTTTTGTCTTTTTGCCTTTATGTGGAGCCGCATCGGTGGCATATGGAGGTTCCCAGGCTAGGGGTCTAACAGGAGCTGTAGCTGCCGGCCTACACCACAGCCACAGCAACGCGGGATCCAAGCTGCATCTGCAACCTTCACCACAGCTCACGGCAACGCTGGATCCTTAACCCACTGAGCAAGGCCAGGGATCGAACCCGCAGCCTCATGGTTCTTAGTCGCATTCGTTAACCACTGAGCCATGAAGGGAACTCCTGATCATTTATCTCCTAAAGGAAATTCTATGATACTGTCTTACAAGCAGAAAAAAAAAAAAAAAGATTCCTTTTTGCTTAAAGAAGACTTCAACTTTGATAGGAAATTACATATTAATTTTGCCCTGGGGCTTAATAACCATTGTTTATATGTATTAAAGGAATTTCTATACTAACACTCAAGTTTCTGGAAAAACTCTAAAACACTTCAGAATTCAATATCTGTGCTGTTGGTTATGCCACACAATTTTATTAAATTTGAAAAAAGACACAAACAAAAAACCCCTGAATATTGAAACACACTTATACATCAGGAAGGAAGCTATTCAGCTTTAAGTTTTCTACCACAAGAAACAGAGAAAACCGAATGCCCAAGAATATGAAACCAAAGTGTGTATACAATTTTATTCCTGTCTCCTTGCCCATCACTTCACTTTAATAAAAAATATCTCAGTAATATTTTAGTTTAAGTAGAGGAGAGCAAGAGTCAAAACTGTATCAGGTGAGGAAAAGAAAATAAAAGTAAACCAACTTAGCATGCCCAAGCAGTTTTTATTTGTAGGCATAGTTTGCTCTCCAATATGAAAAAACAAACAAAAAACTCTTTGGAAAAGCTTCATATACATACAGATGATGACATTTGAAATACATGACTTTGAGTATAGTTTTGAGATTTTTGTCCAGTTCTTCGTAGAAGTGAGTTCAATTATTTTAGTCAAAAGAGCTATTCCATAGAATTCTGAATAAGTACTCTCTGTCAGACTTAACTGATAGTCAGGTTGGTAGAGACTTTCATCTGGGGAAAAATGGTAGCATTGAAAATAGGACTGGGAGTTCCCATCATGGATCAGTGGTTAACAAACCCGCTGGTATCCATGAGTACATGGGTTCGATCCCTGGCCTCACTCAGTGGGTTAAGGATCCAGTGTTGCCATAAGCTGTGGTGGCAGATACAGCTTGGATCTGGCGTTGCCATGGTTGTGGTGTAGGCAGGCAGCTACAGCTCCAGTTTGACCCCTAGCCTGGTAATCTTCACATGCCACGGTGCGGCCCTAAACACACACACACACACACACACACACACACACACGATAGGATTAAATTCAAGAGCCAAACACTATATTATCGTGCACTACTGCTTAGAAATTAAGATAAATACTTGAAACTCTTAATGGAATTGCATTGTAGGCCTTTTTGGAGGTAGGGCCAATAAACATTTGCATGAAGTAGTCATGCAGATGAGACAGTCTTTATACATTTAGCCAGCAGAAATATATATATTAGGAAGACACATGACTTCTTCACTCCTCAAATTTCACTTCTGTTGCCACTTTGGCATATAATCTATAAATACTTGTTTTTCATGGCTTGCTTGCCCCTTCTGAAAGCTTTGAATATCTTATTTTCCCTTAGGAAATGGCTAATTTTAGAAAGGAAATTGAACCTATTACCTTTCTGAAATCCTTTGGTGAGTTCTTTCTTACACAAAAACTGCCTGTATGTTTTCTCAATTATCCATTTGGTGTTTTCACATAGAATCATCCAATGACTCGAATTTCCCTGTTCCTAATTCATGTTCCTGGGAAGAGGCTCAGCTTTCTTCTCAGCTCTACAGAAACAAGCAGGTATGTGCAGGTAATCTGACCACTGAGATCAACTATGTTCCATGCAGTTCATTCCCAATGCCATGCCTTAATATTAGATAGCTTGTCCCTTGTTCAACTTACTGACTTTCATTTTAGAACCAAAGTGCATATTTATCCACAGAGAAATCAGAGTTAAGCAATCAGTGTGACAGAAAATAACAGCAGCAAAACCAACAACAACCCAAACCCTAGAGGAAGACCTGCAGTCAAGACTTGACTTATACATTTTGGCTGTATGACCTTTCCAATCTTTCTTTTCTTTATCTGTAAGACAGAGATATTTGTGCTGCCTACCTAGCTCAGACAGCTGGTGGAAAGATCAAACAATGTAATGAGTGCGGGAGTATTTTAAACCATAAAAAGCTCATCACTGGGAGAAGGGATGATGGTTATAAAAGTTCTTGTGAAGATTGTTTCATTTTCCATATTTTGTTTGCTGGATTTCTGAGGGAGAAATTTAATCTAATGGACATAAAAACAGATTGATCTGAGGCTGAAGGAAGCCAACCCACCTCTTTTCTTTTTCTTTTTTTAATATGCAAGGAAGGAGTGCAATGAAACCTTTCTAAACATCGTTTTCTATATTTAAACAGTTGCATGCAGCTCATTTTCCTACATACCTTCCCGATTCCCTTGTGGTTGCAATTTTAAAAGTCATATAATCTCTTCAAACACTTTACAAATTCAGAGCACAAAACTGAACAATCAGGTGGCAGGTGGGTGTAGATTGAATTTAGGCCTCAGAGGACAAGGACTCCCTGAGATTGAGTTCATAAAACAAACAGAGTAATGATCCAGTTTAAGCAGGTTAAGGACCAGTGGCATTGTAATAAGGTTACAAAGTCAATATAGTGGAGCAGCCTTCACCATTGTCTGCTTTTTACAGCTCCAAGATACTCTGGTGCAGAAGGAAGAAGAACTTGCTAGGTTACATGAAGAAAATAATCATCTCAGGCAATACCTGAATTCTGCTTTAGTAAAATGTCTTGAGGAAAAGGCCAAGGTATGTGACTATCGCTTTTATAATGACCAAGCAGTGATCTGAGAAAGAACACCATTTG
Source organism: Catagonus wagneri (assembly GCA_004024745.2). NCBI lineage: Eukaryota > Metazoa > Chordata > Mammalia > Artiodactyla > Tayassuidae > Catagonus > Catagonus wagneri. The sequence goes on along the minus strand of PVHT021183693.1, from coordinate 46,142,619 downwards.
GGTAAAACTCCTTGATTGAATGTAAGAAGTATATTAAACAATGTGCCTTGAAATGCATTAATAGGATGGGTGAATTTTTCTAAAAGAAATGTGGCACTTTTCACAAGAATTTTAATGTGTCACTTTGAAGAATCTAGATTGTAGATTTTAGCCATATATTACAAAAGGAGTTGCTTAAGAATCAAAAACCAGTCAAGGGCATTGCTGAGAGAACAGAGATTAATCAAAGGAGTTGAATGGGAACATTGGACTGGAAATTAGATCGAGAGACACTGATTTCTTTTAATTATCTGTTTGACTTTAAGTCACTTTCTCACTGGAGGCCTCAGTTACTTCCTTTGTAAATGGATAGGCTAAAAGACCTTTTAAGAATCTTTCCAGCTCTAAAATTTTATAAATATGACTGGATCCCAAATCTCTTGCCTGGCAGTTAGACAAAGCCAAGGACATTATCTTTTAGTGAACTTTTTTTTCTCTTACCTTTTGAAAATGAACTGTTTCAGGAGGTCCCGTTGTGGTTCAGCAGACTAAGTACCCCACAAAGCAAATGTGAGGAGGCGAGTTCAATATCTGGCCTCTCCCAGCAGGTTAAGGATCTGGCATTGCCATGAGCTGTGGCATAGGTCACAGATGCAACCTGAATCTGGTGTTACTGTGGCTGTGGCATAGGCCTGCAACTCCAACTCAGCCCCTAGCCTGGGAACTTCCATATGCTGCAGGTGTGGCCCTAAAAAGAAAAAACAAGAAGAAGAAAAAAGAATTGTCTATAACTCAAGGATAGTTTTCCCATAGTCCCTTTTTTGTTGTTCTTCTTTTCTTTGGGTTTTATATTTTTCTTGTTATCTATTTGTGGTTCTGTTATAGCATCATTGTTTCTATCATCAATCTTCACTTCCGGACAAACTACATCGTTTATCTACATCAATCATCAATCATGTGTCTTATGACTCTTACCAGACATAGCAGTTCAGAGAAGAAAAAATACTACATTCTTTTTTTTTTAGAATTCAATATTCTTTGTTAAAAAAAGGGAGAGTAGCTCACAATTATTAGTCACCATCCTGTAAAAAAGGACAATTATTATATTAGCAAGGGGTATTAATAGGGCAATTTTTTCTTTCTTGTTTCTCAAGTTTGCAAGATTTAGGATAATATGATACATATCACATGAGAGTGCTATGACAGTTAATAAAATTGGCGGAAGTAACAATAGGTTAGTAAAATCAGAAAAAACAGTATTACATAGCATTTCAGTCAGTGACTATCTAGACTCGGTTAGGTTAGCTTTAAATCTAGGCTGTGTGATCCTTAGCAAGTTGCAAATACGCCTGTGCCTCAGTTTCCTTATTAAAGGAGATTTTAATAGTGTCTCTATGAAATATGATCATGCATGTAAACCAGTCCTTAATACATGATAATTGCTATTACTGCCATCATCACTGTCATCATTACTTATCCGAATTGAAATTTTAAGGACATCATTTACTCTTTTTAACTTTTAAATGACTAGTAAAACAATAGGAATTTGAATTTCTGGTTGATATCATAGATTTTCATTTAGAAAAAGAAGCTAATCCAATCAGTTTTGCTTTTGTGTGATAATAGAAATGTAATCAAGATTTCTAAGGAATTAAATTTACTAGTAAATATTCGAGAATAAGTAAGGAAAATGACTTTGGTTGATTATCTGACTATGGATTTTCAAATATTACTTCCCCAGAAATTGCTTTCATCAGATGAGTTCTCCAAAGCTTGTGTAAAATTCAGAAAGGGGAAAAGGAAACCCAAAGAGCAAAGGTATTTTCCTCCTGAGTTTCCCCATCAAAAAAATGCCAAGCGAAACCTCTCGAGGGAATTTGCTAACTGTGGAGAACAGCCCGGGCCTCCAGTGGATCCCTGGGTTCTTCGAACACTGGGGTTAAAAGACCTTAACACCATTGATGACACCTCATCAGCTAACTACAGTGCCCTCTCGTCTCATCTCAGATGGACCACCAGCTCATTTCCCCAGGTTCTGGACAATGCGGTTGATTATCCCAGAGCCCCTGCGGAAGATCTGCCACTTGACTATGGAGGTGATGAAACCGCCTCCTCACACAGCACCGCCAGCCACAGGAAAGATTTCCACTTTCTTTCTCAACCTTCAACGCCCCCAGGAGGGCTACAAACTCTTCCTTTCTATTCTTCTGATGTTTCCCCCAATAAGACAGAGATGGCCTTTTCCACATCCCTGAGCCCTCACTGTAATGTGAAAACTCACTCATTCCACCAGGGACAAGCCTTTGTTCGTCGAGATGAAGAGGGAGGCTGGAAGTTTACCTGGGTCCCCAAGCAGACTTAGTGGCCCTCTCTTCTATCACAAAGGGCTGCCATGAACTCTGTTTACAAGGCCTCTCTTGCACTTGAACCTGAATATGCAGAAAATGCAAGCAATTGCCCAGACTGTCTCCTGTCGCTTTAAAATGTCACTCTCACTTAAATCTGCAGGGAATGGCTTCCATGAATCCATAATGAAACATGCCTGCTCTTCTTTCCCCTAAATTTGACTTATTTACACACCCACGCCTGCTGGTAACTTCGTCCCTTGGCCCTATACTTGAAAAGGTATTTTCCAATTGCCTGAATATTCCTTGGAGACCTACATATGCTCTTCCAATTATAATGAGTCTCACAGCTTTTCTTTTTTCATCAAGCAGTTTAAATGTTCACAGCCTTCTCCCTTTCACATTTATTCCTCTCCTATTCTTCTTCATTTCTAAAAACTGCCTTTGAAATGAACGTTATAATTGCTTCAATACTTGTTATTAAATGTTCAAATAACTGGGGGTGAGTAGAAGCAAATGTCTTTGTCCTTAGCTGTTCCTGAAGACATAAAGTAGTTGTGAGTAATGCTATTTATTGGGTAGTTCATTGAGTGTCCCATGGTGAAGCTACCAAAAAAAAAAAAAAAAATTCTCTTCAACAGCTATAACTACTCATAAGGAGCATCACTAATCCATTGAAAGATAAAATGAATTTAAATTACTTCAAGATGCCCACATGGTATACAGCTTCTGTAGGCATGTGACACTGTGTTTGGGAACAACATAACTCAAAGAAGAACATTTCTGAGGGACTTGTGGAAGCAGAATAAGTCACTGTCTTAAACTATTTAGATGCTGATAAATTTCTATACCCAGTAGTATAGTCTAGCTTAGCTCTGACACCATCTTGTTCATTCCTTCAGCCATTCGTATATTTATTCTTTCATGCATCAGTACACTTAAAATATTTGAAGAACACCAACAATGTACCAGGCATTGTGCTATGGGGTGTTAATAAAATGGGAACAACTTATATACTATGGGCACCCTCATGAGCTTTAGACTCATTCATCTGCTGTGATCATAAGAAAGCTACTTTGCTGGTGTGCAGATTGTTTTCCCAGCTGCAGATTACAGAAATGAGACGAGGTAATCACTAACATTCTATAAAATGAACCTGGGTCCCATCAGATTTACTCCAATACTGTCATCCCAGGGCACTATTCTCTACTTTGGCATTAGAGATATGTTGGATGAACTTTTTTATAGTCAATTTTTTTAAATGTAAGCCATTTGTAATTAATATTAGAAATCATTGCTCTGATCACAGTATTCTTTTTCTGGGATGAACCCATTTTCCAGGTTAATTCAGTCTATGTGAAAACATGCATCTAAAAAAAAAAAGAGAGACTTTTTTTAATGTACGTGCATAGATTTAATGGAAATATTGACATCAAAGATTTCCCTTTCTAAATTAAAAAAAATTTTTCTTCCTGCTCATGCTAGTTCTTTTTTCCAATTCCCCAACCTCACTTTACTTCTATGCTTTATCAAAGATGTGTGCCTTTGATTTTGGGGGGGGACCAAATTTTAGTTGATGACAAAACCCACCATGTTGAACCCCTTTCCCATTTTTTCTTTTCCATCTTTCAGTAAGTCATCGTGTATAATCAATGCCTGAGAGCTTGAGTATGCTGTTTGGAATTCTTTGTGACTAAGATATGTCTTTTGTTGCTATTTGGTTTTTGTTATATTTTGGTAATACAGACAGATAATCCATCTTATAAAGTTTTGTTATTGTTACCACCCAGTTTTCTTCATAATCCATGAAGATGAATCAAATATATTAATTATTTTCATGACTTAGGAAGAAATAGAACTCACTCTATTTTCTAAAAACGAAATCCAAAAATAAAAAAGTGCCTTTTATATTCTACTATCTGTTCCCCTGGTATGGGTGAAGTTGATCTCTTTTCAATAACAAATTTAAGAATTAGAATTGACTATACTTTAGTCACTTGATTTAGCAGAAATCAAGAAAGCAAAATAAACATTTTGAAAGTCCAAATGATCACACTGTAAAACAAAACTGGTTAGTCAATAAATAATCATTTTGCATTTTTTTAAACATGCTTTATCATGTGTTAAGCACTAGAAGGAAGATCCCAGACTTAGCACATTTGGTACATAAAGCAAAACCACATAACTTATAATAGCTTTTAAATGAAACTTGGTCCTAGCCTGGTTAAAAGGAATTATAGCATATTTGTGGTAAATGAGAACTTGCTCTGGCTTTTATGGGGGAAAATGACCACATATTATCACAATAATATCTATAGGCCTTTGATACTCATTTGAATTATGTACAGAAAATTATTTTGCTGATGTTTGGAAAATTAGAAATTTCCCTTACTTGAGTATATTCTAACATTTATGGTTTTAGCATATCCATCCAGTACACCAGAGTTAATATTTTACTAATATAAATTGAGAAATAAAAAATAAATAGCACTTTTGTGATTACAATGAATATTTTTATATTGTACATTAACAGTTTCTAATAATGGATTTTCTTCTCCTAGGTTTTGAACATAATCTTTTGATTTGCACCACTGTTGTATAATATATGTGGCCAGGCTAATATTTTCAGCATTTAGGGTTCATTAATTCTTTTCATTATGCAGGATACGCTAATGAGGGTTTCAGATGTTAAGGGGCCTAAAGGATCAAGTACTTTGTGTGTATAGCACTCTCTGACCTAACCTCCCATAAAAATTAGAATCCACCATCAATTTTTAAAATTTGATAACACCTCCAATGTCCTGTGATCATCTAAAAATAAGTCATACTTGTATCTCACCAGTATCTGGAAAATAAGGGCAATTGGAAAACCTCAGTTATGCAGGTGACATTTAATGAATGGGATTGTTTATTGCTGCAGTGACTCTAAATTATAATTTTGAAGAAAAGGAATTATGTGAATCAATGGAAAGAATTATTCTGTTTGATCTGTTTCAAGAAAACAAAATTTTTAAAAAGTGTGACAAATCAACAACTGACCTAGAAAAGTATAGAGTAAATGTATCTGTGATAATTCTTCGATAAATTTACTCCTTGCCTGTAAAGTCAAGATACACAATTTATATTTGTTTTAGTTTACCAAAAGATTCACATAAATTAAATATTAAATGCACCATTAAACATTTTTAATACCAAATAAAATTGGTTTACAAGCTTCAAATATATGGTATATTTCTTAATATATTTGTCATATTTTTTTTGTCTTTTTTAGGGCTGCACCCATGGCATGTGGAGGATCCCAGTCTAGGGGGGTTGAATTGGAGCTGTAGCCGCAGGCCTATGCCACAGCCATAGCACAGTGGTGAGGTCCAAGTCACGTCTGCAACCTATACCACAGCTCATGGAAAAGACGGATCCTTAACCCACTGAGCAAGGCCAGGGATTGAACCTGAGTCCTCATGGATGCTAGTCAAGATTCATTTCCACCGAGCCACAACGGGAACTCCCTGTCATATTTTTATCTACATTCTTTGTTACATGACCATAACTAGACATCCAATTATCATTCTTACATTGGATATTCTATAAATGTAAAATATAATTTAACACTTAATATTTTAAATGATTATGATCTGTTTATGATTTAAATATTTCTAATCATATGTGAGTCAATTTTGTAATGAATTTATATCTAATAAATAGATGACAAAACAATCCTACTTTTTTTGGCTCTATTTTTTTTTTAAGAAACTTTTCCAGTGAATGGAGCAATAGACTAAGAACAAGTATTCTATACTCATTTCTGACATAGTTTTTATGTCATTGAAAAATATATATATTTTAGCTTCCAAATAGTGGTGTTATTAATAATTGAAGCACTTATACAAACAGGTATACTTTGTGTCAGGCTCTGTAAAGATAAAAAGATGAAATTTGTGCTCAAACTAACATGGTTATAAATGAGAGAAAATAATTTACACATCTAGGTGCTCAAGCAGTATTGTCAGGAATCTGGTTTGGGATCTCAAGGACAGCTGATAATTAGGAATGACCTCTGGGGTGGGTATGAAGGCAGTACTCACCACACAAAAGTGTGACAGAGACTAGGATGTGATAGGTGATGTGAGCCTGAAGAGCAGCAAGCTATAGCACATTAGATATTGTCGAGTTTTTTACATTCTCCTTTTCTTTCACATTGTAAATCCTCCACAATTAATAAACCCTCACTGAAATGTTCCAGACTAGTCTCAGTTACACCATGGGGAATTGTAAAAAGAATTGGACGCCTGCACAGGAAGATTATGAGCAAAATTTCCATGAGGCCACAATAAAAGTCATACATCTATCCCTAAGGAGAAGATTCGTCAGGCCAACAACCCACTGTTACCTGGGTTATCAGTAATGGATAATCTGGATCCCCCCCCTTTTTTTTAGGGCCTCACCTGCGGCATATGGAAGTGCCTGGGCTAGAGTGTTGAACCTGAGCTGCATCTGCCGGCCTATGCCACATCCACAGCAACACGGATTCAAGCTGCATCTGTGACCTATACTGGAGCTTGCAGCAACACTGAATCCTTAACCCACTGATCAAGGCCAGGGATCAGACCCGCATCCTCATGGACACTATGTGGAGTTCCCAACCCCCTGAGCCACAATGGGAGCTCCAATAATCTGGATTTTATTTTGTTTCCTTTCAGGGTTTTTTTTTTAATTTTTTTCTTGGAAACAACTACCCCTAAACCTCACTCACTCTAAAAAACCTTTGAAAATATATATCATGTGTTCAGGTTATTAGAAACATCTTGATTCCCACTTTACAGAGGAAAAAAATTGGCTCAGAGTGTTTTATAGATTACAGGGAAATAAGTAGCTGAAGCCAAAGTAAACTGTGGCACTGAATTTAGCACCAGTTTTTTTTTTTTTTTTTTTCTGCTGCATCACACAATGATGATATCTGGGACCAGCGAATATATTTACAGTCTGCGGTCTTTTACAAACTGTTATAGGTCTCAGAGAGCCAGAGGCCTGGAAGTACAGAGAGAATCTTACTTAAATCTTTGCTTGAGTCTATTAGAATGCTGTTCTGAGGTCCAAGCTCTCTGAATTCCATCATCACTAAAAGGGATTTTTCACAAAAGACCTAATTCATCCTCCATCCTTTCCAAAAAAAAAAAAAACAGGAAATGTATAAATTGAAAGCTATTGTAGAAATTTGGGATAAAGAGAGGAGGATGGAAAAGATGAGCTACTCACAGTGAAAAATATTAATATGCTTCTTACATAAAAAATAAGTTAAAAGAAAAAAATTCTCTTCTAGCTTCTCTACTGTTGCTAATATAAAAGCCAAAAGTAGTAGTTTATAATCAATGCTCAGGAAGTCTCTTTCTTCTTTGTACAGGGAATAGATTTTATACCTGTTGAAGCAATGGCATTATATCCTCTCCTGCCAATCATTTTAAGTATAAATCTAAAGGACAGGAAAATAGTTGAGGAAGTATATTTACAATGCTGAGCCCACTTCTAACCCACAGGGAACGTTCTTTTCTTTCCCTTTGAAAGTCAGGGGTTAAATGATACTTTCTTCAGAGGCACAGCAGATTTTTTTCCCCCTCATCTCTTTCAGCTTTATAAGCTGAAATAATAAGGCAAAGAAAGGGTGTTTCAAGGTAATTTCTCATTTCGATATAGTTCCTAGTATTCAATGGACGGCCCCTCTAGGACCAGGCCCAGGATCTCAGATCTGTAATCAGGAGCCTTTTAAAGGTACTGTTCCCTCCAGGGTCTTCTGCCTGCTCTGAGGCTTGAGAGCAGGAGAAGCCCTTTAATGAGTGCGGAGCGAGAAGTCAGAAGCCCTCGCTGCAATCAGGCAAAAGGCCAGAACACACCCTCCTTTCATTTTAGTCTCCTGAGATTGGCCACCTTCCATTCTTCTTCCATCCCCAACCCACAGGGGAGCCAGTCCGGGCGGAACCTGAGAGTGGTATCTGCACATCGCCGTCCCGGGCCCCAGACCCCCATTGGGAGAGCTAAGGTCCACTCCAGGAATCCCAGCCTCCTTTGGGAGTAGGGCACCATATTGCCAGAGATGCAGCCTTTCTTTCTCTTGGTTTTAAGGATCATAAGTGGTCCACCTCCTATTAGCCTCACTCCAGAATTCACAATAGGTTTATATGCTTTTGTTTGAAATGATAAAGGATGGATTAGGTTTCTTGTGAGCTACCCTGTAAGCAATAAAGAAAGAAAATGGGCTGGACACCCATAATAGCCCTCTGATAAGTGTAAATATTATTCCCCAGTGGCCTTGGATTGGGCTTCTAGATTGTTTAATATCAATGGTGGTTATTAGCATTTATTCGTGTCAGTAGCTCAGAATATTGACAAAGGATTCACATTCCCCTTCCCTATGTTTCCGGGATATTACAGAAAAAGAAAAGAAGCTCTAGTCAACTGAGCTTCTTCTTTCACAACTATTAACACCTCTGAAATTAGCCTTCCCCAGCCTTGCTGTATTCACCTATAAAATGGAGATAATGTTTGCCCTATCTCATAAGTTTGTGAGATAATCGTTTAATTTTTAAGAACTATGTGTAAATTAAGATTGATGTTTCTTACAATCTTCACACAGAGTAAAATGTCCATTCGATTTAATTTTTTTTTTTTTTTTTTTTTTTGCATTTCTGGCCACCCTGAGGCTTATGAAGTTCTCAGGCCAGGGATCAAATCTGAGCTGGATTTGTGAACTACACCGCGGCTGGGGCAACACTGGATCCTTAACCCACTGTCTAGGCCAGGGATTGAAACGATCCATCCTGTTGTGCCACAGCAGGAACTCCTCAATTTAATTCTTGAGCGAAAACTTCATACTTCACAAAATGGCACATCTTAAAACCACTTATGCATTTTTCTATTAACTCAAATCAAATCAATATATGCTCTCTATTTTCCTCCTAAGGCCCATAGAGACTGTTTTTCTGGGGGAAGGGGGGGTACCTGTGCATATGGCATATGGAAGTTCCCAGGCTAGGGGTCAGATTGGAGTCACAGCTGCCCACCTACACGATAGCCACTTCTTTGACCTACACCGCAGCTCACTGCATTGCCAGATCCCCTACCCACTGAGCGAGGCCAGGGATCAAATCCTCATCCTCATAGATACTAACCAGGTTTGTTTCTGCTGTGCCACAATGGGAACTCCCCTTTGACACTTTCCTTGGATATTAAGTTACAATTGTATCAGTAGAGATACAGCTAAGAGGAAAATAAAGAGAAAAAGCTCAATAGGGCAAAGTGAGAGGTCTATTCGGGGAACAGTGATCAGTAGCCCAGGTGGCTTTAGGGTAGGTTTTTTAATAAAGTAAAATAGCTATTCTTGGAATCTAGCAGAAATTTCTGTACAGTGAGACATGCTACTGACTCTATAAATGTGTCATTAATAACAGAAGGGAGGCACCACATAGTGCACCCAAAAGAGTAAAGGTATTGTCTTAGTTTGAGCTGATGTTTGAATTTTTTTTTTTT
>PVHT021183693.1:46000919-46127440 GCA_004024745.2 Catagonus wagneri | reverse complement strand
AAAAAAAAAAAAAAAAAAGTAAAGATAAAAGAACTACTGAAACTACTATGCATATGTCTGTATACATACTTCATGTGATCTACATACAAATGTGTATTTATGTTTTGTTATCTTTTTTTTTTTTGCTTTTTAGGGCTGCACCTGCGACATATGGAATTTCCCAGTCTAGGGGTCAGATGAGAGCTACAGCCGCTAGCCTACGCCACAGACACAGCAACACGGAATCCAAGCTGAGTCTGTGATCTATACCACAGCTCATGGCAATGCCAGATCGCCAACCCACTGAGCGAGGCCACAGATTGAACCTGCATCCTCATGGATCTTAGTTAGGTTCATTAACTGCTGAGCCATGAAGGGAACTCCCTATACATTTTTATTCTTAAAGAATAACTTAAGTAGAAGTCTTTGTTCATATACAAAGGGTGTTAGGAGTTTTGGATAAGATGATCTTTATGTTTTCTTCAGCTTGAGGGTGATCTGATTGATTTTTTAATAGGATGTTTATTAATGTAAAGCTTTTTAAAGACTTTAACGGGTACTTGCAGGATTATATTTGGCTATTGTATCCCTTTGCCAGTCACTATTGAATATATGTTTATTGGTATAGAGAAACAATGACCGCCCTGTTTAACCAAGATGTGTAAATGTACAAAAATATTCTTAACCTCATTGCTCTGACCAAGGTGCTGAAATTGGCTCCTAAAACTACATCCCAAGTATCAGGAAGCATAAGAAAGTGGTAATTATTTTCCAATGTATTGCTAATCATGTCCAAATGAACTATATAACAAGGTACCAAACAATTCTTAACATCATTTCCTCCCAAAAAGAATACCAGGCTATTGTAACCAAAGTTATAGCTGAAGATGAAGTTTAAAGTCATGCTAAAACTCCTTTAAAATATTGAACATTGGAAAAACAAGCAAAATTATATGACACACTTAAAAGACCGTAGTACAAGCAAATACACACAACAGAAATTACAGATCAATATTTTCAGGATATAAATTAGAATTATGCTAATATTAATGTCATTAAATAAGGCAGTGGATTTATAAAAAAATTGCTATGATGTAATTTTGTGCTTTTATCATTGAATTTAGGTATGAAATTTTGGCAAGAAGAAAGAATCTACTTCCGTATCAATGTTTTTCATGTCTCTGAAATTTCCTTTCTCTCAATTTCAGTTGAAAACTTTTCTATTTCTCAAGTCTCCCCTCATTATTTATATGGTTTACCATCTACGTGTCATTAAATACACCTGACACATATGTATTAAGGGAGATAAATCATTTCCACAGCTGGTTATTCAGCTACTATATTGTCAACATTCAGCAATTACATTGTCAATTACCTCATTCACTCAGTAAAACATCACTTAGTAATAAGTAGTCTACACTTTGAGGGAAAAAGGAAAAAAAGCAAGGAGCAAGGGGGATATATGTATAATAGACATTTTAAGTGGTACGTTATAAAAGAAAATGAAAATAATGATGTGGTGGCTAAATATAGATAGCGATTAATTTACAGGTTGGGAGAGACAGTTACTGGAAAAGTATGAATAAGGACTGAGGAAGTGGCATTTGACTAATGGAAGCTGGAAGAACATTTGAGGGGAAAGAAAATAATGAGAACAAAATCATGCAGGAAGCAATGTGGGGAGCATGGATAAAGCAATGTTATATAAAACTGGGAAATTAGGTGGTAATAAGGTATAGAGAGCCTTCTATTCATTCAGAAATGTTTCCGTGGGTTTAGACTTATTCCTTAGAAAACAGGGGTCCATGCAGTCTTGGAAAAGAGAATTAGCCACTCATAACTATATTTAAGGAAAAAAAGATAGCAATCAATATAGGTGACAATAAGGAGGCAGTGGAATAATAAGGGGTTATGTGAATACCCTAGCATTTGTAGTAACAATCGAGAGGAATATCAGAAAGAACAGTATTGTATTATTTTTTCCCCTGATGGATAAGATTTTATTTGTTGATTCAAAGGACAGTGTGCTGGTGAAAAAAGTGTAGTTGAAGTATATATGCAGAGCTTTTGTCGATCTTATTTAATTCTATGGAAAAAACCTACAACTGAACGTGAATTCTTATTCTTTACTGCCTTCCTCTCAACCTCTCACTTTCATAATTAGTACTCCCTTATTCATTTTACAGATGAAAGAAGGCGGATGAGGGAAGAGAATGAGTTCCTGAGCTGCCTGTTTTTTTTTTTTTGTTTTAACTGATAACCACTATGTGCTTAATAGATCAGAACCTGGCCATGTGTGTATAACACTTTAAAATTTCATACAAGAGCCAGGATACCCTTTATTAGCATCTGCCCTTTCTGTTATTTCACTTTATATTTACATCCTGGAGTAAAGTCCATTCACCACTGCATTTTTTAACAGCTCCTCTAATACACTGCAATTCCTATAAATAAAATACTTGAACATAATTTTTGATGAACTGGAAAATGTTTCTCTATCATAGTAGCTATTCAAAATTTTTTCAATGAACAAATGCAATGTTAACCAAGTGCTCAATATGAGATACTATATTTGCTCAATTTAGGAAATTGATATGCGTATGATGCATCCCCTAGTCCCCAAAAACTTTTTATTCTAGTTTGGGACACAGATTACAAACAGATAATTTATATATAACTGTATATTTTCATAAATTAAAAACATATTGTAGGATTTAGCAATATAACATAGAGGAAAGAGCACTGCAGTGGGAGTTTGAAAGTCTGAGTTCTAGTTCTTTTCATCACATAATCTGTACGACTTTGAAAGTCAGTAAATCAGTTTCTTTTTTTAATTTTATAATGATTTTTATTCATTCCACTATAGCTGATTTACAGTGTTCTGTCAATTTTCTACTGTTCAGCAAGTTGACCCAGACTGAAATCTGCATACAGAGGACTTTCATGGGAGTGTTCTCAGGAACAAACATCTAAGGAAACTTCATGCAATTTTGGGAAAAGAGGTAAAAATGAATGGTTTTGCTGTCAAAACCAGTATTGGGGAGCTCTGGAACTGAGATGGTCCTTTAAAATTGAAGCAAAGGGCATAATTTTTGTACGCTGACCTTAGAAGTGGGATTAATCTTGGGTGGGACATTTTCCTTCAGTTGGAATCCTTCCCTGGAGAGCAGGGAGAATGAGTGCCTTAACCCTGAAAGGGATTTTGGATGGTGCCTCACTTCCAGAGTTCCTTAAGTGCACTCCTTGGATTGTTCAGACCCACTTGCATCTACAATAGTTTTATTCCGTATGGAAACATCTCCTGTAGTATTCTTGTTGATCTTTGGTCTTTTTTCCTGGATAAACAGAAGAATTTTAAAATTACTGTGCTCATCTTTGGACTGCAACTGATATACATTGTATCTCTAGTTTACAATCCATTCTTGATACATCCTAAACTTCTGCTAGCACCTCAGCTTGTCTAGGTGACTCCATGTAATGACTCAGACTGTCATTCTTATGTGGTTTGATGTGCTGGTCACCACGATCTTCTCATCACCATCAGTATGGCAGATGCTCTTGTCCGCTTACCACTAAATTGGGCAAGAGAGTACTAAAAATTGTTCTAGTGTGTCAAACAGATGTCAAGCATCTCCTTCTTATTTACCATTATGTAATGGTAGCCCACTCTCCTCCTGATGATCAGGATAAACTACCCATATACCAGTGTTGGGATTTTTTTCCTTATCTGTTAGTCTTTTGACATAAGGAGTCCAAATGATTTAAAAGTGAAGAGGACATCCAGAAAACAGAGACTAAAGCACAAATTATACAAGAAAGTCTATGGAAGTGAGGTAAGTGGGCCATTCTTACCTCCTCTTCTTTGGTATGGGACCCATATATTTTACCTAATGGGGGCTAGCACCACAAAATGGGTCACTGATTTAGGGTGTAAACCACAGCCTGGAGGATAACATATCATCCTGGTGGGTTATCATCTCCAAGTTGGCTCTTCATCTGGATTACTCTATCATGTTGGCAGATGCTGGGTGGAAAGGTACATGGTGAATCTTATGCCCATGTCCATACCTTCTTTGGTGTAAAGTATCTTTCTTTCTCGGAGATGATATTATACAGTATTCTAAGTGGTAGATCAAAAAGTCTGTATGCTTTTAAGATAGTGGAGTACTAAAGGCAGGCATAAAACTTATATATCTGCATCAGTAAAAATGAAGTGCTGCCTTTTTCTGAAGGAAGAGTCCAAAATACTCATTGTGAAACCAGATAATTAATTGATCTCCTTGAGGAATGGGGCAGAAACTCTATTGGTCTCCATTGATGCAGACTGATATTAAGCAACATCTAGGGCTAGATCTAGATTTGGGTTGTTGAAGATCACATTGTGTGTCTCTATGTGTCTTGCCCTCATCATCACTATCAAGTTTGCTACATTTGTCAGTCCGGCATGCTGCCTTGCAGTGTCATTTGGGCCTCCCTCATGGTTAGATTTTCTCTTGTGAGTATTAAATTATAATGAAAAGATCTTACGTTTATGTCTATTCCCATAAAGAGCTTTTGCTATATCATCTTGTCCAGGAGTGGGGCTGGGGGATAGACTTAGAGATTTCCACTTTACCTTCCCCATTTCAACATCCCTGTTGAAATGGGCCAAGAAGCCAATATGGAGTTCTTCCAACAACAAAATATGTCCATTCCAATTATGCATTCAGGGACCAGAGAAATAACTTCTGGGATGTCTGCAGACCCAAAGAATACAATGTTAGTTGCACCTGGGCCTGAACTCTACTTACTATCAAGTCCTCACGTACACCTATTTTAATAGAAAGGCTATCATAATGATTCAGATCCTCTGAACTATGTTGAACTCCGTTCCTTAGCCTTCAAAACGTCACAGCATTCACATTATCTGATTAAGAAACCATAGGTCCTTTGGGAGATTAGGGGAATCACAGCTCTGTATACATGCCATGATGTTCAAAATCATTCTTCATGTGAATAAAGCCTCTCCATTTAATCAATGTGTTAATTAATAGAGTTTGAGAAGTGGCCCATATCTGAAAACCAGAAAAGGAATCGGAATAGTTTATTGAAGTGGCTGCTTGTACTCTTGTTGGCTGACCATCTCTCTTTCCCATAGGAACACCATGTCTTTTGAATCGTTTCCATAATCCTTGGACTGCAAACTGACATTGACACTCATTTCCGTGATGACTTCAAACTTACTGTCATCTGGCCTTTGCTATTTTAGGGTCTTGTTATCCTCATTTCTATCAGTGAGCCCAGTTCTTAGCATCTCCTATCATCTACTTTGAACTGAATAGTATAGCCATTTTTTAGTTTTTCAAACACGCTAGTTCTTCTCTCATCAGTGCCTTGCGAATCACTCTGGTAAACAGGCATGGGGGCTCTCTTTTGTAACATAATCAGCTATGTGTTCTCTGGCTTCACTTAGTAAATCCACTGTATCATATCCACTTCTCTAGGCATTCCTTTACCTTAAGCCTTAGGATTTCTGGCATTTCTGCTTCACTTAGGTGTGGGCCATTATTTTTTTTTTTCTAGCTTTCCATAGGCATTTTAACAGTTTACCAGTGCCATATTTCAGGGTTCTTCCTAAGTCTTGTGTCACTTATCCTTATAAAATTTTGCTCCTCTTTGATCCAACAATTTTAGGATCCATTTGACTGTGTGTACCCAAGATATCCTCATGCATATTTTAAGAGAAAAGTTGAGGCATTCAAAATATAGAGAGGGGGTTTATAAACGATAATTATCTGTTAAGAATTTGTGCATATTTATTGGAAGTCTACGTTAGCTTGATGTTCCCTGTTTACGTTTATCCTTATTCTTATTGAATGTAGATAAACAAAACATGAAACTTGGCCTTATTTTTTCAATAGACCACCACTTCAAATGCACATCACTTTGGGCATGCACATGTGGACACACATATATGCACACAATTACAGATGTGTAAACACTCACACATCCCTCATGCTGGACCAGTTTAAATAACAAGTTTAAACTAGGTAAAAGGATGAGAAGGAGAGGAGTTCCATTCTTTTAATGTTTAAGTGACCCCAGTTATGCATGAATGAGAAGACTGAATTCAACTTGCCAAGGAAGTCATCAGACAGTACTATGAAAGATCAGAACAGTCTGGTCGTGGATCACCTTTTCCAACACTGGCTCATTACCTTCCATTTTAGTTCATGAACATTATGCATTATGTCAAGACTGAGTTATTTAAGATGGTATAGTCCCATGCTTCCAGAAATAAGGTGGGTGGATAATAACAAAAAAATTGTCAATTTAATATTGGAACTCCTTGGGATCTGACTTATCAAGACCAAGTTGGAGCATCATTATGAAGTCATATAGTCACAAGAAAAACTGTAATTATTGCAGAGATGAGAAATGTTGACAGTTCCAAAACAAATTTTAAATATGAAGTCAGCAAGGTTGATTGTGACATGGTGTTTAAAAAGAAAATACTAAAAGAAATAGTACTAATAGATAATCTCTTCTGAGAAATTCTAAGTTTTTTTATGATTATGAGATGATGTTTTATATTCCTGCTAACACCACAGACAAAATACTGTATTTTAATGAAAACTAAGTATTTAAATATGTCTTTTTCTTTCATAAATTGGCACTTTATCATACTTACTCATGCAGGGTATAATCTTCTCCCTATGGCTTTTCTCATCTTTACATTTTGAGGGAAAAAATATCTCCTCATCATAAATCTGCCTCCAAAAATATTTTTCTTTGTATGATTTGGTTGGAAGAATTAGTCCTTAAAGAGGTTTGATGAGGACACTTGAAAACAGAACACTGATTTTATTAAATGAAGGAAAGGGAAGAGTGCTTCCAAAACCTTTTAATTAATTTCATTTAAATAGCTCCATTAAAGGAAAAAAATCATGAAAGATATGGGGAGGCTGGCATAATTAATATTTCTCCCATCAGCAGGACCGTATACTAAGTTGACCTGTTTGAAATTTCCATTTCTATAGAACAAATATGATCTAATATTGGCAATTTCATATAACTTCATCTACCTACTCAGGTGACAGTAATGTACTTAAAAAAAATGGAAAAATATCTGTGAAAGTGCTCAGCAAATTAAGCTGGTAAACAAAGTACGTAAATAAAGAGCTATAAGTGGCTACTTCACATATAATTGAAATTAATATTTCTTATCTGAGAATGCTTGCCTTGATTGTAAAAAATGCTGCTTAATTCAAAATTGACAGCTAATTCTGATCATTTGTAACCACTAAATAACACTTTGGGATTTAGTCCAAATTTAAGACTAGTAGTAATCATTACAAAATGCCAAAGTACCAAAAATGTGCTTCTTACTTAAACACTCTATCTTGAATTTTATTGGTGAAAAATCTTTCGTCTCCATACAAATGTGATTACCTTCCCTTGGAGACCTTCAATAGACTCTGTAGTACAAATTCCAACTGTGGTAGGTGGTAAAGTTATAGTTACAGTCCAGAGAAATAGAGCAAAGCTTCTAATTCAGATACTCTTTGTATTTTTGTGAGCCATTGCTGCCATTTTTTGGAACAGTACTTTAAAGGAATATAAATAGTTGCTGCTTATCTTGAAATCACTCCATTGAAAAAGTTGTCCTTAACTTTTACTTAAGTAGGTCAGTGTGCACCAGCATACAGCCAACCACTTCTATTCCAATGGGTGCAATCAAATGGAAGAGTGAAACAAGGGAGTATTTCTAAGACTAATAACCAAGTGACTTCAGTGATTAAAATTCAGTCTGGAGAATTTCTAACGTCCATCTGTGCTATAGCAAATTATAAAAGCAATTGTTCAAGAATGATTGTAAATGATTGTTTTCTCATCAGTGAGCTAATATATAACAAAGAAATGTATGCCAAATATATCTGCAGATCCAGATTGCAAAGTAGTACCTTATAGTCCCCTAGGGTTTAGGGAAGTGATGGAAATATTTAATAGGTGTTCAGAGGAGGATTTAAAAAAAAAACTAAAAAATAAATGCATTAATTAATGCATTAATTAATTGATTATTTAGTGATAACATAGTACCTCATATGTATATAAACCTTACCATTTATCAAGCAATTTCAATGTTTACAATAGAATTTGATACTCAAAGGATATATGATATACTGGAATCCATATATAATTTGGAATGAGGAGATAAAGTTTTGTGATCTGTTCCTGTCATTTTTTTCCATTTAGATGACTTTGAACAATTAAACACTTTGAATCTTAAACAATTAAACTCTTTGAATCTACATCTGTAAATAGGATTGATAAAACCTCTATCTTAAGTGTTGCTACAAGAATTAAGTGAGAGATTGTATACAAAAAGCAATCCATGAAAACCATCCAAGTGTTAGAACATGTAATTAGAGATGAACAAGCTTCAGTTCTGGAAGTTGTTACCTGATTTAAAATCACCATTGCAAATCCAGTTCCCGGATATGGGTTAGAATGATACCATCTTTTTTCATTTTTACATTATTATGAACCCTTTATAAGAACACATATAGTCTTTCCAAACTCTATCATTAATTTAAGACCAATCCTTTTCCATCTCAGCCAGTATATGCCTATTTCTACTTTTTAATTTAACTTCCTAACTTTGTGCAAGTCTTTCTAACGGGGTCTTACAATCATTCTGATATTCACTAGGACTCACTCCTTGTAGAATTCATTGCTAAATTCAGTAAAGAATACCTAGGCTTTTAGGATAAAACTTTGCCTTCTATGTATCTGAAGAGAATAGGTAGAAGTCA
The DNA here is from genome assembly GCA_004024745.2 of Catagonus wagneri. Lineage (NCBI taxonomy): Eukaryota > Metazoa > Chordata > Mammalia > Artiodactyla > Tayassuidae > Catagonus > Catagonus wagneri. The sequence continues at coordinate 46,118,666 of PVHT021183693.1, read as the reverse complement.
TTCTTTGCTAGTTTAATAAGTAGCAAGAAGAGCCTCTGATCTTTGAGGAAATTAAATTCTAAGCACCATTAAACCTCTTTTCATGATTAGCTTTATTTACAAACAAGTGAAGGTTACCCTCACTGGTAAATTTATTAATAATTCCACATGGCAGTTTCACTCTTTAGACTTTTTTTCTTTTTCTATAGATTGTATCTAGATGCAGAATTTCTTTCAGAGAAACTTTTTCTTACACCTCTTGAATTAAACTAGATTCTCTTGATTTTCTCTCGCAGAGAATCATGAACATTCTCTTTATGGCAATTCCTACATTTTGAATCTTTGAGGGCAAGGTAAGTTCCCAATATTATTCATCTTTTTGGGAGGGATGGAGTATTGTTTTACAACTGTGTTAAATTATTTCATGGACCATTTTGTCTCTTCAGTTCATGAACATTTTTTGCGTCATCCTGCTAAGAAGGACTTCAATGAAAACCTGGTATTTTAGTCCAGAAAATAAATATCAGAGCTAGATACAGAATAGGAAAATTTAATATGCCAATTTTTCACAAAAATCATGAGGGAAAATTTAAAGCCTTTGAAACTCAATAAACTCTATCTTTGCATATTTCTTATACCAGTCTTATTTAATCCCAAATCTGAGCTATAACTAAATCTACTTATACATATGGCAAGCTTCTTTCTCTTTCGGTGTTGCTGGCAGAAACTTCAAAGACATTAGACTTGTCCCATCAGTCCCATATGTGACTCTTTTGTGAGAATAAAATCTGATGGAGACAGTGGGAATGACATCTCAGAACAAGATGCTAGAATCAGAATAGTCAGAGATTCTACGTTAGAAATCACCCTGGTTTTCAAGGTAGGGAAGATAAATACATAAGCCTGATGGCTTATAGGATTCCTCTCTCTTCTAAGTGATTCTGTACTCTTTACTTTTTCTTCACTTAACTTCTGTGGATCTCTTTGGAATGTGCTGTTCATTTCAGCATGAATGCACTCCGTAGTTTGTGGCCTGCTAGGCTGTTTTACCTCCCTGCTGAGTCAAGCTTGCCAGCTTTTGTTGAGAAATAACAGGAGGTCACACACGGTGTCAAGAAAATGTTGGCATAGTTAGAGAAACTGGTATTGTATTAGTTGCAGTGAATTCAGACCTACAAATGGTAGGATTAATGAAATTTGTGTCTGGCACTGTCTGTAGCTCGATAGAGCTTACAATGAGCTATAGCTTGGATGCCAGAGAGGCTCAGCAAGACCCCTGGCCCTTGGCCTGCTTGATCAAGCCAGATTGGCCCAAAGTATTGGGAAACAAGTGCAAGCCTCCTAAACACTTACCTAGAAAGGGAGGAACATACAGAGGTGAGAAGAGAGAGAGAGATAGAAAGAGGAGAAGGGAGTGCATGGAGGAAGAATGGAAGGCAAGGAAGGGAGGAAGAAGGTAAGGGGAACCTGGAGACAAGTACATAAATGTCCATCTTCAGCAATTTCAAATTGAATAAAAATAAACATTAGTAGTAGAAACCCTTAATTAATTGCTTTGCTACAGATAAGTCACTAGTCCCAACTTCTGTATGGCTACTTCACTTCTCTCTCTGCCAGGATTCCCAAGATGCAAGTTGATGCTACCTGTTTTAAAGATCTTCAAAACTGCTCTGAAGGAGATCATTTAGGAGGGGAAATGGATAAAGACAAAGTCTTGAACACCTCTGTATTATTATGCTAAATTTCCTGCCCTCTAACAGCGGCCAGCAGGATCCAGACACAGACTAACCTAATGACATTAATTAAAGGTTCGATTTCTCTTCCCCCAAACTGTCTGTCAAACCCAATGGTCAAAACATGCAGAAAAGGTCATTGCATTTCTCAGTTGCAGTCTGGACAATGCTGCTTTTGAAGACAAAGTTTTTAAAGTACCAAATGATTTTATTCTTTTTTTTTTTTGTCTTTTTGCCTTATTTGGGCCACACCCGTGGCATACGGAGGTTCCCAGGTTAGGGGTCTAACAGGAGCTGTAGCTGCCGGCCTTCGCCACAGCCACAGCAACACATGATCTGAGCCATGTCTGCAGCCTACACCACAGCTCACGGCAACGCCGGATCCTTAACCCACTGAGCAAGGTCAGGGATCGAACCCGCAACCTCATGGTTTCTAGTCGGATTCGTTAACCACTGAGCCATGATGGGAACTCCTGATTTTATGCTTTTTTATGCACAAATCTATTAATGTGCATATACAGAATGAATGAAAAATGTGACGTTGAAATATTTTTATAAATAATAGTTACAGAGTTCTGTATGAGTTGAGTATGCTAGGTATTCAATATAAGTTACTAGCCCTGGTTCCACAGTGTAGTGATTATCACATTTGTCTCACACAAACATAACATTACTTGTGAACTGGGGGACTGGAAGACCTCCCTCAACAGTTTAAAAAATGATCTTCATCTCTTTTCCAAATAACCAGGCTCAAATTCTCAAAATAACAACATCATACAGCATATTAAAACATTAGGTGAGCATGAGAGACCATCTTCTGTCTATAAAGGGCAGTTAGAGGGATTATAAAATAAACAACAGTATATTTGAATAAATGCTGGTATAAAAATGACATGAATAAAATTTGATAATTACCTTAGTTTGATTTTGCTAATGTCTCTATTAAATAATTCAGCATTTATTCAGTAATTTGTGCTGTTGCTTTTTCATATATTGCGCTTGTATTTGCATTATTGCCTTTCCAGGTTTATCGACTCTATTCTTTTAGATTCAGCATCTCTTATTGACATTAAAATTATTTGTATTATTTACTACTATAGTCATAAAATATAATATTTACTAAAGCAGATTCACCTTCATTATAATTTCTTTTCCAGGTACTACTACCTGTTTTCCTTATTTGTCTTTCTCTGACCTATTTCACTTAACATAATAACCTCTAGGTCCATCCATGTTGTCACAGATGATAAGATTTCATTCTTTTTTTGTCTGAGTAATATTCCATTTTATATGTAATATACATAATGTATATATACACACATATATAGTATATATATATATATAAAGTGTATCTATATATACACCTTCTTTGTACATCTATCACTGGACACTCAAGTTGCTTCCATATCGTGGCTATTGTAAATAATGCTGAAGGTAATATTAGAATCCATATATCTTTAAATAAATGTTTTTGTTTTCTTTAGGTGAACATCCAGAAGTGAAATTGCTGGATCATATGACAGTTACATTTTTAATTTTGGGGGGAACCTCCACAGTGTTTTTCCATAGTGACTACAAAAATTTATAATACTGCCAACTTTGCATGAGTTCCACTTTATCCACATCCTCACCTTTTGTTATTTGCTGTATTTTTGTTGATTACCATTCTGACAGGTGTGAGGTGGTATCTCATTGTGGTTTTGATTTGCATTTCCTTGATGATTAGTGAAGTTGAGCATCTTTTCATATGTCTGTTGGCTATCTGTATGTCTTTGGGAAAATGCCTATTTAGAGCCTCTGCCCACATAATTAGGTTGTTTTTTAATTTTGGATGTTGAGTTTTATGAGTTCTTTGTATACCTTAGGTATTAACCACTTATCAGACATATCCTTTGCAAATATATTCTCCCATTCAGTAGGCTGAGCTTTGGACTTGTTAGTACTTTCCTTCACTGTGCAATAGATTTTTAACTTGATATAGTCCCATTTGTTTATTTTTGCTTTTGTTTCCCTTGCCTAAGGAGATATATTCAAAAAAATACTGCTGAAACCTATGTAAATGAGAACTCTGCCTATTTTTAATCCTAGGAGTTTTGTGGTTTTATACTTAAAGTTCTTAAAATTAAAGTCTTTAATCCATTTTGAGTTTATTATTGTATATGGTCTGAGAAAATATTTCAATTTGCTTCTTTTTCATGTCACTGTCCAGTTTTCCTAATATCTTTGAGACTATCTTTCACTCACTGTATATTCTTCCTTTCCTTTGTCATAGATAAACTGGGTTTATTTCTTCTTTATCTATTATGTTCCACTGATCTATATGCCTGTTTTTGTGCCAATAACCCTGTTTTGACTGCAGTAGATTTGTGTTATAGTTTGAAATTAAGAAGCATGATGCCATCCGCATTCTTCTTCTTTCTCAAGATAGTTTTGACTATTAAATATCCTTTGTATTTCCATACAAATTTTATAATTATTTGTTCTAGTTTTGTGAGAAATGCAGCCTGTATTTTGATGGGGATTACATTGGATCAGTATTTTGGTCATTTTGACAATATTTATTCTCTTAATCCATTAGCATGGGAATGTCTTTCCAATTATTTGTGTTATCTTCAATTTTTTCATGAGCATCTTATAGAGTTCTGGGGAGTATAGGACTTTTACCTCTTTGGTTATATTTATTCATAGGTATTTTAATTTTTTTGATGCAATTGTAAATAGGATTATTTTCTTAATATTTCTTTCTGATAATTTGTTGTTAGTATACAGAAATACAACAGATTTCTCTATATTAATTTTATATCTTACAACTTTACTGAATTAATTTATTATTCTAATTTTTTGTGGCATCCTCAGAATTTTCTATAGCTAATATAATATCATCTGCAAACAATGACAGTTTTACTTCTTCCTTTCCAGTTTGGATTCCTTTGGTTTCTTTTTCTTGTCCAAGTGCTATGCCTAGGACTTCTAATACTATGTCGAATAAAGGTGGTGAGACTAGGCATCCTTGTTTTCTTCCTGATCTTAGAGGAAATGCTTTCAGCTTTTTACCCCTGCGTGTACTGGCTGTAGGTTTGTCATACATGGCCTTTATAATCTCAAGGTATATTACTTCTATGCTTTCTTTGTTGAGAGTTTTCATCAGATGTGGATGCTGAATTTTGTCAAAAGGTCTTTTTTATACCTATTGAGGTCATCATATGACTCTTATTTTTCTGTTTGTTAGTGAGATGTACCACATTGATTGATTTGTGAATAGTGGACCATTCTTGCACCTCTGGGATAAATGCCAATTTATTATGGTGTATTACCCTCTTAATTTGTATTGTTCTCTTAATTTCAACATATTCTTTTTTTTTTTTTTTGTCTTTTTGCGTTTATGTAGAGTCGCACCTGCAGCATATGGAGGTTCCCAGGCTAGGGGTCTAACAGGAGCTGTAGCTGCCGGCCTTTGCCACAGCCACAACAACACAGGATCTGAGCCATGTCTGCAGCCTACACCACAGCTCATGGCAACACTGGATCCTTAACCCACTGAGCAAGGCCAGGGATCGAACCTGCAACCTCATGGTTCTTAGTCGGATTCGTTAACCACTGAGTCATGAAGGGAACTCCTCAATGTAGTCATTTATTTCTTTTTTGCTACTTTCAAGTCTCTCCTGAAATGTCTTATTTCTTTATTCATTCTATGGATCTTTTCTTATAGATTCTTTAATGTATTTATGATGGTTATTTCAAAGTCCTTGTGTAATAATACCAACTTATGGATTGTCTGTAGGTCTCTTTCAATTTACTGAAGTTCTTATCATAGGTAGGTCATATTCTCCTATTTTTTCATAATATTTTTCAATTTTTAAGAAAATATTCTGTGAAGAAAGGTTGATGTAGAATATGTATATTATCTATGTCTATATATCTATGTATCTACCTATATCTATAAATAATATGTTTACTTAGCCAAGAAGTATTATACTTTCCCCTCTTAGGTAGTTAGCCTAAGGAACTGATTAATGCATTGCTTCAAGCAGAAGTTGAAGTGATTATGAAAGTGTGATTTTTAACTGTTTCTAGCCAGGCCTGGATTTAGATCTCCAGGACTTAAAGCAGTTCTCTCTTTCTTTTCTTTTCAGTCCAGCTCCAACTATTAGATGTTTTTAGTTTATTAGTTGCAGCCTTAGACCTATTTCAACTGTGTTTTTAATTTCTTTGAAAGCTTGTTCAAGACTGTGAATAAAGAATGCAAAATGGTGAGATCTCAAAAACCAAAAGAGTGTTCTAAACCTTGCAAATACAAAACTATAACACTGCCAGACCTTCAGGCTACAATACACTAATGAGCCTTTGGAGACTGCAAGACTGCAGCAGGATAAAAATGCAAATGTGAAATCCTTTTACAGCACTGAAACAGTATCAAATTTCCAGATAAACAAGGGGAAAAAAAAAAAAACTCTGCTTTAAATTAATTGAAAAGCAATGGACCTAAGTATTTCAAAAACATAAAAGTAAATTCAAGAATGATGATCACAGGAGACAGAGGAGGCTTCCATACCTGGGGTAAGGTGGGAGACCTCAGGTTGTAAAAAGAGACTAACTGCTGGAGAAGGCTAGCTTCTCAGATGAATAGAAGTCAAAATATTTGTTAGCCTAGCTTCTGGTATGCCAGAATTTGTTTTGGAGAACACCCCAAAACAAAGATAACCTTCTCTGCTAAGTGTTTCTCTTACATAGGAAATTTTCTAAATAGAGGTTAGCAGTTGCACAGGATAGCAGAAAAGATCTTGCAGTCTTTCAGTCTTTCAGTTTCAAAATCTTGAAGGCTTGGAAGACTTACAGTTTCAGAGCCCTGTGTTCTTATGGCTTCTCAGTGTCACAACATCCGGTCTATCTATATAGACACATACACACACACACATACACACAATATGTCTCTTAGGTTTAAAATGTAATATACCTTTTAATGCAATGTTAATAATTGTATTTCTTAGAGTTTCCACTGTGGCACAGTGGGTTAAGGATATGGCATTACCGCGGCTGTGGCATAGCTTGCAGCTGTGGTTCTGATTCCATCCTTGGCTCAGGAACTTCCATATGCGGTGGGTATAGAAAAAAAAAAATGTATTTCTTCATATTTTTATCCACATGTCCTCTATTGTATGTCATTCTATACATGCTCCCTTGTGACATAATCCACTCCCACATTTTTAATTACAAAATATATCTTTAACCCAAATCCCTTTATTAAGCTTCAGACTTTCTTGCTTTGTTTGATCTCTTCACTTGAATGTCACACATACTTCAAATATTAAAAATCAAACAATTCTTCATCTACTCTCTCCCAGTTCCACTCCAAACCTACTGTTTCTCTTCTGCATCACAGAGAATCATCTGGTTTTCCAGGTCTAAATCCTGGGCATTATCATGCTTGATCCTTTTTTTCTCCTGTATCCTTGTAGCCAAATAATTAAAGAGAGTTATCATTGCTATCCTGTAAACATATTTTGATGCCATCTACTTTCTCTTTATCCCTTCTGCTACTAATATAATTCTCAACAGAGCACCAAGGGGCTCCTCAATGGAGGCTAAGTATTTGGTGCACTTCTAGGAGGTGTTCTTTATATAACTGTTAGATTATTATTTTGAAAAACGAAGAGTAGAGGAATATGACCACTGAGGCTACTGTTCTGTCTTTCTTTTATTTTCCTGAGCTATCATCTCTGACTCCAAGCTTGCACATGTGTCAGCAAAACAAAACCTTAGCAAATAACAAGACTTACCATTCTAAAATGGCATGTTGATTTTAACCAGGGAAAGTTTGAGTTTGCTGCTTAAGGATCTCTATCATCACCCTAAGCTATTTATCAAAATATTTCTTCCAAACCATGTTGCATTCTCCTAGGGAGGAGTTTTGAGTTCTCCATTTTCTTACATTTTTCAGCAGTTTTATCACTCTGATGATTTTTGTACACTTTTAGGTTAGCACCTCTCCCAAAAAACCATTTCTTGCTGTCCCATCTATCCATCTAATCCTGCCCACTACCATAATAACAGCTAGAGTATTTCACACTTGTTTTGCAACAGGTCACTAACTGGTCTGTCTGCTTCCAGTATTGCACCATGCTCCTTTCCACCACACCTACAGGAAACACAACTTAGTTTCCACACTTCAGCCAGCACGATCTTTGAAAAATACAAATCTGATCACATCACTCTCATGCATGAATTATAATAATAATTTTATTTTTCTCTTAAGCAAAATGTCAACATCTATCAGGGCCTATACTTCCCACCTTATCTCTTGAAACTCCCCATCTTGCTGTATTATCTGGGTAAAATAAACTTCTTTAAACTACTCATGTATCCAGTGACGTATTTTCTGTCCTCTGGTCTTTTTCAAACGTTTTCTTCTTTTCCTGGAGTATTCTTAATAGATAGCAATCACTTACTTATTTAGATATAGAGTTAGACTTCATTTCTTCTAGAAAGCATCTCCTAACCCTAAATACCACCTTGAAAGTAAAGAACTTTTTTAATAGCATCCTTATTTTACCACTAGCATACACCTGCCACACTATATTTTAATCGCTTAATTACCTCTTATTTCCATTCTTAGATCATAAGTTCTGTGGCTGAGAGCCTAATAAGCATATATTGAAAAAGGTGATTAAATATGCATACCAAAAACTCTATCACTAGACCACGGTATGATTCACTAATCATTTTTTCAATGTTAATAAATATTTATTGAGCAAAATTCTAATACTAGGAATGCTGAGTTTAAAAACAATAGAGTCCTTTACACTCCCACTCTTGTCAAAGTTGATTTTAAGCAAAATGTAATGTAGATCTGTTCTTAAATAATAGATAGAAATATGGATTTCAGAAGAGAGCTTTCTAACCATGAGAAACAGAGTCTAGGAATCAGAGATAATGAGGGGCAGAGAAGTAAGTTCTCATAATGGGAAATAGCTAGGCAATTATTTAACATTTATAAAGCGAGGTTGATGTCAAGAGTATAAAAACATTCCTCTATATTTGGGAAAATCTCTCCACTGGGATGAACAGAATTTCCTTTTGATTTGACTCACCAGCGATATTCTGAATTAAAAGCTAAATAAGCATTGTTCAAAAGCCTTGTTAAAAAGTTAACTGACATTTTATACCCCCTTTTCTAAATCGCACAGATGTGCCCTTTTTTAAATGTATAAACTAGTCGACATTTTTTAACTCTTGTAATCCTAGTCTCATTCACCTCACCCACCTGAAACCCCCCCTCCCTCGCATTCTTGCCCTTCCCTCCATACGTTCCCAAACAGGTTGTTTGCTAATGCACAGCGCCATCTGCCGGTGTAATTTGGAACCAACATCAAACTCACGCAAATGTTGAAGTTCCTTTCCTGTGGAAAGGCTCCTTTAGTCCTCACAGTGTATTGGTGTTTTCTGACTTCATAGTATTAGGATACTTAGGAATAGCCACTGTGAGAACCCTTAGAAATGAACCTGGTGATCTGAATTCTAGAGAGGTAAACCAGGATGATATCCTTGCTTTTGTGTGTGTAGGTAATGAGCTACAATATATGGATTTGTAATATGCAGTCAACTAATACTGGAGGCTAATAGCCACTCTGAGATCAGCCTTCATAGTTGAGGCTGTGAAGAAAGAACGCTGATCTGTAGTCAGAAAATCTGAATTTTAGCTATGTGAACTTTGGTGCCTTCGGTTTGTGAGTGTCAGGTTCTTCACCAGGTAAATGACAATCTCTCTTCTTTGCCCTGGAGTGCTATTCTGGAAATAAAGTAAGATAATGGATGTGAAAATATTAGGACAGGCGAAACACTTAAAAGTAAGAGTAGTAGTCACGGTTAGCTGGTGAAATTGGATTATACCTTTTAAGGACATAACTAAATCTGAGCTCTGATACCATTTCAAGCAGGGAATTATAACTACGCTGTTTTGTGGCACTGAGAAAAATGAAGTATAAATATTATTCATTAAGTCCCATGTATTCCTGGGAAAAATGGAAAATCTATCCCTCCAAGGATAATTTTCTTATTTCCCTGAGTGTCACAGTCAACAAAGGCTGGGCTGTGGCCCAGAGGAGGAACTATCCTACCGGCAAAGTGTAGATTCACTACAGGGTGGTTGAATACTCTATCTAAGGGTCCACACACGGTCAGTAGAGCTCCATCCTCCGCCCTCATCCAGAGTCCACGTAGAGAAGCAGCACAGATTAGCTCCAATCCCTTTCTCCCACCCATAGTGGCACCATTGGTTCTGATGTCCATCTTCTCATTTAAGATTACCTGTTAATGCACAATTTACCTTTTTGAAAAGAAAGGGTTGGGTTTTTAAAAGAAAGGTTTTTAAAAAGGAAGCTTGGTTTGCCCTTAAGACTCTAGAGCACAGTGAGTGCAATTGTTTTCTCTTACAGATAGGGTAGAAACAGCAAAAATTTCCTCCTGATAGAACAATGACACTGGACAGGGACCCAGACCTGTTGAACCACTAACAAGTGCTTGGTTTGGTTTGCTTTGTTTTGATGGGTGTTGTCCTGGCTGTGTGGCTCTCTTTGATCGGTACTCCAAAGAGTGGTCCTGATCATTGAATGTCAACATCACCTCTTTTTTGAACAATTGCTCCTCCCTGGTTTAAAAAATATGGGTCACAGGATTTCTCTTGTGGCTTAGCGATCTGGATCAGTCACTGCAGTAGCTCAGGCTGCTGCTGTAGTGCAGGTGTGATCCCTTCTCCCAGCTCGGGTTGCTGTTGTGGTGTCGGTTTGAGCCCTGCCCCAGGAACTTCTGCATGCTGTGGGTGAAGCAAAAAAAGAATAGGTCACAAATGTAAAAGTTCCATCAGTAGTGAAACAGAAAGAATGGTTACTTGATGCCCAGGGGGGGAGGCAGCAGGGAAAGATAAGCCCAGCTGCATGTAATGAACATGGGCCAATAAGGCTGAAAACAGGGTCCAGAGACAGACAAATGCCAGCCGCGCACATAGATGTCTGGTGTCACAGAGGAAAAAACCCAGGTGATGACCAAGCATGTGGGCAGGTGTAGGCCAGGGGTCTTGGTCCAGGTATAAAATGGAACTTTTAGTTATTAGGCAACAAAGTCAGAGCTGCTGTCCAGTAGTTAAAACTAGCCACCCTCTTCCCCACCCCTCAGTGAAGCAATGAAGATATCAGTGATGAAGTGTATTCCCTTCTTAGTTTCTCCACATCCTACAGAGAGTCTGTGGGTTTTTTTAAATTTGGCTTTGAACCAAGAGTAGCTCTTACAGCCTCTGACTCCAGACTCTAACCTGACAGTTGCACATTTTAGAGGCAGAATTGCATTTCATCGAATTTTGAAGATGGCTCAAGACACAGAAGGACGCTAATCTCCTCACAGAACAGGTGTGGAGCAGACTGCAGATCTGAACCACGGCCTTCCTCACCCAGGCTGAGCTCTGATCCCTTGGAAGTGCGCATTGGCCAAACCCTCACTGAGCGGGCTCCAACTTGAGGAAACACAGAAGTGGTACTTGGAGTATGATCTCATGTGCCTCTAGACCATAACTTTTCTTCCTTCAATGACCATGCCTAGATCTGTTTCTGGACCCCAAGGCTGTAAGCAGTAGACCAAGGGACAAGCTTTAAATTCTATGTCCATTCAGGTTAGGGCATCCTGAAACCTGGAGCAACAGATTCGGAAAGAGAAAAGTCCTCCCTGCAGATCTCCTTAAACTTTACCCAGTACCAAAGAGAAAGGGATGTCCGGGTTTTACTCAAGGGAAACAAGCAAGGTCTATCCATTGTTAGACACATAAGTCTATGTGTGTCACCATAAAGCCTGAACCAAAGCAGAACCAAACACAGGGAGTCCTGGCCCTTCCTGTCCCGGACAAAACTTGATACAATTTCTTCTGAAGGTCTGAAGAGCAACACTCAGTCTGCATAGTTAGTTATTAACACTGGCTGCACGCTCTGGGCTCATCAAAGCACAGTAGATTTTTAATGTCATTTAAACTGCAACTTTGGGGCCTGTGTCAGACAGCATACCAAGGAAGATGTGAAAGGAGCCTTGAAACATACCACAGAAGTCCTCAGATTCACCTCTTCATTTTGGATTTTTTAATGTTTAATATTTAATGGATATGGACCTAATTGATCATTTTAAGTCTTTGTTTATTTGCACAGATCTTAAAAGCAGCCAGCTCAGCTGCTTGGCTGTTGACCCTGTGGGGTAAATGTTCCTGGTCAGTGACCCGGGAGCAGTCTAGACTTATTGACAACGGAAATCTTACTCTTCAGATTGTTCGGTGTTATTTTAGGAAAATGTTAATGTTTGAGACTTATCTGGAATCACTCACCATTCCTAGGGTAATACTGGGCCTGAAGTCACAGAGGCATCTCAGGAAAAATTCTAGGAGGAATTTCTAGTCCTCTCTGAACATTGTTACTTTGGGCTTCTATTATAGTCAACACACATTTATACGAAAAAATTATCGGGATGGGCTGTGAGAATTAAATGACAAAACTGATGCGTGAAGGGCCCAACAGCATGCTCAGAACACAGGGGTTAATCTGTGTGTAAAAATGCATGCCATTATGGTAATAACTATTTAAGCAGATATTTTAGAAAATTCAGATGACATCAAACATAATAAAATCACCCATCAGTTTTTGCCACAATAATCCATGTTAACACTTTCCAATCATTTTCCTAGGGTAATTACTTTGAAAACAATTCAAGCTATATAAATAAATTATATTTTCCCAGTACTTTGTGGGTACCAAGGTAGCCATCCCTGAGAAATTTGAGAACTGAAGTATAAGTGGAAGATTAGGTTTAGTCTAATTCTGCAGCAAACTAGCTTTTGACCTTGAGAGATGCTCTCAGATATTGGTAGTTTTCGTTTTCACCTCTATAAATGTGAAAGCAGAGCTAGAAAATCAGTAATGGTCCTCTCTACTGCAAATGAACATTAGAAATAAGGCCCTGTTTTCCTCTTTATTCAACACTTTCACCCTGGTACACAGAGATGAGGAAAGGATTACATCAGCTAATGCGGTTGAAACTATCAAGGAGTAAAATCAATTCTCCTGTACATTTACACTTTTGATTAATGATCATTTATGTATATTTATCAACATATACATGTGTGTACTGCACACACTTCACACATATTCTAGGTAGTACTAATTACCAATAGGTCATATAGAAGACCTGATACCGTTTCAGCAATCAGGGAAGCTTAATACACTTGGTCTTTAACTTGTCAGTGAAAAATGGTTGAGTTGTGCCTGCTCGAGCTCTGAGCTAAGGTCAAAGAACCCTTGAGGAGACAAGAAAAAAAGAATAAGTGATTTACAGATAAGGCCGTTAGCCTTGGCACCAGGAGCTTTTGTTTTCATAGCTCTAGGCCCCAGGAGGAGTGTGTCTCCGCCGGCACAAAGTGTTCCCTGAACAATGTTAGACACACGCCAAATTGGAGTCCAGCCAGTCTCCAGCTACCACGCTGAATTCCTGCTGGCCGCCCACGGGCACACACAAAAGGCAGCCCCAGGTTACCACAGCCTCCCAGGTAAGGGCTAAAGTCGCTATTTGTCATCATTAAGCGAATGGGCCATTCTTCTTCTTCTGTACTCTAATCAATGGCAATGAGACTTGACTGGAAAAAAAAAAGTGGACTGGAGAACAACTCCAAATTCTGGACTTAGGTAACAGTGAACACCCTTCCCTTGGCCGCTTCTCGGCCAGGACACATTGCCAAATTCTGCCACTTCTTCTCTGGGTTGGCTTGAGTTATAGATGTATTTCTAAAAAGCTATATAAATATTAATCTAGTAATTGTTCTCTGAATATGAAAGTAGTACTTATCATTGTAGATAATTTGGAAAATCAGAAGAGTCCAAGAAAGGAACTAGGAATCTTTCATAATCCATGTCCCAGTTGTGGACTCAGTGACCATTTTAGTGTGTACTGTTCTTTTTTTCATTTGTTTGTTTTTTGTGTTTTTTGTTAGTATGTATTATTCTGAGCATTTTTAACTGTGTGTGGTATACATATGTGTAGCTTTACACACATGTGAGTAGGTGTGGAGAATCACTGTTTTCCATAATCGGTAACACACTGTACATAATAGTTTTTATTTTCTTCCTTCAATAATATGTCATGGACATGTTTTCAGGCACTGAGTAATTGTAAAATTATGAAAATAAGGTCTTTTTCAGAGTCATTATAAGTATTAAACAAATAAATTGAACAGTCCCTACAGTGGCACCTGAGAGATGGCAATCACTGATACAATGCTAATTCCTTTAGAATTAAAAAACTTGAAATGATTTTTCCATGTGACATACACGCAACTATACAGCAAAGCTATATTTGTGAAGAGAAGGAGAATGGAAGAGGGTTTTGCTGAAAATCACAGGACCAAAATTCAGTAGCCTTAGAGCTGGTGATACTTCCTCCATCCTCCTAAAGAGCAGGTCAGATTGTACTTGAGCAGAGTCCAGTGGCACAGAAAGCAGTAGATACTGACACAGCCCATTTTACCGTCTGGCAGCTCTAGTCATTAGAAAATGCTATCTACTGTCAAAATCAAATTATGTCTGTATCAGCCCAGTGATCCCATTCCAAGCTGTTTCACAATACAAAAAACAATAAATAAATAACATAAAACAAACCGCCTTTTTGGAGTTCCCTTTATGGCACAGTGGAAACAAATGCAACTAGTATCCATGAGGATGCGGGTTCAATTGCTGGCCTCCCTCATGGTTTGGGGATCCACTGTGGCTGCAAGCTGTGGTGTAGTTTGCAGATGCAGCTCAGATCTCATGTTGCTGTGGTTTTGGCGTAGGCTGGCAGCTGCAGCTCTGATTCGACCCCTAGCCTGGGGACCTCCATATACTACAGGTGTGGCCCTAAAAAAGCAAACAAGAACAACAGCAACAAAAATCTACCTTTTTTTTTTTTTTTTTTTTTTTTTTGCTCAAGACAGCTTGGTCGATCATGTAGGACAGCACTGCTCAGAACTGAAGGTAGGCTCCTCTGGGTCCACCCTTATGCTCTGGGTCCTTTACTTCTATTTATGCAGTCTGATAGCTGCAAGTTGTTGAATCAAAGTGAGCTCATTGTTAACTAAGAGGTCAAATTTTTCTACAGATGACATCAATTTTGTGAACAATATTGTGCAAAGTAAATTTAACCATGATTAACTCTATGGCTACAGAAAAAGAAAGAACATGTTTTGAAAGCCCATGATTGGAAGGAGGTAGAACCCTCTATAGACGTGTGAGTCTCTGATTCACATGAAAGATGTCCTATATGCTCAACTCTGGTCCATGGCTAAGAGAATAAGCTACCACTACCTAAAAGCAAGTCTCTCTGGAAAGGTTAAGTCAAATTAGAAAATATGGATGACATTCTCCAGTCTCTCATTCTTTCATTCAGCAATTACTGTTTATATGTCCTAAGTACTATAATTGGAGCTTCTGTATAGGCAATGGAGTTTAATTATTAACTTCATTTAATTCTCACAGCAATCAGGAATTTTGTAAGTGAGGTAAGATGGGAAAGTTGCTTTTCAGTTATTTAATCTTTAAAGTAACTTTCCTAAAAAGCTAAAAAGTGGTGGTACTGAGTTTTCAAAGTTTAAAGTTGTGTACTATACCATAGCTAGAATAATTCTACACATTTAAAACCAATGTTCACACATGCAGACACATATTTACTTCTCTAAGATATATTCAAACCTTCATAAAAACAAAAGCATAATTTTCCCTCATTGGACTACTCTGGACCTTTTTTTTTTCTCCTTTTTTTGGTCTCACAACATAAGGGAGTTCTTGGACTAGGGATCAAATCCCAGATGCAGCTGTGACCTACAGCACAGCAGTGGCAAAACTGGATCCTTAACCCACTTCACTGGCAGGGGATCAATCTCGAACCGGCAATGCCATAGAGATGAGACGGATCATTAACCCCCTGCACTACCGCAGGAACTCACTTGACTTTTTAAGTGAGCTTCTTGCCAGCATTAGCTCCTTATTTTAATATATATCACCTTTCTAAAGTATAGATCTGTTCATAACAATTTCCTGTTTGAAAAAAAAAAAACTAAACCTGGATTTTTTTTCTTTTTTACCTTTAGGAAAAACCTCCAGATTCTATTGATTAGAACTCAACTCTACAGTTCTCAATCTCGTGCCTCCTAATGTTGCATTGCCAGTCATGAGCAGTTCTCATCTTTCCATTCCCTCTGTAATCCATCCAGAGAGCTACTCAGTATCGCTCAAATGGGCTGTTTGCCTCCATGTATTTGCTCATGTCATTCCCTTAGGGCTGTTACCACCTGTTTTAATCCTCATGCCTGTCTCATAAGATGTTTACTTAGTTATGTTTCTTCCATTATTCCACTTAAAAGAATTATTTCCTCTTCTCTACTCTTACATCATTTAACTTTATATTTCCATCATTACATGATTTTTTTTCTTTTTTTTTTTTTTACCTTTTAGGGCTGCACTGGCAGCATATGGAGGTTCCCAGGCCAGAGGTTGAATCAGAGCTGTGGCTGCCAGCTTACGCCAGAGCCACAGTGACGTGGGATCTGAACTGAGTCTGTGACCTGCACCACAGCTCACGGCGGCACCAGATCCTTAGCCCACTGAGAGAGGCCAGGGATCGAACTCGCGTCCTCATGGATGCTAGTCGGGTTCCTTAACCATTGAGCCATGATGGGAACTCCATCATTACATGAATTTCATTCTGCCTTGGAAGCTCTTCAGGGCCAGAGGGTACTTGAAAGTGAGATATTCTACTAGACACTACAAGTTTAGAGAAAAACAAGATTTGGTCCCTGCTCACTAGGAGTTAACTGTCTGGGGTGAGAAAGACTCTTGATCTTTAACCTCACATCAGTCAGAAAAAAAACTCCTCTGCTTATTTGTTCTAACTGTGTGATATTCTACAATTTTATCATAACGTGTCTGAAGGCTTATTTATATCTTATCTTTTATTAAAACTTGTGGGGGGGGGCTCCTGTATCCATATGAAGAGACATGTCATTTTTTTTTTGTCTTTTTATTTTGCCTTATCTAGGGCTACACCCGCGGCATATGGAGGTTCCCAGGCTAACAAGAGCTATAGCTGCCGGCCTTTGCCACAGCCACAGCAACGAGGGATCTGAGCCACGTCTGCACCCTACACCACAACGCACGGCAACGCCAGATCCTTAACCTACTGAGCAAGGCCAGGGATTGAACCCGCAACCTCATGGTTCCTAGTCAGATTCGTTAACCACTGAGCCACGAAGGGAACTCCCTCATGTCATTTTTTTAATTCTGAAAAATTGTCAATCATCTCTTCAAAGTCTCTTTCCCTCAAAATTCTTTCTAATCTCACTGTTTATAAATCTTAGTAAATATCAGTTGTGCCTTCTCATTCTGTCATCCACATATCTTGTTTCCTATGTTTTCTGTTTCTTTAATATCTGTTCAGAACATGGAGTGATTTCCATAGATATCACTTCCACTTCATTATCTACTTGAAACAGCATATATTTGGATCCTTTTTTTTTTTTTTTTTTGACCACCCCATTGGCATATGGAGTTCCTGGATCAGGGATCAGATCCGAGCCACAGTGCTGACCTACACTCCAGCTATGGCAATGCCAGATACCTAACCCACTGTGCTGGACTGGGGATGGAACCCGCGTCCTGGTGCTGCAGACCTGTTGTGCCGTAGAGGAAACCCCTGGACTCATTTTTATATGCAATCTTAATCTTTATGTATTAAAGTAGACAATCGGACATCTTGCATATAACAGAATTTTGATGTATTTTATTTAAATATATTACTTTACCAGTTGCCACTTTCTGTATATTTACTTTCCTCTATTCTGCCCTAAAACAATAAAACATTTTAACATATTTTCCTCTCATTTTAATTGGAAGCTACTTCTTGTACTTTTCTTGTTTTAAGTTTCTTCCTAGGGGTTAGAGCATGCATTCTCAACAAAATTTAATATTAACAGATGCTTTTAACTTCAAAAGCCCTTCGTTCCCATTTCCCCCAAACACGTTATATATCATCATTTTAACTCTCCATGTATTTAAATCTAACCAAACATGACATTTACAGTTTTTTTAATTTGTTAGAGTATAGTTGATTTATAATGTTGTGCCAATTTCTGCTGAATAGCAAGGTGACTCAGTTATGCATATATATACATTCTATTTTAAAATTCTTTTCTGTCAAGGTCTACACCAGGATACTGGATATAGTTCCCTGTTCTATGCAGTAGGACTTTGTTGTTGATCCTTTCTAAATGTAAAACTTTGCATCTACTGACCCCAAAAGTCCAAATCCATCCCTCATTTACAGTTTTAAATAGTCACTATTATACTTACTGTTTTAAATGGCTAAACACTAATATGTCTAGAGTAAATATTACATGTACCGATTTCAATGGCTAACCCCTTTTAGAATTACTTTAATTTTGTTATTATTATCATTGTTGTTGTTGTTATTATTATTATTTTGGCCTTGGCATACAGCAGCTTGATCTCAGTTTTCAGACAAGGCATTGAACCCAGGCCGCAGTGATGAAAGTTCTGAATCCTAGCCACTAGGCCATCAGGAAATTCCCTAGAATATTTTAAATGAGTTCCATTTTCAGTTCTTCCATCTTCAATAATTCCAAGGTCATGCCCACTTTTCCCACTATGCACACTAGGACATGACTACCAATTTTCTGGGCCTATGTTTAGAACTAAACATCTCATGGGTCACTACTATGTAGGCTCATATTCACCAAACTGGCTTTGAGGGTTTTTTCTTTCAATTCCTGATTCTGGGGATTTTATGTTTTATTACTGAGCTCAACTTTGTATCAAAATGATTACAGGTAGGTGTGCACAGAAAGAGAGCATGTGCCACATATTTGCCATGTGACTTTAACTTATGTTTATAATTATTTATAAGACTTCTTGGAACTAATACTTTTCAAGCAAAATATGAAAAAATCATGTTTGGTACACTTTTCTAGTAAAATAAATGTAAAGCAGTGTCACTAGTGGTTATTGTCATCTTACATGCTAAGAAATTATGTAGAAGTGAATTCAAGAAGAGTTCTGGTATTTTCCATCCAAATGAATACTAAATGAAGTGTACTTATCATTTCAGAATGGCTACTCTTATTTTTTGAGGAAAAAAGCATCCTATAAAATGTTCAGAATTTAAAAAACACAATATAGAGACATTGGGGTGAAATCTCAAAGATGCGCAAAAGAAAATATTATAAACAAATCAGGAAAAAGAAAAAAGTTTCTCTTTATTAGTGATTATTTCAGGTAGCTCTAAATAATTTCATTTGATATTGACTTACATCTTTGGATTAGGTTGATGCTTATGCTTATATAAGGTGATGCAGAAAAATACATTTCACATGAATTGGGTGGGTCCAAACTCTCAAACTGAAATAGTTGAAAAAAGAAATGAAAACAGAAATACAAGGAAAATGTGTTGTACACTTTGCTTATCTGGGTACAAATCCTTGTTAAACTAAATTTTAGGGTTCTTTATTTATTCTCATGTTTTGAAAGCACTGATTTGTGAAGGAGCAAACCCAGCTTAGTCCCTATAACAAAGTCAGCAGACTGAGGCCAATGGATTATATGCTTTATTTGGTTTCCTTTGTTCCTTTAAACTGGATTATTCAATCTTATTGAAAAACATGGAAGATCCGTGTAAGATAAAAATTCATGACTTTTCTTTAGTAATTAGAGGATCTAGTAACACTAGGTCAGCCGCCTGTGTCAACTGTTCCCTGGAGTTGAATGGTTTCCAGTCCTTTAAGAATGGCTGTGTGCTCTGTAATGAATCCCATTCCAACACCCTCCATTAAAAGTTAGAACTTGAGGCTATAGCCCCTTGTATAAGCACATAGGGCAAAATCAGGACCAATGGTTCCAGTCCTTTAAGAATGGCCGTGTGCTCTCTAATAGACCCCATTCCAACACACTCCATTAAAAGTAAGAACTTGAGGCTACAGCCCCTTGTATAAGCGCATAGGGCAAAATCAGGTCTGAGATGGTTGGGTAAACCCCTCAGTACAGAAATTCCTATATGATAGGGAACTGTTGTAGAAGGTTGTATTTTCACTACTAAAAAGCCATAGAAATTGATGTTCCTTAGTCCTTTCTCCAACCTGGCATCTGCTGGACCACTGTCCCTTTCAGTACATTTCCATTCTCTCACCAGGGCCTGTGGGAACTTTTAAATGGTTGCTCGCCATGTGCAGGCAATATGCCATGAAATACCAGGGTCCTACCTCAGGCTCATTTTCTCCTTCTCTCCTTATATCTCCACATTATTCCTTTTACACTGGGTCAAGAGTTTTAGGTTGTCCCTTACCATTCTGTATATTTTTTTAATTTAACTGCTATACAACTTCAAATGAGTAATAATAATAAAGTAATAATAATTAATACTAAAGTAATAATCCTGGTATTTGAGCCTCATCACCCTACTTTGGCCACCATTTTTTTTCTTTCCATAATCCCTGAAGGTAGAAAAAAGAGGCTGTTTAATGCTGTTCTTTCTTCTGACATAAATTTTCCATTTCTTCATAACTTTTCTCTTCCCAGGACACCAAGTCTCGGTGTTCAGCCCCACTGGGTTAATGGTTTTCCTATTATTGTGACCCTCAGCTATAATTGAGTTTGGAAATAAGATTATATGGGGCAAAATCATCGCTTTAGTAGCCAAAAGAATTAACCCCAATTATAGTGCCTCTGTTTAAATTATTCCAAAGACACAAAAGAGCAGAAACTTCGTACAGGTATTCAGGGCAATAGTACTATAAAGAAATGAATAGAGAACTTGAGTTATGTATTATTATGTGCTCCACATTAAAAAATCTCTTGAGGACTTTCAGAATTACTTGAATTTTGATACATAAAATTGTTTCCAATTTCAAATGGGAGTTAAATATCTTAAAAATGTTATAAAAATTCATGCTCTATTTAAAAATAACATTAATGATTGAATACATTCTGTTTATTGCCTTCCTTTTTATGATTTATTCAACCATGGCTATCAGCACACTTATGCACTATGTAGACTGTTTAAGTTCTTCAAAAGGATACTCATCTAGCAAAATAATAAATGTCCTATAAAATGTCAGGCATCAAACTTATACACAAAATCTAAACACTGTCTTAAGTTGACTTCCTGGTACTATCTAATCCCCAAAGAATGAATTAAACATTCAAGTGTATTTACAGAATTTAGCATGTTCAGAAAGTTGTAGTTATTCAGTATTAAATTTAACCTCAAAATTCTGACAGCTGTCAGTAGTTTCGAAATTTATCACATCTCAAAACTAGTAAAGCCAACTCTGGTTGTTGATTAAATGTCCGTCATAGACAAGTTTCCATTAATATTTTCTGCATCAAGAGGTCTGATTATTAGATGAAGTAGAGGAAATGGGAATGGAAAGGTTGCCTGATGGAGTATGGAACAATATTCGGGTAAGAAAACAAAAAATTAAAACCCCAACAAATGGACAATTTTTACCACAGCAATTGTTTTGTGGAATCAACAGGATTTTAAGGGATGGCATAAAATACGACCTTAGGACATAAGACTTTACATAATGGTAAGGATTTCTTTCAGCACACAAACCAGATTTTTTTTCCCAGCAAAATCAGTATAATATTTCATATATTTTTTCCTATGCTGACCCAAAGCAACTAACTTATAAATAGCATATTAGCAGATTTAGAGACAAATAAGTTCTGGTAGCCTTTAATAGAATGTTATTTTGAGATAGTAATATATTGATATTTCATATATTTTGCACTCAAAAGTCATTTCTAATAGACCTCTTCTATTCTAAAATCTAGAAAATAAAAATATTCCAGGGTACCTTGGTGTCTACGTGTTAAAGTTCTTGCATTCTCACCGCTGTGGCTCTAGTCTGATCCCTGGCCCAGGAAATTCCCTATGCCGAGCGTGAGGCCAAAAATAAATAAATAAGCATAAGTAAATACATAACTAAGGCAACTTCACGTTCTGGTTTTAAAAAACGAACAAATAAACAAACAAAAATATTCCATTTCCTTTGCTTCATTCTAGTTAGGCATGACCACATAATACTTTTCTGGACATAAGATGCAAAAGGAATTTCCTGAGCTAATTTCTAAGGAAGTTATTTTTAAATTCAGACTAAACTAAGAATGTCTTTCTTTTTACCTCTCAGCTATACTATTTTACCCCCTTCTTGGATAGCAGATGTGATGCTGGTAGTGCAGCAATCATATTATGATCATGACAATTAAAGCCATACCCTGCTGATAGCAGATCAGAACAGCCTAATTCTCTGATGACATCTTAAGTAGCTTCCCAGTAATCAAGCTCTTATTCTAAACTTATTCTTGAAAGAAACAACTCATATCTATAATAGTCATTGCTAGTTATTATTGTTGTTATTTTCCACCAATAAAATTGTGACCAATATGCCTCCCCCAGCATTCAGGCATCAGTAACATTTGCCTTCATCTTCACAATGAGAGGGATATCAGACGTTTCCAAATTGTCATCATCCAATGAACAAATTTATGTATTAGTTAATTTCTTCATAATACTTCAAACTGAAGACACGCCTAACACTTCTGTTTAAATAGTTAGATTCAAATAATTTAACAGTTGTAATTTTTAAGTGTATCTTTGTTTTATTCAAATATGTAAAATACTGCCCCCCACTCCACGAATGGGCTGCATTGTCCCAGAAAACTTAGATATAAAATTTGGGAATTGTGTCCTGTTCTGCTTTCCTAGCACAGAAAAGTGAATTTGAACTTTCTAAGCCTGGTTGCCTAGTGTGAGGCAGGGAGGGTCAGGTGCAAGGGAGCACAAAGAAACACTTTTAAGATGAAGGAGTGACCTATATCCTGATTATGATGCTGCTTACACAAGTTTTTAGAAATAATAAAATGTATGATATAAACACATACATTACTGAAATATAGTTTGTGTAAATTAACAGAAATACAGTTTATGTAAATGAAGTAGAGGTGTTAGTTAAACAGGATTGATTGCTGAAGAAGACGATGGGACCCTAAAAGACAATGTGTAGACATTTATAGTTTACTCTAAGAAAAGGGTACAAAGAAGAAACAGCATTAAAGTAAGGGTGTGCATCATAGCCAAAGACCACACAGCCCAAGAGTCTGGGCAAGATCTCTGATTGTGTGTAAGGGCTGTGTAGGTGCTTTTTTTCTTGGATCAGAAATTACTGATGTGTGCACAGCACATCTGGGAACCATGGGGTCCATAATGGAGTCTTGACTGGGGTATCCTATACTGTGCCTGGACACATAGGCATATTCTTGATACATTAACAGCCCCAATGGCACAACTTTCTTGAGGTCTCACCAAGACCAGATACGAATCATCAATCTCACTATTGTCGATTATGTTGATAAACTGGTGCAAACCATTTTCAAATTCCTTTGGACACAGAATTACAAAGTGACACTATTCACATTTGTACTTCATGTCTTGACAAAGATTAAGTGCTGTGTAGGTACTCCAATAACACAGCAGAGGCCAGATCTAGATCTGTTGGAATTAACCATTATAGCATACTAAATAACTTCTCAATGAACCAAAACCAAAGAAGCAAAAAAACCCTGTGAACCGTAAATCACTATACAAACATAATGAATTCAGTAAGGTAACACCTTCTTTGCACCATCCCATGGGAATAGAGAGTGAGGTTACCATACTGATATTCACAACTTCAGCAAGCATGAACTGCATATAGTGTAATTTCAAAATTATAAGATTGATTTCTGTAAGCTCTGCAGTAGAATCAGTTCCATTTATTTTTACAATATATTCTACTAATGTTAAGGGTTAGTTGAAATTACCAAGTTTAGATTTTGCTGTAGCTTGATTTTAACTCCAGCTTGAATTGAATCTGTTGGTAGAGAAAGAGACATACAGAGTAAGTTGAGCAATTACTCTTTTTTAATGAGAACTTTTAAGAACATATACACAATACTACATATGAAACAAATTACTAACAAGGAGCTACTGTATAGCACAGGGAGGTCTACTCAGTGTTCTGTAATGGCCTACGTGGGAAAAAAGTAATACATGTATATGAATAACTGATCCACCTTGCTGTGAACCTGAAGCTGATACAACTTTGTAAACCAAATATACCCCAATAACATTTTAAAAAAAGATCTACCCTCTTAGTAACTTTAAAATATGCAGTAAATTATTATTAACTATAGTAATCATTATATACACTACATCCCCATGACATTTATTTTATAACTAGAAGTTTGTATCTTTTGACCCCCTTTCCCCATTTTGCCCAGTTCCCCACTTTTGCCTCTGGCAACCATCAATCTGTTCTCTGTAGCTATTTATCTATGTGTTCTTTGTATATATCAAATACTCAAACATTTCTCCTCTAAAAATCAAAGTTACAATCTTATCATGATTGAGAAAGCAAAGGCATGTAAAGTACTGGCGTATGAAGGCATTCAGTAAAGGAATTACTGGAACACCTTCATGAGTTTTGCAACCTAGGCACTCCATAGGGCTCTAAGCTCAGATGGTATTGAAATTCTTAATAATTCGACCTATGAATTTTGAACTTTTTTTTAAGTGAAAGTAGGTTTATTTAGAGAGACACATATTCCATAGACAGAACATGGACTGTCTCAGAAGGTGAGAGTGGCCCTGAACTTGTTTTTTGCAAGTAATGTCCTAGTGGAAAAATGCAATATATGTGTCCTCCTTTCCATATAGTGGCCATGAAGCTCTGTAAGCACTGTATTCAGGTGGATCCAAGATACATGAGCTTTCGGCAAGACAAAGTACATATGAGATAAGTGTGCTATGTTTACAGCAGAGGAAGAGTGTTATTCACAACCCCCAGAACACATGCTTTCTAATTGCACCAAAACCTTTTGAATGAAGAAAGAAGGCAGTTATGTCCTAAGAAGTGTGAATAGCCAAGGAACTCCATCATACCCTTTTCTTAACTCAACAGTACTTCCATTAGTCAATCATCTATGCTAAAAATAACGACTTAGTAGGAAAGGGAAAATGAGACAACCCACAACTCCTTTGCCTTTGAATCCCTCTTTACTCAACGGTACCTGGAAGTAGTGGGTGTTGACAGAATATACAACATCAAGGAGAGAAATAAAATCAGTCGAGTTAGCTTTGTTCAGCATTTCACTGTTCTGGCAAGAATGAAATACATGCACAAAATACAAAATTTAAACTGTGCAATTTCAGTGACTCAGCATATAGTTTAAGTGCTTTTATATTTGCATTAAAATTGGCATAGTACAGTGTAAAGGTGTACAATAAAATGCATACTAATGATTTAAGATTTATATTTTTCTTCACTGAGAGTGAAGTCAACTAAAAGACACCTTAACAAGTCAAGAGAAAAAAACCATGAAAGAAAGGAAAATGCTAGTACTTTTAATGGCACATTTCCCCCGCTGTTTGAAAGTGCATTTTCATTTTGACTTAGCACCATAAACTATGAAGCAAGCCCTGGGTAATCAGTATTATTGTAGCACGTATTCTTGGAATAATAGCAGTCTCATGCCCCAGATGAAGTAATACTTGAACTCTTAAAAATACACGGATCAAGACATCATTCATTCAATCCACATAACTCTTTATTTATTTCTTAAAGGGAATTGAAAAATGAAATATAAAAAGAAATAGTGAATATTGACCCAGCTAAATGTCTGAAAGAAAAACTGCATGAGTAAATGTCAATAGTTTATTTCGTAACGAAACCTGAAAGGTGGGTACCGGCTTGCAGGTACGTTCGTTCTGGGAAATGGAAAACTTGGTGATCTGATGTTTCCTTGATGATAGGTCTTTCATTCCAAATACACTGTCTTTGTAAAGGCAGAGCTGAAAGCTTTGAGTGATGACTGTTTCCTCATACTGCTGGCTTCAACGTTTCCACAGTGCTAATAATTTGAGATCACATACGAAATGTAATAAAATAACATTAAGGGGAGTTTGAGAAAACATATATGAAAGTATGGTTGAAGACACCATTCAATAAATGTCTCTTATACACTTATACTTTACTATATGCTATACTATATACTAATACTACACTTATACTAAACTGTGTCTTTTAAACACAGATACTTTATTTCTACTTCCAGTCCCCTTGTAATGACAAAATAAAGAATATTCTAGATATGTTTTCACCTTTTTATAACACAAATGAATAATCTAGTATGGATAATTTTTCCCTTTACTCAAAAACCTTAGATGTATTGAAAATTTAGATCTTTTCAATAGAATTATTAACATTTATTCTAATAGATAATTTTTTAATTTTGAGGACTCACTGAGGGTTCATTTCTATTTAACTTTATGTGTATATATATATATATATATGTATGTATGTATATATATATATATATATATATATATATATACACACACACATATATATACACATGCACCTGGGCATTGGTCAAAGAAAACAGATATGGACATAATCTAGGGAGCATAGGGACATAGAAATTTAACCTTAGAAGGACCGTTCAAGACCTCAAAACAAGAGGGAGTGTCCAGGGAAAGAAATAGCTTGACACAATAGCTCACAGCCAAATAAGAGGAGTTTTTATAAAGTGCTCAAATGAAAAGGTGGGATATACAGGTTTCTGAAAACTAACTGAAATGATTAATCAACTCAAAAGCAAAAGTGGAATTCCTGTTGTGGAGCAGTAGAAACGAGTCTGACTAGTATCCATGAGAATGCAAGTTCTATCCCTGTCCTCTCTCAGTGGGTCAAGGATCTGGCATTGCCGTGAGCTGTGGTACAGGTCACAGATGTGGCTCAGATCCTGTGTTGCTGTAGCTGTGTTGTAGGCCAGTAGCTACAGCTCAGATTCGACCCCTAGCCTGGGAATTTCCATAAGCCATGGGTGTGGCCCTAAAAAGAGAGAAAAAAAAGAAAAAAAAAGCTGAAGTAATGCAAGTTCCAAGAAAGGTAATTTGTTAAATTCCTAAAAAGAAATTGAAAATGCTAAGTATTCTTAACTCAGAATTAAATTCTTTATCATGTATCATGAAGTCCTTTCTGTTATAGCACATTTTTTTTTGTCTTTTCAGCCATGAGGATAACAATGATAGATTCCTCTAAAAGGTGAGGAAGTTTTTATAATAGTATATTTTCTTACTTTTATAAAAATATTTTCAGAGAAAAATGACTTAAAGCCAATTATGTCTTCTTCTGGAGTTATCTAAGGCAAACAGTATGATATTTTTAGTTTATTTTATTAAAGGTAATACATGTAATAGCATAAAATAAGAGTATGTTGTCATTACACACTCTTTTCCTTTTTTCCTTTTCCCTCCCTCCCTCCCTCCCTCCCTACCTTCCTTCCTTCCTTCTGTCTTCCTTCCTCCGCCCCTTCCTGCTTTCCTTCTGCCCTTTATTACATGCATTTTCCTCCTTTATTTGAACATATGATACAGGTATCTCGTTAGGGTGGTGATTTTGTTTCCTAAGGATATATACCCAGAATTTGGATCAGATGGTAGTTCTATTTTTAAGAATTTCTGGTGGTCAATTTTTGCAGAAATTTCAAAAGCTGCCACCATGTAATTCCACCAATTGCACCAAATTTTTCTACTGCACAGAGTTGAGGGCCAGCTATTACCACCTGCACAGAGTTGAGGGCCAGCTACTACCACCAACTTTGTATAGCGTACCACTGGAGGCATTGAGCACCACAGAAACCCCATCCAAATGCTGGGACACTATCAAAAGCCAAGCCCTAAAGCATAGAAGCAACTTTGTATTCCATTCGGGAAATGGGAAAACTTTCTCTTTCTTTCTTTTTTAATACTCTGAATTACAATAAGTGCCCTGATAAAGAGACAAAAAAGAAGAGACATAGAGTCACAAAGGAAAGCCAAGCAAAGACAGAGATGAAGATTGAAGTGGTGCATGTGCAAAGCAAGGAATGCCAAGAACTGTTGAAGTCACCAGCAGTTAGAAAAGAAGAATGGGACAGATACTTCCAGAGTATCCAGAAGAGTTTAACCCAGACAACACACAGATTTTGAACTCTATTTCTGTCATTTTTAGTGTTTTTAGCCACCCAACTTGTGGTAATTTGTTATGACAGCCCCAAGAAACTGATACACATGACATGTTACACTTGTTTAGCACATTTAATGCCATCGTTTTCATTGACTTCCAAGAGCCATTTTAAAGCAGATATTGTTGTTTTGATTTTATAGGTGAGAAAGTAGAAATCAGAGTGATATGCTAACTCTTCTAAGATAATATAGTGAGATACTTGGAGGCCTAATATAATTGTGCTTCCACCTACTACCATTCATTCACTCAATCTTTCTTCCAGATACTGTGCTTTCTTGGTGGGGGGTTGGGGAAGATATACTTTTGCTATCAATTTTCTTTCAGTCTGTGTCATGATATACAGAAAATTATGGTATATTTGTGAAATAATAAAGTAATTAAGATGGTATTTTTTAGTCACTTTTGGGGGGAAAAAACTAGGTAACATTGTGAGCTGTGGCCCTGGAATAGCAGGATTAAGTCAAAGAAATAGAAAAAAAAAAGACAAATTTATCTAGGTTTAACAGTGATTATTGTTTGTAAAATGCACCAAAGTTTTTAAAACATGTTCCCATAATTACCTCCCAATTAGTGAGAGTCAGTGTAAGTGACTTACTCAAAAATGAGGAGGCTGGGATTTGACAAGTTAAGGCTGGGAATTGAACTTGTGTCCATTTCCTCGTGTCCATATATACTGATACTCGGCATACCATACCGACAGCTGTGGAATTCCATATCCTTTATGATACATTTTATTTATTTTCACTTTCTTATTAATATAGCTTAAACATTGCATCTCACACCCATCCATGTTAGCACTAATCACAACTATTTTTAAATAGGTGTGTACTTTATTTTTTCTGTAGCAGGATCCAGTTCATGACCACAAGTTATGCTTAGTTATCATTTTTTTTATAGTTTTACTTTATGTAGTGTATTTCCTTAGTCTTTGTTTTTCTTTCATTGGCTTAACATTTTTTTAAGAGTGCGAGCCGTTTATTTTACAAAAATAATGGCTCTCATTTTGGCTCTTAAGAGTTTTTCTTTTTATGATTGGAATCATGTTGTGCATTTTGTCAAAAATACCATAGATTTGATGTTGGATCTGTGTCAGTGCATCATATCAGGAGACGCATAGCAATAAGTATGCCTAGTATCACTCAGATCATATTTACTAAAAATTATTCTCCACTAAAAAGAACCAGAACTCCTTGGAGAAATGCTTAATTCCAGGTCCAGGTCTGGAAATATTTAGAGTAATTCTGGAATAAGTTGCTATAACAGATGGCAAGGAAATTCTTAATAATTGTGATTATAAGCCAAAAGCCAACAAAATCCAGTTTTAAATGGCTCTCACTGAATAAATCTGTGAAAATTTGCCCATTAAGTGAGGGAATAATAATAATGAGTCATAACCTATTAATTAAGAATCTATGATTTCAATATATGTAAATAAATTTCCTTTAAAATAAAATATGCAAAAGAACTGTGGCACTTGTTAAAACAAAAATTATGAGGCACAATAATCTGGTTAACTTACCCTGTATTTATAGCAAATACCACAGTGACTGGCATCAGTAAGGACTCACTCTATAGTCATTTGTTATATAGATAATTGAATGAATAAATGAATTAATAGATGAAAAATAAATCCTTGCCATGACTTCATTTTGATAAAAAAAATAGTGTCACCTTGACCAAAACATCTTGTACTTTTTTAGGTCAAATTTGCCCATGTGCAAAATAAAGACTGATGATAAGTCTTGAAAGCAGGATTCTGGATCAGATGTTCTCTTTATGTTCTTTCTAGATTTTTGAGTCTGTATAATTCAGTCTGAGTTTTTCCTTAAGATACTTCATGTTATACCAAAAGTGTTCTTTCAACCTTTCTATTATTACTATAAGATATTCGTGACATGAATTAATGTTGAACAATACTCTGAACGATATTTATTTAGATATAATAGAGGTGTATCACTGTTATATTTTGTGTTACATTGGAAACTTTTTTGGTATTTACATATTTTACATTGATTACATCCTGAATTCATTCAACTTTTATGAACAACAAGATTCATATTTCATTACCTTCTCCATGCAAAAAGCTGGACTATAATTAAAGTCATTTATAATTAAAGACTTATGATTACAGGAAACAGAACAGGTGAGGAAATTGAGAGGCTTACAAAATCTGTTTATCTGAGAAGTAGTTTTGCTAAACTCTTTGTAATTATGCTGACTTCTACATCACAAGCCATTAAAAAAAACTCAATCTATTTTGTAGAAAATGTATGTCCCCTTATACCTTACACATTGACGAGAATGAAAGGTTGAATCATAACCTGAATTATTACAAAAGAGGAAGTACGTGAGTTAAAGTTTCCAAGATATAAGTAAAATCAACAATCTTTGGGTTGCAAAGTCAAAAGAAAAATAAAAACTAGTATAAGCCAAAATAAATGTTTATTGCAAGAGTTGTGAGGTAGCCCATGGAAATCATAGGATAGAATGGAGCTGGTTTCTGGGCCTTAGAAACAATGGAATCCAAGGAATTTAATATTTATTGTAAATATTTCCCCACCTTGGGTATTTTCTCTATCTTCTTATCTAGGTACATATGGTAGGAAACATAGTTACTACATGTAATTTCTGAGCTTTAAATCTTCTGACTAACTAGGTACCTATCCCTAGACTGAATGTAGCTGGAGAACATAGAACTTGGAATAATACAAATGGCTTTATTTTCTATATCCATTTGGATGGAGAAGAGCAGGCAACTTGTCATAAAAATGTGCCAGTGTACTAGCAATTATTGAGTGCACATAGTGTCCCCGGTGCTTTATGTTCAATAAATCTGTGAAGCGGTTATTATCCACAGTTGTCAAATGAGGAAATAAAGCTCTGACAAAGTACATAAAGTGCTCATGGCACTAGTGGGTAGTGGAACCATCATTCGAACTTATATTGATTTGACTCTAAAGAAACGTTTATGTCTTTCCTCAAGTTAAACAAAAAGGCTTCACATTTTATTAGCATAAAAATTAAGAAAAGGATTTTTATTTAAATATATAGAGAAAAGAAAATCAAGATTTTATAAGAAGCGTGGAAATTGAGTTATTTTTTATTTAAATATCTGTATTGGACCTCAAGTTCTGGCCTTAATGAAGAAATAGACTGAAATTAAACTTCACATCTTTAAAAAATTAAACCACAGGTAAAATGCCTAAAGGGCAGTTTTTAAACAATGGGCACCAGGCAGCACAGAAATGTGGTCTCTGAGAGAAAGAAAACAACAAAATAAAACAAAAATGAGCACTGTGTCACAAAAACTTTCTTCCTAGAGATATATTTCAGGTAATAGAA
This sequence comes from Catagonus wagneri, assembly GCA_004024745.2. Classification (NCBI taxonomy): domain Eukaryota; kingdom Metazoa; phylum Chordata; class Mammalia; order Artiodactyla; family Tayassuidae; genus Catagonus; species Catagonus wagneri. The sequence continues at coordinate 46,087,442 of PVHT021183693.1, read as the reverse complement.
TGGGAAGAGTATATTAGTCAGGATTATCCAGAGAAATAGAACCAATAGCATACTTATATATACATAGAAAGAGATTTATTTTAAGGAATTGGTTCATGCATATGGAGCCTGGCAAATCCAAAATCTTTAGGGCAGATAGGTAGACTGGAGACTCAGGGAAGAGCCAATGTCACAGTTTAAGTCTTAAGGCCATCTGCTCCAGTCTTTTGTTTAATCTGTACGTTCAACTAATTACATGAGGCCAACTAACATTATAGAGGGCAATCTGCTTTACTATGAGTCCACCAATTTAAACGTTAATTTCAACACAAAACTATAAACTCCTAGAAGATAAACACGAGAACATCTAGATGACTTTGGTTTAGGCAATGTCTTTTTAGATAGAACATCAAAGGCATGATCAGTGAAAGAAAGAATTGATAAGCTTGATCTCATTAAAATTAAAAATTTCTGCACTGTTAAAGACTGCAAAGAGAATTCTGAAAAGACAAGGCATAGAGTAGGAGAAAATACCTGCAAAAGACGTAACTGATAAAATACTGGTATCCAACACATACACAGAACTCTTAACATTTAACAAGAATAAAACAAGCAACCTAATTAAATCATAGGCCAAAGACATTAAAAAACACCCTGACAAAGAAACAAAAAAAAGAATGTATATATAGTATGACTGGGTCACTCCGATGTAGGGCAGAAATTGACACAACACTGTAAATCAACTATATTCTAATAAAAGTTTTTTTTTTTTTTTTTGTCTTTTTGCCTTTATATAGAGCCGCACCCGCGGCATATGGAAGTTCCCAGGCTAGGGGCCTAACAGGAGCTGTAGCTGCCGGCCTTCGCCACAGCCACAGCAACGCGGGATCTGAGCTGTCTCTGCAACCTACACCACAGCTCACGGCAACGCCGGGTCCTTAACCCACAGAGCAAGGCCAGGGATCGAACCCGCAACCTCATGGTTCTTAGTCAGATTCATTAAGCACTGAGCTACGAAGGGAACTCCCTAATAAAAGTTTTTTAAAAAGAAAACATGCTTGGAGTTCCTGTCATGGCTCAGTGGTTAACGAACCCGACTGGCAACCATGAGGACGAGGGTCCGATCCCCGGCCTCACTCAGTGGGTTAATGATCTGGCATTGCTGTGAGCTGTGGTGTAGGTCGCAAATGTGGCTTGGATCCTGAGTTGCTTAAGCTGTGGTGTAAGCTGGTGGCTACAGCTCTGATTCAACCCCTACCCTGGGAACCTCCATATGCCACATGTGTAGCCCTGAAAACACAAAAAGTTTAAAAAAAAAAGAAGAATATGCAGAGGACAAATAAGAATATGAAAAGATGCTCCATATGACATATCATCAGGTAAACATAAATTTAAACAACAATGATATACCTCTACATACCTATTAGAATGATTAAAATCCAGACCACTGACAACCCAAATGCTGGTAAGGTTAAGGAGCAACAGGAACTTTCATTCACTGATGGCAGAAATGCAAAATAGTGCAGCTACTTTGGAAGATAGTTTGGCACTTTCTTATAAAACTAAACATTCTCTTAACATATAGTCCAGCAATTGCACTCTCTGGTACCTCTCCAAAGAAATTAAAATATTTTGTCCACACAAAAACCTGCACATGAATGTTTACAGAAACTTTATGAGCTTCTGCAATATAATTATAAAAACTGAAAGCAACCAGAGTTCCTGCTGTGGCCATATGGGATTGTCAGTGTCTCTGCAGTGCTAGGTTCCATCCCCAGCCCAGTACAGTGGGTTAAAGGATCCAGTGTTGCCACAGCTGCAGCATAGGTTGCAACTGTGGCTCAGATCTGATCCCTCGCCTGGGAATTGCACATATTGCTGGGTGTCCAAAAAAAAAAAAAGGGTGGAAGCTGTCCTTCCTAACTAAATGAATAATAAACTGTGATGCATACAGACAATGGAATATTTTTCAGTACTATAAAATAATAATTTAGCCATGTAAAAACACGAGGGAAACTGAAACATATTGCTAAATGAAGAAAGCTAGATTAGAAAATTTGCCTACTGTGTGATTACAATAATGTGATATTCTGAAAAAGACAAAACTATGGATGCATTAAAAAGATTGCCAGGGGCCCCAGGAGGGAGGGGATAAGTAGGCAGAACACAGAAGATTTTTAAGGTAGTGATATTATTCTGTATAATACCTAATGGTGTATACATGTCAATATACATTTGTTCAAACCTGTAGAACGTATAACACCAAGAGTGAGCTCTAAGATCAACTATGAACTTTGAGTAATAATGAAACATCAATGCGGGTTCATCAATTGTAACACATGTACTATTCTGGTGAGGGACGTCGATGATGGAGTAGGCTATGCTTGTATAGGGGGAGGAGGTAAACGGAAATTCTCTGTAGCTTTTGTTAAATTTTGCTGTGAACCTGAAACTATTATAAAATAAATTTTATTAACAGTAAATTTTAATAGTAGTAAATTTAACTTCACCCAAAAACAACTTACAGAATCATCAAGAATCATGTCATCACATATCTGGGCACTACCTTAACTAAGTTAACATGTAATTTAACCACCACAAAGAGAAGTACCAAGAAAAGTACAGTAGTATCACTAATTTAAGAATCCACAGATCAGAATTCAGTAAGCCTGAATTAACTATAATTTGCAGGACAGAGTTATGGAAAGAAGGAATATACTTGGAAATGATTTTGGAAATCTAATTAGGTTTCCTATTCTAAGATGTACATGCCTTGCTTGAGTGAATCTCTACAATGTTGTGGAATAGATGACAGGAAAGCTGTAGGTAAATGGTTCCAAGAGCTTCCAAAGAGCTGGAAATTATTCAAATTTCTACTACACTGAGTGAAGCATCTTTGTTGATGACTTGGAGCATTCAATAGAGACCCAAGATGGGTAAGTACTACTAAATTATTAGTTTAGTGTAGCTAAATTATTCTTTTGGCAAAGGCCAACTTCTATGATAAAATTTAAGAGTAAGTCTCAAAAATATTGAGCTTAATCTCAAGCAATTTTATTCCCTACCAGAATAATTTTTAAGGAAACAGCAAAATCCTGATACTCAACCACATGAAATAAACAATGTCAAGTAGCTAATAAAAATTACTAGACATGCCAAAAAGCAGGACAATATGATGCATGGTCAAAAAAATTCTCAATTGAAAAAAAACCCAAAATAGTAGAAATGATGGAATTAGCAGGCAAGGATTTAATCAGTTACTATAATTATATTCAGACATTAAAAGGCAATCATGAAGATAAAGAAAGAAAGAAATGATGTTCAAAAAGAAGCGACAAAATCCTAGATCTGAAACATTTGATATCTGAGACCACAATTCACTGGATTAAATTAACTATAAATTAAAATCTACCAAATAAATGTAATGAATTTGAAGCAGTAAAATAGAAACACAAATTAAGCATAAAAATAATAGACTGGCAAAAATAAGTAGAGATTCAGTGAATAGTGGAAAGTATTGATAATTATTGCAAATGGCATAAAAATTTGAATTACAAAAGCAGAAAACTAAACTCTATTAAAAATACATGATTCCACCATATGCTTTCTACAGAAAAAAACCTTTAAATATACAGCTATAGAGTTAGAGAAAAAGATTGTAAAATATAGATCATTCAAACAAATAAGAAGGCAGCCCCTAGGATAGATGGTCTGGTGATATTTTGAAAATGAAACATAAAATTACCATATAATATAGCAATTTTACCCTATGGTATACACCAAAAAAAGCTGAAAGTAGGTACTCAAATGCTTGTACATGAATGTTTGTAGTGGCATTATTCATAATAGTCAAAAAGTAGAGGCAACACAAATGTCCATCAGTCATTGAATGGATAAAAACAATGTGTTATATACATATAATGGACTCTTATTCAGATATTAAAAGGAACGAAGTACTAATGTTCCTTACTACTACATGGATGAACATGAGAAACATTATGCCACATTAAAGAAGCCAAACATGAATGGTACATTGTATTTATTGTGTGATTCTATTTATATGAAATATCCAGAATAGGTATACCTGTAGAGACAGAAAGGAGATGGGTGTTTTCCTAGAGTTAGAGGAAGGAAAGAAGATAGATTATTGGCCATGGGGTTTTATTTGAGGGGGATTAAAATGATCCTGAACTACATGAAGTGTTATTTATACACTACTGGAAATGTACTAAAGGCCACTTGAATTGTATATTTTTAAATGGTTAACTTTATATTATATGAGTTTAGTCTCAATAAGACAAAAACAAAAAATTAAAATAAAGATAGTTTGGCTGCACTATTATCAGATATAATTGTGCTTCAAAGGGAAAATTACAATGGAGGAACAGAGTCATTTCATAATGACAAATGCATTAAGTTATCCAGAAGACGTAATAAGAACAATTATAGAAATGAACAATAGGATGCATTCTGCTTCACTTTGGAAAATAGACCCAGGATTAATGAATGCTAATTACAGGAAGGAAGTTTAATATGAACAAAATTAACGGTAAATAGTTTCACCCAATGAATTAAATGTCACATGGCTAAAGAAAAAATGTGGCCTCAGGCCTGAGTTCACATTCCAGTTCTACTATTTAAGACTATTGTGACCTTGTACAATTTGCTTAGCTTTAATAATCAATTTAACACCTATAAAACAGTAATAATAAGACCTGCTTCCTAGTGGTGTAAAAATTACATTGAATTGTGCATGTAAATCATCACAACACCTATAGTAAATGTCCAATAAATGTAATTATAAACAACTGCTGAAAGGTACAGGTGAAGTGAGAAGTACAATACACTTCACTAGTGGAGAGAACATAACAGGACTTCTATACCAAAAGCAACGTTGAAGCTGAATCTTATAGGGCATTCAGGAATTTCCTTCTTTCTCCATAACAGGATGTTATATGTTCCATAGCATCTTTCCTATTAAGTGAAATCAACAGGTTTGAGCCCCAAATTTAAAAAAAAAAAATCAAAATTGAAAGTTAGTTTGGATACTTCTGCTTTGATGGGAATTGGTCATTTCATGAATAATGTTATATAACATAAGAAACCACTCTTTTGACGGTAAACAGAAACTTCTGAAAGAGGATAAGGGAATGGAATTTGTTATTATAGACATAGTAAGACAGAATTTATAGTTTTTTTCTTGTGAAGTAGCTCTTTACTTGGGGGTAACATGGACTCTCCCTGTATGGGACTATCCCTATTTTGAGTGAAATTGAAAAGGAGACTCTTTCAGTCCAGGAAGCAGACAAATGGTAAGCCTTGACAACATTTTGTAATGACCACTCTGGCTATAATGTTGAACATGAGATGGATTTGAACAAAGATAGATACAGGGAAAATAGTTAATTGCCATCACAGTAATTTAGGAAAGAGATAATATTCACTATGACCAGGCTGACACAAGGTGGAAAGTAGTCAGCTACAAGATATATTTTAAAGGAAGAGGCAATGGGATTTCCTTACTCAATGAATATAGTGTATGAAATGAGGAAAGGAGTCAGTCATGTCTGCAATATATTTTTTTGCCTGACTAAATGGAGAGATGGAGTTGCTATAGATTGAGATGCTGAAAACTGAAGGTGGAACAAGTTTGTGGCATAAAATTAGTAGTTAATTTGGACAGGTCAGGACTGAGACATTATTAATTATACAAATGGAGATGTTGAGGACACAGTTGGATATACAAAGTCTGAATCTGGGAAACAAATTTAGTAACCATGGGGAGTTCCCATATGTGGTGCAGCTAAAACGAATCTGACTAGGAACCATGAGGTTGCGGGTTTGATCCCTGCCGTTGCTCAGTGGGTTAGGATTCGGCGTTGCCATGAGCTGTGGTGTAGGTTGCAGAGGCAGCTCTGATCTGACTTGCTGTGACTGTGACATGGGCCAGCACCCGTAGCTCCGATTTGACCCCTAGCCTGGGAACCGCCATATGCCACAGGTGCAGCTCTTAAAAAAAGAAACGGAAAAGAAAAAAAATTGTAACTATAGACATAAAGATGGTATTCAAATCCATGAGACTAGATGAGTTTATCAAGGGAGTGAGTGAAGATCAAGGACTGAGCCCTGGGTTCTCCTGCATTCATCAGTCTGAAAAAGAGGAAGCCCAGCTAATGATACTGAGAAAGTATGAGCAAGGAGGAAAACCAAGATTCAGAAATATGAGCGCTATGAGGGAAAACATAGTTAATATTCTCTTTGGGAACCTTGACATGCTTTTTTTTTTTGCCATTTTGTGAAAATTTTCATTATGAGCAGAAAATAGCAGTTTTTGTTTTATAAGAAAGTTCATGTGCTATGGAAGTCAAGACCTTGAGTTAAAATTGAAAAATTATACCTCTAACCAACCATGTGATGTTTGTCAAGTTCTTTATACTTAACTCTGTTTTTCATCTATAAAATATAAATAATGGATAAGTAAAACATGTGTGAATGAGACATTTTATTATTTGACATAAAATATCCTATTTCTTTCAATTCCCCTACATGATGTGAATAATTCTAATAATTCTTCATATTTTGGCTTTCTTGCATCATAAGAAAAGTTAACATGTTTAATACGTGCTATAATTTCTCAATGTATTTTAACTTCTAGTTCTAAGGAAATTGTGCTTTCTCTTTTCTTATTTATTAGAGGAAAATGTTTTGGTTCTGTAACCCAAGCCTTGCATCTTTAGTAATTACATGTTCTAGCATATTATAATTTGTAACAGGTCTTTCTATTTTGTCATAAATGGAAACAGACTATTGTGAAATATCCACAGACCTATATTTCTAAACTTTTCAGACTAATTATATATTAACATTCTGCAAATCATTGATTTGTGATAGCCTTAAAAAAGAGTTTCTCTAGGGAGAAAAACATAAAACACCAGAGGCATGAGATCTGAAAAATTCTTTTTGTATCAATGCCCGGTGTTTTGATCTGGTTCTGTTTAACATATGGTTAGTAGAATCCTATAACCTAGAAGACTACGTAGTCAAACTCTTTCCCTTTTCCTGTCTCTGCCTCCATGCCCTACATAAGCAAAATCAATACAGCTTTCCTTCAACTCTTATATATTGGAGCTTTACCCATCCTTCAACATCTCACAAAAATATCAGTCTTTATATAAAAACTTTTTCATCTCAATCAATTGTAAATCTCTGATTATCAACATTTTATAATTATTTTTATAAATAGATTTTCTTGGAAAATTTTATTAGCTACCCAAAAATAGAAACTAAACCTTATGCACAGACTTACTTGATATCCTTTAAACTTATTAGATACTCAAATATATATGTTGATACAACAATAACAGAATACATACTTTTTCAAGAATTATGAAATATTCATTGAGATAACCCATATCCTGGACCATAAAACAAACATCAACAAAGGTAAAATAGTTGTAAGTTTTTATACTATATTCTCTAAAAATAATAGACTCAAGCTAGAAATTATTAACAAAGACAACTGGAAAGTCTCTATATATTTGGAAATAACCTAAATAATCCATGGGTCACGGAAGAACTCTCAGAGGAAATGACAACATACAGAACAAAGTAAAAATGAAAATACAACATACCAAAATAGTGAAATTCAACTGAAGCCTCCAATCAGTAATGCAAATTCCTACTTCAAAAAAATAGAAAAAAAAGAACAAAATATACTCAAAGAAAGGATAAAGGAAAAATTATAAAACACAAGCAGAAATCTATACAGTTTAAAACAAGAAAATAAAAGAGAAATCAATGAAAAAGAAGCTTGTTCCTTGGGAAAATATAAAATGGATAAAGCCCTACAAATGCTGACAAAGAAAAAAAAAACTGGAAAAGATATAAATTACTAATACAAAGAAAGAAACAAGAAACATCACCACAGATCTCATAGTCAGTAAAAGGATAATAGGAGGATATTACAGGCAACTTATCAGTCATACATTCAGTTTAGAAGAAGTGGACAAATTCCTCAAACCTCATAAGCTACTAAGGCTAAGTAAAGATGAAATAGTTAACCAAAATAATCTTGTTACCTTTAAAGAAATAGAATTTGTACTTTAAAAGCTCTCCAAAAAGATCCTAGAACCAGATGTTTCACTGAAGAATTCTATCAAACATTTATAAGAATTTACAACAATTTTACACAATCTCTTCCAGAACATAAAAGAATGGAGACCTTTTTTTCCCAACATATTCTATAAGGCTAGTATTAACATGGTACCAAAACCAGTACAAAATAAAAAGTAAATAAAGGAGGAAAAATAGTCTATAGACCAGTATCTTCCATACTTAAACGTAAAAACCATCACCAAAATATTAGAAAATTAAACCCAGAAGTTTATAAAAAGAATTATTACCAAGTGATATCTATTCCAGGTGTGGAGGACTGCTTCAATATTTAGAAATCAATTTAATTTACCATATCAACAAACTGAAAAAGGAAAATTCAAGAGATGTACCAATTAACAACATAAAATTCTATGAAACTCAACATTAATTCATGATAAAAATACTCTAAGCCCACTAGTAATAGAGTGAAATTACCTCAACTTGATGAAGAACATCTTCCAAGATTTCCAACTATCATTATGCATCAAGAGTTAAAAGACTGTCTCCAGGATACATCACATGCTGGGGCCACAAAAAAAAACCTCTGTAAATTTAGGAAAATTGATATCATATCAAGCATGTTTTCCAACAGCAATGTTATAAATCTAGAAATTGACTATATGAAAAAACTCCATAAAGCACAAAAACATGGAGGCTAAACAATATGCTACTGAACAACCAATGGATCAATGAAGAAATCAAAGAAATATTTTAAAATATCTAGAGAAAAATGAAAAGGAAAATACAATGATCCAAAACTTAACAGGACTCAGCAAAAGCAATACCAAGACAGATGTTTGTATCAATGCAAGCTTACCTCAGGAAACAAGAAAAATCTGATATAAACAACCTAAACTTACAACTAAAGCAACAAGAGAAAGAAAAACAAATAAAACTCTTTAGAAGAAAAGAAATCATAAAGGTCAGAGTAGAAATAAATGAAATAGAGATGAAAAAAACAATAGAAAAGATCAATGAAACTAAAAGGTGATTCTTTGAAAAGTAAAACTTGGAGTTCCCTTCGTGGCTCAGTGGTTAACGAATCCGACTAAGAACCATGAGGTTGGGGGTTCGATCCCTGGCCTTGCTCAGGGGGTTAAGGATCCAGCGTTGCCGTGAGCTGCTGTGTAGGTTGCAGACGTGGCTCGGATCCCACGTTGCTGTGGCTGTGGTGAAGGCCGGCAGCTACAGCTCCTGTTAGACCCCTAGCCTGGGAACCTCCCTATGCCACGGGTGAGGCTCTAGACAAAAAAGGCAAAAAGACAAAACAAAACAAAAAAATATGATCTTCTCCAGAGCAATCTACAGATTCAATGCAATCCCTATCAAATTACCCATGACATTTTTCACAGAACTTCAACAAACAATCCAAAAATTTACATGGAACTACAAAAGACCCAGAATTGCCAAAACAATCCTGAGGAACAAAAACCAAGCAGGAGGCATAACTCTCCCAGACTTTAGGCAATATTATAAAGCCACAGTAATGAAAACAATATGGTACTGGTACCAAAACAGACATACGACCAATGGAACAGAATAAAGAACACAGAAATAAACCCAGACACCTACGGTAAATTAATGTTCAACAAAGGAGGCAAGAATATAAAATCGGAAAAAGACAGTTTCTTCATCAAGTGATGCTGGGAAAACTGGACAGCTGCATGTAAATCAATGAAACTGAAACACACTCTCACACCATGCACACACACAAAAAGCTCAAAATTGTTTAAAGACTTAAACATAATACAAGACACCATCAAACTCCTAGAAGAGAACATAAGGAAAACATTCTCTGATATCAGCCTTACAAATGTTTTCTCAGATCAGTCTCCCAAGGCAAGAGAAATGAAAGCAAAAATAAACCAATGGGACCTAATCAAACTGACAAACTTTTGCACCGCAAAGGAAGCCATAAAAAAAAGACAACTTACAGAATGGGAGAAAATAGTTTCTAATGATTCAACTGACAAGGACTTAATCTCTAAAATGTACAAATTTATACAACTCTACAGCAAAAAAACCCCAACAACCCAGTTGAAAAATGGGCAAAAGACCTGAATAGACATTTCTCCAAAAAAAGATATCCAAATGGCCAACAAGCACATGAAAAAATGCTCAACATCACTGATTATTAGAGAAATGCAAATCAAAACTACCATGAGATACCACCTCACACCAGTCAGAATGACCATCATTAATAAGTCCACAAATAACAAATACTGGAGAGAGTGTGAAGAGAAGGGAGTCCTCCTGCACTGTGGATGGGAATGTAAATTGGTACGACCACTATGGAAAACAATATAGGGTTACTTAGAAAACTAAATATATACTACCATGTAACCCAGCAATCCCACTCTTGGGCATATATCAGACAAAACTTTGCTTGAAAAAGACACATGCACTCATATATTCATTGCAGCACTAGTCACAATAGACAAGAAATGAAAACAACCTAAATATCCATTGACAGGTGAATGGATTAAGATGTGGTATATATACACAAGGGAATACTACTCAGTCATAAAAAAGAACAAAATAATGCCATTTGCAGCAACATAGATGGAACTAGAGACTCTCATATTAGGTGAAGTAAGTCAGAAAGAGGAAGACAAATGCCATATGATATCACTTATATCTGGAATCTAATGTATGGCACAAATGAACCTTTCTACAGAAAACAAATTCATGGACTTGAAGAACAGACTTATGGTTGCCAATGGGGAGGGAGAGGGAGTGGGATGGACTGTGAATTTGGGTTAATAGATGCAAAATATTGCCTTTGGAATGGATAAGCAATGAGATCCTGCTGTATAGCATTGGGAACTATATCTAGTTACCTTTGATGGAGCATGATGGAGGATAATGTGAGAAAAAAAATGTATATATGTGTGTGTGACTGGGTCACTTTGCTGTATAGTAGAAAATTGACAGAACACTGTAAACCAGCTATAATGGAAAAAAATCATTTAAAAAAGATTTAGAAAAAGATTTTGATAAAATTTGACATCAATTTATGATAAAAACTCTCCAGAAAGTCAGCATGCGGGAACATACCTCAACATTATAAAGGCTGTATATGACAGACCTGCAGTTAACATCATACTCAATGGTGAAAAGCTGAAAGCATTTCATCTAAGATCAGAAATAAGACAATGGTGCCCACTCTCACCACTGTCATTCAACATATTTTTAGATGTCCCAGCCACAGCAGTTAGAGAAGAAAAAAGAAATAAAAAGAATCCAAAGTGGAAAATAAGTAAAACTGTCACTGTTTGTAGATAAAATGATATTATACATAGAAAATCCTAAAGACACTCTCAGAAAACAATTAGAGCTCATCAATGAATTTGATAAAGTAGCAGGAGACAAAATTAAAATGCAGAAATCTATTATATTTCTATACTCTAATAAGAAAATGTCAGAAAGAGAAATTAAGAACACAATCTTATTTACCATCACATTAAAAAGAATAAACTACTTAGGAAAAAAACATCTAAGGAAGGAAAAAGACCTATACTCCAAAAACTGTTGGGCAATGATGAAAGAAACTGAAAATGACACAAAGATGAAAAGATATACTGTGTTCTTGGATTAAAAGAACAAATGTTGTTAAAATTACCTTACTCTCCAAGGCAATCCTCAGATTCAATGCAATATCTATCAAATTACCAATGGCATTTTGCATAGAATTAGAACAAAACTTTTTTGGAATTTGTGTGAAAACATAAAAGACCCAGACCAGCCAAAGTAATCTTGAGAAAGAACTGAACTGAAGAATCAGGTTCCCTTATTTCAAATTATACTACAGTTAGAGTAATCAAAACTGTGTAGTAATGGCACAAAAACAGACTTTTAATCAATGGAACAGGATAGAAAGCACTGAAATAAATGCATGCACCTATGGTCAATTAATCTATGACATAGTAGGAAAGAATATGCGATGGAGAAAAGATAGTCTCTTTAATAACTGGTGCTAGGAAAACTGGGTAGCTACATGTAAAAGAATGAAATTAGCTCATTCTCTAACACTGTACACAAAAACAAACTCAAAATGGATTAAAGATCTAAATGTAAGACCAGATACTATGAAACTCCTAGAGGAAAACATAGGCTGAATACACTTTGACATAAATCACAGCAATATTTTATTGGTTCTGTCCCTTAGAGTATCAGAAATAAAAACAAAAATAAACAAATGGGACTTAATGAAATGTAAAAGCTTTGGTGCAGCAAAGGAAACCATAAACAAAATGAAAAGGAACCTACAGACTGGGAGAAAATATTTGCAAACAATTGACTGACAAGTGATTAATTTACAAAATATGCAAAGGACCCATATAGCTTAATCTCAGGAAAAGAGAGCAACCAATCAAATGGTGAGCAGAAGACCTAAATAGATATTTCTCCAAAGACATTACAGAAGGCCAACAGGCACACGAAATATACTCAATATCACTAATTATTAGAGAAATGCAAATCAAAATTACAATAAGGTACCGCCTAATACTAGCCAAAATGGTCATCATAAAAAATCTACAAGAATAAAAGCTAGAGAAAATGTGAGTGAAAAGGAACCCTCTGACACTGTTGGTGGGAATGTAAATTGGTGCGGCAATGACTGAAAATAGTATGGAGGTTCCTTTAAAAAACTAAAAATAGAGTTGCCATATAATCCAGCAATTCTACCTTTCAGTATATATCCAGAGAAAACTCTAATTCAAAAAATGCACGCACCCTGATGTTCACAGCGGTACTGTTTACAAAGCCAAGACATGGAAGCAAACCTGAATGTCCACTGATATATCTATGGACCTTTGGATATATATGTGTGTAAGTCAGCCAAGTGACAATGATATCACTTTACATGTGGAATCTAAAAAAATCATACAAATAAAGTTATTTATAGAACAGAAATAGACTCACAGATGTGAAAAACAAATTTATGGTTACCAAAGAGGAAGGAGGGAGGGGATAAATTTACAGTTTGGGATTAACATATACACATTACCATGTATAAAACAGATAAACAAGAAGAACTTCTATATAGCCCAGGGCACTATATTCAATATCTTGTAATAATATATAATGGAAAACAATCTGAAAAAGAATATATATGTATATATACAACAAAATCACTTTTCTGAAATGATCACATTGTAAATCAACTGTATTTAAATAAAACAAAAAAATGAAAAAAATGCCTGCATAAGGAAAAAATAAAAATCACAAAATATTGATGAAAGAAATCAAAGAAGACCTTCATGATTTCATGAATTCATGATTTATGGATTCACATTCTTGGGTTATAACACTTGACATTATAAAAATGTCAGTTTTCTTTCAATTGTTCTATGGGTTTATTGGTATTCTTTTAAAAGATCTGTAAAAGACTTACTACATTGTTAGTCAATTTATATACTATACCCATATACAGAGACTGACATTTTACCTGTACGTGCAGGCATAAATTTTTACAATTTAACTCTCTTAATGTCATTAAGTTTCTTCTCCCATTTCACAGTAGTATGTCCTAAAAATTACTTAACTTTTTCCTGGATTGAAAGTGTTAAACAGCATTCATCATTTGAGATTAAGTAGCAATTAGAAATTGACTAATTTCCAATTTATGATATTTTTAAAAATGATATTTTTCAATACATAGATTTTGACACATTTCTTTGGCTTTTAATTTTGCAATAGTATGATTAAAAGAAATGGGAGAAAGTTATGATAAGGTCCTTGATTTTATTCCCAGCTTCAGACAGCAAATCTTGAGGTCATCATCATGTGCTTTTTTTCCACAGATGTTAAACTACTTATTTTTAAATGTTTAGAATGACATCTTCTTCTGATCTTTAAAACTCACAATGATTAAGGAGTATAGGGTTTTGAAGTAAAGTCAGTCCAAAAATTTGCTGATGACATTAAGTGGAATCTGAATTTGAGTTTTTTAGGTCTACATCTCTTTTTTTAGATAAGAATTTACTTCAGTTTGTTCTGTTTGGTGGAATAAAAAGTATTATTGCTTCTTGGCTTGAATGAAGGAATGGCTCACATTTATCTAATTCAATTTATTCTTATGAATAGTCTCAAAGTGATGTAATCACACACTGAGACATTGAAAAGTTATTATCATAATAAATTTATAAATTTCTGTGAATTCTTTACCTTCTTTATAACTCTGTAAGGACCTTGATGCCGTGCCTTATATGCGAGACCTCTCTGTTTCCAGATCAATGTTTTATTTAATGCCTCAGTATTTCAGAGGATATTCTCATACTCAGACTGCTTCAAGCCAAAAAATTAATTCATTGTTTCAGATAACTGAAAAAATCCATAGACAAATTTGGCTTTCAGGGAAACAGAATCAAAGATGCTCTCAGAATTCTGTCTCTGCCCTTGATTTCTGCTTTCCTGTGCTCTTGCTTCATCCTCGAGGAGATTTTCCCTAGATTCTTTGGAAGCTTCACACTTAAATTCTACAGCACTGTAAGCCTAGTGGAAAAGTGCTCCTTCTTCTAATATGTCCAGTTAAAATCTAAAGATTGGATGATAAGCCTGGAGTGAGTCATGTTTTGGTCCCTAAACTATTTACTGTAGACAACATGTGTGGTGCTCCAATCATTTGTTCAGGCATTAACCCCACCTACACTCACAGGCTGGGTACAGCACTGGGAACTGTGAAAATAGTAAATGAGTGCTGGGCTGACATAAATGATTCTTCCAAATGATATACATCCAGTACAAATACCTGAAACAGAGCAATTAAAAAGTAAAACAGGAATTAAAGAATGCTCTGGGGATTATATTTGGAAGAGAAATGTTGGAGCTATGGTTCTGGCACTTTCAAGACCTGTGGACTTGTGTAAATGACATAAACTCTGTGAACTTTACTTTCTTTGGGAAACAAACAAAATGTTTATAACTTACTAATGAGATAATTACATACAGAGAAAAATCCAAAAGCACTTAAAAAATAAAATACTGTAACAGTTTAGCAGGTTTGTTGGAACTTAGTTAACATAAAAATTGACCATAACTTTATTCTTTAATAAATTGTGTAATACTGAATTTTAAAAATACAGCATCTAAAATACTATCAGAAATATAAGGTATTTAAGAAAAATGTCCCCAAAATATGTATGAGACCTCCATACAAAAGGAAATGTAAAAGTTTAAGCCAGGTATATTAAGCTGTAATTTATATATATTAAATTTTTCTTTTTTCTAAGTGTAGTTCTATGATTTTTAATAAATGCATGCAGTTGTGTGAGCACTGGAACACTAAAGATAATGAATATTTTCATTACCCTCAAAATCTGTTAAATGCTCCTTTGTCAACCTACTTTTCCCATATCCAGCCCCTGGTAACCACTGTTCTCATTTTTTTTTTTTGTCCTTTTAGTTTTAATGTTTCCAGTGTCCTTTTAGTTTTAACTTTTCCAGAACATCATATTAATAGAATAATACAATTTGTGGGTTTTTGAATCTGGCTTCTTTCACTTAGCATCATGTATTTGCTATTCATCCATGTGCTGCATGCATCAGTAAATCCTTCCATTTTATTGCCAAATAGAATTCCATTCCATGGTGTTCCACAGTTTGTTTATCCATTTGTGTTCCACAGTTTGTTCATCTATTTAAGTGTTGATTGACATTTGCATAGTTTCTAGTTTTTGGCAGTTATCAACACTGCAATAAACTTTCTCATACAGGTTTTCTTGTGAACAAGTGTTTTACTTCTCTTGAGTAAATATCCAGGGATGGGATTTCTGGGTCAGATTATAAGCATTTAACTTCTTGAGAAAACGGATTTCTAACATGTCTATAGAATTTTGCATCTGCACCAACAATGTATAAATGATCCAGATGCTCCACATTCTTGCCAGTACCTACTATTGTCTGTTGTTTCTAGTTTAGCCATTCTAATACATATATAAAATTTTTCATTGTGATTTTAATTTACATTTCCCTAATGACTAATGGTAGTGAGAATTTGTTCGTGTTTTTACTTACTACCTGTACATCACCTTTGGTGATGTTTCTGCTTAAATCTTCTGTGCAGTTTTATTTTCTTATTAAATTATAAGCGGTCTTTATATATTCTGAACACAAGGCGCTCATCAGAGAAGTGTTTTGTACATACTGTCTTCTGATCTAAAGTTAACCCTTTATTTTCTAAAAGGTCTTCCTTCCTTCCTTCCTTCTTCCGTCCGTCCTTCCTTTCTTTCTTTCTTTCTTGCCAAGTCCAAGGCATTTGGAAATTCCCAGGTCAGGGATCAAACTCATGGCACAGCAGTGACCCAAGCCACAGTAGTGACAATTTCTGATCCTTAACCCACTGAGCCACCACAGAACTCCTAAGGAGTATCTTCTGACATGCAAAACTTTTAATTTAGTGAAATTCCAAAATATCTAATTTTTAAAAAAATATGGTTTATGATTTATGTTGTAGCTAAAAAGAGATACTTGACCCAAAGATCACAAAGATTTTCGTCTTTGTTCCTTCTACAAGTTTTATAATTCTAAGTTTTATATTTATGTTTTTCACTCATTTTTAACTTAATTTTTGAAAGCTGTACGGTGGGATTGAGAGTTATTTTATAGAAAAATGTCTCAGTTTCAGCATTATTTGCTTAAATGACTCTCTTGAACTGCCTTGACATCCTTGATGAAAACTGGTTTCCCATATATGTGAGTCTATCTCCGGAATCTATTTACTATTATTCTACAAATCTATTCTTTTTTTTTTTTTTTTGTCTTTTTGCCTTTATCTAGAGCCACACCCGCGGCATATGGAGGTTCCCAGGCTAGGGGTCTAACAGGAGCTGTAGCTTCCGGCCTTCGCCACAGCCACAGCAACGCGGGATCTGAGCCGTGTCTGCAACCTACACCACAGCTCACGGCAACGCCCGATCCTTAACCCACTGAGCAAGGCCAGGGATCGAACCCGCAACCTCATGGTTCTTAGTCGGATTCGTTAACCACTGAGCCATAAAGGGAACTCCCTACAAGTCTATTCTTTATGCAACCCAATATCATACTGAGATAAACAGATAGCAATGATATAAAAATATGTATAATGCAATGATATACAAATATGTACATTTTTATGTTATTTTTGTCATTTAGTATTCATATAATTTTAAACATATAATTATACCTTTTATAATTTGTATATAATCATGTACATATAATTTTATTTTATGTGTGCCACAAAGATATTATATTTTAATTTTTTTAGTTTTTGCTTTTTTTAGGGCTGCACCTGTGGCATATGAAGGTTCCCAGGCTAGGGGTCAAATCAGAGCTATAGCTGCCAGCCAAGCCACAGAAATGCAAGATCCGAGCTGCATCTGTGACCTACACCACAGCTCAAGGCATCGCCGGATCCTTAACCCTCTGAGCAAAGCCAGGAATCAATCCCACATCTTTTTGGCTACTTGTTGGGTTTGTAACACACTGAGCCACAATGGGAACTCCCAAAAAGTACCTGTAAATCCTTTTTGAGCATACACAGAATATTTATCATTATATTTTCACCAGGCTACAAAGAAAGAAGTTATTTTAAAAACCCTCAAATACTTGCTAACAGACAAAACATATTCTGTGATCAAAAACATGAAACACTGAAAACAAATGAACTAAAACTTTGAATCAAGAAGCTAAAAGTTGGAGTTCCCTTCGTGGCGCAGTGGTTAACGAATCCGACTAAGAACCATGAGGTTGCGGGTTCAATCCCTGGCCTTGCTCAGTGGGTTAAGGATCCGGCATTGCCGTGAGCTGTGGTGAAGATTGCAGACGCGACTCGGATCCCGCGTTGCTGTGGCTGTGGTGTAGGCTGGCAGCTACAGCTCCTGTTAGACCCCTAGCCTGGGAACCTCCATATGCCGCGGGTGCAGCTCTACATAAAGGCAAAAAAAAAAAAAAAAAAAAAAAAAAAAAAAAAAAAAAAAAAAAAAAAAAAAAAAGAAATAGGCTAACTTAAGGAAAAAAAGAAATTAAAAAAAAAAAGAAGCTAAAAGTTAACAATAGAATAACCCTAAAGTACATAGAAGGAGAAGAGAGAATAAGATAAACGTATAAATTAATAAAATAAAATTTTATAACATTTTTATACTAAATACTGTAGAGAATCAAAAAGTGGGATTTGTACAGCTAATTTTGTGAGGCTGGTAAAACTGTTGTATCAAAAAGAGATGAGGACTGGAATTTCCATTGTGGTGTAGCAGAAATGAATCTGACTAGGAACCATGAGGTTGCTGGTTCGATCTCTGGTCACACTCAGTGAGTTAAGGATCTAGCGTTGTTATAGGCTGTGGTGTTGGTTGCAGACACAGCTCCGATTCTGTGTTGCTCTGGCTGTGGCATAGGCCAGCAGCTATAGCTCCTATTCAACCCCAGACTGAACCAAAAAAAAAAAGAGAGAGATAAGGCAATATAAGAATTTTCTGGCATTTGAATGTATAATATATTAAGTAAGTTAAGCAAATCTAATTTAATAGTGTGTGTGTATGCGCATGTGTTTGTGAAATATATTATCAATCAGTGTGATTTATTATGAGATAAATTACATCCAAATAGAAAAATAACTGATTAATGTATTTTAACAACTTAAATTTGAGAAATATCCAAATTATTAAGTATAAAAATTACTCAATAAAAGTCAAAATTCATTGAAAATTAAAAGTGACAATAACATTTTAGTAAAGCAGGAATAGAGGAAATTTCCTTAAATTGACTATGAGATAACTAGTAAAAGTCAACCATAAACTTTATGTTCTACAGTGAATCTTTAAGTACACCTTAATTAATGTAAGAATTAAGATTAAATGCTCACTATTGTCAATGACAGCCAATATTTTACTGTTTCAAATCCATGAAGTAGGAAAAAGAAAAGACTTTAGAAAATAAAAAGTATCATTTACTTAAATTACCAGTGAAAATATGTAGATAAGATATAGAAAATATAATAGGATTTTCATGATACCTAGTCAACTGACAGAAAAATAAATAGACTTTATTTCAGCAATATTCAAATAGAAAACGTAATAGAATAATATAAAACATTTATGATAATGTAAAAACTACACATCGTATAGGGATACGTGAAATGAAGTTGAAGGATATAAAAACAGATCTGAATAAACTGAAATACAATATTCTTAGGTAAAAAGTACTAACATTAAAATGTCAATTCTTGGATTTTCCATTGTGGTTCAGCGGTAACATACACAACTAGTATCCATGAGGACGTAGGTTTGATCCCTGGCCTCGTTCAGTGGATTAAGGAGCTGCGAGCTGTGGCATGGTTCGCAGATGCTGCTTGCATCTTGTGTTGCTGTGGCTGTGGTGCAGGTCAGCAGCTACAGCTCCAATTCGACCCCTAGCCTGGTAACCTTTATGTGTTGTGGGTGCAGCCCTAAAAAGTAAAAAAAAAGGTTCTTCCAAACTAATTTATTAACCTAATGCAATTCTGATTGAAATCACAAGAGCAAAAGAGAGAGACAGAGGTAGGAAAGATGAGGAGTGGGGTGAAAGAGACGGAGAGAGGAAGAGAGAGAGAGGAACTGGGAGCATCAGAGGAATAAAAGTAGGCAGTAAGATAGGGAAGAATATATGAGGAGAGAAACCCTCCTGATACAATGCTTTATTGTAAGGTGTTAATAGTCATAATTCTGTGGTATTGGTACAGGAATAGAGAAATAACTCAATGTGACAAATTAGATTCTTCCAAAACAAACCTAATTACTTAAAAAGATCTTCGTGTATGATAGAAATGACATTACGAATCAATGAGGCACAAAGAGCAAATTCATTAAATGGTCTGGGACAACAAGCTATCTACACAGAAAAAAAGATTAAATTCAACTTTTCTTATCATAAAAAGAAAATTCCACATGAATCGATTATTTCAACTTGAGAAAAAAACACTTTGAAACTATTAGAGGAAAACAGCAAGATATCTTTCAGTTTTTAGATGTAAAAGATACTAATTTGATCAAGTAAAATTAGCAAAATCCATTGAAAAATTGACCAGTGAAATGACTTCATTGGCTTTTAAAATTATTATGATCAATGATGACATTATAAGGTGAACGATTAGCCAGAGCATGGAAATCTGTATTACAAAATATGTAACAAACAAAATTATTAAGAATATACTAAAAGCCTCTACCAATCATAATCTTGACTGTGCTGATGGTTCTGTGGAAATATACTTCTATTAAAATGTATCAAATTGCATGCTTTAAATATATCCATTTTATTATATGTCAATTAAACTTCAGTTGTGGAAAACTGAAACTCTCATTCACTGCTACTAGAAGTATGAAATCATACATACAATCACGTTACAGAGGAATTTTTGTATATTCATGCATATTCACATTTTCAGCTTTAGTCAATCAATATTGCAAAGTTGAAAATGTGAATATGCATAAATATCCAAAGGCCCAGTAATTTGAATTTCAGTTGCTAGAAATAAGCACTTCTATATGTGCCACATGGTACATATTCAAATATTTTTATTGAAATAATATATGCAATAGCAAAAACTAGAGCCAATCAAAATATTTACAATAGGAGAGTGGAGGAATAAATTATAATTCATTTCTAAATTGAGAGATTTAATACCAAGCAGGAGTTAAGCTTAATTAGAGATATCATGAATAAAAATGTTGAGTGAACAATTTTTAGAATTAAATATAGAGAGTAAAATAATTTAATTAAAGACAAAAGACACAAAACTATACTATATGTTCTATAAAGATGCACTCATAGGTGATAAAAATACAGTATTCGCTGGAAGGCTATAAAATGTCTTGAGTTTATCACAGTGATTACTTCTTGGAAAGATAGGGAGAGGTAATTAGTACTGAGGTGGAGGACAAAAGAGATTTTGAGTTTACCTATAATGATCTTTTACTTTAATTAAAAAATATATGTATGCATGTCTGTGTGTACATGAAGCAGTGATGTTTATACATCCATGCATTTTCGTATTATTTTAAGTATTTTGAAATAAAGCAGGAACATTCTGTACTGTCTAAGCTACAAATGTGCTAATAAATGGGAAACTTGTCCCAAGACTGCAAAGCAGTAAATTCAGGTAATGCAACTTTCATTTAAATGAAGTTTTAGGCAATATCATATACCCATTTCCTGTGAATTATGGATTGATAAATGAATGAACTTTTAAAAGCTTTCAATCTTGGCACTATCCAGTAATTGGTAATTATTAAGTGAATAACAAGACAGTGACCAACTTACTTACAAGTGCCCAGAAAATATGGCAATAACAAAGTGAGGGGACCAGATGGAGGTGGGAGTGGAAATGCAGAGATATTATGCCTTTCCAATGTTCCACACCAGGCTTAGCTTGCTGTCGACACTCAGTAAATGTTAAACAACAACAATAATAATGGATACCATCTGCATGCCAAATTTAGACTGGTAGAAACATACAGGATTGACAGCCTCAAAGGCCAGACTTCCCTAACTGATTATTCCCAACATGTACTGCAGTTTTCTTAGCTCAGTTAATAGGATAAATATTCTTTAAGTAATTCAGGCAAAAAGCCACCATTATCTTGACTCTCCCTGCATCATCATCCCTCACAAACCCTTTCAGAATCTTTCTTCAATCTCTTTCTCTTCTAAACCAGGCACAACATTGCTATTGTTTCCACAAAAAATGCAAGCTTAGGAAGTTCCTGTTGTGACTCAGAAAGTTAGGAACCCTACTAGTATCCGTGAGAATATGGATTCCATCCCTGGCCTGGCTCAGTGGATTAAGGACCTGGCATTGCTACAAGCTGTGACGTAGGTCACAGATGTGGCTCGGATCTGGCGTGGCTGTGGCTGTGGTGTAGGCCAGTAGCTACAGCTCTGATTCAACCCCTAGCCTGGGAACTTCCATAAGCCTTTGCCTTAAAAAGAAAAAAAAAAATGCAAGCCTATATTAGTTACTTGCTCAGAAAACCTATGATCATATTGTTTCCTAAGAGGAAAAAAATCATAGTATTTCAACTTGGTATAGAAGACTCTTTAACCTATTGCCTCAACTCATATTTCCAGCTTATTATCATGCTATACCACTTGAAAACCTTCTCTTGTATCCTATTTTCTTCACATATGAGTGTAATGGACATTAAAACAAACAAACAAAAAGTCATGCATTTCTAAGTACTCATATTCTTTTCTCATATGGAATGATCTTCTCCTTATCTTTACTTGTCTGATTTCTTCAGAGGCCAACTTAGAGTCATCTCCTGTGTGAGAACATCATGGATCCTCCCAGGAGCATCTGATTTTTCTCATTCATTTTTCTTTTAATACATTGTTTGTGTTTTTTTCACACCATATTGTGGTCTGCTTCATCTGAATTATTATAGCTAAAATGTATTTAACCCTTATAATGCATCATATAGTCTAAGTTCCTCTTATTATCATATTAATAGTATTATATATTAACATAGAATCTTTACAACAGTCCTAGAAGAGTGCTGTTAGGTATTTTACAGATGAGAGAACTAAGGTATAGATAAAGCAATTTGACCAGAGGTAAGTGACGGAGCTGGGATTTGAACCTAGACTGCCCGCACTGAACAACTAGACTAGTGGTGAGCTACCTGACTTGCTACTAGATTAAGAGCTTCTTAAGAGAAAGTGACTCCCTTGTCACTGCTTCCCAAGTTCTACCTTGATCCTCTCCATTCTGCATAAATATCAGATGCAGAGTTTCTTATAGCTGGCAAACAAAGTGTTCTGTGGAAAGGAAAGAGGAAAAAAAAGATTCAACTGGTATCGTTTAAAGACATTATTACTGGGAGTTCCCATTGTGGCTCAGCAGCTTATAAACCCAACTAGTATCCATAGGATGCGGGTTTGATCCCTGGCCTGGTTCAACGGGTTAAAGATCTGGCGTTGTCTTGAACTGTGGTGTAGGTCACAGATGCAGCTTGGATCCCATGTTGCTGTGGCTGTGGTGCTGGCAGCTGCAGCTCTTATTTGACCCCTAGCCTGGAAACTTCCATGTGCTGCATGTACAGCCCTAAAAAGCAAAATAAAAATAAAGACATTATTATTATTAAACTAATATTATCTCAACCAAAAAAATGAAAACACCTGTCATTTATTCCACTTTTACCCTCAGGAATGGAGATTAAGTAGGCATTAGAGTTATTCATTTCTAGGCTACCTTCCCCACTAGGAGTGATTAATAGCATGTTGTGTTTTATGGACTCTAACTGAAATTGGAGCTGCTCTGAGGACATTCTTGACGTGCACAGGCAGTGTTCTGGAAGACTTAAGCCCTTGAGAAAACTGGGTCAAATTATCCATGAGGAACCTCTGGGGACTGGACAAAGGAGTGTTATAGACCCAAGGTTTGTGTTTCCCCTAAAATTCATCTGTTGTAGTCTTAACCCCCCAACGTGATGTTATTAGGAGGTGGTGCCTTTGGGATGTAAATGGTTATTAAGGTGGAGACCTCATGAATGGGACTAGTGCTCTTATAAGAAGAGATGAAAGAGTTTGCTCCCTCTTTCTGTTTTCTACTATATAAGGATACAGCCATCTGCAGACAAGGAAGTAGGCTTTTGCCAGACACTGGATCTGCCAGCACCTTGATCTTGGACTTCCCAGCCTCCAGAACTAGGAGAGAGAAATGTTTAAGCTACCAAATTGATGGTAATTTGTTACAGCAAGTAGAGCCTAAAAACAGAGTGTAGTTCCCGTTGTAACTCAGTGGAAACAAATCTGACTAGCATCCATGAGGACACAGCTTTGATTCCTGGCCTTGCTCAGCAGGTTAAGGATCTGCCATTGCCGTGAGCTGTGGTGTAGGTCACAGATGCAGCTCAGATCCCACATTGCTGTGACTGTGGTATAGGCTTGCAGCTACAGCTCTGATTCGACCCCCAGCCTGGGAACCTCCATATGCCACAGGTACAGCCCTAAAAAGACAAAAAAATAAAAATAAAAAATAATAAAACAGAGAGTAACCCTGGAAACTGGCTAAGTGTGATCTCCCAAACTGGATAGAGACTAACCATGAAGATTCCTTTAGAAGCTTTGCTTAAAGGGCTTCACCTCTAGGGGAAAGGTGAGGATCCCTGTGTTCCAAGAAGGCTTCAACCATGTAAGTCATAGTTCACAACACAATGTCTGAGAAACCAAAGGAAACAATGACACCAATAGAAATAACAAGACTCTTAAGACTTCATGGAATTCCCGTCGTGGCTCAGTGGTTAATGAATCCGACTAGGAACCATGAGGTTGCGGGTTCGATCCTGGCCTTGCTCAGTGGGTTAAGGATCCGGCGTTGCCGTGAGCTGTGGTGTAGGTTGCAGACGCGGCTCGGATCCCGCGTTGCTGTGGCTGTGGCGAAGGCCGGCGGCTACAGCTCCTGTTAGACCCCTAGCCTGGGAGCCTCCATATGCCGTGGGTGCGGCTCCACATAAAGGCAAAAAGACAAAAAAAAAAAAAAAGACTTCTTATGACTTCTCCGTATAGACCTATTTGTTAGGACCATGTAAGTCCCAGAGAGGGAAAGGAGTCCTTTAAACATTGTTAACTTCTTGATAATCCTACAGAGTTGGGAATATATAGGAAATTTAGTTTAATGATTTAATTTATAAAAATAAGGAAACGTTGTGGAATAATTAATACCTATTAGATTTCAGGAATGAATTGATCAATCAAACCACAGATTGTAAGCCACTTTGTAAGATAAGCGTTTAGAAGAGAATAGTCATTTTTCGTCATGTTTGTTTTTGATAGATCCCAAAATACACTGGTAGTGAAATAACGGTGACAATGTGGTTAATTACATCTGAACTCTGCTAAAATTAAATAACTATGAAATCATAAGAAAATAAATAGAGCATAATTTTTCTTTCTTAAAAGAATCACTCAAAAATAGTAGCATTTACAACTGATTTTATAATATCCCTACTTGACTAAACCCTAATCATGTCAGTTCCTCTTACAGCAATAGCTATAGCCAGAGAAGTAAAAAGCTATATATGAAAAGATGTATATCACAGTTTTACTTATAAACTAAAAAAAAAAATGAGGTTGTATAATTTATTCAAATAGAGACACTAGAGAGAAAAGTTGCACTAAAAACTAACATTCATTTATTGATCCTAACAGTCATAAATTAGAACTATCTCTTGAAAACTGGAAACCATGATTATGATAACAATGATTTAGTTAGGAAAGTTAAAGTCCACTCATTAAAAAGAATGATTAGGGAGACAATGCTTAAAATTCAATTCAACTCAATAGATGCATATTACACAATGGGTATATAGCAGTGAATATGTTCTCTCTCCTTAGGGAAGTGAAATTTTATTGGCTTATGAAACTAAATCTATAGTGTGATTTCACCATGTAAATATTGCTAGCATACATACAAATAATTTTTTTTGCATTTTTTTTTTTTTAGGGCCACACCTGTGGCATATGGGGGTTCCCAGGCTAGGGGTCTAATCAGAGCTCCAGCCACCAGCCTACATCAGGGCCACAGCAATGCCATATCCAAGCTGCATTTGCGACCTACACCATAGCTCACGGCAACGCCGGATCCTTAACCCACTGAGCGAGGCAGGGATCGAACCCACAACCTCATGGTTCCTAGTCAGATTTGTTTCTGCTGAGCCAGGGACAGGAACTCCTAATAAATTTTTTAAAAATAAGAATTTGTGCTTGACTTTTAAGGTAGTGAATGAAATATTGGGTGATTTTTTTCAACATTTTATTTGAGTAATTTCTACAATGCATTTAGACAATGCATTTAGAGATGATAAATGATGAGCAACTTAAATATTCAACCCATTAGCATTAAAAATTATAGTTAACTGGTAAATATATTATTTATTGAGCTCTATTGGGTGATAGGTATTGTGATAAATGCTTCCCTTAGAAGTCTTTCTATAATTTTTACCACAGCTACATAGGATGAACTTGCGGTTTAGAGGAATTATGTAATTTGCCAAGGAGGTCAAACACATGATAAGCTGCTAAATCCAGCATCAAATACCTCATTCTAAAGCGGTGCTCTTATTCACTATTGCTCACCCATGGGAGAATGCCCTGTCCTATGGATGTTCCACATGTCGCCTAATTTCCTGTTGGTTTCATGCTAACATTAAATACTCAAAATAACAACCTTAAGTCTGGATGCCACCAAATGCAAGGTATTCCAGGAGATTGCTGGCCCGGTATCAGAGCTCCCAGATGGAAACCCATACAAGCCTGTATTTCGATCCCAGATAGAAATTGCAAGTGAACAAAATGAAATTGTGTGGTTCAAATATGCAGGATTGATTCAACTCAAGTTCTTTTAAATGTTTAAAAGTTAAAATCATGGGATGGATAATTGTTTAATTAGAATTTTCTCCATGTTATCTTTTGATTATAAAGTGTAGCCCTCTGAATCGTAGTGATGAACCGGAAAAATAATGCCTTTTGCAATACAATATTTTCCTTTTAATAAAGAACGTTCATGCTTTTTCCCTTAGGTCTTTGTGTTTTCCTCATGTTTTTTAATCCTTCTTTCATCAAACCGTATTTGGTACATCAGGGACTCATCATCTGATAAGGAGGCTAAAGATTTCTTCCCTCTCAGTAACATGATAAACCCAGATGCCTCTGGAAATAAGATTATTTACAAGTTAAACATTAACTGTAAAGTTTAGGTTCTCCCTTACCCTGCCCCGTTGCTCAAACACAAACATTTCTAGGATGTGGCATTAATGTCAACAGTAAGAAAATGCCACCTCTTCCACAAATGTAAAGGACATTTTTATAGTAAAAATATTCTATAAGTCATCTAACTGTGTAACCTTGGACAATTTATGTAATCTCTCTGACTTTCAATATCAGTGACTAAGGAAACTAAACGTAAAGATGGCTTAGTGAATAGAGGTCAGCTTATAAATTAATTTGTCTATTATGGCAATATCTCAGATTTTATTGTGCAGGAGAAATGTAATTTCTGTGGGAGGCTTTGCTTTTCTCCTATAAACCCTGACATTGATGGCTATGAGTATGTGATATGTTGTGTGTCTGTGTGTGTGATGTGTTTTGTCTCCGATGACTATGTGAAAGTCTTTGCTTTTCTACCATGAGTTTTCTGGGTCCTCATCTATGATCTATGTTTTCTTTGGTGACTTCCCAATTTTTTGATACTAATTACTGTCCTTGGATTCAAAAAAGTCTAGTTTTGCAGCATAAATTTTATCAAATGAAAAATGGAACTCTGTTGAACAGAAGTTTGAATATATAATCCAAAATGAATTTAAAATTCCCTCCCTCCATCTCATGTGGCTCCATCCTAAAATGTGGGATGTCCTCTAGTTTCAATGCAGTTCCATGAAATTATTTCGTGTTCATGCTATAAATCATGTGTGAATGAGTACTGAGTGTGGGAAATCAAAATTACCAAGTAGAAAATGAGTTTTACTATTCACATTTTAAGAGAATTCACCAAAGGGTATCTTTAAAAGAAATTTCTCAAAATATGTAAAAGTTCTTAAAATATTTTTAAGCAATCTTTCGTCCCCTGCACTCCATACTTTCACAGAAATGATAAGAAGTATCTTGTAATAAAAAGACATGTTATGCTGGAAGGTTAAATATTAAAATATTTGGGGGAAGGAACTTAGACTGAGAAAAATAAATCATGGAAAAGCTAAATTAACAATCATTATTGTAACTGAGCATTAAAAATAGCTCACAAAATTTTTATGGGGAAGCTATAGAAACTTTTGTGTCGTCTTCCATTGAAGTTGTAGCATCTTTTTTCTACTCTTTAGGGAAAATTAATAACTTTACTGGATTTTAATTGTTGAAGAATAACTGTATCCATGTCTCTGAGGAGGAAATTAGGCCAAGGAGGAAATTAAGCCCAAATTCTACCAAAAGGGAAGAAAGGGAACAGATAATTTCGGGGTCAATGAGAGATACAGCCAGGCTGGAAGGAGAGTTAGTTTCTCTACTGCAGAGTTATGGAAATGTGAGAGAACTCATGGATGACGGCAGCTTGCACTCCACGCCACATAGAGAGCTGGCTGGAATACCTGTGAGAGGGTCAGGCTTGCAGGATGGCTTTTTAGTACCATTCCTTGTGAGTACCAGTAATAGTGCTGCTGGTCTAAGTCTCTGAGCAAAAAAAAAAAGGGAAAAAGTTAGCATTCAAATGTGGAACCTTATAGCGGAGGGAGCAGAGCTAACCATGTGACCACAATAGCAAAAAGACCATGCATTTTCCCATCATCCTGACACCAGTAAACCTGATGATCACCATCATGAGTAACGCTGGCTATTCTGCTAGCTTGGGTGATACGGTCTCAGAGCTAGTGTTAAGTTAGTCCGGGGCGGGCGGAATGTAAACACAGTGTTGCTCACACATAGGTTTTATAGAATAAATTTACACATGCTGCATATAAAATGAGCTCTATCATCATAATATTTTCCTGCTGAAAAAACCGTGTGTCATCTATGTAAATCTCTGCCACCTGCAGATCTGTTTAAGTATTTTTCAGAAACAAGTTTCTTTGAAAGATTTACAAAGTAGAAGCTTTAAACAGAAATCTTGTTTCCGAAGATGAGGTAGTTTCAGTTTTGAATAGTCAGCAAAACGTATGTATTGTCTCTTAGGGGAAAGCTTGAGGGGAATATGGACATTAAATGGACATATTTAAATATGGACATTTAAATTCAACAGCTTTTTCAGATGGGTGTATGGATGTCCTTGCTGCATGGCAAAG
The DNA here is from genome assembly GCA_004024745.2 of Catagonus wagneri. Classification (NCBI taxonomy): domain Eukaryota; kingdom Metazoa; phylum Chordata; class Mammalia; order Artiodactyla; family Tayassuidae; genus Catagonus; species Catagonus wagneri. The sequence goes on along the minus strand of PVHT021183693.1, from coordinate 46,058,526 downwards.
CATTTGCAGAACTGCCCACCCACTCAGCTACTGGGATTAAATCCCATCATGCTTTCAGTTGAACAAATTCTCGGACTACTTTTCTCAAAGCTTTATGCAGATGTCAAGGCATTTTGGCGCTTGACATCTAAATGGGAAAAAAGTGAATTCCAGAAATCTGTCAGCTAGTACTTTTGTATAATTCATTATGCATATTAATTATCTCTTTTTAGCAGCAAAAGTGGTAGTAAAAAGATTAATGATCTTTTTTTTTTTGACAAACCAAATATCTCCTGGATTTTTTTCAGTAGCGAAGAGATTTTGAAGTTAAGACAACATCCTGGATTATCTAGATGGGCGTGATGTAGTCATCAGGGAACTATAACTACTCAACGTGTATCTCACTTCATGTTATTTCGGCCGTCTGTTTACTTCAGTATTTGTTGTGCCAACTTTTCGCATGCAAAAGTATTTCAAGTATAAGTCACTTTACCTCAGCTGAATGAATAACTCTGCTATTTTCTTGAGTTTTTCTTCCACGACCTAGTGGTACAATTACCACAGAATCATCAGCCATTCTGACATGGAAGAAAATCTCAAATTTCGAGAGAGTTAAACCCTACATGGCAGTTTTTAACCAATGAGGGCTGAACACCAGTGGATAAGTAACTTCCTTCTTTTGAAATTCAGAGGAAATAAAAGTGTACCAGATCTCAAGAAGGTAAATGTCTAGTTTCGCACTGTGGCGATTGTAAACGATAATTTAGTCTTAGGTTGGACTTCTTTCTCCCCTTTTATACACTTCCCACACCCACGCCTACTCCTTGAGATCACTTTCAAATATAACCTCTCTGCCTAGAGGCCCATAGTCCATGCCTGCTTTGGGGGAGAAACCAGTTTGAGTTGTTTGGGTAACAGAAAAGGCACTGGAAAGGGTACCGTCAAATTAGGATTCTAAACTAGAAGACTGACTAGTCAGCAGTAAGGATTATGTGGCTGGTGGCCAACAGGGTTGTGATAAACCCTAAGTGCCTTATATTCACTGAAGATCTTATGAATGATAGATTAAAATAACATGTATACAGAAGATAAAACTTTAGCTTGTGAGGCAGTTTTAAAAGGTTGATGTTTAAATATTACATAGGTGCAACCTTAATTCTAAAGATTGTTATTTGGCTAGCTTTTATTTACAGCTTCGAAAGCTTTAAGAAGTAAAGTAATAGACTTAAGTAGTTATACTTTGAAAGTAAAATAAGCCTCCAAGGCGCCATTTATAAGGACCCTGCAGCTACAAAGCAGAGGCCCAACTTTTAATTATAAAGATAGCACAGTTACAACTAATTCTATAACCTTGATGGGTCTCTTATGTCAAAGACAAGGTGCTAATAGAAAAAGAATGAGACTCGAGGCCTGCAGTGGGAACATTTGATTGAATGAATTTCAGACTACTCGCCTCTGGATTCATTCTCTTGAGGACTCTGACCCAGAAGAGGCAGCTTCCTTTCCCTTATAACAACAAAAAAAAGATGTCTCTTATTCTCCGGAGTTTCTGCAAAGACATGTGAGTCTTTTGCTTTGGAAGATCATATTAGTTTCCACCAAAAATGTCCATTTCCTAATATCATATTATAATATAATAATTTATTATTATACCTCCACAATAATGAATACAGTCAGCTTGAACAGGAAACTAAAGCCCTTATTTCCGGAGGAGGTAGATAAGGGGGAGGGGAGAGAAGGAGGTATTGGGGGGAATCATCAAGAAACTGGAATAAAATGCTAAAAATAGATGATTTGGGGTTAAATTTATATGGATGTTCTTTGTTGTATTTATGTTTTTGTAACTTTTTGTACACTTGAAATTATTGCCAAATAAACATTTTTAAAGTATACATGTTCCATATTGCACTTTAAAGAAATGAGAAAAAATTTAAGCTTTTCCTTGAGACTCCTAAATGCTATGTCTCAACTAAGGAGAGCAAAAGTTAGGAAATAGTCTTTGATGTTAAAATTTTGAAGGGGGCTAAAATCTTTTTTAAGTTCCCACTCAACATCTCCAAACACATTTCAGGAATAAGTCTTACATGATTAGTTGGATGAGTAGCTTTTTATATCTAATAAAACCACTTTCCTTAGACATGCCAGAGCAGAAGATTGTGAAACTGGTATGAGCTGATTGAGAAGTAACCTGAGGCCTTACTTGCATTCCAAACAGGCAAAATCAAAAAGTAAGTCCAAGGAGCAAGGTGTTCCTTAAGTATTTGACTTCTTTGACCCTAAGAAATTCCTGAATTTTAAGGGGCAAACTAATATCCCCGAAACTGAATTTTCTAAGACCTTAAAATTTAACATGCAATGCAGATGTCTAGAATGAATCACCCTCCTAGCTTTAGCTAAAAATTATTAGAAAAGTGTTTTTCATTTTTTTGAGTTCATGATATATGGCAGGGAAAGTAATTTTAAAAATCTGTCTGAGATTGTTTTATTGTTCCACTTGAAATATTTTCCCCAATTTCCATAATTTAATGTCCAAATTACAAATGGTAGAATGCTTCAACTAATATATAATGTCATCCTTTTGGAACTATTTAGGATGAATGGTTCTTTATTTCTCTAATTTGACCATTGCTTGTCTGCCTCTTCACTGCAAAATTGACATTCTGCTTATATTGTGACACAAATGAGACATTTTAAACTTCTTTTTCTGGGATAAGTCTCATCAGACTTGGCATGCAGAGATGAAAACATGTCTCCCATTGCAGAGATTATAATTCTTAGGGAAAGTCTTAACAGTCCTTTCTCTTTCCTCTCATTTTCCAGAAATAGCAGTTTAGAGCTTAAATGCTTAGTTGGTTCAGGCCCTCACATTAGGTGAGCTATAACAACAAATTAAGACTTCTAAATTATTTTAAAAATATCAGGTGATTCTCTGCCCTGGAAGAGGCAAACTATATATGTCCTATAGGTTATATGTTTAATACTTAAATTCTATTTTAACCCACAAATTTACCTGGAAATAAATTGTGGCCTACACAGGGGAGGTACCTTGTTGAAAGATGAGTTGGAATTAGCATCCAGATATCCTGTCTCAGTCTAACGTTACAGGCATCACACCTAGAAAACTGTTTTTGATAGCTCTGGATTTAGTCTGCTGGTGACTTCAGCCTAAATGAAGGAAGCTTGCTTCCTTGTGTTGATAATGATACTTGAATTATTGTGTCTATACTAGTTTTAATGGGAAACAGGACTGTTCCCGTGTGAAATTTAACTGGGTCTGCAGAGTTCAAATTGGTTTTAACTCTTTGGTTGTTGATGCATGACTTTAGCTTGTCTCCAACATAAATTGTTTCTGTTTTTAAAAATAGATTTTTAGTATTTCAAGATAAAATATAGACTAGGAAATAATAAAAATATCAATAAGGCTAAGTGTTGGTTTTTTGAAAAGATAAAGCTTATTGACAACCTTTTAGCTAGCCTAACCAAAACTATAGAAAAGACTGAAATAAATGAGACTGTGAATGAAAGAGGAGACATTGCAACTGATACCACATAAATTCAAAAAATCATATTAATATCAACAATTATACACCAAAAATTTGAATAACCTAGAAACATACAATCTACCAAGACTGAATCATAAAAAAACAATCTGAACAGAATAATATCAGAATAATGCTTCAATATGACATTGAAGCATTAATTGCAAACCTCCCACCTGTTAATTATAAACAACCTACCTGTGAATTCTAAACATTTTTTAAAAAGAATAATACCAGTCTTTCTCAAACTCTTCCAAAAATATGAAGAGGAAGGAACATTTTAGGATTGCAAGCTCATGTTGAGAAATTCCCATGGAAAAATTTGAGGCCTACATTGATGTATTCTTCCAAAGAGAATTTGTGTTTTCTTTTGCCAGATGACTGGGTATACTATCAATTTAGACTCTTTTTAAATAAAATTCTGAGCTTAAGTTTTATTGGGTCTTATAGGAGGGTAACCCTGAGTTACATAACCATATGAGAATCACCTTATGTTTGTTGGGCAATTATGGAATCTGAACAGATATTGGATCTAAATATGGGCTCTAAAATGCATAGTATGCCCGTTTTTAGGATGAAGACTTAGGAAGCCAGGTGATAAATGGAATCGTGGTCCAAATACATCTTACTATATGTGCAACAGGTCCTTGAACACATCCTCAGGTCATTTCCCTGATCCCCAGTGCATGTTTGAAATGGATATATTTAGAAGCTGGTGTAACCCTCATATTGTTTATCTAGACTGTGGAATAAATGGAATTATGATAAGAAATGCCAAGTGAAAACTCTCGAAAATATCCCCCCACACTGCCAGGGTAGTAAGTCAGGTACATGACCACATTCCAGAAGGAATTGCAGAGATAAGTGTAATCATCAAAGATATGATGAGTTGTTGACACCCCCCCCATTCAATTCAGCAGTACAATGCCTAAAAACTCAGATGGATAATGACAGATAACAGAGAAAGATAGTCAGTCTCACTAAACGTCAGGATCCATTGCATCTATACCAGCCATGACTTTTTATTTGAATAGGTCAAGACAGTCTCTGACACTTGGTCCTGAGCTGTTGAGCTGGAGAATGTATTTTTTATCAATCCACATCAATAAAGGAAAAAAGAGTTTGTTCTGCATGAGAGAAATAGAAATGCATATTTCTTGTTTTAGCACTGAGCTATTTTAGTTCTCTTAATCTTCACACAATAGCTGGTAGATACTTTGATTCTCTTAAAATTCTACATAATATTATACTAGTCTACTACACTGCTCACCGTGCTAATTGGCCTTGGTAAGGAGGAAATTTTAGGCACTTTTGTAATTTTTTCTATGACTTCAAAAATTATACAATATTGTGGCTTCAGAAAACTAATTGCCTTTCTATGTATCTATTTTTTTAATCTATCCATATGTAATTTTAGTGTATCTTGAGAAGTTAACTTTTTAAGTTTCTAAACATTTATTCTAGACCTACTGTTCAATAAGCCCCAAGCTCCTTAGTGATTTGCAACTGTCTTTGAAACATGTTACATTCATTGGCAGTCTAGTCTATTGCCTGTTTTCTATTTTGCACATCTGTTTTATCCAGTAGAATATTTTTTTAAATTTATGGAAACATTTTAAAATTTATTTCCATGTTTACTTTTTTTTTTTTTTTTTTTGCCTTTTGTCATTTTATGGCCGCGGGTTTATGGCCGCACCCGCGGCATGTGGAGGTTCCCAGGCTAGGGGTCTAATCGGAGCTGTGGCCACTGGCCTGCACCGCAGCCACAGCAACGCAGGATCCGAGCCACGTCTGCAACCTACACCACAGCTCACGGCAATGCCGGATCGTTAACCCACTGAGCAAGGGCAGGGATCGAACCCGCAACCTCATGGTTCCTAGTCGGATTCGTTAACCACTGCGCCACAACGGGAACTCCCATGTTTACTTTTTAAATACTCTTTGATATTCTTATCTGTTTTGTTTCCAGGTAATGTCTATTGTCTCATTATAGAGTTCCAAGAAAAAAATGTGATAGTTTAGTAGTGAAATTAAGTTAATTCTACTAATTAATTTGGGAAAATTGAAATTTTTATAATTATTAGACTTCTTATCCATAATAAAATTTGGAGTTCCCATCGTGGCACAGTGGAAATTAATCTGATTAGGAACCACGAGGTTGTGGGTTCAATCTCTGGCCTTACTCAATGGGTTAAGGATCCGGCCTTGCTGTGAGCTGTGCTGTAGGTTGCAGACGCAGCTTGGATCCTGCGTTGCTGTGGCGTAGGCCGGCAGATACAGCTCTGATTAGAACTCTAGCCTGGGAACCTCCATATGCCATGGGTGCAGCCCTAGAAAATGCAAAAAAAAAAAAAAGGACAAAAAAAATAAGGAACCATAATAAAAATTTCTGCAAGTGTTTTATACATTCAGTAAGTTGTTACCGCTTTATATAAAAAATGCATTTTTTCATTGTGTTAATCACTGAGAGGGAATTTTGTATTATTCCCTTTGTTAATGCTATCTACAATGATTAATAAAACATTTTCTTAAGAAACATCAATTAATAAGCAAACCAGGAAATAAACCCTGTAAAAATGTGTATTACTTTCTGTGTAAATCTGAACCTTATAAACATCCATATACTTTATTTTATGAAGAAGGAGAGAAATAATAACAGCAAAGAGCCCTTGGCATCACATGGAGAAACAGTTGAAAAGTAAAGGTATTCAGCCTACATGGATGAGAAATTATGTTTCCTCCATTGAAAAGTTTTCCGTGTGGACAGAATAGATATGTTTGTGGTCAGAAGAAATATGATCGTACCATGTATAGAAATCTCAAGGTAACAGATTTTGACAAAGTATTTTAATGAATTCAGTTATAGATAGCATAGGCTACCCTAGAAAGTAATGAGTTAGTTTCCTGCCCTTGCAGAAGCTGGTACCATTTGGAGGGGTATGTGTAAAACAGATAAGATATTAAACAGTGTTATTTAGAATTTCTTTCAGTGGTAGTTCTTTGATACTATGGGACTTATGGTATAGTTTATTCTTCATTCTCATGTTCTAATCTCACACACAGAATTTATGATTTAAAAAACACAGTAGATCATCATTCCCATGACTGCACTTCGTCAGTTCTTAGTTCAATAGGCATTTTTCAAGCAGATGTCAAGTTGCGCCTGTAATATTGGATATCATTTAAGGACACAACCTTTATTTAAATTCCTTCAGGGTTCATTTTAAAGTTAATAGTTTCAGCTGATGTGTTGGATCTGATTCACATTGTTAAGTGCTTTAATACAAGTTGGAAAAGCCAACTTTACATTCTTTTGCCTGTGAGCAGAATAAATCCCCTAAGACAAAAACCAAGAGAGATGATTTACCTAACTCAGCTTTTGTGCCTTTATTTGTTAAGGAAGTCAAAAGTGTCATGAGATTGATTAAATCAAATAAATAGGTTGGGGTTGACACTATGGGTAACTTGTACAGTTCTTTTTGTTTAGTCCCCCTTCTAAGTATTGCCAAGCCTATTGCCATGCAGACAAACATAACCATTGCTGGTAAATTATCACTTTTTGGAAACTGAGCTAACACTAGTTCCTCATTAAAAAAAGAAAAGGAAAAGACTGTTAAGTCTAATGTAAATACCAACAGCCCACTCCTGTTTGTGTTTCGGTTGGGTGGTTTAAATGGTTTGTGAATTTTGTTTTCCTTACATATAAGATCAGCTGAATTTTTTGGCTTCCAACTCAGAACTGATAACTTCTAGTCCTCTGAAGACAAACAGGAAAAATTTAAATATCTTGGAAGAGATTTTAAGAAAATATTTATTTCTATTATTACTATTAACTCACATGTTTTCAAGCATTTCTGAGTGGCACAGTGAGTAAAACAAAGCACAAATCAGCTTTGTTCAGTGAGATTCAGGCCTCTGTTGAATCCTCCTATACTCCAGGACCTCTGATATCTTCTTGGGAAAGAGAATGAACTCAGTTTCTGGCATAGAGTTGCTTATGAAGTAATGAGTTAGGAAAAAAAGCATAATTTATTATCACCAAAAATAAAACCTAAGTGGTTCAAGAAAGGGATTAAAAGCCATACGGTTTCCTGCACAAGAATGAGCACCTTCCACTGAGAAAGGTTTTGTGAGCTCAGTGATGAACAGAGTTTGAATAAGGAAAACAAACAAGAAGAAGAATTGAGGACACATAATAGGTAAGAAATCTGCTCTCTGAGTGAATCAAATAATTCTCTAATGAATTTTAAAAGGCATATGCTTTAGTCTACTGCAAGGTGATTTTGCCCATTACGGCGATTATTTTTATAGCTAAATTAGGTCATCCAGAAAGGCTTGATTTTTCAGGGACACTGGAAGCTTATATCACTATAAAATCTCCGGGGAAGCTTGACCTGCTGCTGCATATAACCGAGACATTTCTGCTTCCTTCAGGGAGTAAATCAGTTGATTTTCAACTATTTTATTCATCTATAATTTAAGTGTTCTCTTTCTAAATGGTATTTTGACCCAGAACATCTCTGAAATGTCTGAGACATTTAGCAGTTCCTCAAGGAGCTGTTACACCTGTGAGTCATGATAAATTCAGAAGGTAGAACAGGTTAATGACTTTTGAAAAATAAAAAATGTTTTGATGTGGTAGGATTCACTTCCAGGAAATCACTTAGCATAAAACTAAAGGTCAGGAGGACGGAAAGTAGCAACATGGTTACCGAACACCATTTCCTTTAGTGTTAAATAAGGAAAAATGTGAGTACTTATCAGAAGAGATGCTTTTATAAATTGACATCAGAAACGCAGCATGATATTGTTGAAAGAGGACTGGCACAGGAGTTGGGAGACTCGGAATCAGTTTCAACACAGATACAAATTACTTGTGTAACTTCTCCTCCTGGGGCCCCAACTTCCTCTTGTACCTGTCCGATGAAAGATTTGAAAAAGATCAACTTTATAGGTCATTTTTAGTTCTAAGAGTATTACCTTACCTTATCAGGTGTTTGACCTTTTCATACTTTTTAGAGTGAGAATAAAGATGAACGCCTGGTTTGAGTTTCTAGGCTTGAAAAGTTTGGAAGTTACTCTAGCTGTAGATTGTGCAAAGCCACATCACAACTAGAACTACATCAGAAATGAAGCTGAGAAGATTAGGAACAGATCACTTGGTCATAAACTAGTGCCTAAGAATCTGATGTTAAAAGAAACAGAATATATACAAAAGTGACATAGTTTGAGGTTTTGCATTTCACTTGAGGCTCCATTTGAAAGTCTTAAAATAGAAACTGTTTGCAAAATCATAGGCCTAGCAGTAACTACTAGGAGATTAATTGAACAAAAGACTATAAAATGTAAAAAAAATGGAGTGATTAATTGTTCTGATTCTAATAAACAAATAGGTTGATTGTTTTAAGTGGAAGCCTAGAAAACTAATTTGGAAACTCAAGATATCAGGGTTGGATAAGGCTTTTTAAAATATCTGGCTGACATACTCATTTTAGAGATGGTGAAACTGAGGCCCAGAGAGATTTTTCTATGTGAAAGAGAGCACACAGTAAAGTAGAATACAGAAACGCGTGAATATATATATAAAAAGCGTGATATATATATATATACATCAAACCAAGTATGACCCTGTGGGGACTACCCAGGAACAGCCATCCTCAGTGTCCCCAGCCTCTTATTTGTAGAAAAGCTTTAGCTTTCTAGGTCTTCCCCAGGTTCCAAAGAGCAGATTTAATCAGAGAAGTGAGAAAACTCTGAAGACAAAGGAAAAATTCAATCAGGACAAAATAACAGTTTAACCATAAAACAAAGTCCAGGACCTTTTAGTTCCTCCTCAAAAGCTGTAGATAATATGTTCTGAGCCAGATCTTTGAGCTGTTTTGCAGAAACTGAAACCCGGCCTCACCAGGCGGCAGAAGTTAATTGCATTCTGACTACCAGCAGGTACACTGCAGACCCCACACTGGTTGGAACCAGAAGACTGATGATAACTCCTGAAACATCCCGCTGTTAGCTCACCACTACCCAATTAGAAAGATGCCCACTAACCGATTGATCACCCACCTTTCAACACTCTTGCTCACCATGCCTATAAAAACCTTTCCCTGAAAGCCTTTGGGAAGTCGGGTTTTTTTAAGCATAGGCTGCCCAGTCTCCTTGCTTGGCCCCATGCTAGATGCCTTGCAATAAACGCTATACTTTTCTTCACCACAAGCCAGTGTCAGTAGATTGGCTTTACTGCTAGAGGACAAGCAGACCCAAGTTTGCTCTATATAGGGGGAAGGGGAGTGAGATATGTAGTTCTGACAAGCTTGAAAAGTCTAGAAAAACATTTAACTGCAGAAAAAAATCCGAGTAGCTCTCCGATTTGAATATTATTGAACGGAAATATTTGTCTTCCTGGTTTCAAATTGAAAAAATGTAAATTTATTGTAAACTACAAAGTGTTAAGTAAATTTCAGGGATGTTGTTAATATATTAGCTCTTCTAAAGTTACCTTTGTTTTAGAAGGAAATTCCTGCAGTTCTAATGACCGTACTTTAAAGAACCGATAGATTCAGAATTATTGGGCTCATTGGCAAGAACTGGACTTTGAGTCAGACTCAAATTTAAGAGGGATAATTTAGAGAAGTTTCTCATATGCGATACTGGGGATTGGCTCGCATCCTGATTAGGACTTGATCAGGCATAAAAATGAGGAAGGACCTCCCCAGAGAAAACAGTAGCCTGTGGGAAGATACAGGTTGTTTAAGGAGCCTGATACATTTGAAAGACAAGGAGGAGAGTGGTTGAAAATAGGCCTGGAGATATAAACTGAGGCAAAAAGAAAAGGTTCATTTACTGAGGTGTTTGGATTTCATCTTGTAAGCAACAGGGTGTCAAAAGAGGATTTTGAGCATGGGAAGTCAAAGCTGCTTTTTAGGAAGATAGCTCTGGAGAAAAAAAAAAAAAAAACAGAAGACAGAGTAAGGGAAAATAAGTATCTGAAATTCAATATAATGTTCCTTGGCAGAAACACAGAGGAGAAATGATGATTTTTTTTCAAGTAAATTAATGAAAGTAAGAAGAGAGAAGAACAGAATTCCTGAAGTAAAATCAGTCAGATTCTGGGCCTTTGGGCATAAACCTCATTGGATTTAGATATAGATCCTAAGAAGAGCAAGCAGGTAACCTTGAGTTTTCCGGTTTGGAAAATAAGTGGATTAGATACCATTATTCAAGCGTGAGGCAACTTGACTAATGATTGTAAATGATCAAATGCACACAGTTACATAATGATTTTTCTTTTATCAGTTTTAACTTATTTATCCCAGGTACCTGCAGGGCTGCAGATATTTCTCTACCCTTTGGAAATTTTCATTCTACTTAGGCAGATGGATCTGGGCCCAGGAACATAAGAAAGACAATAAGAATTATGAGATTAGTATAAAATACTAGCTAGTAGTAGGTAGTCCTGACTGATAATATGCCCTGGGTCTGTGTCTCTGGAGTTCAACTGTGAGGTCCTTGAGGTCAGAAACTGAGTGTTCCTCATCTTTGAATCTGTGAACTTGGCACAGTGTCTTGACCCTTCATTGACATTCAGAAAATGTGTATTGATTGGGTTTGGCTATAAATTAAAAGAGAAGTTTTCTGGAGTTCCTGTCATGGCTTAGTGGTTGGTTAATGAATCTGACTATCATCCATGAGGATGCAGGTTCGATCCCTGGTCTTGCTCAGTGGGTTAAGGATCTGTCATTGTCATGAACTGTGGTGTAGGTCGCAGACAAGGCTTGGATCCTGCATTGCTGTGGCTGTGGTGTAGGCCAGCGGCTGCAGCTCCGATTCGACCCCTAGCCTGGGAACCTCCATATGCGACAAGGGTGGCCCTAAAAAGCCAAAAAAAAAAAAAAAAAAAGAGAGAGAGAAGTTTTTGTACACAAAACTTCAGTAAAGAGTACTAGTTAATCTCTCATTAACTTATAGCCTAATAGAGAAACAAGGTGAGTGAAATTAGACTCAGCTTTGAAAGAATTCAGGCAAAAATAACTTAGGAGAAATGTGTTTTTGCATGGACCCATCTGTGAAATGAGGAGCTGGTTGGACTGGGCACATCTCTGGGGCAGTACCTCAAACTTTGGAGTCAGATATTTCAGGTACATGGACTTGCCCCTCCTTTATTTTTGGTTTCCCAGGTGATCCTCATATTTGTTGTGTTGCCTACTTGAAAATCAGTGTCCAGTGTAATAACTTGGTAGGTGAGATAGAATCGCCTTCTCATTTAAACAAACAAAGCACCAAGATAAGATTCATTGTCTCTAGCTACCAGCTAACTTCTACCTAGGGTATGTCTCCTTTAAGTTCTGATGATTCTGACTCTTAATTACTTGTTTTTTTGTTTGTTTGTTTTTTTTAGGGCGACACCTGTGGCGTATGGAGGTTCTCAAGCTAGGGTTTAAATGGGAGTTGCAGCTGCAGGCCTACACCCCAGACACAGCAATACCGGATTCTGGATGCATCCATGACTTACACCTCTGCTTGCGACAACCCCAGATCCTTAGTCCACTTAGCAAGGCCAGGTATCAAACCCACATCCTCAAGGGTACTAGTGGGATCCTCAACCCACTGAGCCACAGTGGGAACTCCAGTCTCTTGATTACCTTAAATAAACAAGTATGGACTTAGAGTTTTTCTTATAAGGACAAATTATCAGCATCATCGTGGCATCTAATTTTATGACAAATTAGCTCATAGGAAAAATATCCCAAAGAACTTGATGAAACCAAAGCATTTCACTTTTTAAAATGATATACCCTGTTACTTGAACTTATCAGCCATTACCTGGACTTTCCTTCTTTCCTATCTTCAAGTAGTTGGTAAATTTTTTTCTGCCCCTAATTGTTGACCTGAATCATAGCTCATAAACACATACCACAGAGCTCTGTGCGTGTGCCTGTCTGCATTCCTTCATCCTATTAAAGGATTTCTCTGGCTCTAACCACAAACCCTGGAGTAGCCAAAGATCAGCTGCTGCCTCCCGGGCTATCCTTCAGAAGAAAGTTGGTATTAGCTCCTTAATCAATACCTTCAATATCCCTAGTCATTTTTGCATTATTTACTCCTAAAAAGTCTTGAAATGAAGTCACACATATCAGTTGTGATGGTTGCTCATGAAGACAGCCCACCAAATAAATCCCTGGATTGTAATGATGTTGTTCCTGGGATGTCCAGGCAAGCAATGAGCTCATGCTCCCGTCAGTTGTACTTAATTCATAAGCATTGGGATGTGAACAAGTTGGGCTGAGAAAATACTTGTCCTGGAGTTCTAAGGCTCAACTTTAACTCTTGAAATAAGGAAATTTCTGAGCATGTGTTGAAAAATACAGTAAAAACATTTTAGACTTCTGAGGTTAAGTTTCTGTTAGGGGCCATGTTTTCACTGGGCTAGATCTCTTTCGAGGCTGAAGCAGTTTTAATCCAAACAAAAGGGAATGCTTGGAGTTCCCATTGTGGCTCAGTGGGTTAAGAGCCTAACCAGTCTCCATGAGGATGTTGGTTCAATCCCTGGCCTCACTCAGTGGGTTAAGGATCTGGCATTGCTGCAAGCTGTAGCATAGGTAACAGATGTGGCTCGGATCCTGCCTGGCCATGGCTGTGGTGTAGGGCGGCAGCTGCAGCTCCAATTCAGCCCCTAGCCTGGGAACTCCCATATGCTGCAGTGCAGCCCTAAAAAAAACAAAAACAAACAAACAAAAAACAACGATAAAAATAAAAAATAGGAGTTCCTGTTGTGGCGCAGTGGAAACAAATCTGACTAGTATCCATGAGGATGCAGGTTTGATTCATGGCCTCACTCAGTGGGTTGGGGATCTGGTGTTGCTGAGAGCTGTGTAGGTCACAGATGTGGCTCAGATCCTGCACTGCTGTGGCTGTAGCTTTGGCCAGCAGCTGCAGCTCTAATTCTACCCCCTAACCTGGGAACTTCCATATAAAAAAGGAAAGGGAACACTCTCCCTGAATATACCTAAATTTCTTCCCTACTCCTCCCAACCTAGTAGATAATGTGTTTGTTCTGAGTCACTCTGGATTTCTTCTGCATGAAAAGAATAACTGCTCAATATTCCTAATATTCCCAAGAAAAGATGTTGGTAAAAAATACTTCTCAGTAGGTAATAAGCCACACTCTTAGAGAAAAAAAAAAAAACATTTTTCTAAGGTTTAAAAATTTTTAGAGGGTAAAAATTCATCATAGTATCATGATATCAACATTATCAAAATTGCTATTACTATTGTTGTAATAATCATGGTTGCAGTTGTAGAAAAATTATTAATTTTTTCACAGAGTAAGTAGGTTGTATTCAGGTGAATAATTCCTTCTTTTTTTATTACTTAATGAATTTTATTGCAATTGTAGGTGTAAAAAAAATCATCACAACTCAATTTTATAGCATTTCCATCCCATACCCTCAGTGCATCCCCCCACCCGAATGATTCCTTCTTGTTAAGACAAATCTTAATTGAAAGTTCAGGTTTAAGAGTAAATCCACAAAATTTCAAAGCTACTTTATTTCAAAACTTCTGGTATTTTACTTAGAACACTATACAGTCATATTTTTAAGGATACCTGAATCTCCCTCAGATCTTTAGTTTATTCTCTGTGAAGTATCAATTTCATTATTATTCCTTGAATATGAAATATTTTAGATAAATTTTCACTTAGAATTCATGACAATTCTGTTAGGCCGATATCACTATCCTTATTTTATATATATGGGAAACAAAGGCCAAAGACCACAGATGACTTGTCTCCACAACAGAGTACTAAGCAGTGGAGACAGAACTAGGATATTTGATTTCTGACTTGAGTGCATTTATTAAAAAGAACTTATCCAAAGAAAATAGAATTGTACAATGAGAAAGCAAGTAAATAGCATCAACTAAAATCACCCACTTTGACCTAGTTAACTGCCTGACACCCAGGCTTCCAAGATAATTTATTTTACACGGTCGCTACATGTCTCTTGAGATGCCATAGCTCTTTACAACACAAAAGGCTATTTCAACCTTAGATTATTTTTTATATGAACTGGACGCTTTTATTACAAGGTGAGGAACTCTTAGATAGCAATGTAATGTCTCAGGATGAAAAAGAAATGGCAGACTTAGGACCAAAAGCGGAAGAGTGAATGCAAATCTTGTTTACTGAGGAATCACGATATGCAATGGTTGGAAGAGACTGCTATACAGATCTTATCTACTCAAGGTCACACCGTAAGCTGTCAACAGTGCCGGGACTTCTGAGCAGATTCAGAGCTCCAAACTCAATGTAGTGCTCTTTCTACTGTCCTGCTCTATAACATTGTACATGGTACACTTTCCCATTGAAATCTCCATATTATACTGATCTATAGCCCCCTGAACTCCAAGAGTTAGGCTGAAAATACTTTTGTGCAGGTCAAGCTTAAATAGGAAAGTGGACCTTGCTAGGAGAAGCAGTATTTAGATTACAAATTTTTTTTGGCCCTAGGTATCTAGTTTCCACCTTTGCTTTGAGAAGACATACAAAAATATCACTTATTCACTATATGACAGGAATGTAAATACATCTCTTACTGAAAATGCCAAAGCTCAAAAACACAGCCTATAAGAGAAAGGACAACTTGTGATTTTGTAAATAATAAGCTTGTGCTAGCTGGCAATAATTTCAGTAACTGCATCCACCATTATATTTACATTTCTATAATTAGTTGCAACTATTTGTATGAAGTTAGATCTCTAGTTTAATGCAGTCATTATTATCAGTCAGTAAATAATAAGCTTGAATTCCACTGATATGTTTGGAAAGCATTAATTTTAAAAGAATACTTTTCGAATAGAGCCCCAATCTTAATCCATCAACAGTTACTGAACACCCACTTTTGGCACGGAACAGGGATGGTGAAGAGATGGAATTCATAGACCTCACCCTTAAATAGCGTACAGGAAAGTTGAATAAATGACATAATAATATAGAGCCCAGTATATAATAATATATAACGTAGTAATACCTGATGTTTCAGGTGAATGGTATGAACTGTAGGAGCTTAGAATAGGAAGAGGTTGCTGTTAACCAAGGAAAAAAGTCTGTGAGAACATGTCACTTTCTTTAACAAAAATAAAGTCAAGTAATTGTAGCAATATTTTATCTGTTAGAATGAATTCTAAAATTGAAATGTGGATTTGAACTTTAGAATCTTACTCCTAGTTTAGCCTGATTTCCTGTGACAAGTAAGGACTTAATCATAAATTTAGTGAAAATTTTAGGATCTTATTCTCTCAAAAGTTTATTTCCTCTCTGTCTTTCTCTCAATATTATTTTATATCTCCAAAAAGAAATTACATTTCTTTCAGTATATTACATCTGTTTTCCAGAGAATATTTGGGGATCAAAAAATATTTGAATTAAAGTACGGACTCTTTGCCATTAATACCTTCATTTCGCACCATCACTTTCTCACCTAGAAAAGCAAGAAGCTGAGAACTTTAATTCTGATATTACTTCCCAGAGGAGGTTTGTTCTTCTCATTGTCCAGCCATCAGTTTGGCCATTTGCCTCTTATTAGTTGGGGGGAGGCATCTTTAGAAATAACTTACCTCTTACTAATTATAACAGTTCTTTTAGAAAAAATAACTCCATGAAATTATTGAGGGAGATCCCTTGGCTTACTCAATATTCAAAGGTACAGGAATCATAATGAAGAAATCCCTAATGATGCCAGAAGATCCTCAGAGAAGTTATTATGGTGCAATAACTTCAGTAACACTTTATTTAGAAAGTAAGCAGCTTCATTGCCAAAAAGTAAAAAACTGAAGGGCAGACATGATCTCTGTATCCTCTGCTACCACCTGCACATGCAAAAAGAGCCACAAAGTTTTGCACCTAAGCACACTGATTGTGTACTTAGTGAATGAGAGGCAGTGGAGTAAAATGAAAAGAGCACATCGCTGCTATAAATCACCGAGTAATTAACTATGTAAAGGAGCAATGTCAGTGCAATGTGGGGGTAAGAGGATGGCTTGGGGAACTGACAGCAACATTCCAGTCCCAGCTCCACCTCTTAACAGCTGAGAATTTGAGCAATTTCTTTACCTCTCTGTGCCTCTGTTTCCTCATCTAAAAACTGAGACCAACCCTAATAACTACTCAGTGGGCTTTATTGTAGATTAAATGGTTAATATGATTGTGTGCTAAAAACCAGGCACTGGAAAATAATAATCATGGGATAAGCCTTTATTATTATCATTATTATTACTAATTTATTTGACTCCCACCTTCCTCATCTATAAGATGAAAAGATACGTAATACACTTACCTCAAAATATTGATATAATTAAAGAAAGTGATGTAGGTAGAACACATAATACAGTGACAGTACATAGTGGTACTCATGTTTTACCTATTATTTATTGACATCATATGGAGCATTGATTTTATTAAAACATGACCATTTCAAATATGATTGGTTGCCTGATATATTTGAATGTCCCATTAAAGAGCATGCATGCCAATGGTTCTCTAAAGGCCATCAGCCTCTTTCTGTACCTAAATCTGGGTTGTGGACTTCAGAGTTTCTTCTGGTAATTCTCTCTTCTGAATAGCAAAGGAGCCTGGAGTGTCATTTGGGAGGTTAAGTGTGCTTTAATAGCACAACTGGGCAAGAAAAAATGAGTTTACATTGTTCTCAAAAGATTGTCCTCACATATACTGCTTCTCTAAAAAAGCAAACAAAGCAAAAATAATCAAACAAAAAAAAAAACTCTCCTGGGCGACAGATTCATCAAGGAAAGTTCATTTAAACTATTAGTTTGTAGTGGAAATATGTAGGGAAGTAATCCAGCAAGGAGAAAAATGTGACAACGTATTTCATAGGAAATGTTCAAATAAATCCAAAGGGATTGCTCTATCTTCCCTTCAAAGGGTCTTTTGACTCTGGTAAAAGGTATCTTTAGGAGAAGTCATTCGATAACTGTTACTTTTTCCTCATCAGACTTTAGCAATAGACTTGGTGTGTACAGAGAAAAAATTAGACAGGAGGTAAAGACAAAGTACAGTCTCATGAGCTGCTTTCTGATATGAAGGCTGAAGGCTATTCCAGGTACTGCCTGCTTTAGACTGAAAATAGGCAAATTCAGCTTAATAGAAAGAAAGAACCAGGTATTAAAATTTTAGTCCTCTCATCTAAAGAGATGACTCTTGTGCATACAACCAGTAGCAAACAAAAAAGAAGTAATATATTTGTTCTGAAAGGATTTTTGCCACTTCATTGGAGTGGATACTCCTTTTTTTTTTTTTTTTTTGCCTTTTGTCATTTTATGGCCGCGGGTTTATGGCCGCACCCGCTGGCATGTGGAGGTTCCCAGGCTAGGGGTCTAATCGGAGCTGTGGCCACTGGTCTTCGCCGCAGCCACAGCAACGCAGGATCCGAGCCGCGTCTGCAACCTACACCACAGCTCACGGCAACGCCGGATCGTTAACCCACTGAGCAAGGGCAGGGATCGAACCCGCAACCTCATGGTTCCTAGTCGGATTCGTTAACCACTGCGCCACGACGGGAACTCCTGGAGTGGATACTCTTGAGACCAGATAGCCAGCATGGCTTTCTGACAGGTAAGGTCAGACAAAGAAACATAAGCTGAGGGTTTAGGACGTTTGATTTTTTTTTTAATGTGGTTAAATGTGTCTCTAATTCATTCAAAGATTCTTAAAAATGTAATAAATCATCATAGACCCTCTACTTTTTTAGTCAAGGAAATAGATTAATTTTTCTAATGTGATTTACTGACTAAAAAATTGCTAAGACATTCTGTTAGGAATATAGATTAGACTCTGACTCTTTTTTAGAGAAACTTCTCCCCATGTGAGTTCCATTGATACTTGAACTGTAGACTTCATCTGGAGCATATCTATCTTCTCCAACTTAAGAGAAATGTGACAACATTTTCAGTGGACTTTCTGGGCCTCAGTTAACTAGAAGCTTATATGGGTGTAAATATGAAGTATGGCCTTTCCAGGTAATAAATTTATACTAGTTCACTGACTAGCAGTAGCTTCACAGATGGACAATTTGTCTGCATAGTGTTAATGACTGAGTTTGTCCAAAATGTTGTTTCATTTAACATATTCTATTGGGTTAAAAAAATATTAATCTTTTTGGTTAATTTAACTGGAACTATGAATCTAGTTAGTGACTAAAGTATACTTAGATCCAATTTCCCTTCCACTTCATGGCAGAAGTCAGGAGACGTGCTTCTTAAATGAAGGATTCAAACTCGGATATACTTGTAGCAATATTTAGAGGGTTTTTCTTAGGAAGTTGGACACATTGCAACATCAAACCCTCAGGTGGAAGAACTGAGTAGGTTCAATCCCAGAACTGTAATAAGTATCACACGCAGAATGGAAACATAACTTCTTTCCATGAGGTGACGCTGGGAAATTAAGGTACCTAAACACTAATATCCAACTGCCATTGCCAACCACAGTCAGAGGTTCCCCCACGTATCCCAGAATGACATATTAGAGGAACCGTTTGCCCTCTTTTGGCATCTCTTGGTAATATGCCTAATACGAAAAGGTTCAAATGATGATCTCAACATAACCTTGCAAACTGACTATTGACATCCCAGGTTTTCCTCCCTCCCTCCCAACCTTTAGTTTGTCAAATTCATGATGCAAACTTGACATAAATAACACAAGAATATTTACTGTATCCCATAAGAAAGGGGCTCAAGTGAGCAAACATTATAAAAGTAATGCATTAGCTCTCTCAAACATTTTTCCAACCATAAAGATGTATGAAAACATAGTCAAAGTTGTATCTTATGACAGAGAGATACATTAGCCTGAGATCAAAGAAATTACTTTTCTAACTCTTTAAGTGTTAAATCAAGGAGTCATAAATCTATAATATGCTGAGATTTCTTTAGTGTGAATGTTCACTTGCCTCCTTATTTTCACCATTTAAGAAATATCAGGAATCAACAAATGTGAGATGGCACAGACATGGAGAACAGACTTGTGGTTGCCAGGGGCGGGGGGATTGGGAAGAACTGGGAGTTTGGGGTTAGTAGACGCATAAAACTATTATGTTTAGAGTGGGTAGGCAATGAGGTCCTCCTGCATAGCACAGGATATGACAGAATATGATGGGGGAATGATATGAGAAAAAAGAATGCATGTATATACATGACTGGTTCATTTTTCTGTACAGCAGAAATTGGCATAACATTGTAAATCAACTATACTTTAACAAATAAAAAACAATGTGATTCTGATAAAGACCACACAACTGAACCTCAAAAACATTCAGCTGTATAGGGCTAAGGAGAAACCACCAGACTGAGTACCTTCAGAGAAGAAAACACAGATGTTCTGTCTTTCCATCAGTATAAAAGGTGAGTGTCACAGAAAGAGAAACAAAACATAAAAAGGCATATCTCAGGTGCTGGTTTTAGATAAAATGAAATGAAATGGATGTTAAGTCTATTTTCACTTTAAAATATAAAGATCTAAAAGATTACTTAGTGAGCCTTATGGGGTTTTTATTTAGGGAATATTTTGAGGGAAGAAATTATTACTGTCATGTTTGAACTTTCACAATAGATCTGATTCATGGTTAATGTTCAGTAAATATCTAGGATCAAATAGTGTTACCTTGATTTTCTAACCTTTACTACAATATCTGATCATAAAAGTTGTTTGAAATTGCTTAATTTTTTTTTTTTTAGTGAATAAATGATGGCAGTGTAAATAATCACTGCCTTTCAATTCCATGTACGTCTGTTGCACATTCTGTCCCCAGCATTATGATCATCCTTGGGGACAAGCAAGACAAAACCAATCCCAAAGATGGAATAGAACCTCCTTGGTTGTCAAAGCCTGCTGCATACTTTGTTCCTGATACATAGCTGTTATAGTCATGGACGTATGACAACTCCATCAGAAGAAAGCCTCAGCCATTTAAGGGGGGGGAGCAGTAAATAATGGAGAGTGATTCTACCATTCTTTCTAATACGCAGGTTGGGTTAAAGAAACGCAAGAAAATAAATGAGGACCAAGTGTCTACACACGCTCTAAGATAAGTGAAATAGCATGCTTGACTCACTCTGGGAGGAGAGCAAATACCAGAGCTCATGCTTGGCTTCTCAAGCATAACGGGATGTTCTTTCATGGGTTTATGGTTTTTCTGGTTGTATAGTGCAACAAAGCAGAAGCTCCAGGTGACACATGACCTCCTTGCTATAGGCCCCTTTAGGAAAGCCCCCCTTTCTGAGGGCAGTTTGGGGAAAGACCTTGTTGCTGTGCATTTTTACCTTAGTTCAGCAGGATGTCTCTTTTGTAAAAAAAATGTTTCATTGAAAAAACACCAAAATATTTCACTGAGACATATACATGAAAATGAAGTATCTTAATCAGCCTAATATATAATAAACACTTACTGGGCACCTACCAAATACTTGGCATCTTAGTCAGTGGTGTTGGTGGCATAGTGGTGAGCATAGCTGCCTTCCAAATACTTGGCATCTTAGCATCATGCTTTTAACTGTACATATAGTTTCCCTCTTTTGGGGGGACTGGGCAGGCCAGAAGCATGTGTAAGTTCCTAGGCCAGGGATAGAAACTGCACCACAGAAGCAACTCAAGCCACAGCTCTGACATTATAACCCAACCCACTGAGCCACCAGGGATCTCCTACAATCTCCATCTTAATCCTAGCAATAATCCTATAGGATACAGATAAAGAAAAGGAGGCTTAGAAAGAAGTACTTTGTCCCATATTATATATTGCACCAGTGTTTGATAGTCTTTCCATCTTAACTGAACTATAGAAATCCTTTTTCAGATAGCAGTCCTTCTCACTTCACTAGTTCTCTCTTCCAAAACACACACACACACACACACACACCCCTCTTTCATTATTACTAGAATTTTCATGCTAAAGAAAAGACTTGGCTCTGCCCTCATGATTGTTAAAATACAAAGCAAAACCTGTTTAGTGACCCACACTGCCTCTCCCCTGCTGAATAACCATCAATAGTTTAACTCATGAAAGAAAGTGCTCTGTTAGCCTTTAAGGTGCTACATAAGCAAGCCCCAATCCAGAACCTTTACATTCCCTGTATTTTATGTCTCAGACAAACACTTTCCAGCAGTTTGACACTTTAGGATGTTGCTCATGTGGTTTCCTCTAGTTGAAACACTCTTCATCCAACTCTACAACTAGCATATAAACCTGTTTATAATTCATTATTCCTTCATTTAAGACATAAAAGGACTAAGGGAAGTGTCAGGTACTTATTTCTTGAGCATTAAACGACAAAGATAAAACCATGAGGTGAAAAATATAAAGTCTGTGGTGGTGGTCACTATAGACAAAAAAAGCTAAAGTATAAATTAATCATGGTGTATAGAGAGCAAGAGCTATGAAATGAAAAAATAAATCCTTACTTGAGGCTTGAGGCTTTTGAGGCTGTTCTCTATAATGTAAAAAAAATGTATGTTGTTGGAGTTCCCATCGTGGCTCAGTGGTTAACGAATCCAACTAGGAACCATGAGGTTGCGGGTTCGATCCCTGGCCTTGCTCAGTAGGTTAAGGATCTGGTGTTGCCGTGAGCTGTGGTGTAGATCGCAGACATGGCTCGGATCCTGCATTGCTGTGGCTGCGGCACAGGCCAGTGGCTACAGCTCCGACTAGACCCCTAGCCTGGGAACCTCCATATGCCACGGGGTGCGGGCCTAGATAAGGCAAAAAGACGAAAAAAAAATATGTTGTCTATCCATTCTCATATGTATCATAATGTATTCAAATAAAGGTATGGGTTCTTTGAAAAGTTCCGTATTTACAGATTTTTATTGATTATTTCTCTTCTTTTCTCCTCCTCAGGAGTTCCTTTTTAGTTTACTAAAGACCAAAACATCTGAGGATTTAGCTCTTGTCTTTTTCCTTGCATCAGCTAGGTAAGGCACCCTGAAAACGCACTGAAACTATTTCTAGATATTTTAAATTGTATAATAACACTTGTTGATGTGCCTCACATCATTTTTTGTGTGAATCAAATTGTTTAGGAGTTCCCTGGTGGTGCAGTGGGTTAAGGATCTGGCATTGTCACTGCTGTGCCTAGAGTTACTCCTGTGGCACGGATTCAATCCCCAGCCCAAGAACTTCATCATGCCATGGGCTATTATTTTTCTATTTGACATGACTAAGGTGACTCATCTATTTTTGCAGCCAAAAAAAATTTTGTTCATTAAAAATGTCTTTACAGTATATTTATAATTATCAAGCATTATGATATAAAAAACTACTATTGAGACATTTTGTACATTATTTAATATTTCATAATATAGTTAATAATGGAATGTAGAAGTCTTTTAAAAACTAAAATGCTTCATGTGTGTAAGGAATTATCATCAGGAGTTCCCTTCGTGGCTCAGTGGTTAACGAATCCGGCTAAGAACCATAAGGCTGCAGGTTCGATCCCTGGCCTTGCTCAGTGGGTTAAAGATCCGGCGTTGCCGTGAGCTGTGGTGTAGGTTGCAGACACGGCTCGGATCCCGCATTGCTGTGGCTGTGGCGAAGGCCGGCAGCTACAGCTCCTGTTAGACCTCTAGCCTGGGAACCTCCACATGCCGTGGGTGCGGCTCTAGATAAAAGCCAAAAGACAAAAAAAAAAAAAAAAAAGGAATTATCATCAGTAACAATGTATAAAGAATGCTTATAATAATACATTAACCTCTGAGTTAATGGACTTATAACAACTGCATATGTCCTCCCACAATTTGTCCTTCAGACAGAATTTTGTAAAAAAAAAAATTACTTTGTGAAGTACTAAAATCAGTCATTTTTTTTAGCTTTCCCAAAGAGCTCTCTGGAGTCATAGTTCAAATGTGATGTGCTGGATCTAGATCCACTCCCTATTTCCTTTGGAGACAGCTTCCTATAGTGGTGCTGGTACAAGAAAGAAGTCTTTAACAGATTATAATGAACAAACGCTGTCATCTGACTGTCCATAAAACTGTCAACTGCAGCTTAAAACCTAGGCTTTGTTCACTAGTGCTTTCACTCAGATTTAGGTGTCTGTGTCACAGGTAAGGCAACAGGCTAACTGATAGTTTCCTTCCCAGTCATTAATTCACTAGTAGTTTGTGGCCATCTTGGAGTCTGCCCCTACGCACAGTTATTGTCAGTTGCATACTTAGAAAGCACATATTACTCTCAGTTTAGGAGATATTTCATTTTCAAGTCCTTTCTCAGTAACAACTACATCTCTCATAAAATGGACATTAAATTACCATATTTTCATTTTCTTTTCTTTGCCTCCTTTTAGACCACTGCTTCTCTCACAGCAACTTGTATTTACTCAGGAAACAATTTAATTTCAATATTGAATTGACATCAAAACCCAAAAAAATATGCCATGAAAGAAAATCTGAGCGTACTCAAGTTCATTTTTTTCAAAAATAAAAATTAAAAAGTACATGTTTTAAAGTTTACACTTTTGAAAACTTTTGCAGCCCTTTTGGCAATGTTTGAAAATAATTTGAAACCTAATTTTAAAATAGAGAGTCAATGATTAAGCCAGAAAGACCTATAGAAATTGTTCCAGCCCAATCTCTGTACCTCGAAAATGGCTAGAGTCTGTTTTTTTTTTTTTTTTTTTTTTTTCCAATTTGGCATGACTAAGGTGAATCATCAATTTGGTGGCAAAGCCCAGGCATCCTGATACAGACTCAATTCACTTTACTGTCTCATATCAGCTGGGTTCTTAAAACCTCATTTTGTGAATTCATGAGAGCACATTCTTACCTGATAAGAATTTGTGTTTGGGAGTTGCCATTGTGGCTCAGTGGGTTAAAAACCTGACATGGTATCCCTGAGGATGCAGGTTCAACCCCTGGCCTTACTCAGTGAGTTAAGAATTCAGTGTTGCTGCAGGCTGTGGTAGAGATCACAGATACAGCTCGGATCCACTGTTGCTATGGCTATGGTATAGTCCTCAGCTGCGGCTCAGATTCAACCCCTCGCCTGGGAAATTCCATATGCCACAGTTGTGGCCTTAAGGGGAAAAAAAAAAAAGGTAACCAGCCCAGATTTAAGCCATGACACAGATATACTAGTGTCTGTCATCACTAAGATACCGTCTGCTCTGGTGAGCCTGGTTTAGGCTTATGTGCTGGTGAAGTTTCCACTCTCACTTTCAATCACCTCTATCAACTGAGGACATTCACCCAATTATACTGAAATTTCCCCAGAACTGGAGTTGGCTGTAGTGAGCTTAATATTCTAGGAAAGAAATCAAACTATCCCACTCCCTAGTCACATTCACTATCCAGCTCATTTTACAGATCAGACAGGTACCAAACTATGAAATTTTCTATATTTCCCAAGGCTGATTCATGTTCTTTACCACTAAATCCCCCCAAAGAAACTTGTAACCTCAAAGGGAATCTGAAAACCAAACTATGACCCAAATTCCAACTAAGTTATCTTCTGCTATGATTCTTATTCTTATGACAGTGTATTCTTCTTAGAGCTGTTTGTGCTTCCTAATCAATTTCTACATTATAAGCCTCCACATTTACAGAAAAATAATTTCAAAATGAGGAAAATCTTTTAGAAAAAAATGAGATGTGAAATGTTTAACCTGGTGACTCATATATAGTAAACTCTCAAGAAATCACAAATACATTTGTTATAATTTTATGGTAGTCTTTTCATTCCTTGGTATTAATTATTTTTCTGAAACATAAGATGAAAAGTCTTACAAATAGTCATATAATGATCTGATTATGTACTACATGTGCCCAAAATGATCTTTCCCTACCACTGAGGAACACAAGCAAATCCAAACATGTTTGAAATGTTAACAAAATTAAAAACCCTGAATTATATTACTGTCCATAAATCAGTTACATACTAATTTTAATAAAAATGTTTGATGAATGACCTACATAAAGATTTTAGTCCACATTCAAATAATTATATTTATGTCGTACACACACAGACAGATTACTAGGCAAAAGATGTAGTGAGAAAAAATATACTCTAGCAATCAAGAGAACTCAAATCTAGTTCTGATTCTGTCACTACCTAATTCGTCAAGCTCGGTAGGGTGCTGTCCCTCACGGCAACAGATTTCTTGTCTGCATAATTAGAACATTGGACAGCATACTGCATTGTGCCTTGTCAACTTGACTAAGGCTGGGAACTAAATTTCTCAGAGTCCCTTTCTCTGTATGGTTTTAGGCTAGAGTTACCAAACAAGGAACTTGCCTGAGATCTGAAAGGTCAGCATAGAGCAGGTGCCTTTGGTTTTGGAAGACTGTCTCAGTCTTGCCTGGTGTTGAACAGATGCAGGGGGTCCAGGAGACCTTAGTTTTGTGCACTCTCTTTCATTTTTCTTATAGCTCACCCTTCCCACTCCCAGACCCACCAGCAGGGACCTGGCTGCAGAATCACAAAAGTAACAGCTACACAGAGGCATCACTTCCTGAGAGGTGAAGATTTCCATTCAAATTGTCAACCACCTCCGCCATTGTGATCCTCATTCACAGACTGAAAGTGTTTTTATCCAGGATGCCCATGATGCTCCTATTTGTTTACTCACATCACTGATGAAGGTGGAGGTCAGTGACCTTTCCCAGGTCTTCCAACTCCTCTCTAGACTGTTATTTCTTCCGTTCTTCCCACATTTGGGCATGCTTTAATTCCTATAATAAATGCTTTATTCACATAATGCTTATGGTGGCTCTCTGTCCCTGCCTTATGAAATGTGATGATGAGCTCTACAGACCCCTCCAAATCTAATATTCTAGGATTCTCAGAGTCCATTCGGTGTGATATTGTATGATCTCTGCAAATCTCAGTAACCAGCAGGAGCAGGTCCAAACCCACTCACATATTTCCAGCAGACAACAGGGAAGTTAAGCCATATTGGAAGTTTTCATATGACTTCCCAGAATACCAACAAAGTACTGAGTAAGTTCTCCGATTTCAAGTATATAACCAATAGAAGGATTTGCAGTGACTGCATATGGATTAAGTAGACTTACAGGCTCACCTGCATAATAGTATATATTTAGAGCACAAGTGCTTAAATAAGAAATTAAATAAGAAATAACAAATACTTCTATTCATTCTTCTTAAGTATACAAAGATAAAATGGAGACTAAAGTTTTGTTCAGTGGCCAAGGCCACAGCTGGGTCCCCACCCCCAGCTCCTTCCCATTAGTCCTCAATTGTTGCAAAAGAATTTCACCTGTACCTAAAGGAAAACAATATCTCAGAAACTATTCCAAGACAATAAATCAAGAAAGCTGGTTTGTTCACATATTTTTCTTTTCTTTCCATTCTTGAGGTAAACCTCCCACAGAGAAAGTTATACCATGCAAAGGATTCAGCAAAATGAATGAAAATATATTTATATCACTCATGGATTACATTTCTGGGGCACAATTTCTATCAACAGCCCTGGAGAAAAAAAAAAGTTTGTTTGTGTGTGTGTGTGTGTGTGTGTGTGTTTTGCATGGTTACTTAACATTATAATCGCAGCTGTTCAAACATTTATCATTTCATGTTACAAAATAAGGAATTCACTGAAGCACAGAAGAGTAGCATATTCTTCCATCAGTTTAACATTTGTTCCGGGATTTAAACAAAACAAATTAAGAATGCATGTCGTTTTCACATAAACTAGTTTGTCTTCTTCAAATCAACTCCAAAATTATCCCCCCCTTTTTTTGCCACCTTCTTTAGCTGAAAGCATTACCAATGCATCTTTGCATGCCACATTAATTATAGAAGTTAAAATTGGCATATTATTTTATAGCTTAGAAAATGCTTTTACGTACATGAAATAAATCAGTAAAGTATGATAGAAAAAAGCATTGGCTTTGGAGTCCAAAGATCCTTGCTGCCTGTGCAACAGAGTGGGTGGGGCAAAGGTGGAGGATCACAGACTTCTGAGCCTCAGGTTTCTAATGGAATTTCTGTAAAACTTAGATGAGATCATGTATGTATAGGTGATTTATGAAAGGTCTGGAATGAGACAATAAAAGGCATTAAATCAATTAGCATTTTAAGGATGAGGAACAGCCATTAAATAATTCATCCAGTGTTAAATAGAGGTGTATCAGGACCAGAAATTCAAGGTCTTGACTCTGAGTGCAATACTCTTTCGATCTCACTACCTGTCATTCATTAATTTTGTTTAAAAACAAATACTTTTTTTGGCAGGGACCATATCATTTTAAGTAGAAATTTAAAAAGAAACAGCATATCTTAAAGATGAAAGATTAAGAGCAGGAGATTAGAATCCAAATACTCTGATTTAAATCTGAGGTCTCTTCCTCTTGTGACTGAGTATATTAACTACTCTTCTGAACTTCAGTGTCATTATCCTTAAAATCAGGATACATTAGCATCAACATCATAGGGCAATTGTGAAGATTATGTGAGTTGGAACCTGTAAAGCACTGAGAATAGTCCTGGTAGATAAGAAGCATTGCACAATGTTAGCAATTTTTATGTAAAGAGTTATGAAGGGTCATTAAGTTAATAAGATCTATTATAGCAGATATTATGCTGAACTTAGCATCAATAGCAAAAGGACTGGTATCCTAGTATCCTTAAGAGCATTAGGGATGAGATGAGGACATGTGTAGGATGATGCTGACTTCTCACCAAAGCCTAGGCAGAGCCTCTAAGGAGAAGCTCCAACTTCAAAATGACCAACACCATTCATTGCTAGAAGGTTCAGCACTCATGGAACAACCCCATTTAAATAAATATATGCAGTACTTACTTAATCCCTTTTCAGTAAAACTGCAGGATCTTTGAAAGGGTTAGCAAGGACTAGAAAATATACAAAATGCACTGCTTTCTATACTTGAGTTATTTAGAAGCTTACTTAAGAGTTATTTGATACAATATATCTATAGTAAATGCTGCACAAGAGAAGTAAAAGTCTTAAAATGTTAAGGTGGGAAAGGAATTTAGGGCCCAAATATTCACACAAATCCCCATCCCATTCAATAAACAACAATCCTCTTCAGCACCACCTAAAGGAAATCTTCCAATCACTATTTAATATTTTGAAAGACAGGAACATTGTCACCTCCAGATAAAGTTCTCTTTCAACTTGACAGAAATAGATTTTCAGAAAGGTTGGTTTTTTGTTTGTTTGTGTGTTTTTTACTCTGAACATAATTTTGTTTCAGAGCAACTTCTACCAATGGGAACTAATTCTTGCTATGAAGGTAATAATATCTTATAAAAAATAGGAAGTGCATAAAGGTACAGTAAAAGTTAAATTATTGCTGTTAGTAAGAATTGCAAAATAACCTGTATTTGAGTATCTTGAAATGGTTAACCACTATGGTCCTGAAAATAGACATCTGAAACTTTTTGTCATTATCTTTTACTTTTCACACTGGATACGATCCATGTGTGCAGTTTATGCCTTTCATAAATGAATCCACAGTTGAGCTGTTATAGACATTTATTTCCACTTCCTCAAACTGATTTGTTGATAATATATTTATTTCTATTTTGCTCTATTCTGACCCAGTTTTTCATTACTGTTGGAGGAAGTCACCTGGAGGACATGAGCCCTGATTCAACTGCAAGCTGGACATGGGCAATAGATGACTTCTTACCCCACTCTTGCAATGTACTCTTTGTCTGCCATTCCTGTACCCAGAGCTATTTCAAGGACACAACCTTGAGAAAGTTATGTGTATTGAGACTATCTGGATGGTGTATGTGACTCAACCCTTTTAAGACTTTTAAGATTCTGGCAGGTGAGTATGATGATTTACTTGCCTTGTGACAGCTCAAGACAAGCCTCATACGTAAGTTTCCTTGCTAATTAAAACTTCTACCTACTACTCTGGACTGGTCTGCTACTTTCTTCAGTCTCTCCTTGCGCTCCATGCATGGGGGCTAGTTTCAAATTTCACCCGGGGGAACTTCTGAGGTTGCAAGCAAGCAACTGGAGAGCCAGCCAGGAGGTAGCCTGCAGGTTAGATGCTTGTGGATTGCTGTGTGCCAGCCAGAGTAATACATTTTTTTTTTTTTTCTTGAGAAACTGCACTTAGCACACTGAGGTAAAGAATGAAAATGAATAGTTGCCTCAGTGGGCTGACATCTACCATAGGTAGTTCAGCTGGCCACTGATGTCCAACTCGAAATGAAGGTGCAGTTGGTAAGTTGGAAGAAATGTTTAGGTTAGAGAAGCATGTGTGGTTTTCCAGAACTCTACTAGCTTCTTGATGAGTAAATAAGGTGGGAGCTCCAGATAATAAGTTGGAGAACTTGGCGTGCCATTTTGCAGAGCTAGGAGGTTGCAAATTGCCCAGATTAAGAATCTAAGTGCTTGTGGTAAAGCTTGATTGAGACACTACAAAGTGGAATTCTGGAAAAGTGATGAGAGCAAAGAGGAGGATGTTGTAATGATTGACAGTGAAAATGGCAAAGCACCCAATGCTATCCAACCCCTAATACAAAGAAGAAATTTAAGCAGTAATTACTCTAGACTTCTGATAATAAAGAACTATACCCCAGAAACTTTTAAAAGAAAATCTTGCATCTTTCTCTGCTCCTTTTAAGATAGAAATCTTTTCATGTCTTTGAAATGTACATACCACAGGAGAAAACTGAAACACTGCCCACAAACACTAAAGAAAAAAAAAAAAAAGGGAGGGAGGCTTTTTAATATATAGACGCTCCTTTGCCCAAAATCTAGCTCACAACATTACTTGTCAAGAGCAAATATAAATCTTGAAAGTCTTCTTCACAAAAATTAGTGAAAAAGCCTTAGCCACGTGAGCAGTTAAAATTAATTTGACAGAATTTGGATTTAACTGTTGTTTACAAACTAGTGAGTTTTGTACTGTTGTATGTGATTTATAGCTAAAATTTTGGAATGGAAACTATAGGGTCTCTGTCTCTGTATGTTTATATATGTCTAAGGATGTATGTTATGGATATGTGATATTTTATATCTTTAGATGGTACTGCCAGAATTAATTTATAAAAGAAATCTGCTTAATTGACTTAAATGCTTATGCAAGTTAAATAATCCTAAACTCTCAGAAATATAAAACTAACCTAAATACTTTTCAAGTTTATGTAATCTGGGATAAGCTTCAGTAAGTAAAAGCTACTTTAAGTTTGTTGGCTTAATTAAAATAGATATGTTTTCAGAGTCATAAGCATTCAGTTTAATGCCATCATATGACATTTATTCTACCTGGGTTTACTGGTCAAATAAATTTATATTATCTCTATACAAAATTTGTTGGCAAGAAAAATAATTAAAGATGATGGCTAGCTGTTTAAAGTCTCATTAAATTTTAATGAGAAATCTAAACAAAATTGTTAAGAACAAGCAAATTAAATAGATGTAAATGGATTATAGAAGATTGGGAAGAAAGTTGGATAATCTTATATGTGTAATCTTTCCTTGTATAATTTTAGATGCCTAAATTGGATGAATTTGTTATAGGTTTTTCAAAATAAGCTTTAATATCAATTGTGTACTTATATAATACTAAAAACTTAATTTTCCTTCATCTGCTTGAAAGCAAATTTTCTTGGATTATCACTCAGCTCCTGATAAGTGACTATCATGGTATTTACTTGACCTTTTAATTAATCTTCCAAGAAAGCAAAAATTTTATCAAAATAATTTCCCATTGTCTTTATCAGGTATTTGATTGCTTTAGAAAACTGAATCTTCCCAACATTAAAAGAGCTGTTTTGTTCACAATCCTGTAACCTTCTGTATTTGCCTTTAAATCTTTTATTGTCACATTAGTTAAGTAGATGATTAAGTATTGTTGCATAAAGATTTGTGTTCCTATTAGTCAAGTTTTGATATTTTCCCCAAATCAAGTTCTAAATGAACTCTTTGACTCTTTAATTGAGATTTATTTCTCTTCTCAAGTTGAAAAACATGGTTGATTTTTTAAAACATTTTATTTTTTAATTAATGCATTTATGGCAAAATAATTTCCTCCAAAATACTGTTTTGACCTCATCCTACATTTTTTCATATATAGTGCTATAGTATGTTCAGGAAAGAGCAGGTCTAAGAATGATGACAAGAATAATTGTTATACAATGTAATTCCTTGTAATTTTTGTTTCTATTCCTGTTTTTACTTTTTAGCTGTCTTTTTTATACTTAATTTTTACTATTATTACATTGTGGTCAATAAATCTGACCTACATTCATTGTTTTTCACTTTTTTGAACTATGAAGTTTTATAAATGCTTCATAGGGTAGCAAAAATTGCTCACTCTTTTTGTTAACACTATCTTCTAGTTTAGATATTCAATATCAACTCTATCAGTTCTATTTAGCCCAACTTTTTTTTCTGCACTCCTGTTTTTATTTTTTTATTTTTCTTTTTTATTTATTTTTTTGTCTTTTTGCCTTTACGCAGAGCCGCACCCGCGGCATATGGAGGTTCCCAGGGGGTCCAACAGGAGCTGTAGCTGCCTGCCTTCGCCACAGCCACAGCAACACGGGATCCGAGCCGCATCTGCAACCTATACCACAACTCATGACAACGCCGGATCCTTAACCCACTGAGCAAGGCCAGGGATCGAACCCGCAACCTCAAGGTTCTTAGTCGGATTCGTTAACCACCGAGCCACAAAGGGAACTCCAGCACTCCTGTTTTTATTTTTGAAGTCTAATTTTTCTTTTCAAAACCACTGTTCATTTTTATGAATGAATATACTCAAAAATTTATTTAAAGACATTAATTATACCTATCTTTATTATGGTTCCTAAATTAAGACCTTGGAGTTCAGTTATTTGATTTTTGTTTGTTTGTTTGTGTTTTGGCCACCCTGCAGCATGTGGATTTCACCAGTCAGGGACCAGATTTGAGTCACAGTTTTGGCCTATACCATGGCTATGTATCCTTGAACCGACCACGCCAGGACAAAAGTTGAACATGCATCCTGGTGCACTACTGAGACGCTGCCAATCCCATTATGCCACAGCAGGCACACTTATTTGATTTTATGATGTACATATTTGAAATCCCGATTAATAGATATTGGGAGCAGATGAAGATTTTTTTCACTCCACCGGAAAACTTTATTGTCATGAATGTAAAGGCAGATCTGAAAAAAAGTTTTACCGGGAACCTTATTCCTCTAACCATTGACTGGTCTGCATTTAAAGCCTGGAACCACTGCAGCAGCCTTGCAACCATTTGTGGGAGTAGCTGTGGAGACAAAGCCAATGTGCCAATAATGTCAGAGTGAAGTTAAAAAGGCTCTAGTCCTTGATGTTATTGCTGTGTCACTGAATGAAAAATCTCAGAAATGTCCTATCTATGGATTCTTTATGACTTAATATTTTTTTTAACTTTTATATCCACTATCAGTTAGATTTGCTGTAATTAAAGCCACAGTCATCCAAACTGATATTTCACCTCCTACAATCTATATTCTAAAAATTAATCAGAGCAGTCTTTTAAAAGCATACATTACATCATGCTACTTGTCTGCTTATAACTCTCCAATCGGCTTTTTGTCCTACTTAGAATAAAATCCCAAATCCTCTCTGATTTACAAAACCTTATATGATCTGACTTCTGCTTCCCTCTATGACCTGCTCTCTTACCATCACCTCATTTGCCTCAGACAGTCTAAGACAATTCATACCTTAGGGTCTTTGCACTAGCTCTTATGTTTCCCAGGGATTTCTCATCTCCCCTATCTTTAAATATTTGTTTCCATCTTGGTCAGCTCTCAATAAAACATCAGCTTCTCAAAGAATTCTTCCTTAACTATTCAAATTAGAGGTATTACCCTGTAAGTATTCCATCACATTAGTTATCTCAATTATTTGCCTTGCATTTCATTTATCACAATCTGATATGATATATATGTGTTTTATATATATATGTACATATATATATATTTAAATGCCTTTTAACCCTTTCAATAGTGTAAGCTCTGTGAGAACAAAGACATTTAACATCTTGTTCTTGCAGTATCCCATCACCTGGAAGAATGTCTGGCATATAATAAGCCCTCAATAAAGAGCTGTTGAAAAAGTGAATGAATCTGATCTTTATCTTCCAGAAATTCTTCACTGCTCTGATCAGCTGATGGTATTTCTCTCCAATTACTCATACTGCTAGGGGTCTATTTTTATATCTGTTACATCATTTCAGTAGAATTTGGGAGGGAACCATAAATAAATCCACATATTCAGCAGCACTTTTATAGGAATCAGAGATAACTTTTCCAAATGAAACCATCATTGCCTTTGAGCTTTTCAGTGATGTGAACACCAAGTTCATTCTAATAAAAGAATATGAATTTTTTTCACTCTTCCTGAATTAGTATAATTTCAATGTCTGACTATAAACAGGAATCCTGAAAGGAGCATCATACATTAGACACACATACAGAAGACACCCATATAGTTCTTCTTACTTTAAATGTGTTAATTTGTTTTAAATGAATATAAAAACAAGCTGTCTTTTAAGTTCAAGTACAGAATAGAAAAAAAATATGTAGTGAGAATCCAACCATAAGTTTTCTTACCTGAGACATGAGTGTAGATCAGTGATCCCCAGATTTCCCATACTGTAGATCCTAGTATTTTTCAAATAGGAATTAACTTTTTATTTTGTCCACTTAAGACATTTATGGATAGATCACTATTGTTGTAAACTAAAGGACATTATGATATCAAAAATGACAAAAAATATACCTAAGAGTAAAGAATACCCCTTTAAATGAAAACCTTTTGGCTTTGTGAAACCTCTACTTCATTGTTCTTATTTTTCTTGTTTTGCAGTGGACCAGTGGAAAAGTTACCAGTATTCAGCACTGGTTCTAAGAGTATTAAAAACTTTTTGTGATTTAAAAATCTGAAGATGTGGGTTTAATATTCAAAATAAATCAATTAACCTTCTAGAGATACAATTTCTTTATCTTCTTTTAACCTATCTAGATGAAGAAGGTTGAGAACCAAATGAAATAATCATCCTTAAAGGTATTTTGTAAGCTATAAATCTCTTCATCAATATAAATTATGGATTTGGTGTAAGGTGTGAGAGAGAGAGGTGGGGTGACTCTTGTCCTTTTCACTCAAGAAACCAGAAGTTATTTTAAACTGATATAGGAAAACTGAATTTTGGAGGAAAGATCAGCAATTTAGTTTGGGGCATGGTAAGTTTGATGTGTTTAGTAGACATTCAGGTGGACAAATCAAGGAGGCAGTTGGAAAGAAGAATTTGGAGTTTATGGGAAAGACATAGCCTGGAGGTATAAATTTAGCAATTGCTAGCCTACAGGTGGTTTTAAGTAAGGAAGGAGGAAATCACCAAGGAAATAAGGCAGACATAGAGCAAAATGGGTCTAATGTCTGTCCTCTGGGCATATTGCTGTCCTGACATCAGAGAGGAGAGGAAATAAAAGACACTGAAAGGAGCCGTCTTTGATATCAGAGACAACCCTGGAGAGCACAGTGCTGAATTTTTTTTCTCCAGAAACATGAGGTTAGAACATCTCCTTGATGTCCTTTTAATTCAGGCAAATGATCTCAATACCCATTCAGCTACATCTAAATGCAAAACGAATACCTGCCACTGAATTGCAGTCCACGCACATTCACACTAACATACATTTTTAAAATGCCCCCACAGACCTGAAATCTGAGCGTTCCAATGTACATAGCAAGTGGGTAGAAATGAAAATTAACACAGTGCAGGTTCTCACAGAGGCACAGCTTCAAGGTGCTCAGAGGAAGAATCAGTGGCCCTGAGCAGTTTCTGTGAATATGCTAAATGACCACTTGGAGACTTGGAAATCTAGTTTCTGCTTCTTCAGTGGTATAACTGGGTAGTATGTCAATCTATTGAATCAAGTCTCAAGTAACTTAGCGATGTGTCCCTCTTTAAATTGATGTAATAAGGAATTGGTAGGTGTGTTCAAATATTGAAATAATATTTTGTGTTCCTAAAAGAACTTTTCTCATTTTAGAAAGACATGCTATGCCATCTTACAATGATGGCATTACCTTTCATCATTAAAATGGGTTTTTATTGTCAGAAACTCAGTTTATTTTAAACTGTTATGTAACATATTAACGACATGACATGTCACATGTAGCCATAAGGCCATATGTCAATTCCAACATCTGTATTAACAGTGAGTCGGCCAAAAATAAAACTTCAGGCAAACACCCACCACACTTTAACAGCTTAAAAAAACACTTTAGTCCTTGTGTCTCTTGTCTTGAGGCACTTTGTTGTAGCTTAGTTTGCCCTGATGCTGTGTAACTCTATAGTCACATCTCACCTTTGTTCTTGAAGGTAAGGATTTGCTATTTACCTCCCTCACTGCTGACTGGCAATGCCCTCCAGTGGCCACTGTGGAAAAAGAACCCTGAAAATACTGTCCCAGTTCACCAGTGGACTGTGAGAATAAGAGCTAACTGGTATTGAGAAATTATTGCCAGGGTATTTTAGTTTACACCAGTTTCTTTCTTTCTTTTTTTATTTGGTTCTTCTGACAAGCTGTTTTTGTTGATATTCTTTCCAAACATTCTTTCTTTCTTGATATTATTTCTAAACATACAATCTGCATCTTATGTTGATGTGATCTGGGTACAGATTTATATGCTTAGAAAGAATTTATAGCACATCAGGCAAGCAAAGGCAGACGGTGCAAATGCTATTTTAAGCTTGTATGGATCCTAAAACAAAGAGGAAGCTTATTTGAAGAAATTTTTATTCCTGGAAAATAAATGCAAACACAGTATCCACCACATTCTTTTCCTAAAATATGTTGCCTAGTGACCAAATGGAATCAATTGTCAATTGATCTGGTGGGAATCTCAATAGATGGTCTGTTTGTTTGACTACTCTTTACAAGGAAGAAAAAGGATGAGCTTGTGAAGCTCTGTCTACCCAGGGAAAAGGAGTGAGTAGCAAGAAGAAGTTTGGGAGGGTAAGTGGACCTAAGGACAGGAAAGAATAGAAAGAAATAAGAGCAACAAAAAGTTGGATTTAATTGGCTGGAAAAAAGCAATTTTTTAATTTAAAAGACAAGGAATAAGACAGAAAAGTTATAACAATAATCAAAGAACGCATGTATATTGCCAGGCTTTGTATATATTTCATGTCATGTTTAATCTCCACAACAATCTTAAGAGCAAACAAATACTAATATTCTCTTTTTACGTTTGTGAAAATTGAATAAAAGTTAGGGAATTTGACCAAAAAAAAGATACTCTGGTTCCAGAATCCATTTCTTTAAGAAAGAACATTATGAAAAAAGAAAACTTAAAAAAGAAGAAGAATATTGAAGTTTGGAAATTATTGGTAAGGATATATATATATATATATATATATATATATATATAGTACCCAAATATATAAGTGAGCTCAGACTGCTACGACAAAATACTATAGATGGGGCAATTTAAATAACAGAAATTTAATTTCTCACAGTTTTGGAGGCTGAAAGTCCCAGATCAAGGTGCCTACTGTTTCAGCTTCCTGTGAAGAGTTCTCTTCCAGGCTTGTAGATTGCCACTTTCTTGCTGTGAGAAAAAGAAAAACAGAAAAATATCCAGTGAGACTTTTCCTCTTCTTATAAGAACACCAGCTCTCTGGGATTAGGGCCCCACCCAATGACCTCATTTAGCCTTTATTACCTCCTTTCTCCAAATACAGCCTCTTTGGAAGTTCAAGCTTCAATATATGATTATTGGGGACACAATTCAGTCCATAAGCAACATATTTTATCTTTCAAAAGTGAAATAAAAAACTGAAAGAGACATCAAAAATAGTATTTTGGGGGATATGTACAAGAAAATTTATTGTAGCACAAGCTACAGTGGTTAAAAAAGACAGAACTGAAAAACAGAGAATCTTCCTTAATTGAGCAGTGGGTGAATAAATCATTCTTGCATCCATGTTGTGGAATACTATACAACCATTGAAAAGGTTGAATTAGAGCTAGTTGATGTAAAAGGTTAAGTTAAATAAGCTAGAAAAAGAGATGTGTGTATTACATGATACTATTTATATATTAAAAGGTAACAAAATAATCCTATATATGTTCCAGTTTTATTATTGAGACATAATTGACATGTAATATTATATTAGTTTCAGGTATACAAGATAATGATTCAGTATATGTATATATTGC
The DNA here is from genome assembly GCA_004024745.2 of Catagonus wagneri. Lineage (NCBI taxonomy): Eukaryota > Metazoa > Chordata > Mammalia > Artiodactyla > Tayassuidae > Catagonus > Catagonus wagneri. Next base: position 46,020,795 of record PVHT021183693.1, on the reverse strand, counting down.
AAAATAATTGCCACAATATATCTTGTTAACTTCCATTCATTAAAGAAAATATATATATTTTTTGGCCATGCCCACGTCATATGGAAGTAATGCGAGTGGCTGCAGTGACAGTGTCAGATCCTTAACTTCCTACACTATAAGGGAACTCCTAAGAGATGAAATTTGTATAATACAGTTAAATTTAATGAAATTTGTATAATACAGTTAAATTTCATCCAGCATAAGTGATATAATCCAGAACTACTACAACATTCAATAAAAGAGCATGTTAGATTTCTAAAAAGAGGGAGATCCCATCGTGGTGCAGTGGAAACAAATTCGACTGGTATCCATGAGGATGTGGGTTCAATCCCTGGCCTCATTCAGTGGGTCAGGATCCGATGTTGCCGTGAGCTGTGGTGTAGGTTGCAGATGCAGCTCGGATCCTGCATTGCTGTGGCTGTGGCGTAGGCTGGCAGCTGTAGCTCTGATGCGACCCCTAACCTGCCTGGTAACTTACATATGCTGCGGGTACGGCCCTAAAAGCAAAAAAATAAAAATAAAAGCGATTAGCAAAGAAAACATGACAAGGCCTTAAATTAAAGCCTCAGATGCTGGGATTCTAAAAACAGACCTGTGCCATGACCCTCAGAATGCCCTAAAAGCTAGATTGAACTGAATTTGAGTAGCATATCTTAGGCTTATACTTTCCAAAGCTTGAACTGTTCATTTCCATCCCAACAGAAATCACTTTCTGGTGAAACATGTCTTTTGTGTTTCTCCCAAAACAGTGAGGCAAACCTTTAAGAGGTTCAAGGAAACACAGAGATGTAGGAAAGTAATACAGGAAATGGAAGAGTGCCAACTAAAAGTTCGTTATAAAGCCAATTAATACTACGGGCCACAAAGGCTAAATCTCTCTCAGAATTTCTAGAACGCTAGTTAGAACAGAGTTCCTAGGTATATTTCTGAGGGAGAGGAACCTGGAGTAGTGATAGGTCAGCTCTCCGTATATCATTGGTCGAGGGCAATTGTCATTGTTTCTGGTGCAGTAACTGTGACACATCCAGTTTCCTCTGAGTGTAGAGCCAGTATGTTCTCACAGTTAGGAGGGAAACAAAAAGGAAAAATCTCAGGCAAGCGGTAGCATATGTTCCCAATAAGTTTTGAGGCAAAAAAAAAATCATCTTTAAACTGTTGTTCATCCACCACAGATCTCTCCAATCTATTTCCAAGTTTCGTTGCTTCTCTGTCTTCACAATCTCTCTCTCTCTTTTTCTTTTTGTGGCTGCACCTACAGCATAAAGGCGTATGGAAGTTCCCAGGCTAGGGGTGGAATTGGAGTTGCAGCTGAGGCCTATGCCACAACCGTGGCAACACCAGATCTGAGCCACACCTGTGACCTACGGCACAGCTTTTGGCAAAGCTGGATCCTTAACCTGCTGAGTTCGGCCAAGAATTGAACTCTCATGTCAGGTTCTTAACCCACCAAGCCACAAAGGAAACTCTTGTCTTAGCAATCTCTTGAATCTAGTCACATCTCAACATCCAAAGTCCTACCAGGCTAGAACCATCACCATCTCTTGCCCTGATGGTTGCACACATTTCCAAAAGGCCTGCTTCCCTTTGGTATACCTTTCCCAGATTATTCTACAAATGGAAGCTGAACTGATATGCATACAACATAAATGCAATAATACAATTTTTCTACTTAAAATACTATGATGTTTCATCAATGCCATCTGAATAAAGTCTGAACATGTTATCCTACTGTACACTTCTTAGCATGGTCAAGAAGGTATATTTCAAGTACCCAACTTCCCAATACACATACTTACAGACCCACACCAGCTGACATTATTCCACCTAAACGTCCATCATGGTTGGCAGACCTGATCTTGGTCTCAGATGTAGATCTCTGTAAACTTTCTGGTGTTTCCCATCCCGCAGGAAAAGTATCTCAAAAAAAGTAAGGGATATAAACGATGTCCCCCAGATGACCTTTTCCTAGAATGATATAAATAATCCCAGCCTCCCAATCTCTTTGTATAGAATTATTATTTCTTGTGACGGTGGTGATCTAGTCCACATTTTCCCTCTTGCTTGATCTCCAGCCCAAAGACAATTTTGCAATCCATCACTTCTTTTCAGTTTGATAAAATTTTTGCAAGACCTTCCCAGGTAAAAGAAGGTTACATTCTGAGAGGCAGTCTCCTTTTTGGAAAAATGCATAAAACAAATTTACAGGAAAAAAAAAAAAGTAGTTGGAATTGAGAAGACTGCAGATTAGTCACACCTCAAAAACAAAATACTGTCTTTGGAGTCTCTTTTCTGGCTGGCCCTGCAATGTCTCCTATAAGGCTTTATGCATAATGGGGCCTGATGCATGGCAGAAGCATGGCATAAGCCTGTTGTAACAAAATATCTTCTTCTATAAGTGACAGATTGCTGAGGTTTGAAGCTTTTGGTTTGCGAAAACCCCAAAAGGTGAAAACTGACCCACATAAGCCAGCAAAAAGTTATTATTTAAATGCTAGAACCCATGTTTTACTCCTTAACAATAAGATAGAAATTAGGAGTACAGGAATATTTTTCTTCTTTATGAATTCTGAATAAATGTATATCGCACATGATCTAGTCTGGGTATTTCTGAAAATTTACCTCTTACCATGTTCCCTTTTTCCAAATACACCTTTTTTTTTTTTTCTTGTTTCAGGCATATAAGCTACTTATAACTCTCTAGGCCTTCTCACCGGCTCCTTCCTCTGCTACCTAGAAGGACCCTCATTTATTATTTCCATCAGGGTTGCTAATTAATTCTCAAAGTTTAACTTTAGATATAATCATTTTTAGGAAGGCTTTCTAAACTTTCCAAGTCTGTGCTTTGCCTCCTCCTTTGTCCTCTCATGACACCATGCATGAACTCTTCCATTTTATAAAAAGTTATATTTTCACCCTAAGAATCACCTGCTTACTTGCCCATTTAAGTACCAAGTAGTAAAATTATTGACAGCAAAGATTTTGTGATTCTACTTAAACCTGAAGTGTCTCACATAATGTCTGATACAGAAGATGCCATATAAATTATGCTATGAATAGATGAAAATGCTACATTAAGTAAGTGAGGTAGAATAGACTGGGCCACCCATCTTTTCTCACACAAGCTACCAGCCCTGGTTTTATAGCCTGTCATAAAATTTAGTTTAGGTCACTCTCAATGCCCTAGTTTCTCAGGTTAAACGATCAGGCCGATTCATCCCTAAATCTCACCTTCTTTCATTCTGAACCAGTTAAGATATAAATTCCATGATGATTTCAAGAAGAAAGATACAGGGACGTACAACGGCCGGAAGGTAGTGGCATAGTTTGAAATTCAGTGGCACATCCTGTGAGTCCGGGGACCTAATTGCATCCTCAACTCTTCCCACTCTTTGTCAGTCACATTAACTCAGTGATCAAACCCTGTCAATTCTATTTTAGAAATGTCACTAGAATCTGAGCTCTCTCCACCTTTATTGCTACGGCATTAGTTCAAGTTCTTTTCTTATAATATTTTACTGACAAGTCTTTAGTCACATGTTCCTTCTGTCATCCAATCTTCTACACCTTCTCACTCTCCATCCCACCTTATTATATACACTATAGCCAGAGGTATCAGTTAAAAACAAATATTCTCAAGTCATACGTATGTCATCATTTTGCTTATAGAAAAAACATTCATATAAAGTATTATAAAATGTCTCATGAATAAAATAATATTAATTATTGAATAACATTTATTGTTTCAAATTATTTCTGTAGTGGCAACTGCTCTTCCGGCCATCAAAATTTTTTGGTATTCACAGCAAGAATGCCCTGAAAATTATTTATGAAACAACGTTTTGCTGTGATTTATTTTGCTTTTACACCGAGCACATGTGATGTCATACTTTTTTAGGAATATCCAGTTACAAAAGAATTGCATTCTATTTCATAGTTAGTTTTTGTTTAGGACATGCAAGGAAGTCCACAGCAATGTGAAAAAAAGTCGCCGAAGAACTACTACATTGTCTTAGGTTTCAGGCATCCACCACCAGGTGGCGCTAGATAAAACTTTTTCAAGCTGTTTTCCGTGTACAACCTGCACCAAAAAGAAAAAGGGTAGCATATATGATGTGATATCCTGGTTCTGAATCTGAATCCTTCATTCTGGCTGTTTGTTTTTTTTTGGGGGGGGCGTTTTGTTTTGGTTTGGGGTTTTCTTTTTCTTTGTTTTTGTTTTTTTTTATAGATTCATCTTATCAAAGGTGATAGCCTGTCAGATTTGGGAGATTCCTCAATTTTCTTAATTTTCCGCAAATCCTCCTACAACTCTGGAATGCTACTATTTAACACACACACACACACGCACACACACACACACACACACATATATATATGCTGTGTATGTCAGAAACTAAGCTAGGGTTTTATTCCTTCTTATGATAAAATAAACAAACACCAAACAAACAAAAAACACACCTTAGAGAGGTAATTTCTTTGTCAAAAATTTCAGTCTAGATATTCTATGCCAGAGAGTTAGGACCAGTCTAGCCCATTAACTGTCCATGGAAGTGAATAGTTGAGACTGGATCCCCAGGGGAAAAGCTAGCAGGTTTTTTTGTTTGTTTGTTTTGTTATTGTTTTCTAACCCGGTCTGGTATCTAGGACCAGAGAAGCCAAAGGAAAAGTTTAAGCCCAAGTCCTGGGAGAAATTTGGAGCTTAAAGTTCATTATTCCTCCTATAATTCCCACTTAAGAAAACTGAAGTTGGCCAATTGCCGGATTTCAGTAGGGGAAACTGGAGAACAGGCAGAATAGGTAAGGAGTTAACGTGGAGGATTCCTGGAGACCAGGGAATTTGGCACGAGATCAGTTATACCACACAATCTAAGCCTGAATCCAAAAAGATATAGGGTGAGATAGATGTTAGTTTCAGACTCATGAATACCAAAAATTGAAGTGGCCCTAGAAATCATATAATGCAATGATTTTTAAATAGATTATGAAGTCACGACTTCAAAGATTTTACTCAAAGAGATGAGGATAGTGGAAACAGTTAATGACTAGGGCTCTGGTAATTTTCTCTAATTCCACTAAGGTGAATTTTCTTTTATTTGTCTAATTTACTATGTTTTCATGAAGATTCCTCTGCTTTTAGTGTCATATCTAAAAGTCATTGCCGGAGTTCCTGTCGTGGCACAGTGGTTAATGAATCCGACTAGGAACCATGAGGTTGGGGGTTCGATCCCTGGCATTGCTCAGCTAGTTAACGATCTGGCATTGCTGTAGCTCTGGCGTAGGCCAGCAGCAACAGCTCTGATTAGACCCCTAGCCTGGAAACCCTGGAAACCTCCATATGCGGTGGGTGCGGCCCTAAACAGCAAAAAAAAAAAAAAAAAAAAAAAATCATTGGCCCTAAACAGCAAAAAAAAAAAAAATCATTGCCAAGATCAATTTGAAGGAACCTTTCCCCTATGTTTTTTTTATAACCAGTGATTTTATACCAGTAGTTTTACGGTTTCAGACCTTATGTTTAAGTGTTTAGAACATTTTGAGTCAACTTTGTATGGCATAAGGATTCAATTCATTCTTTGTATGTGGGTATTCAATTTTACAAAACCACTTATTGAAGAGACTATCCTTTCCAAAACCACTTACTGAAGAGACTATCCTTTCCCCATTGTTTATTCTTGGCTCTCTTGTTAAATATTGGTTGATTTTATATACATGAATTTATTTTTTAAGCTCTCTATTCTGTTTTTTCATCAGTACCATACTATTTTGATTACTATAGTTTTGTATATAATCTGAAATCAGAAAGTGTGATGTCTCCAGCTTTATTCTTGCTGAAGATTACTTTCCCTATTAGAATTCTTTTGTGGTTCCACACTGTTTGGGAGGAGGGGGTTAATTTATTTCTGTGAAAAAAAAAAAAAATGGCTCTAGAATACCAGTAGGGATTGCACTGAATTTTTAAGTTGCTTTGGGTAGTATGGATATTTTAACTACTAACATTTCCCATCTATGCACAGGAAATATTTTTCCATTTATTTGTCTTTCCTTCCCTTTTTTCTTTCCTTCCTTCTTTCCTTCCTTCCTTCCTCCCTCCCTTCCTTCCTTCTTTCCTTCTTTCCTTTTGTCTTTTTAGGGCCACACCCATGGTATATGGAAGGCTAGGTATTGACTCAGAGCTACAGCTGTCAGCCTACGCCACAGCCACAGCAATGCCAGATCCAACCCTTGTCTGTGACTTAGGCCACAGCTCACTTAACCCACTGAGCAGGCCCAGGGATCGAACCCACATCCTAAGGGATACTACTCATATTCGCTACTGCTGAGCCATGATGGGAGCTCCACATCAACATCTTTCTTATAGATTTCAGTGTACAGATCTTTCATTTCCTGAGCTAAATCTAGTACTAAGTGTTTTAATATCTTTGCTCCTTTTGTAAATGGGATTTTAAAAATTTCCTTGGATATAGTTTATTTTTAGTATACAGAAATGCAACTGATTTTTATGTATCAATCTTATATCCTACAATTTTACTGAATTTATTTATTAACTTTAACAGGTTGAAATTGATTGAGTCTTTAAGTTTTTTAATATATATAAGATCATGTCATTGGCAAAAAGACAATTTTAGATCTCCCTTTTAGATTTGAAAAACTTGTTTCTTTTTCTTGCCTCATTGTTCTGGCTAGAAATTCCAGTGTTATGTTGAATAGAAGTGGTAAAAGTGGGACCCTTGACCTACTCTTGACCATAGGGAAAAATCTTTTAGTTTTTCACTCTTGAGTACAATGTTAGACATGGATCTGTCATATATAACTTCTTTATGTTGAGTACATTCCACCTATACCTGACTTTTTGAGTGTTTTTCTTTTTTTAATATTTTTAGGGATGTGCCCACGGCATATGGAGGTTCCCAGGCCAGGGGTTGAATTGGAGCCGTAACCGCTAGCCTACACCACAGCTCAGTGCAACCCCAGATCCTTTAACCAACTGAGCGAGGCCAGGGATTGAATCTACATCCTCATGGATGTTACAAAGAATCATTTCCACTGAGTCATGAAAGGAACTCCTTGTTGAATATTTTTACAATAAAAACATATTGAATTTTGTATTTTGATACTGAATTTTGTTAAATGCTTTTTCGGTCTCTATTGAGATTGTGACATGATTTGTATCCCTCATTTTGTTAAAGGCAGTGTGTCACATCTATTGATTTGCAGATGTTGAACCATCCTTGCATCCCAGGGATAAATCCCAATTAGTGATGGTTATGAACAGTTGATGTGCTATTGAATTCAGTTTGATGGTATTTTAATGAGGATCTATGATCCTTATGGATATCAGCCTATAATTTCCTTGTAGTGTCTTTATCTGGTTTTGGTATTAGGGTAATACAGGTGTCATAAAATGTGTTTGGAAGTGTTCTGTCATCTTTTATTTTTTGGGAGACTTTGAGAAGGATTGGTATTAATTCTTCTTTAAGTGTTTTGGTTTTTTTTTTTTTCATTCACCAATTAAACCTGGTCCTGGTTTTTTATCTTTTGGGAAGTTTTTTGATTACTGATTCACTGTCTTTACTTGTTATTGGTCTGTTCATATTTTCTTTTTTCATGATTCAGTCTCAGTACCCCTAGTCTCAATTTCTAGGAATTTATCCATTTCTAGGTCAGTTATCCAATTTTTTGATATTTAACTGTTCATAATAGTCCCTTATGATCCTTTGTATTTTCTGTGGTGTCAGTTGCAGTGTCTCACCTTTCATTTTTCTGTTTAATTATTTAATTGTTCTCTCATTTTTCCTTGGTTTCTCTAGAAAATGGTTTGCCAATTTTCTTTCTCTTTTTCAAAAACACCAACTCTTAGTTTCATTAATCTAATATTTATTTCATTTTTTTGGATCTGATTTTTGCTATTTCCTTTATTTTTGTAACTTTAGTCTTACTTTGTCCCTCTTTTCTAGTTCCATGAAGTATAAATATAGGTTGTTTACCTGATATCTTTCTTTTATCTTAAGTGTTTATAGCTATAAAATTTCCTCTTAGAGCTGCCTCTGCTGTTTACCATAAATTTTTAGTATGTTGTGTTTTCATTTTCATTTGTTTCAAGACAGTTTTTGATTTCTCTACATCTCCTTTGACCCACTGATTGTTGAGGAGTGCATTGGTAATTTTCACATATTTGTGAACTTTTTTGTTTTCCTTCTCTTATTGATTTCTAGTTTCATATCATTGTAGTTATAAAAGATACTTAGTATAACTTCAATATTCTTAAATTTTTAAGACCTGTTTTGTAGCTCAATATATGATCTATCCTGGATAATGTGCCCATGAACACGTGAGAAATATGCATACTCGGCTGTTGTTGGAAGGAATATCCTATATCGGTCTGTTACGTTTACTTGGTCTAATGTGTAGTTCAAGTCCAGGGTTTTCTTATTATCTGTATGGTTGTGCTCTCCAATGTTGAAATAGTGACATTAAACTCTCCTACTGATATTGTACTGCTGTCTGTTTCTCTGTTCAGTTTTGTTAATATTTGCTTTACATATTTATGTGCTGAGATGTTGTGTGCCTCTGTATTTACAATTTCTATATCCTTTTGATGAAATGGCTCCTTTGTCATTATATAATGACCTTCTTTGTCTCGTGACAATTTTTAACTTAAAGTTTATTTTGTCTAAGAATATCCGTTTCTGCTTTCTTTTGGTTATCATTTGTATGGGATAGCTGTTTCTATCTCTTTACTTTCAGCCTATGTGCATCCTTAAAGCAGAAGTTAGAACTTTATTATTGTGTACATTTGGGTCTTCATTTTGTATCCATTCATCCACTCTCTGTTATTTGATTGGAGAATGTAATCCATTCACATTTTTTAAAAATATTGATATATGAAGAATTACCCGTGCTATTTTGTTCATTTTTTTTTTCTGGATGTTTTGCAGTTCTTTTGATCCTTTTCTCCTCTCTTGCTATCTTCTTTCGTAATTTGATTATATTTTGTGGTATGTTTTGATTACTTTCTCTTTACCTGGTGTTTTTGCTTTGTGGTTACCATAAGTTAAACATAGAATACCTTATAATTATAGCTTTCTATTTTAAGGTAATAACTACTTAACTTTGAACACATACAAAAAGTAATCATTTTTAATACACCCCATTTTATATTTTTTGGTGTCACAATTTACATCTTTTTATGGGATGTATCCATTAACAAATTACTGTAGCTATAGTTATTTTAATACTTTTCCTCCTATCTTTTTTATCTGAATTTAAAAGTGATTTACACAGCACCATTATAGTATTAGAGTATTCTGAATTTGATTATAAACAAACTTTTACCAGTGTTTTTTGTCTATTTTGTTTTTTGTTTGTTTTACTTTCATAACTAGTGTCTTTTCATTTCAGCTTGAGACACTTTATATAGCATTTCTTACAAGGCAAGTCTAGTGGTGATGAATTCCTTTGGCCTTTGTCTGCAAATGACTTTCTCTTTCATTTCTGATGAACTGCTTTACTGGGTATAATATTCTTGGGTGACTTTTTTTTTTTTCTTTGATTTGATCATCCACTCTCCCTTGATTTGTAAGGTTACTGCTAATACATTTGCTAATAGCCTTATAGGTTTCCCTTGTATAATATAATTCTCTTTTTATTCTTTCAAAATTCTCTTTGCCTTTGATTTCTGACAGCTTGCTTATAGTATGACTAGGTGAAGTTCTTCTTTGTGTTAAATCTAATCATGGACCTTTGAGATTTTTATTCTTGGATATCTATATCTCTCTTCAGATTTAGGGATTTTTTTTTTTTTAGCCATTATTTCTTTAAAGATTTCTGCTCTCCTTTTTCTCTTTTCTCCTTCTAGTATTCCCATAGGATGTATATTTATCTTCTTGATGTTATCACATAAATTTTATAGTCTTTCCTCTTTCTATTGCTATTTTTTTCATTTTTCTACTTGAGTAATACCAAATGACCTATATTCAAGTTTGCAAATTCTTCTGCTTGATCATATGACATTGACATTATTCATTGCATTTGATTCATTCATCGCATTCTTCAGCTCCAGTATTTCTTTCATTTTTTATGATTTCTGTCTCTTATTGAACGTCTTATTTTGTTCATTTGTTTTCCTGATATTAGGCATCTACCTCTGTTCTCTTGTAGCTCACTAAGATTCCCTAAAGCAAGTATTTTGAATTATTTTTTTTAGCAATTTGTACAGGTCCTTTTCCTTGAAATCAGTTACTAGAAAATTATTGTGTTCCTTTTGTGTAGTGATGTTTCCTTCATTTTTGTTATTATTATTATGATTATTATTATTTTTTTATTTTTAGGGCTTCATCTGCAACATATGAGGTTCCAGGTGAGGGGTCAAATTGGAGTTGCAGCTGCCAGCCTACACCACAGCTACAGCAATGCTGGATCCTTAATCCACTGAGCAAAGCCAGGGATAGAACCCACATCCTCATGGATACTAGTTGGGTTCATAACAAGCTGATCCACAATGGGAACTCTCATGGTTCCTTCACTTTTGTGTTTCTTGTAGTGTATGGATATCTGCACTTTTAATGAACCACTCACCTCTTCCAGACTGGCTTTGATAGAGAAAGATCTTTACCTACAACTAGAGAAGAGTGTGCTGGCAGGGTAGATTATAGTGATTCTAGCATTGGGAAAGGTGAAGTTGCACATATTCCATGTAGCTCCATCAGCTGCTCTAAGCCTCATCAAAGATTGCAGGGATCTTCAGATGCCAAGGTTTTGAGGATCTCTAGTTATTTTGAAGGCTGTTGGGAGTCTTTGGTAATGAAGGCTGCTGGGATCCTCCTGACTTTTTTATTTACACAAGGTAAATCATGGCCAAAAGGATTCCTCCTGGCACTGGGCTGGTTTGTGGGTGCTCTCACATTTGCTATGTCCCAGTGTCTGATGTGAGGATATTTGTGAAGTGGTCATGGAGTTGAAGTCTGAAGTATGGACATGCATGGAGAGACTGTGCCTCTAGGGTCTGATGTATGGTGGCAGTAGTGCCCAGGCAAGGTACCCCTATCTTAGCATTGGTATTGGTGTAAGAGGTGCAGGTAATTATGGATTGGACACATGAAGCTGGAGCATGGAGTATGGGTGTGCACAGAGCTACAGCAGCCCTAGGTCTGGGATACAGACACTCCTGCTATGATGTCTCCTGTGCCTTGATGAGCCATTTGTGGAGAGAGGGCCTGGAGAGCTACCACAGCTCCAGGTGCCGACATATGGGAACTAATGCTGTGCTTGGTGGCTCCCACGTCCTATGTGTGAACACCTGTGGAGCAACTATGAAATCTGGGTCTGGAGCACATGTGTGTGACTGTGTTTCTGGGGCCAAGATCTGGGGTGAGAGTATGCATGGAGTGGCCACAGCTCTGGAGTTGGGTATGTTGGCTTTGGGATTGAAGGCAGCTCAGTCTCATCATGGGCCACAGTGACTCCTTCTTGGGGACTACAGTATTGTCCTTTTCCAAGAGGGATCTGAAACAGTGATAGCTGTTGGTAATTTCAGTGGTGAAAGCTGCCAGTGTCCTCTATGGAGTGGGTTCCTGGGGTCTGTGTTGACAGACAATACTGGGTCCTCTATTGTGAAAGCTGAAGAAAGTCCATGACCGTCAGAGAGATTGTTGAAGTCTTCAATAGCAAAGACTGCTGAGGTCCTCTATAGAGCAGAGAGTCACCCTGGCATCTTCTGTATGGCTGATAATGATAGCCTCCACTTTTCCTTGTTCCTAGGCATCTTCAGATAGTTTAGCTAGGCTGATCTCCCCAGTGATTTTCTCTGTGTGGTTATTCTGTTTTTTACTCTACTGCATTGCTATATGTTCATATTTGGACTCCTGAGCTTTCCCAAGGCTATTTTCACATAAATAGCTATATATTTTTTAATATGTGTAAAAGGATGAAAGTTAGTATCACCTACTCTTCTATCCACTTCTTACTCTATCTTTAGTTATTGTAACTCTTGAGCTTTTTTTTAAATCATACTTACTAGTTTATTTGTTCTTTTTTTATTTGTGTATTTTCTGCTTAATCTTAGTTCAGTTCTTGGCTTGCAGTTGACCTCATGAGCATTTGTAGAATATGAAATATCCAGTGCCTGGCATATAGTAAGTACTCAAAAAATGTTTGTATATAATTGGTTTGGATGAAGCATTCTAATGTATGGAAAAGCATGTCCTTTAGCCTTTGGCAGCAAGAGTCATTTTTCTAATCTCCTAAAGCTGGCTTAGCTAATATACCTGCTCCAAATGCTCACTTGCATATAGAAATAAGGAGTCTATTCCTGGAACAAACTAAATTCATAGGCTCCACGAGGGCAATAGCTTTGCCTAGAGCACCTCACTGACATTTATTCGCAGAAGGAAACCACCCTAGCATTAGAATGAGCTGAGCAAGCTGTAGGTGTTGCAAATGAGGACTCCAGTTGGGAAACCCACACAGCACACACCAACAAAAAACTCTGCAGCTAGTCTTAAGCTAAATGCACAGATGTATGTGGGGAATTCCTTAAATAGCAAGGGTGGGTTGTAAGTTTAGACTGTGATATCTTGACTGTGTGCTGTGGGGGTGTGGATATGGAAAGAAAACTAAAGCATAAGTGCAGGACATTTTAGGTTGGACTGTGATAATAAGAACTGGATACCCAACATTTAGAGAATATCATATAATACTTCCTCTGACATAACATTTAGATAAATGAGTGCATACATGCATACACACTACCTATATCATGTTATATTCCTTCTGCTGTTATAACAAGATGGATTTGTTTGGATTTCCAATGCAAAAGAAAATGTAAGAAAACTCAAAGGTACATACACTTGGAAGTTAAAACAATGTACTCTTTTTATCTTTCAGAGGGAAATTTAATATATAGTGCTTTATCTGAGAATGAAGATATATATGGATCTTGAAACCAAGGAAAGAAAATAAGATCCTTTCCTCTTATCATTTCTCCTTCTGTCCCAATTGCATAATTGATCCTGCTTGTCATTGAACACTTATGCATTACCAAATTAGAGTTCCTAGTTCCTGGAAAAGTATGAGCATTTACCAGGGGCCACAGTAAGGTTTCTCATGAACTTTGAAACTGAACCTAACACCTGCTTTCTTCTGGCTCTTCATGCCAGTAGATCAATAGGCAATGTAAGAAATTTACAAAATAAGGGTGCACTCAGTCCAGAGTATCAGAAACAGTGTTTTCTGCTACTCAGTGTAGGCAGGGAGGAGTGCATTTGGAATTTCCATGTTACTTGCATACACAGTAATAATAGTTATTTGACAGTAGCAGCAACTACAACCTAGGAAGGAATTTAAAAGATTAAACTTCACTGGGTAGACAAAATTCTGGCTTAGGATGAGGAAACACTGCAATGAATAGTTGGAGAGAAGGAAGATGATAGCAAACATCAATCACAGCTTCACTAATGCAGTGAGTACTGGAGTACTGGAGTATATTTCAATAACTAACTTGCCTTAAATATTAACATCTAAGTGGCATGGCCACTTGGTGACAGATTGGAAAAAAATGAAGTCATCCTTTTCTGGTGGCCTGGTTTGGCCGCCAGATATATTACATGAGAGATCTGAATGACGTACAGGGTGATCTCCATCAGATTTCAATTATGGACCATTTTAGATCCTCTCAACTTCACCTCTTTCTTGCTGTGGTCATAGCTGTGTAGCTTTACAACTTCACACATGTGAAATTTAACAGAACCTTGTCTCATACCCACACTGTCTACTTCTCACCTCCCACTTTGGAGCTTTTCTATCATGCTGGAAATGACAAGCTGTGGAATTCCACTTAATCCCACATATGTACAAACAAGTGGTGTGGGGAATTTGACATTGTCGGGGAAACATTTGCTCAGTAGCAAAAGACAGAGTATAAACGTCTTCCTCCTTTTCTCTATGAAGAGGCTTTTCTGATAGATTTATATGTCTTCTCAGAGGCTAGTCCTTTGGGATTGACCAATCAGTCACACTTAGTTGTGACCTACTCAATAATATATCCTTGCTATCACCTCTCTTTCTATTCTCCCATTGTCCCTCATTCTTATTCCATAGGATTTCTCTGCCTAATAAAGGACTAGCATACAAACCTTTTTAGATCTGTCTCACTTTCCTCAGGAAACTAGGCTAAGATACATGGACTGTGTGGTTAGTCAATTTTGGCAAAGAGTAGCTGGAAGATGTTCCCATCTTACCTAGAGACAGAGAGCTTTAGAACCTTTCAAAAGTCAGAATCTACTTTCAAGTTTTCTGCTTTTGGTAAACTAAAGTCCATGACTACATTACCCAATGAAAATGTTTTCTTCAAATATTTTTTAAGAAAATCTGCACTGAAATGACGCCTGATACAGCAGGCAAAACAAGTTCCTAACCTGGCTCTGCTTTCTATTTTAATTTTGAGGCTGCTTGCCACCCATATATTAAAAAGAAAATAAGACAGAGGAGCAGAAGCAGACTCAGAATAAAGAGAAAGGTGGAGTTCCTCATCGTGACTCTGCAGTTAATGAATCTGACTAGCATCCATGAGGATGCAGATTTGATCCCTGGCCTTGCTCAGTAGGTTAAGGATCTGGTGTGGCTGTGAGCTGTGGTGTAGGTCACAGACACGGCTCGGATCCTGCATTGCTGTGGCTGTGGCATAGGCCAGCAGCTACAGCTCCGATTTGACCACTGGCCTGAGAACCTCCACATGCTGCGGGTGCAGCCCTAAAAAGCAAAAAAAGAAAGAAAAAAGAATAAGGAGAAAGATGAGAAGGAGACCATTCTTAACTGAATAGTCCAAAGTTATTATATAGGTAACTGTATAGATGATGTATGAAGTATTGTTATCTCTTCCTGTCTGAGTTACCTGGTTAGGTGAGTAAATAGACTAATTTCAGCCAGGTCTCAGACTAGATCACCATCATCATTATAATAAAATGTGACTAGGTGAATATAAGTAACAAAAGAGATTTGGTGAGTGGAAGGGCTTCAGAAAATGTAAATATCTCTGTAAATTAAAGTTACTGCCATAATGTTCTCAGCCTAGGGATTCTCGGCCTCTCTCTGTGGGATATCTAGGGAGACAATATGTGATTATAGGGAAGTTATGAATTTTGAGAAGCCTTGTGTTTTGTTCTGTCTCCATTACTTCCTGCTTGGTCTATATACATGCCTCTGCATGGCTAAGAGCCTCGGATTTTTTATGAGCTGAGAGAGAATAATAAACTACAATACATACTCCCTACAGAGATGTTGTGAAAATCGGTAAGATAATGTTTGTAAAAGCACTTTATTAACTATCAAGAGCAAGATAAATATTAGTTACTATTAATATTCTCCCCCATCATCCTATTAAGGCATTTTCCTTGTTGAAGAGGCCATTATTCCACATTGTACTTGGCTAAGCAACTTACAAGTATATAATTTCCTCCTTGAGCTATCGATAATAAGTTGAAGAGATAGTTCTTCTTCTTCAGGTTGTCAGACTGAGAAATCTTCCTACATTACCACTGAGGGAACTTAAGATCACCAAATTTTGTGGGACATCTCTAGACTGTTGAGAATGGACACACAGAGGTAAGTCTGAGCTATTTCTTCAAATACTAACTTATTTAATAATAATGAACAAAAACCATTTAATACAGAGATGGAGTAGAGCTGACTTTGAGCTGAGAAAAAATGTAAAATTAACTTTTGAGCAAATAATTTTAGCTTTTCTGTATTTCAGTCTTTATTAGTGTAAAAATATGGGTGAAAGGACATGTCCATAGATGCTGGGAAGAGAGAAGAGTGGAGGTTGATTGAAACAGTGGAATGGGAACAGTGCACTTCCCCGTGATATTTTCCCTAAGTACCTCAGAAGTTATATGTTTCTGTAAACCCAAAGCGCCTGCCCTTCCAAAGGGATTTAAAACAAAATTTAAGTTTATTATCTAAAACATATACTTAAATATCTTTCCAAAACCTAGCATACAGCTTCCAGTTTCCAGTTCTACATGTAAGGAGCTTGGAAGTCACTACTCCATTCTAACAACTAGTAAAAAGCAGAACAAATTGAAAAATCAAAAACTTCTTAGATCCATAAGAGAGGAGAGGACACAGGGCAAACCATTTTCCCCAAAGACTGATGAGATCAATGGACATAAACAGGGAATCATGCTTACAGAACAGAGACTCAGCAATGGAAACTGCCCTAAGAACCAATTTCAGGACAGGAAAATGCGACTGTAATTGATGAATTGTTGGAGGCTTGGACAGCTCTGAGCTGTCTCAGTGCAGAGAACTCTGGGAGTTAAAAACTCCTAGAGGACAGACACAGTCCTGAGGTGTTGCCAGTACTCAGCCTCTGTCCATGGGTACCGAAAAGAAACTCAGAGACACAGTTTGGGGTGAAGGAGAAAGGAGTAGATTTTATTGCTTTACCAGACAAAGAAGGCCACAGCAATGCTCTAAAGACTGCACTCTTCTTTGGGAGAGGGATATTATAGTTTGAGAGTGGGAAATAGGGCCACAGATAAGGATCAGTGTAGATGTAAGCTTGCATTCTTCAAAGCTTGCATCAGGTGGTCCTGGGAACGTTCTAGTGGCCCTGAGATTAACACATCAATAACCTTCTTTCTGGAATGAAGAATATTTCATCAAGTAATTAACATTTTCCATTTGTTGGATCTTTCAGTTCTGCAGAAAAGGTCAAAGATATTATTCTGGTCTCCCTTGAGGGGGAACCAGGACCCTGCCCCCAGGCTGTGATTGTTCCTTGACTATTCCTCCTTTGTCTCTACATGCCCTCCCTTTACTGATTAGCAACTGTTTGAACCGGTCCTTTGGAACTCAGGGTAGGTCATAAGGGCTGAATGAAGCCTATTTCCAAAAAAATTAAATGGGGGACACAGAAAGGCTTTTGTGCCCAGAAGCCCCACAGGGCCTTGCCTGGTTTTAGAGGGTGTGGGGGGACAAAATAATATTGTGGTAAATATTATAATCTGGAAATAATATAATATCTCCAGAATCACAACAAAGTTCTCATAGTAAATATAGAAGAAAAATTCCCTGGGACTTTCTGGGAGGTAGGGGAAAGAAACCAATTTGCAATGTACTAGAGCAATCTGTTCTTCTCAACAAAGCCTTCTTTAAGGAGGAATTAGTATACCAGAGTAAGCTGATGGGGTATTATCTGAGTGTGAACTGACCTGAGTAATGAAAATACCTAACTTAAGCCCAATCCAGACATGCTGTCCCACCTAAGAAAGAGGAAAAAACTGATAAACACTTGTGAGGCTCAAAGTCCAGAATCATAGGTTAACTTAATTACTGAATGTTAATCTTAAGATTATAGAACACTGCTGCACCCTCCCTCCCCCACACACCTCAACACCACATTACTTTTACTCGGTACGTCATAGTGAGCTATTAAGAAAAATTATAAGACATACCAAAAGACAAAAACCACAATTCGAAGACACAGTGCAAGCATCAGAACCAGACATGGCAGGGGTGTTGGAATTATAAGACTGGAAATTTAAAGCAACTACAATCAATAAGCTAAGTCCTCTGTGAACAAAACAGTCAGTATATAAGAACACATCTAAAATGTAAGCCGAGCAGATGGAAACCCAAAGAAAGAACTGAAAAGAAATGCTAAAGTCTTAAAAAAAAAAAACTGTAACAAAAATGAATGCCTTTAATGGGCCTATAAATAGATTGGGTGTGGCTGAAGGAAGAATCTCTGAGTTAGAGGACTGGAAAAAAAAAGCAAAACTGTAGAACAGTCAAGGAGTGTGACACAAGTATAAAAGGTGTAGCATATGCACAACAGGAATATGAGAAGAAAGAAAGAAACAGAAGAAATATTTGAAATAATAATGACAGAAAATGTCTCCATTAATGTCAAATAACCACAAAGCTAAGAAGATTGCATGATATTAAGCCTGATAAATGCCAAAAAGTCACAGATAAGGATATGATTTTCAAATTATCAAAAATCAGAAATAAAGAAAAAAACCTGAAAAAGCCAGAGAGCCTATAGAGAAAGGAAGATATGAATTACAAATGCCTTATTTTCAGAAATCACGTAAACAAAAAGAGGGTGAAGTGAAATATTTAAAGTGTCACGAGGACAAAACCAACAGCCTGGAATAAACCTAGCAGTAAAACAGGACAAGGAAATAACAGGAATGCATATTGAGAAAAAAAGACATAAAACTTTGTTGCAGTTGACATTATTGTCTATGTAGAAAATATGAAGAAACTGACAAAAAAACCTCCTGAACTTAATAAATGTTTATGACAAGGTCATAGGATACAATGTTAATACACAATAGTTAATTGCTTTCCCATATGTCAATAATGAACAAGTAGAATTTAAAATTAAAAACTCACTACAATTTACACTAGCACAAAAACATGAAACTTTAATATAAATCTAACAAAATATATACAAAATCTGTATGAGGAATACTATGCAACTCTGATAAATAAAATAAAAAAGAACTAAAAAAAGGGAGAGATTTTCCAACTGCATTGATAGGATGACGCTATATTATCAAGATGTCAGTTCTTCCCAATTTGATTTACAGATTCAATGAATCCCAGTAAAAATACAAGCAAGTTGTTTCGTGGATTTTTGACAAACTGATTCTAAAATTTATATGGAGAGGCAAAAGACTTAGACTAGCCAACAGAATATAGAAGAACAAAGCTGGATAAATGATGCTATCTAAATATAATATTTACTACAGACAGAAATCAAAGGGTGTAGTATCAGTGGAAGAATAGACAAATAAATCAATGGAACAGAATAAATAGCCCATAAATTATTCCACATAAATATAGTTAACTGATCTTTGACAAAGAGCAAAGACAATACAGTGGAGCAGAGATAGTCTCTTCAACAAATTGTGCTAGAATAATTGTTTTTCCACATGCAAAAGAAAAAAAAAGAGAGAAAAAAAAGGAAGAATACCTGAATCTAGACACAGACCTTACATTTTTCACAAAGATTAGCTCAAAATGGATCACAGGCCTATATGCAAACAAAAAGTTAAATCTTTAGAAGGTAACATACGAGAAAACCTACATGACTGGGGAGGGTAACAAAGTTTTAGATACAACACCAAAATCATGATCCATGAAATAAATAATTGATAAGCTAAATTTCATTAAAATTAAAGCTTTTGCTCTGTGAAACACAATATAAGGGAATGAGAAGACAAGCCACAGACTGGGAAAAAGTGTTTCCAAACAACACATCTAATAAAGAAGGGTTACCCAAAGTATACAAAGAACTCTTGGGAGATTGGATTAAGATGGCGGAATAGAAGGACTGGAGCTCAACTTCTCTCCCGAATAACAGCAAAAATACAGCCAAATGCCGAGCAACCTTCAACCAAATGAACTGTAAGCTTCCAAAAAAGATACTCTGTTCCAGAAGACACAGTGGAGACCACATCAAGAGGTAGGAGGGGCAATTACGCGATAGAAGCAACCCCATACCTCCCGGGTGGGAAGCCCCACAGACTGGAAAGTAACTATCTCAGAGACTCAGCTACAGGACTGAGAGTTCTGAGCCTCACGTCAAAACCCCACGCCTGGGGATCGGGCACAGGGAGAAAGAGCCCGGGGAGCATCTGGCATTGAAGACCGGAGGGGCTTCTGTGCAGGAGCTCCACAGGACTGGGGGAAACAGAGACCCCACTCTTGAAAGGCACACACAGACTTTCACGTGCACCGGGTCCCAGGGCAAAGCAGTCTCCAGAGGAATCTGGGTGGAACCTGACTGCAATTCCTGGAGGATCTCCTGGGAAAACAGGGGTGACTGTGCCTTGTTGTGGGGGAAGGG
>PVHT021183693.1:45977794-45996758 GCA_004024745.2 Catagonus wagneri | reverse complement strand
TGCTCAGTGTTTCCTGTAAATGATCAATCTTTGCCTCCAGTCTATTTCCAATGCCTTGCATCATCTTCAGCATCAACAGTCTAAAGTCTCTTTCTGGGAGGCTGATAATCTCCTCATCACTGAGCTGTTTTTCTGGGCTTTTCTCTTTCTCCCTTATCTGAGTTAAAGTTTTCTGTCTTTTCATTTTTACAGGTTTTTGGTGTGGTGACCTTTATGACGACAATAGAGTTGTAGCCTCTCTTAGTTCTGGCGTTTGCCTCCCCTGTGTCTAAAGTTGGTATGGAGGGGGCTTGCTGTAGGTTTTCCCGATGGAAGGGACTGATGCCTGCCCACTGGTAGGTGGGGTTGATTTGTATCCCCCTGCCGGGTGGGGCTTTGTCTCTGGATGACATTAGAGGCTAGCTGTGTGCCTGAGGGGACTTTGGGCAGCCTGTTTACTGATGGGTGGGGCTGTGATCCCACCTGGATTATTGTTTGGCCTGGGGCTTCTCAGCGCTGATGGGAGGGACCAGATTTTTCTGGAAATGGCCACCTCCAGAGAAATGCAGGCTGATGAACATTCCTGAGAGCTTCACCTCCAATGCCCTTCCCCCACCACAAGGCACAGTCGCCCCTGTTTTCCCAGGAGATCCTCCAAGAATCTCAGTCAGGTTCCAACTGGATTCCTATGGAGACTGCTTTGCCCTGGGACCCAGTGCACGTGAAAGTCTGTGTGTGCCTTTCAAGAATGGGGTCTCTGTTTCCCCCAGTCCTGTGGAACTCCTGCACACAAGCCCTGCTGGCCTTCAATGCCAGATGCTCCGGGGGCTCTTTCTCCCTGTGCCCGATCCCCAGGCGTGGGGTTTTGACGTGGGGCTCAGAACTCTCAGTGCTGTAGGGAAGTCTCTGTGATGCAGTTACTTTCCAGTCTGTGGGGCTTCCCACCCGGGAGGTATGGGGTTGCTTCTATCGTGTAATCGCCCTTCCTACCTCTTGATATGATCTCCTCTTTGTCTCCTGGAGTAGAATATCTTTTTTGGAATTTTGCAGGCTGCTCGGTGTTTGGTTGTAGTTTTGTTGTTTTTTGGGAGAGAAGTTGAGCTCCAGTCCTTTTATTCCGCCATCTTAATCCAATCCCCCAGAGGATTTTTAAGGCACAAAAATTACCTTGTTTCACAGTATAATGATAGATAAATGTCATTATTCAAATGCATAGAATGCATAACACCAAGAGAGAACCCTAAGATAAACTGTGGACTTTAGATAATTATGATGTGTCAATGTAGGCTCATCCTTGATTAAAAAAAAAAAAGGTACCCATCTGTTGAGTGATGTTGATAATGAGACAGGTTATGCATATGTAGGGGCATGTTGTATAAAGGAAATCTCTTTATCTTTTTTCAATTTTACTGTAAACGTAAGACTGCTTAAAAATAACATCTTAAAATTGATTACACGTTTATTGATTTTTAATCATTTTTCCTTAGGGGAAAAGAAAATACTATGAGGTACAGAAAAATTTGACAAAGAGAGGAATGTAGGTATTACTTATATTGACATTGTTCATACAACTAAACAGTAGATATTTTGCAGTCTTGAAGTTACTTGTTTTCTAAGCACAATCCTTGAAGAAATATATTTCTTTTGTTTTTGGAATACCACATCCTCTCATTTTTTCCTGCCTCTATTATCTTTTCTTCTTAATTTGCCTGACTCTTTCTTTGTTTAACAGTAAAATGTAGATTAACTAATGACTTAGTTTGAAGTACTCTTTCATATCTTCCAACTCCAAACTTTCTTTTTAATTGATCACATTTTACCCAGGGATTCAGTAACCACCAAGTAAAACCATTCACAGTATATTAGCTCAGAGATTTTTGTCTGTACTAAAGCTAAAACCAGCTTATCACTTGACATTTCTACTTGAATATATCTAAACTATCCTAAGCTCAAAATGCCTAACACTGAACTAATGATGTTTACAACCAAATCAAACTAAGACTACAATGAATCAAAGACCCCCTAAAAAAATCCAGCCCCCCTTTTTTGTTTATCAGTTTAACAGTGTTCCTTTTCTTTATGAAAGGTAATGTCACTCATTCAGTTGCCCAATATATATAGGATTTACCTTTTCCTTCTTTAATTTGATTTCCTGTGTTCCAGATACTATCCTATATGTTTAAATACTATCATTAAATAAAACAGACACCTATCCCTGCCCAATGATGAGAAAATATTTTATCTCCCCTACACTTGGATCTATCAAGTATTAACTTTTTTTTTGCTACCTAACAGTCCCTTAACGTTATGCACTTTGTTTCAATATGAGCATGAGCCAGTATAACTATCAATTCCCACTTTGCTATTACTAACAAAGCCCTCTGACTGGTCTTTCTTCTTCACTCTTGTCCCTTTCCATGTCCCCTCTACTTCCTGTGGTCAGAATGATCTTTACAAAAGACTAATCTCTTTGTGTCCTCTTCTTGCTCAAAAATTCTTTCATGATTCTCCTATACTCTCAAACTAAAGACTAAAATATTTAACACAATCTGTAAGGTTCTGCATAATCTGGTCATTATTATTACCTCCAGCCTAAGATTTTTATTTTGCTTTTAAAAAACTCTTTCTGCTCTTGCCCACTGTCCTTTTTTCATGTGTCCTTGAGAATACAACAATCCCTCCCACCAAAACTTTCAACATGATGTTCCCCCTGTTGAGAATGCAAATTAGCTCCATTCCTACCCATCTTCTACAAGTTGATTTTTAATTCATAATCGAAACTAATTGTTGCCATTAGGGAAGTTGTTTCTGAGTCCCTACGCTAGTGACACTTAATTTCATAGGACTATGCATTGCCCTTATGAATATTTGAAACAATTGTAATTATATCACAACTTAACAAATCAAAATAAGGATGAAGGGGAATCTGTAATGATAAAGTAGAAGCTATTAGTCCAGATTATTTTACAGGTAAGAATTATAAACATTGAATAAAATTAAGAGTAAACAATAGAAGCATTGAGGAGTGTCAAAAATAGATAAAATGGAGTGAATCTCTTCTTGAAAGATGGTAAAAATGCTGAGTGAAATTTGCATTAACACAGCTTTCTGCCCAAGGGAATGCCCCAGTTTGCTCCCCATATCACAGTTAGAAGCCAGGCACCAAGACAGTAGTTGAAGAGAAAAGGACAGAGTTTGAGGCTACTGTAATCACTGAAAAGTGACTACAAATCCTAAAATAGAGGAATCCACAGAGGGAGAACTACAAAATCTGCATATTATACCACCAAACACCTTGAAGATCTCTGAACTGCATATATGCAGGGCATAATCTAGATAGCCCAAAGAAAATAATAGATGAAAGAATGAAAGAACTAAGCAGAGATTTTACCTACTGCCAAACATGGGGAAAAAAGCTTGGACTTTGATTCCAGCTGAGTTAATTAATTTCTAGAACAAAAGGATCATGTCTCACTGGAAGATAAGAGCAGTCAATGTCTCCCCAACATATTAAGAAAATGTCCATTATAATATTAAACATTATGAAACATTAAAAAATAAGAAAATCTGATACATAGTTTAAAAATATCAATAGAAACAAAATTTAAGATGGCCCAGAAGTTGATATTAGTAGCCAGGAATTTTAAAGTAGATATTATCTTATAAATATGTTCAAGTAGTTAATGGAAAATATAGTTATTTTTTAAAGAATGGAGAGATGATTAGTATTGACAGAGACATGGAAACTTAAAAGAAAGAACTAAATGGAAATTCTGTTCCTAACATTTATAGTATCTAGAATGAAATAATCACCATATGAATTTATAGCAGATTGGAGGTAGGAGAATAATGTGTGAGTAAACTTGGAGATAGATTGATAGGAAATTCCAAGTTTGAGGAACAGTAAGAAAAAAATGATAGAAAAAAAAGGAAAAGATTCTCAGTTATCCATACAACATCAAAGAGTCTAACATATATGTTATTCAACTTTCATTA
This sequence comes from Catagonus wagneri, assembly GCA_004024745.2. Lineage (NCBI taxonomy): Eukaryota > Metazoa > Chordata > Mammalia > Artiodactyla > Tayassuidae > Catagonus > Catagonus wagneri. The sequence goes on along the minus strand of PVHT021183693.1, from coordinate 45,992,783 downwards.
AAAAGAGGTAAAGGAAAATTAGATACAAAAAAATTTTAAATAATCATGGCTGAAATTTTCATAAATTTGCCAAAATATAACTTATAAGTTCTAGATTAAAAAAAAACTCAACAGAAATCTCTAAATTTCAATAATGAGAAATAACAAGAAAACTATCATAAATTTCTCATAATCAAACAACTGTGAAGTAAAGATAAAGACACTACCATATATGTGAACAGAGAAAAACAACCCACTAAACATAGCAGAACAATACAAATACTGTCACTCCTTGGCTAATACCACTAAAGTAATTATGGCTTCACAGTTTGATGTGAAATTGTGTAAAGAAAAAAAAAGCGTTTACATATAATACACAACACATGCTGAGGATTTTGTATGTGTGTGTTTAGTTCACCAAGGTTTAATATTAGTTTACCATGAGGAAATATTTACATATATAAGAGTGGTGTACTGAAATCCCTTGGGAGGATTCTTTTTAGACCTGACCTACTATTGAACACAGCCCTGCTAGTGTTATAATCAGTCAGAAACCACTAAAAAATAATGCAAAAAATACCCCAAAACAAAAAAGAAGATTAAAATAGGATGCTAAAATTTATCTGTTTAACTCAAAAAAAATGACATGAAAAACAAAAGATGACAGATAAAGAACAAAAAACTGGTAGCTCTAAGTGCAACCACAGTAATAGTTACATTAAAATAAGTGAATAAAGTACTCCACTTAAAAGTCAGACTAGATATAAAGGTAGGACTCAGCTGCATGCTATCTATAAGAAACATATTTAAATATAAAGATTCATTGTGTTAAAACTAAAGTATGACAAAAATATATAATGTTCAAGTAGTAATCTTTAAAACACTAGAATAGATGTTTTAATGAGACAAAATTGATTTCAAGAAAAGAAGTATTTCCACAGATAAAGAGAGACATTTCATCATTATAAAAAGATCAGTTTATCAAGAAGATATAGTAACCTTGAATAAGCATCTAATAATTGAGCTTCAGAATACAGGCATAAAAAATGCACAGAACTAAGGCTATATAAAGAAATCCATAAACATTGCTGGAGATTTTATGAACACTCGAAAACTGATAGAAACTCTAAACAAAAATATCAGTAAATAAACAGAAGTTTTAAAACAACATTATCAACAATATTGGCTCAATTGACATTTATGGAACAATTCACCCAATAAACGAAGAATGAACATTACTTTTAAGTGCACATAGAACAATTGCCAAGACAGACAATATGTGCTGAATCATTAAGCAATACTCATAAGACTAAAATTTGAAATATTTTAGAATGTGTTCTTTGACTACAAATATTAGAAAGTAGTAACAAATTGTCTAGAAAATCTCCAAATACTGGAAAATTTGACAAATTTTTAATGACCCGTATGTCAAAGAGCATAACATATTCTTTAAATGACCCATATGCCAAAGAATAAATCACAAGGGAAATTATAAAACATTTTGAACTGAATTATAACTAAATAGAGCACATTATAATTTGTGAGATGCACGAAAACATCTAGAGAGTCATTTTTAACTTTAAATGCTTATATTAGAAAAATAAAAAGGTATCAAATCAGTGGCTTAAGCTTCCATCTTATGAAGATATTATGAAGATATTAAAAATAAATAAATCTGGAGATTGTAGAAAGAAATAATAAGGGTAAGAACAGCAATAAATTGTGTGGAAAAAAGAATACAAGCAATTAACATAGAAATAGTTGTTTGCTAAAAATATTTGCTTCAAGGGAATAAACAATAAAAAAAGAGAGCAAATAAATTACCAACATCAGGAATAAAAAATGAGATAGCAACACCATCCTAAGACATTAAAAACTAAAAATGGAATGTTATGACTAACTTTATACATACACATATAATGCATAAACACAACATGTAGATTTTAATTTATGGGAATTATATAAAAATAAATTTATTTTAATATATAATGAAATATTCTAAAATTACTTTTTACATATACCATACGTATTGCATAGAGAATAACAGCAGTACAAATGACTGCTGGCTTCTCACCAGAAGTCTTTATGATGTTTAAGATTAACAACAACGACAACCTGTCTATCTTGAATTCCATTTTCAGTAAAAATACACCTCAGAATACTTTTTCAGAGAGACAAAAATCAGAGAATTTGTGTCTAGCCAACCTACCTGTTAAAAACTTGAAAATGCTAACAAATTATTCAGGCTGGTAAAAAAGAAACCAGGTGGAACTCTGGATCAGCAAGAAGAACATCAGAATAGATATATATCTAGGTAAATATAAAAATATTTTCAAAAGTACCTTATTTTTACATGTATTTTAAATTTAACATAGAGTTGTCCCTTGTCACTGGTGGAATTGTCCCTTGTCACAGGTCTCCCCTCAGTTTCCCAAATCCAAGAATGCTCTAGTCCCATAGTTCTTCCTCCCCATATATGAGGTTCCACATCTGTAGATTCAACAAACTGAGGATGATATAGAATCATAGTATTTATTGAAGAAGATTCACCTAAAGGTTGACCCATGCAGTTCAACCTGTGTTGTTCAAGGGTCAGCTCTACTATTAACTATTTGCAATAATAACGACACAGTATGATGTATACTGTGTGTGGAAGTAAAATGTAAGACAACTGGAGTAAGTATGAAAGGTGAGAAAGGGCAAAATGGAATTCTATTAAGATTCCATAAATTAATATACTATAATATTATTTGAAGATAAACTGCAAATACTTAGTAATACTTATTGTAATCTCTAGATCAACAACCAAAAGATAACAAAATAATATAGCTGAAAAAACAATTCAGAGGACTGAAAAGATACTAAAAATAATGATTCACTCCACACCACTACCCCCCAGAAAAAGATAGAAAAGAAAGATTAAAGGAAAAAAGAATAAATAGGATCAATGAGAAATTTAAATCATATCTATAATTACATTAAATGAAAATGAACTAAACATTTCAACTAAAAGGCAAAGATTAAAAAAAACTGAATTTAAAAAGACCCAACCATATGCTGTTCACAAGAAACATACTTTAAATATAGATCACAGACTGTTGGAAACGATAGGGTAAAAAATAAAAAAAAGATATATCATGCCATCCTAAACATAAGAAATCTGGTGTGGTTATATTAATATCAGAAAAAAGTAGACTTTAAAATGAAGTACGGGAGTTCCTGTGTGTCTCAGTGGTAACAAACCCAACCAGTATCCAAAAGGCAGTTCCGATCCTTGGCCTTGTTCGGTGTGTTGAAGGATCAGGTGTTGCTGTGAGCTGTGGTGTAGGTCACAGATGCTCCTTGGATCCAACGTTGCTGAGACCGTGGAGTAGGCCAGCAGCTACAGCTCCCATTTGACACTTCCCCTGGGAACTTCCATATGCTGGGGGTGCAGTCCTAAAAAGACAAAAATAAATTAATTAATTAATTAAATATGAAGTATTACTGGAGATAAAGATGGGCATTTTACAATGAAAAAAGAATCAGTCAGGAAGACAATAATTCCACAAATGTATACACTGAATTAGAAAGAGGCAGAATTTTTTACTTCATTTTAACGTGACTGGAGGCAATGCTAGAAACTTCTGTGGCTGTATAGCAATCATGCAAGACTCTGGTCTCAGATTGAAGAGTCAAGACAGGATGCAAAGTGAGGAGACAGTAAGAATCTATGCATTTGTCCCCTTGTTTATCATTAGTTAACCATTAGTCATAGCTCACTGGGTCCCATCTTACCTCTAAACTTCCAGTTATAAGTAAATTAGCATTTGTAATCCAAAGCATCTTATTCAAAACAGTGAAAAATAAACATACGATTGCTAAATCAGATAATTAAAAGAAGAAATATAATCCTGAAAATAGATTAGAAAATTAGTTCTCATTAGCAGATTATGAGGAATCTAGGAGTGTCAGAGTCACATACTGCAGCAAAGAAAATATTGAGGAAGCATGGAGCTTTTTCCAGCACCCTCAGGGTCATGTAGATCTCCTGGCAAAAACTATTTTATGATTTTTCCAGATGACACTTTAGATGTTTTTTCCTTTTGAATATTTTAATTGTAGCTAAACCAGTCTCAGATCTGTCCTTTTTGTTTGTTTTTTTTTTTTTTGTCTTTTGAGGGCAACACCTGCGTCATGAGGAGGTTCCCAGGCTAGGGGTCGAATAAGAGCTGTAGCCTCTGGCCTCCACCACAGCCACAGCAATGCCAGATCCAAGCTGCGTCTGCCACCTACACCACAGCACACTGCAATGCCAGATCCTTAACCCATTGAGCGAGGCCAGGGATCAAACCTGTGTCCTCATAGATGCTAGTCAGTATATTTCTCCTGAGCCACAATGGGAACTCCAGTCTCAGATGTATCTTGGGTCAAAGTGAGATTTTTTCTTTTTTTTTTCTTGGCCACTTGTTGGAATTCCTGGGCCTGGGATCAAACCCACACCATAGCAGCAACTCAAGCCCCTACAATGACATGCCAGATCCTTAACCCAGTATGCCACAGAGAACCCCTAGACACACTTTACCACCCTCCACCTTATTCTTTAAATAACCCCTCTGATATCCCTGCTTCGAAATAAAATTGTCACCATGTCCAGTAGGGATAAGCTCTCTTTATTCATGCACCTGCTTCTCTTCTGTCCTTTCCCATATCCATTGCTCTGTATTTGTAAATCCCTTTTTCCCCCTTCTTTTATCAACTCAACCAATCAATATTCTTCTTGAAGATAAGGTTGATGCTATGCACATCTTCCATCATATCTGGTTTTCACATTTGCTGAATGAATGTCTAAATAATTTGAATTGAATCAAATCATATAAATCTAATCAAATGAAGTTTATATATTTGTGACAATATCTTTTTTTCAAGTCTTTTATAGGGTTTCTTGGATCTACATGTATATGCATATTATTAAATTTTTCAAATTAAAAGCAATGGAGTCTCTTTAGCTACTTTAAGTAAAGTGAGTTTATTTTAAGGATCTATGCTCAGATGAACCTGGAATGTTTGTTACTCAGTTTGTGGAAACTCTAGGTGTGGAGTTATCTACTCACCTCTAGCAGAAGCAGAAGTTCATGACCTTCACTTTGGTGATCTGCTATTAATATGAATTTACTACTTCTGATAAAAAACGGAGACATTAAAAAGATGAAAGCACTAACATGGTTAAAAATACTCACCACTCAGACTTGACAACTGATAATATAGTTATTTTTGCTTCAAGTTTCTTTTTTTTCCTGAAAGAAACAAAACACTACAAAGTTGAATATATTTTCAAGTGTTCTGAGAGTCATTTTTCTTCCTACTCTCCAGGGGCAACCACAACTTGAATTTAGAGTATACCATTTTCTTTGTTTTTACACACACACACACATATATATATAAAATCCATAATCCATGTACATTTCCTATATTGAAATTTTTGGAGTGATTATATTAATTACTAATATATTTGAACTTACTTTTACTATCTTAATCCGTGTTATCTCTTTATCATGCTTCTTTTTCTCCCTCCCTTTTCTCCATTCTCTTGGACTGATAGAACTGTCTTTTTATCTGTACCATCAATATTTTAACTCTATATCAATCTACTATTTTTAAGGTTATATATTTGTATTCTTTCAGTGACTTCTATCATATTTTAATATAACTTAAATATTGTTTAATGTGTCTTTCTTCTAAACAAGAAAAGATGAATCCACTTTAACAAACATCTTAATTCTGCCTCTCCAGTCTTCTGTACTACTTAGTATTTTAATTCCACCTCATTTTTTACAATGCAAAAAAAAATGTAATTTTAAAAATTACATTTAATACCTGTGTTTATTAATATATTTATTTAATATGTTGGCTTCCTGAATTATGACTACTTCTGGATTTACTTTTTATCCTGTATACTTAGATTTTTCATTTGTAAGTTCCATGAAAAGTGATTTCACTTTTCCTTCACATTTTTTTCACATATTTTGATAGTATCTTTATTTCATCCACAGATTTGAATTATGGTTTAGCTGGTTGTGCCGTTTTAGGGTGACAGTTTTATTTTTCCCTCAGCACTTCGATAATGTTCTTCCAAAAGTCAGCTAGCTTCAATTTTTGCTCAAAAATGTTCATTGGCAGTCAAAACTATGTTTATATTGTTATCTTTTGTTTTTTTCTCTATATAGTTTTTTTTCATCACTTGGTGTCCTTTAAACACATAAACAGTAATTTTAAAGTTTCTTTCTCGTTTGTCTTTCTCCTGTGATCCCATACATATATATTTTCCCATTTGTGAGTCTGTTATTCACCTTTCTACTTTTCCTATCTATGAGAACACCTCTAAGGGTCAGCTTCCTATGAGTCTTGTGTGTATTCTGAGTACTGCAAATTCCTTTATGGGATGGTTTTATAATTACCTCTGCTTAGGTCCTACGAGTAGGCTGTCTACAAATTTTATCTACAAATTTTATATCAGTTTTTCTATTTGGGATTCTTCCCAATAGCTCAAGTGTTGCAAATCTGGGCTGTACACGTGGATGTGACTAAGATCTCTGTCTCTTACTGGTGACTTTGTTCAAGACTATGACCTTAGGAGTCATTGCTCAGTGACAGAGATTCCAGAGATTTTAGGACCCTACACAGAGCAACACTTATGTTGCTTCCTGGCTCATATCAAGAGTCCAAATACAGTCATGACGGTATGAGGGGACTGAATTCTTGACCAATTTTTGCACGTAGCATGAAAAATTCAAGTCACTAATACACATAACCTTATACTCCCAGAGGCACCGTGGTTCAACTCTTTCACATAGCTATAGCTCTGGGATAATTTTTGGCATCTGGATATTACCCTTTCTTGCTTTATTGCCTAGCTAACTGATTTTAATTTATTTAAAATACATTAGCCAGCATTACTGTGCTCATAGTAGGAACAAGAGCTTCTGCTCTATTAAGTCTGTCTTTTTGATCAGAAATCTGTCTCTTCTATTTTTTTAGTCAGCTTCATTTTGAATGTCTACTTATTTAATAGTTATTGCCCATGTAAGCAGATAGTTTATGCTTGACCACATCATATATTAGCAACCAGTTCGTGGTTTAGTTGCTTTCAGGATAGTCTAAATTACTGAGCTGACTCAAAGAACAACCTAAATAGAGGTTGTTCTAGTAGAGGTTATAGGTTAGGACTTGGAAAGACATTAGGCTTGGTAGGCACTATATTAACATATTTTCTATGGTTTATAATGCAAAACTCAAACTTATGAGTAATAGGTTAGGTATCACTTCAGAAATGAGTCACAAAATAGATAACCAAAATTATTTTTTGAAAGAGTGAGTATATCAGTGAATGAATGCTCTACATTTTCCTGTGGTCTCTGCAGTCATTTGATTTGAGCAAATGCTTCTCTGTTCCTCAATTTCCTCAACTTTAAAATAGAGAGAATAAAATTGGCTCTGCCAACTTCACAGGTTGTTACAAGAACAGAATCACAAGAAGGCAGAGGATGTGGAAATATTTTGAAACTGTAAATTGCTATATAAATGTGATTTACTGCTATTGCTATTGTCATAACATAACAGAGAGTTACATTTGGATTCACAAGACCATTTATGTAGTCTTATTATAATCTGTGATCTGCAATGACAAAATCATAGAGCTTATTAACCATCAATCCATTCTTGATCATTTTGAATTATCGTAACATGTCAATGGTGCCAAAAATATAAACAACCATTTAAGAATCATGCTGATTTGAAAAGCTCAGAGACAGTCTGATTTGTAAAGAAGACTTTGTCTTAGTAACTAGATTTCTTTGGTTTTCAAATACTAGTTCTGCCATTTGATAAATATTTGATCTTGAGAAAATTATTCTTCTGAATCTGTTATCTAATTTTTGAAATGTGAATAATTATACCAGTTTCGTGTTGTGATAGGATGATTGAATAGCATGATGTATGCCAGTGAGGGTAGGTAGACCCTACTGAACTTCATTCTCTCTGCAGCAATACCCTTCTACTTCACAATATAATCCTTTACAGTAAATTTTAATGTCAGAGAGATTGAAAATGACTATGTAGTTGGAATAAAGTATCTTTACTGTTTTAGAAGAAAACATTGTCCAATAGCACAACTTTTTATAAAGTACACAACTGTGACTTTTTATTTGGTACAGTCTTATCAGTGTAAGCCATCTGAAAATGTGCTTCAAGAGATGGTTGCTATTTGGTTAACTGAGCATTATGACCAATCTCTATGCTCTGTTTCATATGACTAATTCCCTGTTCCGTAATTTTGAATGCAGATATATAGCCTAGGAGTTTCCAGATGAGGCTGTGTGTAACAAAGGAATATCGTGTGTTATAGACATGCCATTGCCTATGACTCTGTTATACTCCAGAGGAAAAGAGTGTTATTTTTATTGTCTCTCTTTTAATTATTCAAAAGACTATGTGTTTGACAAAAATAACTAACTCAATATGTTTCTGATCTGCTCTTTAAAATTTGGAATGTAATTATGCAAACTACTTGGAAAAGCTCTCTTTGCCTTTTATGTGTAACCGTTCTCTGTTCTGTTCTGGGTTCTTGCTGAATTAACAATAATTGATTAATTAATTGATTTATAACTCTGAATGAAATTTTGAAAATCCTGAATAAAATGTATTGAAAAGGCTTCCTAAGGGTAAGCAGTTTGATAAAGTATAATAGGAAGCAGACTTCTTCGAAACTTTGATTTTAAACTTTTCTTTGTTTCTCTCAAGGGCAGGTTTTGTCTTCAGATTATGTGACTTGTGTTGAATATAGGCACTATCATTATTTAATGAACCTTTAATTGTAGACTTTGGGTGGCTTTCACAAAGAAGAAGAATTTCCCCTTAATTAAATATCCTTGGCTAATTATCTCTGCATTAATGACTTGACTGCTGTTATTCATCATGTGAGACTCATAAGTAGAGGGTTAGCATTGATGAGAACAGTCCTAGACAAAGTCTTTTCTCCCCATCCTCTACAACACTCACTGTTTCTATTCTGGGTCCTAGGAGACCAGTAATTCTCAGGAGCTTGGGCTTCAATTACTGGATGCAAGATTTCTGACTGTCCATCATATAAAGTAAATGTATTAGCCATGTTTCTTTTATTTATAAAAGGATGATACCCACTTCAACTGTCTTAAGGAAAAAAAGGCAATTTATTAGCTCTCTCGAAGAAAAAAATCCAGGGATAGAAAATGCTATAGATATTGATGGATCTGGAGACTCAGAATAGGTCTTTAGGAGTTATTCTCTCATCTCTTTGCTCCTCTGTTTGTTTATTCAGATGATCTCTTCCCAAATAGTAAGAAAGTTCATAGCAGCTCCTATTCTCTTAATAATCCCACCAAAGAAGCATATTTCTTTCTGAAATTTATTCTTTTTTATGGCCACACCCACGGCATATGGAAGTTCCCAGGCCAGGGATTGAATCCCAATTGCAGCTCTGAGCTATGTTACAGTTACGGCAACACCAGAGCCTTAACCCACTGCTCCAGGTCAGGCATCGAAACTGCACCTCCTCAGTGACCCAAACCACTGTAGTTGGATACTTAACCCACTGCACCACAGGGAAACTCCTGAATGTTAATAACAATCCCATTTAAATTTCTTTGGACTGATTTAGACAATATGTCTTTTATAACTAATTATCAAAGCCAATAAAATACCACTGATGGGGTAAGCTTAAATCATATGTCCTATTCTGGTTCTACTCCTATGCATAAAACAAGGGTTGAGAGAAGGAAAGGGTCAGATACCCTAAAAAAATCAGAATGTTATTACTATGAAAAGGGGAGATGTGTAACAAGATGGTAAAAAAAAAAAATGTTGTCATCATGCATTTGATAGAAATGTGATATTTGTGTTGAGCCTCAAATAATAAATGAACTAAAGTTCTGTAAAGTGAACGAGTTCCATAAAGTGTAGGAGACAGAGGAGTGGGCATTTGGGGAAAGAATACAGTAAGACATAGGGATGGTAAGGAGTATGATAGTTTGAAGAAATGGGAGTAGGTTACTGTTGTGGAAATCTCCCAGTAACCAGCCCCATGAAACACTACTTTAGATAGAGACAGGTCACTTCAGACACTAGGCATTCTATGGACAAAGAATTTAAAAATTACACTACTCAATGTTAGGTTGAAATAGAAAAGTTAATATTTAATAGTCACAGAGGGTGGCTTAATCATTACTTGATAATGGTTTACCTAGTTCTGCCCATGTGTGAAACCTTGGAGAGTACAGAAAAACTGTGCAAAACAACAATAAGCATGCTTTCAAGGAATTGTTATTAGGGCACTAAACAACATATAAACAAATCATTATACACAGGGCAGGAATCAAAGAACCTAGTTATTATCCCTCACATTTCACCTCAAGAGAGAGCTCCAGACACATTCACACTACTCTATAAAATAGGTGATTAACAAGAACCTTCTGTATAGCACAGGAAAAATCCCCTCAATAGTTTGTAATAACCTCTATGGGGAAAAAAAAAGAAGGTATATTATTTATATGCATGATTGATTCACTTTGATGTGTACCTGAAACTAATACAACATTGTGAGTCAACCATATTCCAATAAAATTAAATTTTTAAAAAAGAGAGAGCCCTAGAGTTGTCTGTGCTCCTGGCAAGAACATCGATTCCTTCTAAACCCAATATTAACAGTCTCAACACATTTTTGTTCTTAGAGCGTACTGGGACCAATACCTTTATGCTCTGGTTCTGTTGCATCAGCTATGACAACAAAGACTCTCTGGTCATCTCAACATCCTTAAACTCCCCTCCTCATAGATTTTTTTAACTCTCTTCTCCACCCACCCCCTGTACAAACAACCTCACTCAATCTCCCATCCACTTCTCTCCTAGGGCCATCAAACCAATTTCTTCATAGGTGACACAAAAATCCAGGGCTCCAGAACAACTTCATCTTCTGCACTATAATCCACACGTGGTTCTTCCCCATTTCTGACCCCTTCCCTTTGTCAAGTACTGTACCAGTTTCACTAAGGTATCCTGAAGTTGTGGTCAATAATCAGCAGATTTTCTGACGTCCTTTATCTTTTGTCTGCAAATTACCTTCTCTTCTTACTCTAACAGAGGGTGGTTTACCCCCAAGACATTGTTTCTCCTTCAGCCTTCAAGTAGTGGCTATTTTCTTCCCATGCCCCTTACACAACTGGCCTGTCCTCCTGGCTCTTTGTTTCTACTTCTAGACCACTGTCCTTCCCCCACCATGAAATCTTCCAGCTTTGAATTCCATGTACACTACCAAGATTGCCTCCTGAATTCAGTCGTAGAACAACCGCTGATCTTTCCCTCTCATGTGATTCTAATACCTGGATCACTGACTATCTTTCAATAGTACTACCTTGATTCTTGGTGATCCAAATAGTCACACCAAGTCTGTTTTCAGTATTTGAGCCTCTCAGTTCTTGATCTCCTCCACAACATTGGTCCTATCTTCAATCTACCTCATTCCTCACTGTCACTAAATTACTTTTAATGTCATGAGGCTGAATAATTTCAATTCCTCCATAATCTCAGTTTCAAGCATCTGCTCTCTGTCATCTCCTTTCTTTCTTTTTTTTTCTATCTTTCTAGCTCACTTGATTTAGTACTCTTATTCCAACAATCTTTTGACTTTACAAGGATCTCCAATCTATTTATCTTACCACCTTTTACTATTTCTAAACTCTCTCATGTCCTCACTTTAATTCTTATGTGGCTTAAATTCCATAGTCAATCAACATAATCATGTCTTTGCAGGCATTATCTACTCCAATTCTAGTCAAACCTATCTATCTACCTATTTATCACCTGCACATGTGCAGATAAGTGTGGTAGAGAAAAACACAACCATGTTGACTGGTCTCATATAAATTTCATGGCCACCATCCTCAAGTATCCTCATTGTTCTCCCAAAATACTGCTATATTGCCCAGAGCTATTCACTCCATTATTCTCCTAGCTAACTATTTCATATCTGGCCCATTTGTCTCAAATACTGACACTCAACATCTCTTTTCTCATTCTCAATCTAGGCTGACTATCATGATTTTTTTTTTTTTCATTTAGAAAGCAATAGAAGAGAACTAAATAAGACAAGTCCTCAAATTCCCATCACTGTAACTACTTAGAGCAACCTCCCATTGCCCTGAACTTTGGGGAAACTCTTCCATTTGTGCACTGCATTCAATTTATATAGGGTTATTATTCCAAAAATTTTCTCTTCTCTACCTTGCATCTTCAATTTTTCCCTATTTATCTACCTGTCCATGTGCAGCTATATAGGGGATGAAAAACACACAAATATGCTGAATAGTCTCACATCAAAATCGGGACTACCATTATGAAGTGAAGCTTTATCATTGTTATTTTCATCAGCGCGGGAGAAATAACAACAAAGCACTGCTTGATGCCACTTGTACCTCAAAAAAATCCACCTCTCTGTTCTCATTTAAAGCCAAATTCCTTTGAGAATTATTTTACTTTCTGTATCCAGTTCCCCTTCATCTCTCAGGGACCTGTTCAGTGGTGTGCCCTACCACTTCACAAAACTCTTCTTGTCAAGCTCACTGATAGTCTCTATGTTGCCAAATCCAACAATCAATTCCCATCCTCATGACACTTGATCCAGCCCCAACATTGACTTTCTGATCGTTTCCTTCTTGAAGTGCTTTCTTCGCTCAACTTTGAGGGCTCTATATTCTCCAGTGTTTTGTTTTGTTCCCCTATAGACCTCTTGTTGGTTCCTTTTATCATTTTTACTTCCATCACTGCAATGACTCAGGAGTCCTCCTTGGAATTTTTCTTTTCACAAAACATCGATTTTCCTCTAAGACATTGAAATTGAAATAATATTCATATTTTGTATGAATACATACTGTCTAGTCTTTCCCTTGAATGCCAAGTTCCCAGCTGGCTCCTAAATATCATCATGTTGAAGTCAAAATAATCTTGAACAACAACAACAAAAAAATGGAATCTCTAATAATCCACCCGACCAAAACTGCCACTGCACTTTTTTTTCTATTTGCTGGGGCTAATAGTATGAATTTAAACTTAGCTCCAGTCATACATTACTATCTTCTCAAGCATCAGAAAATCCAGTAAGCTTGGCTTACAAAATGCATATTTGCAAACACTTGTCATTATTCCATTGCCAACATGCTGATTCAGATTGCCACTCTCTCTCATTTAGTGTGATACAGCAGCCTCTCACCTCCATTCTTGTTCTCATATAATTTATTCATCTCAAAAGAGAGTGTCCAGATAATACCTAAAGTATATGTGTCACTGCTCTGTTCAGAACCCTCCAAGAGATCCCAGATTTCTGAATATCGTCTGTGTGCTCCCTGGATCCTTTCTGTCCTTCCCTATCCTGTTTTAGGCTCAAAGAAGCTGAATTTGCTAGATTTCATCTACAAGATTCCTTGGTCTCTAGATTCTAGTTGGATTCAGCAGAGAGAATAATTAACCAGAAATCAGTGGGCAGAAGAAGAGTGAGATCTAGGTACTCCTACTGCTTCTATGAGGTAAACAACTGTTGACTGTTTCCCTCTACTGAAAGCCATAATTACTGTGTACTCACCCACTCCGTACACATACCCCTGGTGCCTTATAATCACTCTTTCTCTTCTTCAGTTTAGGCCTGGGGTAGTCATGCTGCACATTGTTACTAGTTCTGGGAACTGCGCTCTCTCATATTAAGCTTTCTAAACACAGTGCATACATTTGTAAATTAAAAAATTATTAAACAACCTTCAGGTGCTCTCTGGTGGCCCAGCAGTTAAGGACTCAGCATTGTAACTACTGTGATGCGGATTCAACACTGGGCCCTAAAACTTCTATATGGTGCAGGTATGGCCAAAAATAAAATTATTAAACAGTTCTTAAATTTCTCATTTTTTGCATGCCGTCTGTTTCCTGCTGGGACTGTATGTAATACTTTGCTGTACTACATGAAGTAAATTGAAAGGACTTTACAATGGTCTATAAGGACACACATTATCACCCTACTTCTGTATCTCTTGATGTCACTTATTCTCTCACATGCTTCTTGTACTCTATACTCCAACTACAGTGCTCCCTGATCTTTTGTTTCTTCCTCTTTTTTTTTCTGACATTTATGGCCTTTGCATTGCTATTAAGAGTTTAAACTCCTCCTCCACCGCCTCATTTACGTATTCACTTAAAAGCCACCTTCTCTCTGGGGCTTTGTATGAACACTATTTAAAACTGAAAATCACACACTCTCACACCATGCACAAAAATAAACTCTAAACGGCTCAAAGACATAAATATAAGACAAGACACTATTAAACTCCTGGAAGAAAACATTGGCAAGACATTCTTGGACATCAACCTTACAAATGTTTTCTCAGGTCAGTCTCCCAAAGCAACAGAAATCAGAGCAAAGGTAAACCAATGGGACCTAATCAAGCTGACAAGCTTTTGCACAGCAAGGGAAACGAAAAAGAAAACTAAAAGACAACTTACAGAATGGGAGAAAATTTTTTCAAATGACGCAACTGACAAGGGCTTAATCTCTAAAACATACAAACAACTGATGCAGCTCAACCGCAAAAAAGCCAACAACCCCACTGAAAAATGGGCAAAGGACATGAATAGACATTTCTCCAAAGAAGATATACAGATGGCCAACAAGCACATGAAAAAATGCTCAACATCATTGATGATTAGAGAAATGCAAATCAAAACTACCATGAGATACCACCTCACACTAGTCAGAATGGTCATCATTAACAAGTCCACAAACAACAAATGCTGGAGGGGGTGTGGAGAAAAGGGAACCCTCCTGCACTGTTGGTGGGAATGTAGGCTGGTGCAGCCACTATGGAAGACAGTGTGGAGGTACCTTAGAAAACTCTACCTAGAATTACCATATGACCCAGCAATCCCACTCTTGGGCATATATCCAGACAAAAATTTCCTG